>CM051271.1:44535425-44732925 GCA_027921565.1 Artemia sinica
ATAGCAAACTACTCATCCCAAACTATTGGTTTCAGACACCACACACCTATGAAAGACTAAGAAATCCAACTCAAAAAAGCCCGAAATAGTAATTTACATATCCCAAATCATAAGTTTCAGACAGCATTCACCTACGAAATACTAAGAAACCTTAGCTCAGAAAAGTCTGAAATAGCCAACTACTCATCCCAAACTCGAAGTTTCAGACAACAAACACCTATGAGTGACTAAGAATCCTAGCTCTGAAAAGTCAAAAATAGCAAACTACATATCCCATATCATAAGTTTCAGTCACCACACACCTATGAAAGACTAAGAAATCCAACTCAAAAAAGCCCGAAATAGTAATTTACATATCCCAAATCATAGGTTTCAGACACATTCACCTACGAAATACTAAGAAACCTTAGCTCAGAAAAGTCGAAAATAGCAAACTACACATCCCAAATCATAGGTTTCAGACACCACACACCTATGAAAGACTAAGAAATCCAACTCAGAAAAGTCAAAAATAGCAAACTACATATCCCAAATCATAAGTTTCAGTCAACACACACCAACGAAAGGCTAAGAAACCTAGCTCATAAAAGCCTGAAAAAGCAAACTACTCATCCCAAACTATTGGTTTCAGACAACATTCACCTAGGAAATACTAGGAAACCTTAGCTCAGAAAAGCCTGAAGTAGCAAACTACACATCCCAAATCATAGGTTTCAGACAACACACATCAACGAACGACGGGGGATCGGGGGAGGACCTTTGGGACCCAGGGAGGACGTTTGGGGGTCCGGGGGGGCAGTTGGGGACCGGTGGAGGGCCTTTGGGGGTCTGAGGAGAGCGTTTGGGGTCCGGAGGACCTTTGGGGGTCTGGTGGGCCCTTGAGGACCAGGGGATGGCCTTTGAGGGTCTGAGGAGGGCGTTTGGGGGGCTGGGGCTCTTTGGGAGCTTGGGGGACCTTTGAGGACCGAGCGCTTCCTTCGGGGTGGGGGTAGGAGGATTGGAACCCTTTGGGGTTGGGGTAGAGGACCTCACAACACTGTTCAAATGAAACTTGTGTATTATAACGACCACAGAGTTTCACCATTAAATTCTCTTCTAAAATCTCTTCAAAAATCATCTTTTAAAATGTCTCTAACTGTTTCGTCGAAATAGTTCCATAACCTGTCTAAAACAGTTTCGCCCAAATAATCCCTAAACGTAATTCAGCGTGTTCCTTTTGTTTGGCATCCCTGCGCTGGCTTATTTCAATTATTTGGAAACCTTTTCGCGCGCTAAGATCAAAACATTTGCTCGGAAACGATTCTTCTGGAAGAACTCCAGACATTAATAAACTTCGCGCCGGAGACAATTCAAACAATCATGACATCATGTGTGATCTAACTGTTTCTCGGAAACATTTCTGTTCGAAATCCAAAGACATTAATTAACTTTACGTTATCTGTCAGACGTTAATTAACTGTTTCCCGGGAACTCATAACATTTGGCTCGAACAACAAATATTGGAAACACGCGATCTCTCGGAAACTCATATCATTTGCATTGAACAACAAATATTGGAAACACGCGATCTGACTGTTTCCCGGGAACTCGTAACATTTGGCTCGAACAACAAATATTGGAAACACGCGATCTCCCGGAAACTCATAACATCTGCATTGAACAACAACAACAACATTGACCTTGGCATTCGCTGAGAGCGTGCCCAAAACAACAACAATAACATTGACCCCATTAACCACGTGTTCTCCCTAATGACTCTATCGCGTGCCCAAAACAACAACAATAACATTGACCCCATTAACCACGAGTTCTCCCTAATGACTCTATAGTCCATGAAAGTGACAAAGTTCCTGTTTTTCCATTCTCACTGACAACAAACAGACATAAACTATGTAAAAAAAGTTATAGGTGGCAGCAGGGGTGAGTGATCGCGCTGGTACCCCCATCTCTACTGCCCTCTCAATTCCCAATTGAATGAGCTCTTCTTGAAGGCTCTATGACAGCACTTTCAATAAAAACCTTACATGTCCCCAGGCCATACCTTACAACTTTTGCCCTGGGGGATATGGGGGGTTTGTCCTCCTTAAAGACAAAATTTCCAGAACTTTCAATCACGTTGAACAAAATGGATATCTCAAAATGTTGATTGGATGTGTTTGGGAAATGGTGGGCGTGAGAAGGGGTTTAGTTGCCCTCCAATAACTTTCGATTATTAAAAAGGGCACTAGCCCTCTCAATTTCAAATATAATGAGCTCTTTTTTGAAGTGTTTATGACAATATTTTCTATAAGAACCTTATATGCCCCAAAAGGCATAAATTAAAATCCTTGTCCTGAGCGCTACCGGGGGGGGGGGTGTCATCCTCAAAGACATAAATTCCAGACTTTTCAATTACGTTGAACAAAATGGCCATATCAAAATGTTGATTAGAAGTGTTTGGGGAAATGATGGGCTGGGGGGGCTGATTCTCGATCCGAGTACTTTTTACTATTAAAAAGGGCATTAGCCCTCTCAATTTCAAATCGAATGAACCTTTTTTGAAGTTTTTACTGCAACACTTTCTATAAAAACCCTATATGCCCCCAGGGCATAACTTGCAACCTTAGCCCTGATGGTTGTGGGGGGTTGTCATAGTCAAAGACATAATTTTCTGACCCCTAAACTACGTTAAAAAATGGCTATATTAAAATGTTGATTGGAAGTGTCTGGGGAATGATAGACATGGGGGAGGGGAGGTGATTCTCCCTCCGATAACTTTTGACTATTAAAAAGGGTAATAGCCCTCTCAATTCCCAATCAAATAAGCCGTCTTTGAAGTTTTTACGACATCGCTTTCTATAAAAACTTTATATGCCACCAGGGCATAACTTACAACTTTAGCCCTGAGGGCTCTAGGGGCTTGTCATACCCAAAGACATAATTTCTGGACCCGTCAACTATGTTCAACAAAGTGGCAATATCAAGATGTTTATTGGAAGTGTTTGTGGAAATGATGGGCTTTGGGGGGGGGGCATTCGCAATCCGATCGCTTTTGACTATTAATAAGGCCTCTCAATTCCCAACTGAATGAGCCCTTTTTGAAGTTTTTGCGACAATACTTTCTATAAAAACCGTGTATGCCCCGAGGCCATAACTTACAACCTTTGACTTGGGGGCTGTGAGGATTTTGTCATCCTGAAACACTTAATTTCCGGATCTATCAATTACGTTGAACAAAATGGCTATCTCAAAATTTTGATTGGATGCGGAAATGGTGGGCGTGAGAGGGGGGCTAGTTGCCCTCCAATCACTTTTGACTATTAAAAAGGACACTAGCCCTTTCAATTTCCAATCGAATGGCCCCTTTTTTTGAAGTTTTTTCAACAACGCTTTCTATAAAATCCCCCTGAGGCATAATTTCCTCGGGGAAGCTTATACATTTTCTTGCTCAGGAGCTTATACATTTGATTTTAATATAACGTTTTACGTTGAGTTTTATATCACAATCGAAAATTTCTCCGTGCAAATTGGTGTAAATAATTTTTGATTTTTTGACTCACGAAAATATGATTTCGTGGATTTTTTCAAAATATGTTTTGAAACTAGGAAAACTTTTTTGTTGCAGTTTC
The DNA here is from genome assembly GCA_027921565.1 of Artemia sinica. Lineage (NCBI taxonomy): Eukaryota > Metazoa > Arthropoda > Branchiopoda > Anostraca > Artemiidae > Artemia > Artemia sinica. Next base: position 44,539,034 of record CM051271.1, read on the forward strand.
TTATGTTGAAATATGTTATTTGAAATATGAACATATGTTGAAAATGTTGAATGTCTTATGTTGAAAATGTTGATGTCTTATGTTGAACAATATGTTGAAAATGTCTTATGTTGAAATATGAACATATGAACCATATGAACAATTTTTTTCTAGTGCAATGAATTTTGAGGGATTGGTTGTTTTTAGAAAAATGGCTTCGGAGAATAAAGTTTTTACTAAATGTTTGAATATAAGAAAATGAGTTGCTAAAAAAAAAGAGGACTACTATTTCAATTAGCATAAAAAATTACATTTAAAAACCTTCCAAAGCAATTGGAGCCTATATCTCAAACAACTCAACTAAAGTTCACGCCAATAAAAAAAAAAAAAAAGAAAGAAAAAACTAAATGCTTGTTTTGACCCGGTTGTGGGGACGTGTGTGAATTCTGCGTTATTGCAAATTGCTATTTTGAATTTAAATTCAAAATTTCTATTAGAAACAATGAACTTTTAAAGACCACATATCAGACAAGATCATTGTTTTAGATCAGTGTTTTTATAGTGCTTTTATAGTGTTATGTGGCCATCCTGAGCCAGCGTCACTGAATATAGGCTACATACCACGATAATACATATAAAACATAATACATACTACACGATAATACATAATACATACTGCGATGCTACATTCTACCATTATGAACAAATCAATAAAAAAAATTGTTTTTAAGCCGTTGTTTTATAGGAATTTGGATCATGAGGCTTTATTTTGAAGCGAAAATTTAACACAAATTACAAAAGAACAATCAAAACTAAATTTATATAGCTCTTATTTATTAATTTTGTTTTAATGGACTCGATTCCTGTCATTAATATTGTCTAATGTTTCATAAAGTTTATTCATTTGAATAAAATCGATATTTTTTTGCCAAAACATCTCAAGGTTTGCTATGAAAAAAGTAAATAGTAAATTCTAGTACATCTTTTCTCTGTTAAATCATTTGTAAGTTATACATAGTTTTTAATATGTTTGAGAAATAACCTAATTACAGATATTTAACTGCATCATTACAAATAAATACAAAAGGGACAACAGGGGTGGATAGCGAATGATTTAGTCCTTCAACCCCCCTCCCCCTCCCACCCATCCCCAAAACCATCATAACCATAAAATATGCTTTGCCGGCACATAAAGATTCTGTTTGTAAAAATCCCGCTTTGCGCGATTTTTTCACCTTCTTCTATTCAGTTCTTATAATTGTCTTTGGCCTTTTGGTTCTCTCTGGGTTTTTACTTCCTTTTATTTTGGTTTTGATGGTCTAGAGCTAATCCTGATAGAGAAATTCATCAATCAGTCAATCCAAGAAAATGGCTTCAATTTCTCAGTAGCTTCGAAAGAAGTGAGTGATATCAATCCCACTTCTTGAAAAGCGGGCGTCCCTATTGTCCATTAAGCTAAACGAATCCTGCAATATAGTCTTTGAAAGTTAACATCAATCAATCGAAGTTCAACTTTTCACCGGGAAACATCTTAATATACCATGTTATCTCTTACAAAAGCTTGATGTACTGGGAAAACATAGAACAGCTCTTAAGATTCACAGAAAAAGAGATTTGGCTATGAATACAGACACCTGTAGTTTCAAACAGTCCGTTGTAAAAAAAAAACTGTAAGTAAGGAGTGACTCAGCTCAATATTAGCCAAAACTCAAAAAAACATATTATGCATATCAATAGATACAACATAAGAATTGAATTTATATACTGATTGCAAATATATAAGATTCATTAAGTTTAGTTTTACCCATCAAAGGCTACGTGTGTGAGAAAATTTGCTTGATTTTCGAAAAAGGGAATAAACAACCCCTAAAAGTCAAGAAACCTTTATGAAAATTACACCATCAAATTCAGCATATCAGAAAGCCCTACTGTAGAGTTTTCAAGCTCCCATCTGCGAAAATGTTGTCTTATTGTTTTTATTTGTTTTGCTTTATCTCGTGTTTATTTGATGTAATTTTTCTTTTTTTTTTTTTTTTTTTTGAGCGGTGACCATATCGATCCAATGTTTCTATTATATCGGGGGTGAGTTCATTCGAAAGAATATTAAAATTTTTAGTTATTTTCTTATGTGACCAAAAAGATTGGAGAGCAACCCTTCCATGCCTCTTTTTTCTCCTAAGTCATTCGATCAAAATTTCAAGATGGTTATTTTTTTCAGCATAGTCGAAAGTTCAAACAACTTGAAACTTGAGGGGGGGGGGGGTCAGACCAATAATTTAGATTAAAAGTGCACAAAAACTGAAAAAAATAGTTTTGGAGGGGAGCTCGTGACCTGAGACTCCTGTGCGTACTTTCCTTGGGATGCCAGAACTAATTGGGTCCCGAAGGCCACCAGTAAACCTAATCTTGTACCAACTGTAGTGACTAAATATTGGCTTCTGAAGCCTTATGCAGCCGTGTTCAGGTGTTACGTCACAAGCACTTTATATAAATATAATAGAGTATGATCATTCCCTATCTCAACCATTAAACAATGCAAGGGCTTCGGAGAACATTTAAACAAGTATAAACGTAAGCGACATTCGATTTTTCCACGGGTAGACAAGTCAGATTTCTCTTGAACACGAAACTTGGCTTCCCCTTTGTAGCACTAAATTTGAAAGAATCTAATTTTAAATTAATTTATTCCAATACATATATAAAAATTGGTGATTAGTAATGCAATGTTATTATTAGATATTTTAGAAATTACAAGTAGGTTTCGAAGTCTCGAGTTGGTTTCAAAGGCATCTCGAGAAAGTTTCTGCGAAAATACGTGTTCCAGGGTATTCTACACTGGACCGCTGATGGCAGATTAAATGGAAGGAGCTGTTTGTTCACGCCGAGAATGTAGTAGCCAAAAATCACTGAGTCAAGATATTGCTGTATATTATTTATATACAGTGGTCGCAAGTGAACATAACTACCAAAAAAAAAATTTGAATTACTTTGCAGTAAATCTCTAGCTCTATTTTAATACAATTTAAACCAGCTGTTTTGTCAAATTTAGAAATTTTCTTTTTCGATTGCTTACTAGTAAGACAGTTTCAATCATACAGAACACTTCTTATCCCTCTAAGAGTTATTTTGAAAATCCCCTTTAATTGCATTTCCCCTCGGATAAAATGCGACACTCTTTAATGGCCCTTAGTTGTATGCTATCAAACAGTTCGTGGTAACGAACTGTAAGTAAGGAGCGACCCGGCTCAATGGTAACCGAAACTCTAGAAAACCGGTTTTTGATACCAGTAGATACATCAAAAGAATCAGATTTCAATGCTGATTTCAAATATATAACTTTCATCAAGTTTAATGCTACCCATCGAAAGATACGCGCCTGAGAAAATTTGGCTGATTTTCAAAAAAGGGGGAAAGACCCCCTAAAAGTTATAGAACCTTAATGAAAATCACACCATCATATTCAGCGTATCAGAGAACCCTACTGTAGAGGTTTCAAGCTCCTATCTACAAAAATGTGGAATTTTGCATTTTTTGCCAGAAGAAAGATCACGGATGCGTGTTTATTTGTTTTTTTTTTTTTTTTTCCCAGGGGTGATTGTATCGACCCAGTGGTCCTAGAATATTGTGGGAGGGCTCATTGGAACGGAAATTAAAAGTTCTAGTGCCCTTTTTAAGTGACCAAAAAAATAGAGGGCAACTAGGCCCCCTCCCACGCTTATTTTTTTCCCAAAGTCACCCGATCAAAATTTTGAGATAGCCATTTTGTTCAGCATGGTCGAAAATATGATAAATATGTCTTTTAGGATGACTTAATCCCCCGAAGTCCCCAGGGAGAGGGCTAAAAGTTATGAACTTTACCCAATGTTAACATATAGTATTGGTTATTGGGAAGTATACAGAAGTTTTCAGGAGGTTTTTTTTCTGTAGTGGGAGGGAAGGGTGGGTCGGGGGTTATGTTGGAGGATCTGTCCATGAAGGAAGTTTTCATGGGGGAAGGGAAGTTGCCATGAAGGGGGCGCCGGACTTGCCAGCATTATTTATTGGTTATTGGGAAGTATACAGACATTTTCAGAAAGGATTTTTTTCTGGAGGGGGGGGGGCTAGAGGAGGGTGTTACTCTGGAGAATCTTTCCGTGGAGGATGTTTCTTTGGGGCAAGGGACATTTCTATGAAGGGGGCGCCGGATTTCCAAGCATTATTTAAAAAACGATCAGAAATTGAATAAAAAAAACAAGTTTTTTCAACTGAAAGTAAGAAGGAACATTAGAACTTAAAACGAACAGAAATTATAACGTATGTGAGGGGGTTCTCCCCCAAGTCAATACCTCGCTCTTTACGCTACAGTTTTTTTTAGTGCTTTCAAAAGAGCTATCTATTCTAATTAAACGGCCTTTGTGATTCAGGGGTTTGTGAATCAAAATTTTTTTAACTTTTAACGTAAAGAGCGTGGTATTGACTAAGGGGAGAACCCCCTCATATACGTAATAACATATACATAATAAAAAAGAAACAATAAAAAAACAAGCGATACGGCTCAATAGTAATCGAACCTTTTAAAAACGGAATTTTGATGTCAATAAATGTATCAAAAGAATGTGTTTATAATGCTGATTCTAAATATATAAATTTTATTAAGTTTAGTATTACTCATCAAAGGCTACGAGCCTGAGAAAATTTACTCGATTTTTTAAAGAGGGGGAAACATCCCCTACAAGTGAAAGAATTTTAATGAAAATCACACCGTCAGATTCAGCGTATCAGAAAACCCTATTACATAGGTTTCAAGCTCATATCTGCAAAAATCTGCAACTTTGTATTTTTTGCCAGAAGAAAAATATACGAATATAGAAGTTAGTTACGTAAGTTAATTTGTAAAGACATCCATTTACCAAAATAAAAGTAAAATTTTTATGCAAATTTTGTTTACTTATTCAATGACGGTTAGCCAAAATAAAAGCTGCATTAACTAAAAAACGATCAGAAATTAAATAAAAAAAAACAAGTTTTTTAAACTGAAAGTAAGGAGCGACATTAAAACTTAAAACGAACAGAAATTATTCCGTATATGAAAGGGGCTGTCCCCTCCTCAACGCCTCGCTTTTTACGCTAAAGTTTGACTGTGTCTAACAACTTTATTTTTTAAAACAATAAAAAACTTTAGCGTAAAGAGCGAGGCGTTGAAGAGGGGACAGCCCCTTTCATATACGGAATAATTTCTGTTCGTTTTAAGTTTTAATGTCGCTCCTTACTTTCAGTTTAAAAAACTTGTTTTTTTTTATTTAATATGAGAGAATGAACGGGAATGCTTCTCTCATTGAAAGGCTTCATGAAGTGAAATAGTCCTAGACTGATATTCTTCTCAAATAAATCCTGGAGCATATTTAGCAAGAAATCTCTATAGCTTACCAATAGACAAATATAAGAGCAACTTCATGGTAATTAGTGGTGAGACCCCCCCCCCCGAAAAAAAAAAACATACATAAGGTAGAAATTATTGTTTCAGTGTTCAGAGGTATGACTCAATACTCTATACACTCTATGACTCAATATAATAGAGGTATGACTCAGCGAAAGTCAACCCTGCTCTAATTGGGTACCTGTAGAAATCTGGGAAAGGTAAACAGAAAGGGGTTGCAAAAGCGTAGGAGGGCTGCCCCCTGGCCTGCTCCCCCATTGTACCTTCTGGCTGAAGGTCCATGAATCAGAGATCAGAATCGCGGGTAGGGACTGTAAAGTTCAATGGCGTAATTTTTACCTTTTATCTTTTTATTTACGAGGCAACAGTCTATTTGAAAAAGTGTGATTTATTTATTGAGAGAAATCGAACAAAACGAAATGAAACATTTGAATGTTCAGTTACTGTCCCCTACTTGACGAGGGTTTTGGATTCAAATTAACATCTTCCTCCTCCCCCACCCAACTGGTCAGTCTGATGCGGCCTGGTGCTGCAATGAGAGGCTCTTGGTAGTAGGCTATTTAAAAAAAAGTGTTAAACAAAACTAAAAGAAATAAATGAAACAAGTGAAGCGTATGGGAGCTGATTGTGGCTTCAAGCTGATATCCTTCCTATCCAACTGAAGCAGATCATTGTCAGTCTATTCCGGTTTAGCCTACAATGGTATGTTAATGGTTGTGCAGTAACCACTACTGCTAGTAGTAGTTGTAGTAAATGTGATATTTTTATCTTAAATCGACAAAAGAGTACTATACGCCATTGCAAGCTAAGGTTTAAACAATGTTACTTCTCAAAAAAGGCATATATTGAATTTTAATTATATTTTTTATGTAAGTGGAAAAACAGGAAGGTAACCAGGGCGAATCAATGTTACTGAGAATCGTCTTTGCTTTTTCTATTAAAGAGATAATAGAACGGAGGGTATGATTAAAAATAACGTTAATGTTATTCCCCGTAATAAGGTGAATCTGATTTTAATTTCTATTCATCAAATGATAAACAAAAAATACCCACTGAATGCCTCAGGTCAGGAAGGTAGCTAGTTTTCAGGATATAAAAATTTGAGATATATATCGGTTATGGATAATAAGACATATTAATAAACTAAATTTTAAGACATTCTTATGTCTGAAAATCTAACTCAATAATGTAGAAAAAGCCTTATATTTTTTTTCATTCAAAAATAAAAGGGGAAAAATAAATTTCCCTTACTGCTTTAGTTGAGAAATAAATAAGAGCGTAATTAAAGGAAAAATTTAAAATTCAACGGCAGGAAAAAAATATTTTGGCATGCCTTAAAAATACCTTGCTCCGTAAGAACGATTAACAATCATTTTATCGCAAGCATTTCCCTCAAAAGCCATTAAAGGTAATGGCTTAATGCTTAAAGCTGTTAACAAAACATGGCAGAAATTTTTTTGAAAGAAACATTCGTTCCCAAATACTTCAAAAAAACGCTACACGTAATCTACATGAGAAGTATAGAAAAACAGAATACATATTAAAGTCCATAGCACAACAACACTGCTTTACGTGATTACTACAATATCTTGAAAGCAGAAAGGTACACCTATGCCGAACAGTACATAGACGCTTTCCCGCTAGATTGAAGAATTAATTTTAAAAAACAAAGTTTTTCCGAGGAAAGTAAAGAGCGAAGGTGAAACTTAAAACGGACAAAAATTATTACTTCACAACCTATTTAATATATATTAACATAACTAGTACAAATAAACGCACTAATTGTGTTTCCCTATGCTTTTATGATTATACAAAATTAGCGCTTTACTGAAAACACAAAAGTCAAGTATAAAAAACAGGATTATTGATTTAAGAGTCAAAAGTGAGTGTGTAGCCTGACAACACTAAACGAATCTATTAAGCTTTTCATAGTCTTACACCATTTGTGACATTAGTAACTTTCAGTATACAATTAAAATTATCTTAAAAAGATAAGCGTAAAACTAAATATTTTTTAATAACCGCGAAGTAATTGAACAGCATACAGAAATATTGGATTGATTTATCAAGCAGCATTTTGCTCTCACCAGCTATAATACCAATAGTGGGTAATATACAGTCTTAAATTGTAAGAAATATGCTTAATAACACTTGAAATGAAGATCAAATAAGACATAATATGAACTCTGGAAATCCGATTATTTTTCTCTGTACAAGAGTGAATTTCAAGCTATGATAAGATAAGATTTATTCTTCATTAGACACACATACAATATTACATGTTATTATTCCCCCAAAGGCTCATTGGCCTGTACAAACATATTCTAGAGCTAGATACAAATTCTAAAGCTAGTCTATAGTCCTGATACTATCAAGATGGCCTTACTTCGAACTTGTGTACAAACTAATCATGACATGTCCTTTTAAGAACCAAAATGAGAGCCAGTTATTGAACTGAGCCATTGTGCAGAAGTGAAACCAAATTAAACGCAAAAAAATAAAGACAATCCTAAAATGGATTGTTGCTTTATCTTAAAATGAATTGATCCTAAAAGAGATTGGGATTGATAATATTTTGATTCTATAAAAAGTGTCCGTAAATGGTTTGCTTTTGCTCTACCAAAACTCCTATATTATTTTTTATCACTTGAAATGAAGGTCAAATAAGACATAATATGAACTCTGTAAATCCGATTATTTCTCTCTATACAAGAGGGAATTTCAAGCTATGATACAAATTCTAAAGCTAGTCTATAGTCCTAATTCTATCAAGATGGCCCTACTTCGAACTTGTGTACAAACTAATCATGACATGTCCTTTTAAGAATCAAAACGAGAGCCAGTCATTGAACTGAGCCATTGTGCAGAAGTGATACCAAATTAAACTTAAAAAATAAAGACAATCCTAAAATGGATTGTTGCTTTATCTTAAAAGGGATTGATCCTAAAAGGGATTGGGATTGATAATATTTTGATTCTATAAAAATTGTCCTTAATTGGTTTGCTTTTACTGTACCAAAACTCCTATATTATTTTGTGTTTTCAGTAAAGCGCTAGTTTTGTATAAGCATAAAAGCGTAGGGAAACACAATTAGTTGGTTTATTTGTACTAGTTGTATTAATACATATTAAATATGCTGTGAAGTAATAATTTTTGTCCGTTTTATATTTCAACTCCGCTCTTTACTTCCCTCCGAAAAACTTTCTTTTTTAAATTAATCTTTGTTTTTTTTATTAAAATTTAATGAAGAAACAACGCCGCCATGATCTTTTTTATTTATATGGAATAATATGCGCTCTTTTAAGTTTCAGTGTCACTTCTTAGTTTCAGTTCAAAACTTATTTTTAATATGAATTAAATTAGCAAGTCACAATTCCAACAGAAAAATTGGATTTCTTTTGACTTGTTTGAGTTCGAGCAAAACATTTTGTTGGAAATCAATTTCTTTTTTTTTACAATGCAGCTTTTCCACTTGAGACATGACACCAAAAGTGCCGTTTTTAGTGCCATTTGAACTTGATGATGGTGGAATTTATATGAGAGACGTAGATATGTGCAGTATCTTTTATATGAGCTATAAAAGATCTGTCAATGATGTTCTGGTAGCCTGCTAGTGCCAACCTTTGAGAAATAGCCCATAAAGTGCCATTTTAGTGCCATATGGCACTTGCAGATGGCATAATTTATAAAAAGCACGTAGATATGAGAAATAGCTTTTGAATGAGCCATTAAGAATCTCTTTCTGATGTTCTGGTATTCCGCTAGACCTGTTGAAAAAAAAGAAAAAAAAAACAAACCGGAAACAGATCAGTGCTACCAATGCAAAAAAGTGATTTTCCTTGTTGTTCAGGAAGGGGGACTGTAAATTCCTTGTACAAGGTTTTGACCATGTTGATTCCAATGGTACACTTTTCATTTTGATCTGAAGCAATTTTCGAGGGGTTTGAGGCTTTTTTCGAAATCACCATAAATTTCTTTTCGCAATAAACTTTTACTTTTAAGACGAACCGAAATAATAGTTAACGTTCCTGAGTCAGTGTCAGATGGGATTTTTTTTGCTATCAGTTATTTTCAAAACATGTTTTTTGACTTTTGGTTTTGGGAGGGGGCCTGTAGGGAGGGCGGGCTATTTGCCCTCCAATCTTTTTGGTCACTTAAAATGGGCACTTACAAATTTAATTCCCTTTCAAATGAGCTATTACACACCTCTCTATGATGCTCGGGCCACCCCCTAGCCCTTCTAGAAAAAAAGAAAAAGAAAGAAAGAAAAGGCAGACAGATCGGTGCTACCCATGCAAAAAAGTCATTTTCCTTGGTGCTCAAGGTGGGGGACTGTAATTATCCTACAAAAGGTTTTAGACAAGGTTGATCCCAATGGTGCACTTTTTATTTCGATTTGACGCATTTTCAAGGGGTTTCAGGCTTTTTTTCTAAATTACCAAAAATTTCTTTTCGCAATAAACTTTTACTTCTAAGATTAACCGAAACAAAAATTACCATTCCTGTTTCAGAATCAGATGGCAATATTTTCTCACTAGATAGTTTTTTTGAAAACACGTTTTTCAACTTTGGATTACTATGGGCTATGGTTCGCTCTTTACTAGGTTGCAGCTGCCGCTGCAACCATGATCTCTCTGAATCAGAATGTCTTCTCTCTCTGAGCTGAATGTCCCCTAGGCAAAATCGTCGCTTCGTCGTTTAAAGGTCTTTACACTAAATCTACTTCTGTATTATACGTTTGTAGGTAGTTGAAGGAGATGATTTTTTTTTGTCAAATTTATCTTAAATCATAACATTCGAATTTAAAATAAGAGACAAATTTGGTCTTGGGAGGAGGTTTAGTTGCCCTCCAATCTTTGCGGTCTTTTAAAAAGGACGCTAGAACAAAAAAAAAAAACAAAACAAATAAAAACGCATCCGTGATCAGTGTTCTGGCAAAAACATACAATTCCACATTTGTGCAGATAGAAGAACAAAACCCCCACAGTAACATTTTCTAATACGCTGAATCTGAAGGTCTGATTTACATTAAGATTTATTGACTTTTTTTTGGGGGGGGGGGTGTTTCTCCCTTTTTCAGAAATCAGGCTCCCTGTTTTCAAAATCTCTTAATCCATCAAATCCCTTTTTCTTCTGAGGTTTGGAGTCTTTGGTTAGTAGATATTAAACGCAATGAAATTTATATATTTGCAATCTGCATAAAAACACAATTCTTATCAATTGTTATCAAGTTTCAATTTTTGAGTTTCGTTTACAATTTAGCTGAGTCGCTCCTTAATTACAGTTTAATACTATGAACTGTTTGATAAAACTTATTGGACTAACGACCTATTTTTTAAATAATCCTGTAGCAAACCGGAGTTTTTAAAGCACGATTCATGCTATTAAAGTGTAGTATATCTGAGTCCAGTTGAGATGAGGACTATTTTAGAAAATTCTCTTTTTTGGGGAAGCTTTTGATTCCTTTACGTGTACGTAAAGTACTGACATACCCTTACAAGCGTCTTCTTTTCTTAGATATATTTTCTTACTTGGTTATTCAGCGTAAGCAGCAAATTTATGGCAAATCCAGGGAAGAATCTTTTTTTGGAACCCTTTTTGGGTCTCATTACAAAAATGACGTTCATCGCAAAAACATAAGTTGTTCCCACAAAAGGATTTTCGTTATTAATGAGAAAAAATTGAATTCAGAAAGCAATATATTTTCACCGTTAGTAATGTTAAGATTAGGGTAGTATCTTAAGAAATTTTCTACCTACGGAAACTCACAAAAAATGTATTTAAAAAAAGCGATTGTAAAAGTTAAAAGGTAATTTTTATACATTAATTTCTGCGTGTTCATTTTGCAGACAAGAAAGCTCAACTTATTTCAAAGTAATTTGATAATTATTTTTGTAATTATCTTTTTATGCTCAAACTTCAATTAGCAATCCCCTTTTTCTGCTATAATTCAAATATTTAAATTGAACTTATACTGAACATATTACTGTCAATGGTCCTATAGTCAAATTTAAAATGATGTTCAAGAAACTTCAAACTACTCTTGAAGTTCAAACCGTGTTGATTGGTATAACCTATTTACGGTGAAACCCTTTGAGAAATAGCACAAAAAGTCCCATTTTAGTGCCACATGGCATTTGGAGATGGCAGAATTTATAAAAAGCACATAAATATGAGAAATAGCTTTGGAATGAGCCATTAAGAATATCTCTATGATGTTGTGGTAGCCCGCTAGACCTGTTGAAAAAAAAAAAAAAAACGGGAGATCAGTGCTACCGATGCAAAAAAGTGATTTTCCTTGTTGTTCCGGGAGAGGGACTGTAACTTCCCTGTACAAGGTTTTGACCATTTTGATGTCAATGGTACACTTTTCATTTTGATCTGACGCCATTTTTGAGGGGTTTGAGGCTTTTTTTTTCAAAATCACCATAAATTTCTTTTCGCAATAAACTTTTACTTTAGAGGAACTGAAATAATAGTTAACATTCCTGAGTCAGTGTCAGATGGAAATTTTTTTCACTAGGTATTTTTTTTTTCAAAACGTGTTTTTGTACTGCTGGTTACTCTGGGCTGTGGTTCACTCTTTCCTAGGTTGCAACTGTCGCGGCAACCATGATCCCTTCCCGGGACATGCTTTAAAAAATGAGCGTAGAAAATGACTATAAAAAACAACAGCGGATACCATACAGGTATTCCCGATACGATACATGCCATATGTATACACCCGATACCGATACGCGGGATATCGATACGCCCGATACTCCATACAGCCCTTCCCCATGGACTATGGAGGGCCATATCATCATCAAACCATATACATTGGACCTTTGAACTATGTTATACAAAATGGCTATCTCAAAATTTTTATAGGACTAGTTGGGAGGAGGGGGCCTGTAGCGAGGGGGGGGGGCTATTTGCCCTCCAATCTTTTTTGTCCCTTAAAAAGGGCACTTGAAATTTAATTCCCTTTTCGAATGAGCTATTACAAACCTCTCTATGATGCTCTGGCCACCCCCTAGCCCTGCTAGAAAAAAAGGGAGACAGATCAGTGCTACCCATGCAAAAAAGTCATTTTCCTTAGTGTTCAAGGTGGGGGACTGTAATTGTTCTACATTAGGTTTTGGACCATGCTGATTCCAATGGTGCACTTTTTATTTCGATTTGATGCCATTTGAAGGGGTTTCGGGCTCTTTTCTGAAATCACCATAAATTTCTTTTCGTTATAAACTTTTACTTCTAAGATCAACCGAAACAATAGCTTTCATTCCTGATCCAGTGTCAGATGGCAATTTTTTACAACTAGACAATATTTTTGAAAACATCTTTTTCAACTTTTGATTACTATGGGCTGTGGTTCGCTCTTTAGTAGGTTGCAGCTGCTGCTGCAACCATGATATGGCAACTAATAAAAAGTAAACTGACACTATTGTTGAAGAAAAGATTACCAACGTCATTTAGCGTTTGGCGTTTCTTGAAATCTTTTCCCACTTTAAAGTTGTGTTTTTTGGTAAATTTCTAGTTGGCACTATAATTAGCTAAAATGAAAGTGAAAATGTCATTTGATGCCTTTTTTATATGCTCTTTCATAATTCAATAGCCGCTTCTGGGGAAAGTTGCATCTTGAGCCCTTAAAGGGGTCCCAAAGGTATTTCATTTTTGTAACCACACAAAGAAGTCATCATCACTAGTTAAGGTATTGAAAAGTGGTTAAAAATATATGACTAGTTTATAAATAAGCTTTTCGAAAGTAATGTATTCCAAAAATATTTATTTTTAGCAATTCAAACCTCATTTATTAGGCTACTCAAATATAAACCGTTTTCCAACCGTTTCAAGTTTTCCAAATGCCGTCGACAAAAATAGAGCTGAATTTAGCGATTCAAAACTTTGCCGTCAACAGTTCAGGGTATATATTTGCACATTAGGGGGTGGGGGGTGGTTAAATTCAATGGTAAATTTGCAGTGGGTCATATAATTTAGCCTGGATGAAAGTGAAAACATCATTTGACGCTTTCTTATGTTGTTTCGTAATTCACATAAAATACCTTCGGGGCCCCTTTATAGGCTCAAGATGCAATTAGCCCCAGAAGTGATTATTGAATTATGATAGAGCATAAAAAATGCATCAAATGACATTTTTACTTTCATCGTAGCTTAATTATAGTGCCACCTAAAAATTAAACGTGTTTTTTTTTTTCAGAAAATGATATCCAACTCTTATTACTAGGCTAATTTGGTCAGTTACAGCAATTACACTAATCTTTTTGGCACTAAACCATCGTATTTTTGGGTACTAAAAAATACCATGGATCACCAAACGCTAAATAAAGTTTATGATTTTTATCCGATACTAGTACCAGTTTCTAGTCTTGTAAGGTACCCATACTCATTGCCCTAGACCCTACACTACACTAATCAGGTACGCAGGTAAATGACCATCATATTTTTTGGACCAAAGAGTTTCTATGAAACTTCTAAAAACCAATATACACCATTTGACGCAGTAGAGAGTACAAGAACAAAACTACCATACATTTTTATTTCTCCTCTTCTTTTATTATACTCCTTTTTATTATACCTCTTTATAAAGAACCCATTTGGACCTCTCTTGTTATTTATCTTTGATTTCATTTTCATTTTTACCCTGCATAAACAGTCTATAGAGATGTCTATTTTTCAGTAAGAAATCAGTTTCTCATTCCATTCATTTATTTCATTCTTATTTCATTCAATTCATTCATTTCACTCATTCTATTCATTCTTATTCTATCTCGGTTTTTTAATAAATCTCAGTTTCTCATTCTATGCAGTCAATTCATTCTCATTTCATTCAGTTCGTTCATTTCAATCATTCTATTCTTTCTTATTCTACACTCAGTTTCTCAGTGAGACCTCAGTTTCTCGTTCCACTCATTTATTTCATTCTCATGTCATTCAATTCATTCATTTCACTCATTCTATTCATTCTCATTATATCTCGGTTTCTCAGTAAGATCTCAGTTTCTCATTCCATTTATTTATTTCATTCTAATTTCATTCAATTAGTTCATTTAACTCATTCTATTCTTTATTATCTATCTCAGTTCCTCTGTAAAATCTCAGTTCCTCATTCCATTCATTTATTTCATTCTCATTTCATTCAATTTATTCAGTTCACTCATTCTATTCATTTTTGTTTCTATCTTAGTCTCTTAATAAGATTGCAAGTGGGAGTATCCTGCAATATATTATTCTTGGTAAGCTCCTTAGTAGCAAAAAATCGTTTAAATTTGTGTCTTTAAGATAAAGACAATCTTGGATTTAAATCTTAGAAAAAGGAAATGTTTGTGACAATCGTTAAAATTTAAACATAATTTTGTCAGATTAGGAAGATAATGACAAAAATGGAAGAGACTCATGTTACTTTTTTCGAGGGGAGAGGGGCATAATCCTGGAAAGTTAAGTTGTTATTATATTATAAAAAATTTGGATCTTTTTCTGAACATGCACTGTATTTTTTTTAGCCTTTGGAGTAATTGATCTTTTCTTTTAGCTGTTCTCTAAATCCCTAACAGCATTTTTTTTTTTTTTTTGTATTTTTTTTTTTTTTATATATATAGACCACTGCTCACAATGTGCTCAGATTAAGGATGAAAATAAAGAAACAATGTCTTTCCGAGTGAAATCTCATGTCTAAGGCTTAATCCAGTAAAATCTGCGAGTTTATAATTACAATTAATTTAGTTGTAATTAATTGTTATATATATATATATATATATATATATATATATATATATTATATATATATATATATATATATATATATATAATATATATATATATATATATATATATATATATATATATATATATATATATATATATATATATATATATATATATATATATATATATATATATATTATATATATATATATATATATATATATATATATATATATATATATATATATATATATATATATATATATATATATATATATACATATATATATATTATAATACAATATAATTACAATTTACTAGCAAACATTTTTTGTGTAGTACCGCGAATGCCTTACTTTTCCACTAGATTTGATCATGCATTTATGTATCAAACATTTCGTGGTAACAAACTGTAAGTAAAGAGCGATGCGACTCAATAGTGACTGAAGCTCTAAGGAACGAATTTTGATATCAATAGATATATCAAAAGAATCGGCTTATTATGTTGATTCCAAATATATAAGATTCATCAAGTTTAGTGTTACGCATCAAAGGCTACGAGCCTGAGAAAATTAATGCCTGAGTTTAAAAAAAAGGGGGACACGCCAAAAATTCAAGAAACCTTAATGAAAATCAAATCATCAGATTCGGCGTATCAAAGAAACCTGATGTAGAAGTTCCAAGCTCCCATCTGTAAAAATGTGGAATTTTGTATTTTGGCCAGAATAAAAGATCACGGATGCGTGTTTATATGTTTTTTTTTAGGGGTGATCGCATCGAACCAATAGTCCTTGAATATCGAGAAAGGGATCATCGGAACGGAAATTAAAAGTTCTAGTGCCTGTTTTAAGTGACCAAAAGACTGGAGGGTAACCGGCCCTCATATCCATCCACCTTTTTTCCTAAAGGTCATCCGATCAAAATTCCACATGGATGGATGTATGGAAGGGGGCGCTCCCCCTTCCATCCTCCTTTTTTCCTAAAAAACATCTTATCAACATTTTGAAATGGGATTTTGTCATTATAGTTGAAATGCTCAAGAACTATGTCTTTGAGGATAACCATAACGCACCACATCCCATGGGGAGAGGTTTTTAAGTCAGGAAATTTGCTCATTGTTTACCTTTGGTATTTCTTATTGATAAGCATACAGATATTTCCTGGGACGGGGGAGAATTTTCACTGGGGTATTTTCTACGGGGGTCATTTTCCGTGTGGAGGGAAGTTCCCGTTGGGTGAATTTTCCAAGGGAAATTTTACTCTGGGGGGATTTGCCAAGATTCCTATACAAAATTCTTTTTATTTGTCTTACTTTCTGTTTGCCGACTCAATTTTACATGTGGGGATATTAAGGGGCATAGTCCTGGGCAATATTTACCAGGCTGGAACTGCCTAGGGTATCTTTCCGTAGGTGGGGGGATTTCCCACGGGAGAGTTTCTCCGGGGGGGGGGGGGTCCACCGGATAAATTTTCTAGAGGTAATTTTCTGTGGAAACATCTTTCTGCTAGAGGGCGGGGTATTTCTGAGAAGAATTTTCTACGGCAGGGGCATTTTTGGCATGATGTTTAAAACAATCAGAAATTAAAGTCTTTTTCAAATAAAAGTGGGCTAAGAAAAAAAATTTCAGCCGAAATCATCCGTAAGAAGTTTTCTAGGGTTAATTTTCAGCTAAAATGGAATTGTCTGGGGGGAATGTTTCTGGAGGGGAGTACTTTATGTGGGAAGAACTTTACATGGAGGTATTTTCCGTGAGAGGAAGGAATTTTCTATGGAGGGAGGAGCCAGATTTCCTGGCATTGACTGAGGAGACAGCCCTCTCATACACATTATAACTAATTTTTGTTTATACGGTAAGATTTTCACATTAGGAGGGTAGTTTCTGGAGATGAACTTTCCAGAGGAAATTTTACACGGGGGTAAACTTTGCCAAAATTAATATGCAAATCCATTTTTAATTGTTCATGTACGGTGAGCCAAATTTGAACCTGCATTAGTTGAAAAACGTTCAGAAATTAAATAAAAAAACAAAGTTTTTTTTTAACTGAAAGTAAGGAGCGACATTAAAACTTAAAACGAGAAGAAATTATTTGGTATATGGAAGTGGATGCCCCTCCTCAACATCCCGCTCTTTACGCTAAAGTTTTTTTATTACTTTAAAACTAGAGTTGTGACAAAGAGGCAACCGTTAGCTTAAGAAGCGGGGCATTGAGGAGGGGACAGCCTCCTTAATAGGTGACAGCCTTTCATATACGGAATAATTTCTGTTCGTATTAAGATTTAATATCGCTCCTGACTCTCAGTTTAAAAAAAAAAAAACTTGTTTTTTCTTATCTAATTAAAAAAAAAGTGTTTTATAACTGAAAGCAAGGAGCAATATTAAAACTCAAAACGAATAGACATTTTTCCATATATGAAGGGTTGCCCGCTTCTCAATACCTTGCTCTTCACGCTAAAGCTCTTAGCGCTTTTAAAAAAACTTTCCTAATATAATTCAACGGGCCCTGTGTTTCAGTAGCCGTTCTTCGAAAAATGGGACAAACAGTCAAACTTACGTCTGACAGCAAGGTATTGAGGAGGGGGCAATCCTTGATTTACGGAATAGGTTCTATGACTTGTTATGCTGCTCATTACTTTCAGTTAAAAAAAACTAGTTTTTTTTATTTAATTTCTGACGGTTTTTTAAATAATACCTCTAAATCTGGATAAACTTCCATGAAATATACCCCTCTCATCTCCCCGAAAAATGTCTGTATACTTTCCAACAACAAAAACAATACGTACAATAATGTAAAATAAGTTTAATAGCTTACAGGCCTCTCCCCATGGACTGCGGGGGGTCATTTTACCCCTAAAGACAAAATTATTGAATATTTTAACTATACTGAACAAAATTGCCATCTCAAAATTGGGTCAGAAAACTTTGGAGAAAAAAAAAAGAAAGTGGGAGAGGGGATAGTTGCCATCCATTCTTTTGGTTCACTTAAGTAGGGCACTAGAACTTCTAATTTTCATTTTAACCCGCCATCTCCCGACAATCTAAGAACGTTATTTCAATAAGATCCCCCTGGGAAAAAAAAACAAAAAACACGCGTCCCTGATCTTTCTTTGGCCAAAAATAGTGAAATTCCAAATTTTGGTATATAGGAGCTTGAAACTTCTATAGTAGGGTTCTATGATGATGTTATTTCCCTTTGAGATTCCTTGAATTTTTGGGGGTGTTCCCCCTATTTAAAAAATCAGTAAATTTTCTCAGGCTTGTAAATTTTGATCGGTAACGCTAAAGCTGATGAATTTTATATATTTCGAATCAGCATAATAACGTGATTATTTTGATTTATCTATTCATATCCGTTTTTAAAGTTTTGGTTACTATTGAGCCGAATCACTTCTTACTTATATTTCATTGCCACGAATTATTTTATTTAATCAAAATCATAAAAATAGCTACGAAAATCTACAAGACGTTTTTTTCAGGACTATTTCATCGTGCAGTACTAATGTCAGGGTCTGCCTATAGTCCCTGGGCTCTAGTAGAAGACCCAGAAGTCGTGACACTTAAAGTTGCCAAGGTAAGAAGTTATAAATTTTTAATATTCTAGTTTTAATTTTCGGAAATACTCTATTTTTATGGTTTTAGATATTTGGTTAATTGTTCCACGAACATATAAATTGAAATGAGGATATCTGAAAATCTTCAGTGTTATCTTTCTGAGCAATGGCGATGCAAAAAGACGGAAAATAAGATTAAATCTCATTGGAAAATTATATAAGAAAAGCAAGTTTTTTTTTTTTAACTGAAAATTAGGAGCAACATTAAAACTTACGACGAGCAGAAATTATTATGTATATGAAGGGGGTCACCCGTCGTCAACGTCTCGCTCTTTACGCTAAAGTTCGAATGTTCTCCCAATTCTTTAAGAATGACTCCTGAATCATAAAGGCCGTTTAACTAGAATAAACAGCTCTTTTAAAAGAAAAACATTACCGCAAAGAGCACGGTATTGACGAAGGGGAGACACCCTCATATACATAATAATATCTGTTCGTTTTAAGTTTTAATGTTGCTTCTCACTTTCATTTGAACTCGTTTTTTTATTTAATTTCTTATCGTTTTTTAAATAATTCTGGGAAATCGGAATTCCCCTCCAAGGAAAATCCCTTCCCCATGAACAATTCCTCCATGGAAAGATTCTTCCACGTACCCCCCCCCTCCCACCCCGCCCCAGCAGAAAATTCCCCTGAAAACATGTAAACTTCCCAATAAACAATACTACATGTAAACAATGGGCAAAGTTCAAAACGTGCAGCCCTTCCTCCTGGGGACTGGGAGGAGGGGAGGGGGGTAAAGTCATCCTCAAGGGCATAGTTATTAGATTTATGACTATTTTGAAGAAAATGGCTATCTCAAAACTTTTATCGGGTGACTTTGGGGAAAATGAGCGTGGGAGGGAGGCTAGCTGCCCTCCAATAATTTTATAACTTAAAAAGGGCAGTAAAACTTTTGATTTCCGTTCAAATGAGCCCTCTCCCGAACTTATACGGTCTCTGGTTGGGGCTGATCACCCCTGGGAAAAAAAATATACACGTCTCCGGATCTTTCTTCTGGCAAAAAATGCAAAATTCCACATTTTCGTACATAGGAGCTTAAAACCTCTACATTAGAGTTCTCTGGTGTGCTGAATCTGATGAAGTGATTTTCGTAAAGATCATTTGATGTTTTGGTTGTGTTTCCACCCTTTTTCAAAATTAGAAAAATTTTCTCTGGGTCCTGACTTTTGATGGGTAACATTAAACTTGTGAATTTTATATAGTTTGAATAAGCATCAAAATTTGATTCCTTTGATCTATCAATTGTTATCAAGACTCTACTTTTTAGAGTTTCGGTTACAATTGAGCCGCATCGCTCCTTACTTATAGTTCATTACCGCGATTTGTTTGATCTAAATGTTAACAGCACAAACCTTGAAAAATGTGGCACCTCTTTGGCAAATCAAATAGCATTTTTTTGGAATTCTCACACCCCCTGACACTGTTTTTTTTTATTTATTTGGCTGAATTTTCTTTATCACGGGATCAGTTATGATAGAATGGTCCAAAAATGAGAGCTATCTTGATGAAAATTCCAGCAATTCAATTCAATTCAATTCAATAAATCCAGTATTTGAGAAATTAATTGCAGAATTTTTAACCCCTATCTTTTAAAAAATGTAAAATTCGGCATTATTCGGAGAGGAATGATGAATCCGTTATTGCTTATCTTTCGTTTGTTTGTTTGTTTTTCGATGTGGTGATCATATCGAACCTATGGTTGTTGTATATCAAAAGAAGAACTATTCAAATGAATACCGAAAGTCCTTATCATGAGGCGAAAAAGATTTTGCCACATCAAATAAGTGTTTTGTGCCACTTTGTTGGGGAAAACAATAATTGCCTTCCAAAAAGAGCCAAAGCACTACACAAGAAAACTTTAAGACAGACAGTCGATCTATAATTATCCAAAAATTATATACAGCTTCCCAGTTTATGAAGCAGTAATGCCTTGTGGTGGCTTTATAAACTATATAAAATGGTGTATAATTGCGCTTCAAATATTATGAAGGAGGGTCGATAGATATTTTTGTTGGTGGAGGGGGAGAGATTGATCCTGAAACCTTAAATTGCATTTAATACTAAATTATTCTAACTGTCAGTGAGCCATAAGATAAAGTGAAAGGGAGGTTTGAAGAGAATACAAATTAATCTTCTCCCTTCATTTCCAGGAACGTTTTTGAACTAAGCTTATATTATGGGTGTTGTGGGGTGACAACTATCCTCTTACTCCAGTAATATTTCTTCTATAGCCTAAAATACAACATTCATATGCTCACTGACACAAAAGGGGGAGACAAGAGGAAGATCTTGAGCACCACCATAACATTTCCTGGGGGGGGGGGATGCAAGCTCTACGAGCAGCTTCCTTTTTAACAAGTTTAAACGGATATACATCTCATGGTCCTATTAATACATAGTTTCTTATGTCTTCTAACTTCCCGGGGGCGTTGCTCCCGAGGCCTTCTTTCTGGTGTTTAAGGAAGACACCCATTTAAAAAAGGTTTACTCGAAGAAATTACCTTGAGAACCGTGGAAATGATAAACCTTTAATTCATTGTTAGTATTTCAGACCCCTCCTCAGCTAAGAAATATTTGAAGGAGTTCACTTTTTTAGCGAAACATTATTACACGAACATCGGACACTAATGTAAAAATAAAAAAACAGAAGTTAAACGAGGAAATGGTAGCTTCCCTCATATTTAACAATGTTTGTAATAATGACTAGAATAAAACAGGAATTTCTTCCTACAGAAAAATCAATATTACATAGCAAATACAATGAGGATCAAACAGAAATGGAAAAACAGGAAACTTTTTATAGTCAACATTGTTCTTCGCCTTTGACTTTTTCTGGAAAGAAAGAAAATCTGAGCAATATGACTTGGCAATCAAAGTCCAATAAATTTCTCTTATTGAAAGATTGCTGAGAAAAGTAAGCATAGACAGTTTTTAAGAGTCTAAGAAAGATCGTTGCTATTGATTCTTTTAGAATGTTCTCTGTCTGAAGTTGTTGAAACAACGATCCCACATCTTTCTGAAATTCTAAAAAAATCAGCAGAGTTTTCAGAGACAGATATTAAAAATGACGTGTTTTATTGCTTTTATGGATAATAATGTTGAAAGTGCCTCATGGCTTTTCATTCTCTTAGAAATTTGTTTGTCAGGAATCTTCGAAACGATGATCCTAAATCCTTCTGAAATATTGAAATCAAGCATAATCCTGGAAGATAGATATTTTTTTTATATTGATATCAGAGTTTCCGAATAAAAAAGCGTAGAAAGTTTTTGTTTTTCTTTTATAGCTTTTAATGCTGTAATTGTCTCGTGGCTTTACCTTTTCTCAGAAATTCGTTTGACTGAAATCTATGAAACAATGATCCTAAATCTTTCTGAAATATTGACACCAAGCATAACCGTGTAGGATAGATATATTTCCTTGAATCTTGAAATCAAAATTTCTGAAAAAAGTAATCACAGAAAGTTTCTAGGAGTTGAAAAAAAATTAATGCTGTTCATTGCTAAAGAAAGTTCCTGTTTTAAGTCACGGAAACAGTGATCCCACCTCTTTTTGAAACTATGAAAATAAGTAAAATTTTGAGAGACAGATATCAAAAATAGTGAGATTTAGTTTTTTCGTATTTATTGTTTTTAATGCTGAAAGTGTCTGCCGAGTTCTGGTTATTTTTAGAAAGTTTTAGGTCTGAAAGCACTGAAACAATAATTCCAACACTTTCTGAAATCTTGAAATTAAGTATAATTGTGGAGGGTAAATAAGTGTACTTTCCTAGAAAGTGTCTAAAAGTGCCTTCTGGCTATTGATTCTTTTTAGAAAGTATTACGTCTCAAGATGATTCCAACTCATTCTGAAATCTTGAAATCAACTATAATTAGGGAGGATAACTCCATATAATTTTTAAAGCTTTTAGTGCTGGAAGTTTCTATTGGTTGTTGATTCTGTTAGAAAGTTCCCTGTCTAAAATTGTGCTAACCACGATCCAAACTCTTTCTGAAATCTTGAAAACAAGTGAATTTTTTGAAAATAGATAATGAAACTGTTGTTTTTTAATCCTTTTGTATTTATCAATTTAATGGTGAAAGTCTTTCATAGATTTATGAGGGAAAACTCGAATTGAATATCAACAAAGTTCGACTTCATTAATTGTTTTAGTAATAGTGGCGTATAGTAGTGTAAAATAAATTTAGACTACATTTATTGTAGTTTATAATGGTTATATACTTTTTAATATCTATACGCATCCAGAATTACAAAAGATGACAAAGGACTCCGAACAGCTATAGAAAAAGGCATGGAACAAGAAACCGAGAAACAACATTGAATTGAAACCAAAAATATTTTGCAATAAAGTCTGCAGTCAGAAGACAAAGTAAACTCTCAATGAAATGAAGGAACGTGCTAGTTTAGCCTGTGTGAGTCTGCGTAGAATAAACAGGAAGGAGGAATTTGTTTTTAGTATCTATGACATGTGAAAAATTACACGAGATGAAAAAAGAGTCTGAATAACTAAAGAAAAAGGCATGTAACAAGAAACAGCAAAAATCGCGTTGAATTGCAAACGAAAATGTGACTTAAAATTAAATAATAACACGATGCTTATGCTACTACGTTATTTAGATATTTCCGACATTACAATGGAATAAAGAACGTGTTATTTTAGCGTTTGAAAAGAATAAATAGAAATAAGGAATTGAATTCGCACCAGAGTTTCATAATTTAGCTGGAATTGCTGATTTTTACCCTATGACTTAAAACTAAAAAATAGAACGATAATTATGCCAATAGGTAATTTCGATACTTCAGAAGGTATATGCATCAGAAAATTCCTGGTTGTCACTGGATTGTGCAACAACACAATTACAGCAGAAATCTAACGACTGGGGAAAAGCTAGAAAAGAATTTTTTTAGTATCTACGACGTCTTGCAAAATTAAACATCATTCTGAATGAATCCGAACAGCTAAAGAAAAGGGCTTTGAAAAATGTCTGAGGTAATGATGCACAAAATGAAGTACAACGAGATATACGGCTAGAAGAAATTCGACAACAAGCTTCTTGACGAATCCTAAATGAAAATAATGGAAAAAAAAATATGCAGTTAGAAGATAAGTGAGAGGGATGGTCACATCGAATCGTAAGGAAATCTGCAGTTAGGAAAGAAGCAGCAGTGTGAATCACGAGTTCCAGGAGAAAAAAGATCCTCAAAAAAGGATTTTTCTATGATGCTTTAACAGAAAGAGGGATTTACTACCTGCCAGAATTTCTTAATTCAATTGAAATTGCTGATTTGACATCTCGTGACTTAAGACTAAGACGTGATTTAAAACGAACAAGTCAAGCTTAAAATGAACAAAATCTCTCAATGCGAAAGTGTCAATTACTAATACTCCATCCCTTTTTTTTTGCATGGCAGGAATATGCAATTCTTCAGCATTATGCCCTTTTTGTCGGTGGCTTTTCCAATATTATCTGACATCTATTCAGGTAATAGATCTACTATTGCAACATACTTTGATTTTCTTTCCTTTGGTCGCTTATCGTTGTTATGTTGGGAAATAATAGCGAAAAGTAAATATTAGCTCCAAAATAACAGACATAAACCAAGTCAATTTTCTGAAAGAAAACACAAAGAGCTATTAGATTGGTAAACCCACTTTGGGCATCTACTGACAGAGGAAATGGATTTGTGATTTTCTTGGTTTACATTTTTTTTTAGCAGCAGAGAGATATCAAAAGTGCTTTGTTTTGCTATCTGTCATTGCAGCGGAATAGCACCATGTTAGAAACAAAAGAACTTTATAATTTATATTCTGAAATTTCTCCTTTGGCGTCAGAATCATAAGTAGCTAATTACGGTGTCCAAAACGAAAGGGTGTATCTGTAATATATTATTTAAAATGGATTTTTTTTTGTAACCAGAGATTAAAAAAAGTTTTAGTGATTGTCTCCGATATATGGATTATGGTTATCCTACAGTTTTACACTTTTTTTTTTTTTTTTTTTTTTTTTTAAGAAAGACTAAAAAAAAACAATATAAAATATAACTCAAAATCTAAGCCTACTCAATCGAAAACAAAACAAAAAAGCTTGAAAGTGAACTTGATTGACTTACAAAATGCGTCACAATAAAGCCAGGCGAACTAAAGGATGTTTTTTAAACAGAAATATAGCACAGTAATCTCTCTCCTTTTTTCATTGTAATTAAGAGCATTGTCCTAAACATTGCCTAAAGAGCACAGCTGTGAGCTTCGACTCTCTAGATCCCATTTTTGAAAACTGTTTTTTTTTAATTAATTCAAGTTTATTTTCAGAAATTTTTGAAATTAGTTGCACCATTTATGCATCAATATACACCAAAAACCATTTTATGGGAATATAAAATGTTGCTAAGATAAAAGGACAGACTATACAGCGAATCCTAGAACTTGAATGGGAACCAAGAAAGTCACGAGGTTTAACTTGCCTGGGACATCTGAAGCCTTAGGCTTAGCAAATAGGCCGTTAGAAACTTGATTCAACGATGGCTATTCTTCGATAGAGACTGGGCTAAATAGTAATGGAAATGACTGTAGAAAATAACATGATAAAGTGCTTAAAATTCTCTGCCTTGCCAAAAAGGATGGTTTTATTTGTAACTGACCTAGAGCCTCCGGTGTATGAACTAAAACAAAGTTTTATATTTTATGTCGGAAAAGACTATTTGATGTTTTTCCACCAAGCTTTTTGTTTCTTTCTTTCTTGAAAGTTCCAAGACCGTACTTAAAGATAGTTGTGAGCATAGTTCTATACAAGGCCGTATCCAGGGGGTTCAGGGGGTTTGAACCCCCCCCCCCCCCACCCCCGAAATGTTTTTCCGACCTGTAAAAACGTAACAAAAATGAATATAAAAAATTCGTGTGTTTTATATGTTTTTTTAAACCCTTCCCTCCTCAAAAAATACTTTTGTAAAACCCCACACAAAAAAATATCCTGGATACGACCTTGGTTCTATTGCTTTGACTTTCTTGATTCCAGTTTTGGGAAAACCAATATTTTCCAAATATAAATTCGAACTTTTTTTTTCAAAATGCTATAATTCTTGTTGCACCGCTTAAGCACCAGGCCACAACAAAAAACAGCTTTCCTTTGGAATATAGAATGTTGTAATGCTGAAGAAACAAACTATTTAGCAAAGCCTGGAGCTCATTAAACTGAAGTAGGTGAAACCAAGAAAGCTATGAAATCTAAGGAGCCTGAGGTTTAACTATCAGAATGCTAGAAAATTAATATAAGATTAGATTTTCTCTACTAGGGACTGAACTAAAGAGTAGTGGAAATCGTTTTAGAAAGATAATAGAGGAAACAGCTTACAATTCTTGAATTACTCCACTTAATGTTCCTGCCACATGATATATGGCGTAGAGAGCGTAGCACCGTTGCTCCTGCATGTGGATCCATCTTGCTGCAATGAAAAGAGCCTCGTCAGCAACAATGTTGGTCATGTAGAGATACATCTGAAGGCTGTCCTTCCACTTCGTCCAAGGTCTACCCCACGGGCAGGACCAACCATAGGATATGGGGTCAAAGTCATATAGGATTCTAGCAGGGGCTGTCGGTGGCAGCTGAAGGAGATACTCAAACCATATAAGAGTTCTCTGGTCAATTTTAAGTTGAGAATGAAATTTAGGGAGCAATTGCAAGGGTCATTTCATCACTCACAAAATCATCCCATCGAAGCCCCTAGATTTGGAGCTTGTTTTGTCTGGCAGGCGTCTATAGTCCTCAAAATGGTGGATTTGAAGCACCATGTCTGAGCCACGTAGAGCAAAACTGCGCCCATCGATGAGTTAAATATGCGCATCATCGTGCGCCTAGATAAATGGAGTGATCTCCAAATGGCATTGAACCTTCTGACGATAGACGTGGCTTTCGTGATTCGGTTGCCCAGTTTCCTGTCCATGGAGCCATCGTTTGAAGTCACAGAGCCAAGATAGTTGAAGTTAGTAACAACTTTAACGTGAGCTCCACTAACTGTAATTAATTACGAGGGCCTCACTGGGCCTGGCGGTTTCACTGCTATTATTTTTGTTTTTTGTCAATTTACTTTCAGCCTGACCTTTGCAACTTCTTCCTGTAGGACATTCACAGCATCTTTCAGATGTTGTATGGAGTCAGTAACGAGCGAAAGGTCGTCTGCGAAGTCGACGTCGGTCAGGACTTGTTCTCCAAGTTGGAGACCAAACGGCAATCAATCGGTTGTTAGGGTCATGACGTGGTTTATGACACAGTTAAACAATTCTGGAGCAACAGAACACCCTTGTCACACACCTGTTTTGATGTTAAATGACGCGCTCCGCTTCCAAGTTACTTGAATGCAGCTCTCGTTTCCCTCGCATAGCTTCTCAAAAAACAGACAATATTTGGCTGATCATCTAAAGGAGCAGAATGTAAGCCTCAGATTTCCGGTCGAATAAATCAAAGGCACCCTTAAAGTACACAAAGGCTATATAAGCTGTTTTAAAGAATTCTTTTGTCTTTTGCACCAACTGCTGTGCTGTAAAAATATGTTGAACATTAGACCTTTTAGGCATATATCCGTCCTGTTGGGTTCGTTTTTTTTCTTCGTAGAAAATTCCTGCAGCTGTAAAGCAGAGTCATTGCAAAGAGCTTTCTGCGCACTGAAAGAAGAGTGATCCCTCGGTATATTGAGCATATGCTCTTGCTTCCGTTCCTTTTGCGCAGAGGTAGAATGATGCCTGCACGCCAGCCTTTCACAGCCCTAGAGAGAAGAAAATCTGGAGCTAGAAAAGAATGGCAGGCTCTGTATTCTTCAGGAGATCTGCTGATCCTGAACCTTTTCTTCTTAAAACGCTTTACTACCAACTGGATTTCTGTTAGCGTGAAGGGAGTTTCAGATTCATCTGTTTGCAGTTCTTCGGTGCTACCTTTTAGGCTTGCAGGGTCGTTGTTAGTCTGCACGACAACATCGACATTAGGAGATTGGAGAAGTAGTATATCCATCAATTTAACTGGGCAATTTTGTCATTGAGCTGTTGGCCGTCAACAGTCACAACTTGTTCAAACGAAGGAATGTAATCCCCTGTAAGATCAAGAAGGTATTTGTAGAAGCTCCTGACATCCCCTTTCAGGGCAGCTTCCTCCAGACCGTTTCGCTTTCTTTCTAGAAAGAGTTTCATGGGTCTCTAAATCAGCCTGTTGCAGACATCGTTGAGTCCAAATGGTACAAGTGCGCCAAACCAATTTAAGATATCAATAGCGCATGTAGAATATATTTCAGATTTGCAGAGGTATGGTAAATCGAATTTTGGGAGTCTAGACTCTGAGCGCTGAGCTTTGAGCAGTAGGTGGATGGTTGTGACTACTAGGTGATGATCATTGTTATCGATTTCAGGCACACTGTACGTCCTGAAATAGTTAATGCATAATCGCCATCTCTGCGCGTCGATCCTTTACGACCACCATTACTGGACCACGTGCATTTATGGATGTCCTGACCAACAGGGTGTTCGCAATGACAATGTTGGAGATGCTGCAGAGTTGTAAGAGTCAGAATCCGTAATCATTTAGAGGGTATAAGGTAACTTGTCCGATAACTTGCCACCACAGCTTATGATTATCGCACACGGTGGCATTGAAGTCGTCCAGCATGGTGATAATATCATGGTGTGAGACCTTAGACAGTTCATTGCTCAGGATTGAATAGAAGCTATCTTGTGCCTTCGCTTCGGTACCAAGACCCTGTCTCTTCCTCGATTACGGTCCATCATCCCCGAACCCTACCATCCCACCCGTAATAGACCGTCCCGTATAAATACCGAAAATTCCCCAAACTGAATCCCATCTCCACTAAACATAAAAGATATTGCAAGAGTTTTGTTCCGAATTTTGCGGAGCTGTATAATAACCAGAAAATCTAGTCATTAATTTTATTGTTATCTATTTATTGTTTATTTTTGACTTTTTAACTAAGTGTTAACTCTTTTTTTTTATATATTTTGTACAATGAACTATGTCTGACGTAAAGGTCAAGTTCTTTCGATATGATACATATATATATATATATATATATATATATATATATATATATATATATATATATATATATATATATATATATATATATATATATATATATATATATATATATATAATATATATATATATATATATATATATATATATATTTATATATATATTATAATATATATATATATATATATATATATATATATATATATATATATATATATATTATATATATATATATATATATATATATATATATATATATATATATATATATATATATATATATATATATATATATATATATTAAAAAAGGATAAAGATTCTCCTGAGCCATTGCTGGCGCATAGGGCGTCGAATTGACGTTTCAGTTGCTGTTTTTTTTTTACAGGGACAAGTAGCAAGCTTGTCTCCCAAACTTGCTGTTACCGGGATTGTACCTGGGCCTCGTATTGCCAAGCAAAGCATCGACCCACTGTGCTACAACAAGGCTACATATATATATATATATATATATATATATATATATATAATATATATATATATATATATATATATATATATATATATATATATATATAGTATATATATATATATATATATATATATATATATATATATATATATATATATATATATATATAGATATACATATATATATATATATATATATATATATATATATATATATATATATATATATATATATATATATATATATATATATATATATATATATATAGATATATATATATATATATATATATTTATATATATATATATATATATATATATATATATATATATATATATTTATATATATATATATATATATATATATATATATATATATATATATATTTATATATATATATATATATATATATATATATATATATATATATATATTATATATATATATATATATATATATATATATATATATATATATATATATATATATATATATATATATATATATATATATATATATATATATATTATATATATATATAACCTTATATAAGGACTGTTGCTGTGCCTTGTCTATGACTGAGGTGAGCACGGATAATTCTATCTGAGGAAGAACTGAATGACAGTAGACACTTCTTAGACTTGTCGTCAAGGACTAGTCCAAACCCACCCCTCCTGGCATTTTTCTGGCCCGACCAGAGAAGATGATATTCCTCATCAATGGATTCAGCGCCATCTCCATCTAGATAGGTTTCTGTTATTCCTGCAATAGAAAAGCGGAAGGGTTTAAGTACCATTGCATAAAGTGACTTTGCTCCGGGATAAGTTAACGTCAAAAACATTCCAGGTGGCAAATTGGAGGCCACTTTGGTTAAAGAGATTCAAATCAAGGTAAATTTTTGGTCTAGGAACAAGCAAGGGTCTTGAGATAAAAGAAGGTTGGTCAACCAAAGCAGTTACTATGCTATTTATTGTAATAAATTTCAGGTTGTGGGTTGTAGCCCAACCAACCCTAGGCATAGGATTTAATTAAAGCCATTTGAAACTTAGACAATTAGACAATTTTCTTGGGCAATTTAGACTATTTATTTAAACACAAAAAAAAACACAACTCAGTAACACAATCAGAGATCCCAAATACTGAAATCCTTGGGGTGGGCTCCTATCGCCTCTTGAGGTTGAGGCCACCCTTATAATGGAGTGTTTGGTTAGAGAAACCCCATATTCAGAGGCACATGGTCAGTAGATAAAATCTACCTCATCCCTGACGAACTCCACTCACCTTCAGAACAATTCTTGTCTTGACAAAAAGGACAGTTGTCGTTTTCACTTTAGCTAGAAACTGTAGTGTATGAACTGAAACAAAGTTTTACATTTTATTTCGAAAAAAACTATTTGAAGTTTTTCTATCAAGCTTTTGTTTCTTTAAGACATATTTCTACTTTCGAGTGGAAAGGTTTTGTTTGAGCAGGCTCGCGTGCTGGTATCGCTCTCAAATTGGGTCAATACCCAAATCTAAAAGCGCTTGAGACGCAGAAAGTAAATTTGGTCCATCACCAACCCACGTTCTTGTAACTAGAACATAATTAGAAAATTTAAAATAAATAAAAACATCTTAAATCAACAAAAGGAATGTTTTACCATGAGTCAAAGGTGTTGTCGTCTACAGTTACTAACTATTTCAGTTTGGAAACAGAGTTAAGTTTGCCACTTTCTTTTTGTGCTTGGAACTGATACGAAGGAATGATGTCACACGCGCCTCCTAAATTGTAATCCTTCTTCCATTGCTGTGTAAATTGCTCTCTTCTTGGCAGTAAAAATTAGAAAGTTGGCCCACGACAAAGCAATCAGCTTTTGAGCCAAGAAAAATCTATTTTTTTCAACTTTGATCAGTAATATTTCATGAGACGATCATAGTGTACATTAAATAAAAAACAAGGTTTTTTAAACTAAAAGTAAGGGGCGACACTAAAACTTAAAACGAAGATAAATTATTCCATATATGAAAGGGACTATCCCCTCCTAAACGCCTCGCTCTTTACGCTAAAGTTTTTTGTTGTATTACAAAATAAAGTTGTGAGACAGAGTCAAACTTTAGCGTAAAGAGCGAGGCGTTGAGGAGGGGACATCCCATTTCATATACGGAATAACTTCTGCTCGTCTTAAGTTTTAATGTCACTCCTTGCTTTTAGTTTAAAAAAAACTTGTCTTTTTTTTATTTAATTTCTGATCAAATCAATTAATTTCTGATTTGAATCAATGCAGCTTTGATTTTCGCTCACCGTACATGAATAATTAATACGAAATTTGTATATTAATTTTACTTCTTTTGGCTAAATGGCTTTCTCGAAATTCTGGTCTGACTTAACTTACGAATTAACTTACGTAACGAACTTCTATATTCGTATATTTGTATTACGTATATTAGGGAGTTCGCCCCCTAGTCAATACCTCGCTTTTTACGCTAAAATTCAAATTTTGTTCCGATTCTTTAAGAATGACCCCTTAATCACAAAGGCCTTTCAACCATGCTGAACAAAATGGCTATCTCAAAATTTTGATCGGGTGACTTTGGAAAAAAATGAGCGTGGGAGGGGACTAGTTGCCCTTCATTTTTTTTATTCACTTAAAAAGGGCACTAGAGCTTTTAATTTCCGTTCGAATGAGCCCTCCCACGATATTTTAGGAGCACTGGGTCGATACGATCACTCCTGGGAAAAAAAATAAATAAATAAACACGCATCCGTGATATCTCTTCTGGAAAAAAATACAAAATTCCACATTTTTGCAGATAAGAGCTTGAAACTTCCTCAGTAGGGTTGTCTGATACGCTGAATCTGATGATGTGATTTTCATTGAAGTTCTATGACTTTTAGGTAGTGTTTTCTCCTTTTTTCGAAAATGAGGCAAATTTTCTGATGCGTGTAACTTTTGACGTGTAATCCTAAGCTTAATGAAACTTATATATTTGAAATCAACATAAAAATCTGATTCTTTTGATGTATCTATTGGTATCAAAACTCCGTTTTTTAAAGTTTCGGTTACTATTGAGTCAGGTCGCTCCTTACTTACAGTTCGTTACCACGAACTGTTTGGTGGTATATTATTTTCATAAGATAATTTGCTCGCAAGATACACCATTTTGAAGATCACAAGGTGCTGACAATTTAGTTGTTTTGACATGGATTGGAAAAAATAGTATGAAATAGTAGGAAAAATTAGTAGGAAAATAGTAAACAATGAAACTTAGGAAAATAGTAGGAAAAAATGGAAAAAATATAATGACTCTTTCAAACAGTTCGTGGTAACGAACTGTAAGTAAGGAGCGACCCGGCTCAATGGTAACCGAAACTCTAAAAAACGGGATTTTGATACCAATAGATACATCAAAAGAATCAGATTTTAATTCTGATTTCAAATATATAAGTTTCATTAAGTTTAAGCTTACCCATCAAAAGTTACGTGCCTGAGAAAATTTGGCTGATTTTCGAAAAAAGGGGGAAAGACCCCCTAAAAGTTATAGAACCTTAATGAAAATCACACCATCATATTCAGCGTATCAGAGAACCCTACTGTAGAGGTTTCAAGCTCCTATCTACAAAAATGTGGAATTTTCCATTTTTTGCCAGAAGAAAGATCACGGATGCGTGTTTATTTGTTTGTTTGTTTGTTTGTTTTTTTTTTTTTGTTTTTTTTTTCCCCAGGGGTGATCGTATCGACCCAGTGGTCCTAGAATATCGTGGGAGGGCTCATTGGAACGGAAATTAAAAGTTCTAGTGCCCTTTTTAAGTGACCAAAAAAAATGGAGGGCAACTAGGCCCCCTCCCAGCCTCATTTTTTTCCCAAAGTCACCTGATCAAAATTTTGAGATAGCCATTTTGTTCAGCATGGTCGAAAATATGATAAAAATGTCTTTTAGAATGACTTGATCCCCCAAAGTCCCCAGGGGGAGGGCTGAAAGTTATGAACTTTACTCAATGTTAACATATAGTATTGGTTATTGGGAAGTATACAGACTTTTTCAGAGGAGATTTTTTCTGGTAGGTGGGGGAAGGAGAGGGTCGGGGGCTATATGGAAGGATCTTTCCATGAAGGAAGTTTTCATGGGGGAAGGGACATTGCTATGAAGGGGGCGCCGGATTTCCCAGCATTATTAAAGAAAAAGATCAGGAATTAAATAAAAAAAAAACAAGTTTTTCAACTGATCAACTGATTGTGATTAAGAGGTCATTTTTAAAGAACTGGAAAAAAAAATTCGAACTATAGTTTAAAGAGGAGGGTATTGACTAGGGGGCGAACCCCCTAATATACGTGTTAAAATTTTATGAATATAGAAGTTCGTTACGTAAGTTAATTCTAAGTTACGTATATTTATTACTAATAAAAACGTTCGTAAATAAAATTAAACAAGTTTCGAGAAAGCCATTTAACCAAATATAATATGCAAAATTTGTTTTAATTATTCATGTACGGTGAGCCAAAATCAAAACCTGCATTAATTCAAAAACGTTCAAAAATTAAATAAAAAAAACAAGTTTTTTAAACTGAAAGTAAGGAGCGACATTAAAACTTAAAACGAACAGAAATTATTCCATATATGAAAGGGGCTGTCCCCTCCTCAACGCCTCGCTCTTTACGCTAAAGTTTGACTCTGTCTCACAACTTTATTTTTTAAAACAATAAAAAAACTTTAGCGTAAAGAGCGAGGCGTTGAGGAGGGGACAGCCCCTTTCATATGCGGAATAATTTCTGTTCGTTTTAAGTTTTAATGTCGCTCCTTACTTTCAGTTTAAAAAACTTGTTTTTTTTATTTAATTTCTGATCGTTTTTTAGTTAGTGCAGGGGATGTTTCCCCCCTCTTTAAAAAATCGAGTAAATTTTCTCAGGCTCGTAGCCTTTGATGAGTAATACTAAACTTAATAAAATTTATATATTTAGAATCAGCATTATAAACACATTCTTTTGATACATTTATTGACATCAAAATTCCGTTTTTAAAAGTTTCGATTACTATTGAGCCGTATCGCTTGTTTTTTTATTGTTTTTTTTTTATTACGTATATGTTATTACGTATATGAGGGGGTTCTCCCCTTAGTCAATACCACGCTCTTTACGTTAAAAGTTAAAAAAAAATTTGATTCACAAACCCCTGAATCACAAAGGCCGTTTAATTAGAATAGATAGCTCTTTTGAAAGCACTAAAAAAAACTGTAGCGTAAAGAGCGAGGTATTGACTTGGGGGAGAACCCCCTCACATACGTTATAATTTCTGTTCGTTTTAAGTTCTAATATTCCTTCTTACATTTCAGTTGAAAAAACTTGTTTTTTTTTATTTAATTTCTGATCGTTTTTTAAATAATGCTTGGAAATCCGGCGCCCCCTTCATAGAAATTTCCCTTACCCCAAAGAAACATCCTCCACGGAAATATTCTCAAGATTAACCCCCTCGTATAGCCCCATAGCCCCCCCCCCTCCAGAAAAAATTCTTCCTGAAAATGGTTGTATACTTCCCAATAACCAATAAATAATGCTGGCAAGTCCGGCGCCCCCTTCATGGCAATTTCCCTTCCCCCATGAAAACTTCCTTCATGAACAGATCCTCCAACATAACCACCGACCCACCCTTCCCTCCCACTACCAGAAAAAAAACCTCCTGAAAACTTCTGTATACTTCCCAATAACCAATACTATATGTTAACATTGGGTAAAGTTCATAACTTTTAGCCCTCCCTCTGGGAACTTCGGGGGAGTAAGTCATCCTAAAAGACATATTTATCATATTTTAGACCATGCTGAACAAAATGGCTATCTCAAAATTTTGATCGGGTGACTTTGGGAAAAAAATAAGCGTGGGAGGGGGCCTAGTTGCCCTCCATTTTTTTTGGTCACTTAAAAAGGGCACTAGAACTTTTAATTTCCGTTCCAATGAGCCCTCCCACGATATTCTAGGACCACTGGGTCGATACGATCACCCCTGGGAAAAAAAAAAAAAAAAAAAAAACAAACAAACAAACAAATAAACACGCATCCGTGATCTTTCTTCTGGCAAAAAATGTAAAATTCCACATTTTTGTAAATAGGAGCTTGAAACCTCTACAGTAGGGTTCTCTGATACGCTGAATATGATGGTGTGATTTTCATTAAGGTTCTATAACTTTTAGGGGGTCTTTCCCCCTTTTTTTGAAAATCAGCCAAATTTTCTCAGGCGCGTAACTTTTGATGGGTAGCACTAAACTTGATGAAAGTTATATATTTGAAATCAGCATTGAAATCTGATTCTTTTGATATATCTATTGGTATCAAAAACCCGTTTTCTAGAGTTTTCGGTTACCATTCGGTTACCATTGACTCTTTATAAAACGAGTCAAATCCTGTTTCATTGAAAAACACACCAAGTCCTGACTTAGTAAAAAAAAACTAATAATTCAAAAGGAACAATTCTTGTAAGTAAACAATTTCAACATGCATATATTTTCTTAATGGTAGGTCTATATTTTGTAATGTAAATGAGCGCCTTCATCAGAAACTAAAATTATTTGATAAAAAAAAACTATATATTAATAATTAGTATAATTTGTCTAGCCTTCTAGTCGTAACTAGAGATATAATTCTTTTTCCTATATTAGAAATGTACTATTTATGGTAAGCTAAAATTTTCATTAATTAACATAGGCCTACAAGTGAGAAAGAAACAGACAGTTTTCCGAAAGGATAGTCTTACATGATTCTAAAAAGTCAAAATCATAAAATTTTGACAGTTTCGCCTACTGAACAAACCTTCTAAGTTTCATCAAAATCTGAAACCCTATATGTAATAGCTTGGTTGATCTTACATAGAATTTTGTTTTCAACAGATGAATTATAATTACTATATTTGTTTTGTCTTGTTTCTCCTCTTCTTTGTCTTCTTTGTCTTGTTTCTCTCCTAGATGTACTTCTGATTTTAGTTTACTATCTTATAGTCGTGGGTCCCCCCCAGGGGACGCATGCATCCTCTCTACCCATAATCTTTATCCAGAGAGGGGTATTTTTTGTCTTTTAGAGGGGTTTACAAAAAAACCTAAAAAAAAACGCATCAAAAATGCATTTTCATGCATTTTGAATACGTTTTAACAAGTCAGACAAACATTTCAGTGGGGCGGGGGGGGGGTCATACCCCTTAATCCCTCCCCTGAACACGGTCTTTGTCCTCTCAATGGTACTAAAGTCCTTAAATTTTAAACCTAATCATTGTTGTTACATACCATCTACGCGCAAAAAAAAAAGTTAAAATCATCACCATATCAATTAATTTTTAAATTTTAACAGCTAAAGTTTAAGATATTTGATTTTGGGGCATTCCGCAACCGATTAACGCTTTTCAAACATCTACCCAGCCGTTTCTCAGGGTGCACTTCCGTCACGGTACACTCTTTCAATGATAGCATGAAATGACACAAAAATCAACAAAAATACTTTTAAGTTACACCAAAATCCATCTGTTTACCTTAAACAGTTTCTATAAAGTCTGCTTTACATGTCCCATTGTATGCAGATTTTGTTAGCTCTTTCTCTCATTTTAGCTTAATTTCTCTTGTGAAGGAGAAAACATTTACTGTTGCATTATGCCACAAAACACAGCTTACAACGCTTCAAAAAAATTCAAGCTTTACCTTACACGTGTTACCTCTTAATTACCCCCAAATGTGTCAGTTTTAAGAGCTTTGTGAAAACATAGAATTACATTTGTACCGTATTTCCCGCTTTCAAATTTTTTTGCACAAAAATACACCGCACAATTTTGTGTACCTGTCACTATATATTAGAGTTGAAAACTCTGTCATGGACTATTCCTGTCTTTTTCTTCTTTTCCTCTGTATTTTGTCCCTCTTTCTTGTAGCGTTTTCTAATTAAGCTGATTGCTAGAGCCAAGACATGACCTGACGTATAAGCAGGATATACTAGTTTCAGGATATATAAGATATAAAAAAGGAGTCTGTTTCGTTG
The DNA here is from genome assembly GCA_027921565.1 of Artemia sinica. Taxonomy (NCBI): domain Eukaryota; kingdom Metazoa; phylum Arthropoda; class Branchiopoda; order Anostraca; family Artemiidae; genus Artemia; species Artemia sinica. The sequence continues at coordinate 44,576,228 of CM051271.1, forward strand.
ATAAGACTTTCAATTTGATTTCTCTTTGAAAATTTTCTCTTGTGGAATTTATCACTTACCGAATCTGATTAAGTTGGAAAAATTCAGAAGTGACTGGAAAGCAATCAGCCCCCCTCCCAAGCTAATCAATTCCTCAAAGACATCCAATCAAAATTTTGAGATTTTGTTCAGCATATTTGACAAGTCCAGTAACTATGTTTTTTGGGATGTCAACGAGCCCTCCAAAGCCTTTATAATCCCTTATAATATTCCTCCTAACCCTGCCGTATAGCCTATAAGCCCATATCATCTTGGTTATAACGTTCTTTTCTTTTTTAATTTTTTGCCGATATTCTGGGAAATAGACACAATAAGTTTGAAGTGAGGATTGTTTTCGCTCAAGTAAAAAAATTTCAATAGTCAGAAAAAACCCTATTTCCATCCGATGAACATTCAACAGCAAAATGCACATATACTATGTAATATAGTATTTGATTGTTGACTATACATTTCTAAAGAGATACGGAGGACCTGGATATAGAGTAAATACTCTTGGTATTTTTGAATAGTTTATAACAAAATTCTTGCGGTATGAAAATTACTGGTCAACCTAAATTTCAATTCTAACTTGAACTATGTTAAATTTCAATTTATTCCATTCTAATTACCATGTTGTCTAGAGCCTCAAGTTCAAATTAGAAGGGCTTAAAAGTACCTAATAACCTGGTTCTTCTTGATCTTATGACTATTTTGATTGTTTTACAAGCTTTATGCAGAAATTGTAAACTGTAATTTTATATTGATTTTATTTGGAAAGGAAGATGAAATTTTGAATATTTTGACACCCAGCAATTTGCTTATAGTGACCATTCAAAGACACTATAGCGCTACTTGGACTGATGAGGAATTAATTTAGAATTTAATCCGTAGTCAATTTGATGACTGTGACAATATAATGACACAAGGAATATTTAATTACTTCTTGGTGTAAAAGCGTTCCAAAATAAACTTAATATTTTTTTTCATTTACTCCTTGCTTAGACGGCAATTAAAAAAAAACTATACATTAAGAAATAATAAACTTATAAGGAACCAAAAATAAAACTGATATTCAACCCAAACTCAAAACGAAAGGAAATTACTAGATATATGAACTAGGAAGTCGTTCCCTTTGTACCCCAATTATAGTTTAAAAAAGATGTTAAAGACATATATTAAAGCTAAAAGAAATAGATTCAATCTCAATTAAGATAACCAAAACAAAAACATAACCAATTTTTCATCAACCACTCTACCGTAATTATAATAATAGGAACAATAAAAATAATAATATTTAAATAAAAACTACGAAACTGTTCCTAATAAATATTTTTTCAAATTACTTTTAAGTAACCCGAGACACTCAGCCATCCGAATACTCTAGAATGGAATTCCATATATTGGGCCCTGAAAATCTAGTAGAAAAACCAGCCCTGGTTCCACTTCTATATGAGCATGACGAGTCTCATTGCTATGTAGTGACCTATTGTCGCTAAAGCAGCCACGAGAAACCTCAGGACTTATATATTAGCCTCATGACTCAGAAATTAAGCTTAATAAAAAATGAAACCAATAATGAACTTTTAATGTACTAAGAATAAAACATATTCAACTTAAACTCAAACAGAACAGAAATTACTAGGTATATGAACTGGTAAGTCGTCTCCCTTGCATCCAAATTATAGCGCGAGTGTCATTCGTGCTTTACTGAGTGCAATTTGTATTTTAAGTAATTTCACTTTTATCATTATAACATTGAGAAATAAAAAGATTAACGAAAGCTCTCGAAATTAATGCGATTATATTTTATGATATCAATCTAATTCCATCAGGCTGATATACACTAAAGTTCCATTAATAGTTTCTTCATTCTAAACATATTCCTTGAACACGCATAAAAGAGCATAATAGATTTGCTCTTAGAAAATTTCACTTCAAAGAATGAAACAGATTTCTTTAAAAATTAAAACAATTTATTTTCAAAATATAATTTAAGCACCTTTTTTTAACATGTATAAGTTCTTTTGCGAGATCTTGATTGTTATTATAATTTTTAGTTTTCATGTATTTTTTAGTTTTATTTAATAATTATTTAAAAATTAATTCGGTTCTTATTTGTTGTAACAGCAACACAACAAAAAAAAATTACGTCCCAGGACTAATAAATGTTCACAAGAAAAATGTTGCTATATTTCGTTTTACCAATTATGTACTGTATTTCATTGAAAAAAAATATGTATTTTAAACAATTTAATTTTAAATATGCATATCTAGCATATTTTTGGGAGAAGAGGTATGATGTTTTGTTGTTTTTTTTTGGGGAGAGGGCACAAAAAACTTTTAAAAACCCACCAAAATTTGTCTTTTACGAGTTTTTGTAAAGTTTTTTTTAGCCTTTTACGAGTAGAATTGAACCCTTGGGTGGGGGGGGGACCTGGTAACACCCTTCACTCTTGACTCTTTGTTTATGATATTTTTTTTTCGAAGGAGTTTTAAAAAAAACTTTACACACGCATTAAAAAAATTTATTTGCATTTTTGTAGCTTTTTTACGAATAGAACTTAGCCGTTGGGGCTATCGAGGGAGAGGATGAGTTGAAGCCCGGTAAACCCTTCCCTCTGGATATGGCCTTGAGTTTTTATTTGACAAAATATCTATTTTTAAATTTACATTTACGTCCTGACATTACACCCATTTGCTTAAAATATATATTGCTTTCAGTAAAGCACGAATTGAATTTGCGCTATAATCGAGATGCAACGGGAACGACTTTCTATTTAATATATCTTTCTTGTTACCGTAGTGGAGATTCAATCAAATCCACTATAAGGCAGTTTGTATATAAAAAAAACTTTTAAAAAATCTTTTATTTTTACTAAAAATCACGTTGACCGCAAATAGTATGATTGCAAATAATAGACAATCCAAAAAAAAAAACTGATCTAATAAGAATGAAAAATATTTTCTCTTTGAGCCATTTGAGGGATGACTAAATTGACGATGCAAGTGGTTACCAAACTATGTATGGAAATTCTTTATTCAAAGTTGTTTTAAGACTGTTATCGTTCTAGTGCTCTATTAAAACCAATTAATGACAAAGTAAAGAATCAATAAGTTTTGATTTTCCAACGGAACATACACTGAGTATTTTAAAGTATTCTTCACACGCCGGCTGGGACACAAGGCAACAACAATGCCTCTCAACGATGACCTCTCCAGTGCTGCAGACCAAAGATCGTTGATTGGTGATCAACAGGCGCTGATCAACTATCAACGTGTCCTTCTCCAACGATCAACTTATCCTTCTTCGGGCAATTCCAATGGAAAAAGTCTAGTATCTAGCCTATCCATCATCAATCTGTTGTTTATACCACTGAAGCAGTGATTATTTTTTCAAATCGTTTTCAGCTTTGTTGGAAAGCTTTACACAAAAACATGGGTATTGTTTTGGTGGAGTAAGGAGTAATGAATTCACCAAAAAGGCGAAAAAAAACAATAAGTTAAGTATGTGTGTGCCCTTACTCACTACTACACCTTCACGTTAGCGACAGCCGTCAAGGTCCCCAATTAGACATCCTTCCACATATGAGGAACAAAACACTTTTACCATGAGAGGAAGATTGGAGGCTTAACTGACCTGAGAGCTTTGAAAATATAAACATCATCAAGCAAATGCTCACTTATAATAAAAAAAAGTAGTGGAAATACCTCACAATCTAATGCCTCGTGATCACAATCCTCATAGTCAATGTTAAGTTGAGATGTGACCAAGAGTGGCGTCGGTGAAAACACACTGACTCATAATTGTCGCGGGCGACGAATCACTCTCAACCAATGAATAAAAGAAACAAAAGTATGAGTTGAAGGAGGAATAGCAGATCGAATTTAATCAAAGTTTTAACTTCAGAGATTTCAACCATTGAAAAACACTAAAAACGAGCAGTTTTATTAAGTATTTTACATAAAAAGACCATCCCGACACAATAAACTTCATACGAGAGCAACAAGACTCAATAGAAGAAACAGTCGCTAACGTTGCAAAAATAATAATAACACAATGCTATAGGCTGATATAGCTCGAAAATATTCTTCTTTCTGCTGAACTCACAGGAATGTGTACTAACAAAGAATCAAAAACTATCTTGTTAAAACACTGTTTTCCTTTCATATTTTACAGCTGACCTTTAAGGCACATGACGGAGATTGCAATGTTGACTTTGATCTTTGTTTTATATCTTAACGGCATTTGAAGTTGAGCTTCCACAACAATTGACACTTGAACGTCAGTGACATGACTTGAGCACAACTGTTCACTTTCTGCTTCATGTTCTTTCACTCTTTGGTTTTAATTAAATAAAAAAGACAAGTTTTTTCGCTGAAAGTAAGGAGCGACATTAAAACTTAAAACGAACAGAAATTATTCCGTATATGGAAGACACTGTCCCCTCCTCAACGCCTTGCTCTTTACGCTAAAGTTTGACTCTTTCTCACAAATCTATTTGTTAAAACAATAAAAAAAACTTTAGCGTAAAAAGCATGGCGTTGAGGAGGGGACAGCCCCTTTCGTATACGGAATAATTTCTGATCCGTTTTAAGTTTTAGTGTCGCTCCTTACTTTCAGTGAAAAAAACTTGTTTTTTTTTTAGATTCTGAACGTTTTTGAATTACGCAGCTTTGATTTCGACTCACAGTACATGAATAATTAAAATTAAATTTGCATATTAATTTTACTTTTTATGGCTAAATGGCTTTCTCGAAATTTTGATCTAACGTAACTTCCGAAATAACTTACGTAACGAACTTCCATATTCATATATTTTTATTACGTAAATGAGGGATTCTCCCCCTAGTCAATACCTCGCTCTTTACGCTAAAGTTTGAATTTTGTTCCAATTCCTTAAGAATGACCCCTGAATCACAAAGGTTGTTTAATTAGAATAGATAGCTTTTTTGAAAGTACCAAAAAAAAACTTTAGCGTAAGGAGCGAGGTATTGACTAGGGGAGAACCCCTCATATACGTAATAGTTTCTGTTCGTTTTAAGTTTTAATACCGTTCCTTACTTTCAGTTGAAAAAAAAAAATTATTTAATTTCTTATCGTTCTTTTAAAAATAAAGCTGGGAGATACAGCGGCCCCCGTCATAGAAATTTCCCTTCCCCCATGACAAAATCCTCAATGGAAAGATTCTCCCACGTAGCCTCCTCCTCCGACCCCCCTCCACACCAAAAGAAATCCCTCCTGAAAACGTCTGCATACTTCCAAGCAATAAATACTATATGTAAACAATGGGCAAAGTTCATAACTTGGAGCCCTTCCCCCAGGGACTGTGGGGGATTAAGTCATCCTCAAAGACATATTTATTAGATTTTTGACTATGCTGAACAAAATGGCTAACCCAAAATTTTGATCGGGTGACTGTGGGAAAAAATGACCGAGGGAGGGGGCCTAGTTGCCTTCCAATATTTTTGGTCACTTAAAAAGGGCACTATAACTTTCAATTTTCGTTCGAATGAGCCCTCTCGTGACATTTTATGACCACTGAATCGATACTATCACCCCTGGGGAAAAAATAATAATAATAATAAAAAAATAAATAAACATGCATCTGTGATCTTTCTTCTGGCAAAAAATGCAAAATTCCACATTTTTGCAGGTAGGAGCTTGAAACCTCTACAGTAGAGTTCTCTGAAACGCTGAATATGATGGTTTGATTTTCATTAAGATTGTATCACTTTTAGGGGAAGTTTCCCCCTTTTTCGAAAATAAGGCCAATTTTTTCAGGCTCATAACTTTTGATGGGTAATACTAAACTTGATGAAACTTGAATATTTGAAATCAGCATAAAAACTTGATTCTTTGGATATATCTAATGGTATCAAAATTCCGTTTTTTAGAGTTTTGGTTACTATTGAACCTGGTCACTCCTTACTTACAGTTCATTACCACGAACTGTTTGATCAAACAGTTCGTGGTAACGAACTGTAAGTAAGAAGCGATGTTGCTCAAAAGTAACCGAAACTCTAAGAAACAGAGTCTTGATAACAATAGATACATCAAAGGAATCGAATTTTGATGTTTATTCAAAAATGTAATATTCATCGAATTTAATGGTACCCATCAAAAGTTACGAGCCTTAGAAAATTTGCCCAATTTTTGAAAAAGGTGAAACACCCCTCAAAAACCAAGTGATCAAACAGTTCGTGGTAACGAACTGTAAGTAAGGAGCAACCCGGGCCAATAGTAACCGAAACTCTAAACAACGAAATTTTGATACCAATAGGTACATCATAAGAATCAGATTTTTATGCTAATATCAAATATATTTGTTTCATCAAGTTTAATCGTACCCATTAAAAGTTACGCGTAAGTAAGGAGCGACCCGGCTCAATAGTAACCAAAACTTCAAAATACAGAATCAAGATGCCAATAGATGTGTCAAATAAATCAGATTTTTATGCTGATTTTAAATACATAAGTTTCATCAAGTCTAGTCTTACCCATCAAAAGTTATGCACCTGAGAAAATGTGCCTTATTTTCGAAAAAAGGGGAAAACAACCCCTAAAAGTCATAGAAATTTAATGAAATTCACACCACCAGATTCAGCGTATCAGAGAACCCTGCTTTAGAAGTTTCAAGCTCCTATCTGCAAAAATGTGGAATTTTGTATTTTTTGCCAGAAGAAGGATCACGGATACGTTTTTATTTACTTTATTTTTATTTTATTTCCCCAGGGGTGATCGTATCGATCCAGTAGTTCTAGAATATCGTGAGAGGGCTCATTCGAACGAAAATTAAAATTTTTATTGCCCTTTTTAAGTGACCAAAAAAATTGGAGGGCAACTTGGCCCCCTCCCACGCTCGTTTTTTTCCCGAAGTCACCCAATTAAAATTTTGAGATAGCCATTTTGTTCAGCATAATCGAAAATCTAATAAATATGTCTTTGAGGATGACTTAATCCCCCACAGTTACCGGAGGAAGGGCTGCAAATTATAAACTTTGCCAATTGTTTGCATATAGTATTTCTTGGTGGGAAGTATACAGGCGTTTTCAGGAGGAATTTTTTTCTGGTGGAGGGGGGGGGGTCGGAGTAGGGGTTAAGGGGGATAATCTTTCCATGGAGGATGTTTCCTTGGGGAAAGAGACATCACTATGAAGGGGGTGCCGGATTTCCCAGCATTATTTAAAAAACGATAAGAAATTAAATAAAAAGACAAGTTTTTTCCAACTTAAAGTACGGAGCAAACAAACAGAAATTATTACGTATATGAGGGGGTTTGACCCCTAGTCAATACCTCGCTCTTTACGCTAAAGTTTTTTTTAGTACTTTCAAAAGAGCTATCTATTCTAATTAACCGGCCTTTGTGATTCAGGGGTTTGTGATTCGAACAAAATTCAAACTTTAGCGTATAGAGCGAGGTATTGACTAGGGAGTGAACTCCTAATATACGTAATAAAAGCATACGAATATAGAAATTCGTTACGTAAGTTAATTCGTAAGTTACGTCAGAAGAAAATTTCGAGAAAGCCATTTAGCGAAAAAAAGGAAAATTAGTATGCGAATTTCGTTTTAATTATTCAGGTACGGTGAGCCAAAACTAAAGCTGCATTAATTCAAAAACGTTCAGAAATTAAATAAAAAACAAGTTTTTTTTAACTGAAAGTAAGGAGCGACATTAAAACTTAAAACGAAAAGAAATTATTCCGTATATGAAAGGGGCTGTCCCCTCCTTAACGCCTCTTTACGCTAAAGTTTGACTCTGTCTCACAACTTTATTTTTTAAAACAATAAAAAAATTTAGCGTGAAGAGCAGGGTGTTAAGGAGGGGACAGCCCCTTTCATATGCTGAATAATTTCTGTTCGTTTTAAGTTTAAATATCGCTCCTTACTTTCAGTTAAAAAAGTTTTTTTTTTTTAGTTAATCTTAATAAGAAGAGCACCACGAGATTCAGCATACCAAAGAACCTTACTGCAGAGGTTTCAAGCTCCAATGTAAAAAAATGTGGAATTTTGCATTTTTGCCAAAAGAAAGATCACGGATTCATGTTTATTTGTTTTTGTTTTTTTTTTTTTTTTCCAGGGTTGACCATATTGAACCAGTGATCGTATAAGATCGAGAGAGGTCTGATTTAATAAGAAGTCAAAAGTTTGAGTCCCCTTTTTAAGTTACCAAAAATATTGGAGGGTGGCTAGACCCCCTCCCACGTCATTTTTCCCCAAAGTCACCCGATCAAAACTTCTAGATATCCATTTTTTCCGGCATATTCGAAAAAAGTGATAACTAAGTCTTTCAGGATGAATCCCCCCCCCCGACTCCCCGAGGGAAGGGCTGCAAGTTATAAACTTTCCTGCAGGCTGCAAGTTATTGTTTACATATAGTATTGGTTGTTGGGAAGTATACAGAAGTTTCAAGGGGTATTTTTCTGGTGGAGGGTGGGGGGCTTTCACGGGATTATTTTTCCATGGAGGAATTTCTTATGGGGGAAGGGAATTTTCCACGGAGGGGGATCCGGATTTCCCAGCATTATTTAAAAAAAAGACTTAAAATTAAGTAAAAAAAACGTTTTTTTTGTCTGAAAGCAAGAAGCAACATTGAAAAAAAAACAGAAATTATTACGCATATGAGGGATGTCACTCCCTCGTCAATGCATTGTTATTGGCTTCAAAGTTTTTTAGTACTTGTTAAAGAATTTTTCATTCTAATTAAATGGCTTTTGTGATTCAGGAGTCATTCTTAAAGAATTGGGACAAAATTCGAACTTTAGCGTAAAGAGCGAGGTATTGCCGAGGAGAGACCCCCCACATGTACGTTATAATTTCTGTTTGTTTTAATTTTTAATGTTACTCCTTACTTTCAGTTGAAAAAACTATTTTTTTTATTTAATCGTTTCAAGATGCGACGGCAACTAAAATTAAATCTACTTTATTTAAAGAAATTTTTTCGTATTTTAGCAATATGGATTCTAAAATCGTAGTGTTTTAAACAGAACGATAATGATCAATTTCAATACGGATCTAGAATTCGTTGCGCTTTTTTTTTCTTTTCTTGTACTCCATTTACAACATTTTGTATGTTTAATATTGGGTAATAAAATAATAATTATAACAATAATTAGAAGCTAGAGGAATGACAGTGGTCAAATATGACTCTAAAGCATGGACGCTCCGAAAAGCGGATGAAGATTTGCTAGATTTTTCCAGAGAAATTGCTTAAGGATTGTTCTGGGTACCCGACGAAGAAAGGTTGAGGTGGCTAGGGCACGATGTGCGGATGAAGGATGACAGATTGCCGAAGATTGTTCTTTTCGGCCAACCGTCTAGGGCTAAACGGAAAGAAGGTCGTCCCCGTCTGAGGAGGGAGGACGTCATAAAGAAACATTTAAAGGAAATGGGAACTTCATGGGCGGGTGTAAAAAGGGAGGCTTTGAATAGATTGGGGTGGAGGAGGAACGTGCGTAGCTGTGTTGGCCTCAGGCGGCTTGGTGCTGCGGTGAGTTGTTAGTAGTAGTAGTAGAGGTGTTGAGGAGGAAGCAACCCCCTTCATATGCGTAATAATTTCTCTTCGTTTTAAGTTTTAATGTTGTTCCTTACTTTCAGTTGAAAAAATTGTTTGTTTTTTTTTAATTTCATTTCTGATCGTTTTTTAAATAATCCCAGGAAATCTGGTACCACCTCCATGGAGAAATACCCCCCCCCCCCTCCACGGATATATTCTCTAGACAATTCAATCTCGGTGGAAATCTACCCAGGACAAATACCCCTAACCAGTGGCGTATCCAGGATTTTGTTTTGTTGGGGGCCCGTCAGTCTACCTTTTTATAGCAGTCATGTGAGCAAGAAAATCATCTATCATACTGCAAGATTTTAGGCTCGGGGTAGGGGGGGGGTAGCTAGGTAAAGAAATGAAAAGTACACACTTGACATGAGTATTTCTAGTTGTAGACTTTTTTTGTTTGAGAATGGATGACAAAATTTTGCCAACAAAGTCAGAATTAAAAAAAAAAGTTAGAAGCAGTGAGAGTTTCTATTTTGGGCGAGTAGATGTTTTAGAACTGCCGCGAAGCGGCAAAATTTAGAAAATATAAAATAAAGAAGTGTACTATTCCTTATATTTGCCTATAGGACCCTTGTTTTAGAGAACCAAATAAATAAAAAATAATATTATATCAAAGACAATTGCCCAGAATTTGGTTTCGGAGGGGTGGGGGCCTCAGTCTACCTAGTGTAGGAGCCATGAAAGCAAGAAATATATTGATATTAACATTGTTTACAGAGGATGAAGCACAATTAAAGTTTAAAAAACAGAATCAACTGCACTTAGAGAAACGAGCAACGAAAGACGACCTAACCTCTCACAGTAACAGCCACCGGTCTTTTTTGGCTGCAAATAGATCAAAAGCTTGGTCAGCATCGACCTGGATATCGTGGTTCAAGGCCATGTGAGCTAGTCCGTTCAGACCCTCCTCACCCGTTGAGCTCCGCAGATAGGTTTTTAATCGCTTAAGATAGCTAAAGCTCCTTTCAGCAGAAGCGGTAGTCACTGGTAATGTCTGAAAAATCGTCAAAAGCCTTCGAATGCATGGGAAAAATTTTGCATCGCATAACGCAAGAGCCGAAGCAACAGTTGATGGTTCCTCAGACATTCCCATCCACTTCTGTTTCCAAAGGACTAACTCACATTCGAGCGCACGTCTACCCCCGTGAAATCCCTCGTAAACAGCAACAGCGTTCACAAATTCATCAATTCTTAATGACTCGCTGTTAGCTGGCAAAAGCCTTCCGATTTTTTGAAAGATGCCTCCTGATGACGCAAAAATCTTTGATCAAATCCTTCAATAAGTGAAGCAAAGTAAGGTTCGAACAATGACTCCAGATAAAAAACCTTGATGGACTCATTATCGCTGATGGACTGTCGGTGGATAGACCTTGGAACAGTCAGAGCCACATTTAACTCTTGTGAAAGCTCATAGGCTTTCTGAAAAATTGCTTTAAAATTATTTTGTTTTGACTGCAGTAAAGTATCAGAACATAGCTTAACATGCCGACACCACTCAACTAAGTCTAAATCTTCGGCTTACAGCGCCTTAGAGACAGAGAGCATTATGGCACTTACAAACTCTAGCATACCCATCGTGAAAATAAAACTAAATTCGCTTGCTGCTGAAACCAACGCATTCGCTTTTGAAATAACTTCCGTATCGCACCGTATGCTACCAACTATTTCCTCAAGTACGGAAATTATCGCACAATACAAAGACACAAAAACTAAAATGCAATCGTGACACTCCACCAATCTCGTTTCGCACAACTTCACAAGCTTCCTCATAGGACTATCGGGACAAACGACAGCGACCGCTTCTACCAACATAATCGTTCTTTTTGGTGAGGATAATAAAAATGATATAATCTGCTGTATAGTAGCAAAGGTTGACCTAACAAGTCCTACCCTACTAGTTTTACATAAAACCAAATTTAAGCTGCGCGATGCACAATGGGTGTAGATCACATGCGGATATTTTTTCCTAATTTCTGCCTGTGCACCAGAATAGCAGCCTGACATGTTGCTGGCCCCATCAAAACCAACTCCCATAAATTTCTCCAATTTTAAGCCGAACGCAATGCATTGGCCGATGATTTGTTTCGCTACTGCAGAGCCGGTGAGATTTCCGGAAACAGAACACCCGAGAAACCGCTCTTCAAGTTAAGCACGAGTTTCATATTAGTATCTGACTACAAGAACTAACTAGAACTAATTAGGCTTGTCAGCATGTGTATCAATAACTGTACAACGAATCTGAAGAATCCTTTGACGCTATATGCTGATGACTGCAAGCTCCTAGGACTGGCCCAGAACGACTTAAATCTATCAACTATGCAAGAAGAACTGGACAGACTATCTAGATGGTCATCGGATTGGTGTCTACAGTTCAATGCCTTAAAATGTAAAGTTCTACATCTTGGACGCAATAATCCAAAACTTGCATATCACATAGGAGACGCCCAGCTTGAGGCAGTTAGTGAGCAGAAGAACCTGGGGGTTATTGTTGACAATGAGCTGAAGTTTCACTGCCACACACGAGCTCAAGTTGCAAAAGCAAACCAAGCCCTTGGCCTCATAAAGCGAACATTTGACCACCAGGAAGTCGGGAGTGATTACGAAACTGTACAAAGCCATGGTCGGTCCTCACCTGGAATTTGGCATGACCCTAGCCTCTCCGTACTATAAGACAGATGTGAAAGTACTTGAGTGTCCAAATAAGAGCAACTAAGCTTATCTCTGCACTCCAAGACAAATCTTACGAGGAACGTCTCACCTTACTCAAACTCCCTACCTTAGTATACCGTAGGAAAAGAGGAGACGTAATAGCAACTCGTAAGTTGCTAGAAAATGACCTATTAAGTCATGTCTTTTCCCCGTCCTTCTCAACTACCACAAGAGGACACACCAAGAAGCTGCAGGCCCCCCGTTGCATCAAGCGAGAGAGCCAACAGTTCTTCTCAGTCCGTTCCGTCCCACTCTGGCACAGCCTATCCGAAGCCACCGTCCAATCTAAAACTCTAGATGCCTTCAAGAAAGGAGTTGATCAAGACTCCGCCAACGCCGAATGGAGGCTGAACTGGGATGTCAAATCATAACCTTGAAACACCACCAGTTAGATTTCTACAGGAGGCTCAACACCACCTTATCTCGCTGGACATGCGATTTAAGGTAATTTTCTTTCTTTCCTCTCACGTGACCTTTCCGTTTCAATGCTTAGTTTACACTGGAATTATAGCAGTGTTTGAAACTTTGAATGAACTATCGCCTCTTAGTACGATTCCTTATCGCAATTCATTCAATGCAGAGAAGCTAGTGCTTATAGCTGCGGGGGTTAAATAGTGAGAAAACTTTCTTGACATCTTGTTTGATTACAGGAGGCGATTGCACGTTTGATGACAAAATAATGATATTAGCTTGCTGGAGAAGTGGATAGCCATTTAACAAGAAATGAAAAAAATAACAGGTGTTGCAAATAACTTAGAAACGTGAATATTTCGGAACTTACTATATTGGAACTTAAAAAAAGAAGAAAAGAAATTTCGGGGGTGGGGGCTCTCCGGTCCCCCTGGATACGCTACTGCCCCTAACAACTCCATGCGTAAAATCGAGACGGAAAAGAGAAAGCAAGAAATATAAAAAGAATTTTGTATATGAATTCTGGCAAGTTCTCCCAGTGTATAATTTCCTCTGACAAGTTCACCTCCTGCAAACTTCCCTTCCTCTGGAAAGTTCCCCCGTGAAACAAAAACACCAGAAAATTCGTCTTCCCACCTTAAAATATATGCATGCTTCCCAATAACAAATACTATGCGTAAACAATGGGCAATTTTTATACTTAAAGGCCTTTCCCCTGTGGCTGTGGGGTCACGTTATATCCAAAACCATGATGATTTTGGAGTTAAAAGAGATGGGGAGGGGGCCTAGTTGCCCTCCTATCATTTTGGTCAAAATCACATTGATAAAAATCAAATTTTTTGTTTTATCTTTAGGTATCAAAATTCCGTTTTTTTAGAGTTTCGGTTACTATTGAGCCGGGTCGCTTCTTACTTTCAGTTCGATACCACTAACTGTTAAAAAGATCCAAATTTTTCACTTTGATAGTGGGGCAGGCGGTAGGGCCTAAAATTCTTCTGGAAGAGAAATTGACCAGAAATATTTCCGTCCCTGATTAATGCTCCGGAGCATGCGCCTCCTGGGAAGCTCGAAACATATGCTAAATCTTCAGGACAAGGGGACTCAAACTCAGATGGCCTAATATAGTTTTTCTTCGTTTCACCTAAACGTTTTTACACTATAAACCTCTTTGAGATCTACAATCTATCAACAGCAAAGTGGCAAGGTAAATCAAAAGACACAACATGTCGTTATGGATCCCAAACTTCGTATCTGCAATATCTTGGGCAAGAATTTGGCTATCAAGCTGAAACTTTCAGGTAAAATTGAACGGATAAATGGACCGTGAATTCTGCCTTGGGCGTAAAGGACAGAGAAGGAGGGTATAAGGGTGTTGGTCTCCAATCTCTTTGAAATTTTGACGCTATGAGCCCGAGTTGTACTGGAATCTCCCGGTGAAGAAGCGGTGTAGAACGACAGAAAGCATGTCTACTCAGATTTCAAAGTTAACACATCTACATTGCCTCAGGAACAGTTAGGGGAATAGAACTGAAATTTCCATGGGGTATTCTGGGGCCAAGTAAACCTCAAGTTTTAACTTCGATAAGGGGCAGAGGCAAATCAAGAAGGGGCAGAGGCAAAGAATTTCTCTCCCATATTTGGGAGAGAAAGTATGGTTAAAAATGGCACATCTATATTCCAGCAACGTCAGATATAGATGGAGCTGACACTTTCCGAGTATGTGGGCGGATGCAAAAGGACTTCACCTTTTGTACTTAGACTGAGGGGATGTGCTGCAGGGTTGCCAAGTTTTTGGTCCTTGAATAGGCATCCAAATATTATTCATATTTAGCCACATTATGTCCATATTTTGTCTATATAGGATTGGCTATAATTTCATTCATAAAATTTTTACGTCAATCTATTTTCATGGGAAGTCCAAATCAGGATATAAGCTGCATTGGCTATATTTGAAATCTGGTTTAGCATTTTAAAGACACCCTAGACGGTCAATCATTTTGATCAAAAGCTTCTTTCAATCGATTGACGTGTGCTTCAATGAACCTCCAATCGACTCTTCAATCAACCCTTCGATCTTGACCAAAGCTAATTTCAAGTTTAATTTAACTCGTGGCCAAATTTTTAGTTTCAGTTCAGAGTCGGGTAGTGAAGTGTCTATCGTATGTGAAATGCAGAATAATACTGATTTGGCTTATCTTGCATGTACTTTGGTTGCGCTAAAACAGAAAAAAAGAAAATAGTTCATTCCTGCGGATGAACTCGAGTGAACATTTTTTTCTTAGCACACTTTAATTTGCATAAAAACTTAAATTTTGATGGTTTTTAAAATCAAGCTGGTAATCCCCTCCTCTGTGGAAAAGTTTTCCATCAAAAAACCCAGCAAAAGGGTATTTTCCACCAAAGTTTTTTTGGGAGGCAAGAGGTGTGCAACAGAAACTTTAAAAAACGCATCAAAACTGTGAAATCCATATCTACTCCCTTATGATTTCTGACAATAATTCTGGTTATATACGCTGTTTTTATGAAGGTAAAGAGTAACATAAAACCCCAAAAGGAGCTGAATATATTCTGTATAGGAGGGAGACTGCCCCTTCCTCATCCTTTCCCCCACCTCATGATCGCAGAAACTTCGGAGTGTGCTCATTAGATCAGAAATTGAGAGTTCTAGTCCTTTTTTTTTTAAGTGCAAAGGGATTAGAGACCAACCAGCCGTATAGGGGTGTTATTTTCCGAAGGGAAATTTTATGCGGAGGGAGGGGGTATTTTCCAGGGGGGTAAACGCCGCCCACTAAATAATCGAGTTTCTACTACTAGTACAATAAAGTACAGTTCTTACCTCTGTTGTTTCTGTTTCAGCAATTTCAATCTGATCCCTAATGAATACAAGGTCATTGTAGTACCACAGGGAAGGTTGTGGGATGTCATCTACTGACACTACAGACTTCTTTTTTTGCTCGATCGTCTTGTATTCGCGATTGAAATTCGTTCTTAAAGCATTAATTTTCTTTTTTAGTTCGAGAACTGTATAATCTGGCTTCAATATCTTTACCGCCTGCAATACCCTGCTAAATGCTGCACTTTTCTTATTTTGGTTGAAATAGCCTTTACTTTTAACCTTCCATAACTCAGAGTGATCCCGGTGTGAACAAGTAAACTCGCCCTCCACATTTTGCTTTTTCTCGGTATACCTTCGATTGTTGTTGGCGCGTGACTAACGCAATATTTGAACAAAACTCGTCTAGGCGGTCAATCACCCTCGTCAACCGATTGAGTCATTCCAACTTTCTGTCCATCACCGTCGACGCTTGACTCATGCGTCAAACAGGTCCCTTGATGGTTAATCATGCTTTAATTAATCGATTGACGGAAGCTTTTGATCAAAATGATTGACCGTCTAGGGCGTCCTTTAATGTTTCTCTTAATATTCTTTTTATAAATAATTTCTGCCTGCTCTTTTTGATATCACTTGATAATGGCTACTGCCAATCGTGATCAATCCGATTCAAAATTTGAATTAATGTGTTTTTGTTATTTTTATCTATCAAGCTTTTTTTTCCATTTCTTAAAGACATTTTTTTATAACAGCTGGTAATGCGTCATTTTCTAACGCCTTCATGTCACTCTTGACAAAGCAATATAACAAGCCCCTGTCTATTCATTCACTTTGTCCCATGTCTAAAAACAACTTCAATTCTCTTGAGACAAATTCAGCAGTTAGTTCCCTTCTTGGGCCAATTTCATGGAGACGATGTACAGGCATTAGTGGCTTTCTAATCTCATCCTTCTTCATACATGTGGATTGACAGGGCATTTCTGGAGCAGTGGATGGATGTTTATTTTAGGGAGAAATGTTACACGAAGTTGGAGAAAAACATATTGTGTTGACAAACATCAAAATGTTCAACAAAATTGAAGCTAGAATCGTTAGACATGCCCCTAGAATTAGCACTCCAAGAAGTTTTTCGAAATTTCTTATTAAGATTGATGTCTCTTATGTCGGGTCTTCTTCCATTATAATTCTAGGTCAACCGGAGCCAAAAAAGGGGATTTTATACCACCCATTTGCCAACAGGCTTGCCACTTAGGGTCTCCCTGCCCTCTCTCTATTCCACTTGGCTCCAGGTCCAAAATACACATTATTTCTTATGAAAAAAATTCACCAGTTAGTTCCCTTCTTGGGTAATTTGAAAAAGGCAAAGTACAGGCATTGTTGGCTTTCTAATCGTTTTTCTTCATACTAATATAATCACAGAGCCTTTTTTGTGCAGTGGATAGATAATTCTCTTTAAGAGAAATTTTACGCAATGTGGCTGCAGAGAGGAACAGAGAATTTACTCAAAAACACTGTAAATAAAAACCTTTTTGTTTTTTTATTGGCTGAAAATTTCATAGAAAAAAACCAATCATGTTTAAGGCAATGTAAGTTGATCATGTAAAACAAATTTGATTTAATTAACTTCCTAGCTTAAGGAGATTCTATGCCTTAAAATAATTTTGCAAGCCTCAGTGGTGGCTGACTGTCACCAAGACCAATGGCTAATTAGCGAATTCCCTTAGGGGAATAGCCACCATCCAGAGCTATTGTGAATCTGTGTTACTATGAGATTTGATTGAAAAAAAAACTATGATATTTTATGTCCTTGGCAAGGTTTTCAATCTAAGCGTGTAGCACCCCAAAGAAATCCCAGAGCTGCCAAATTGCTTAAATAGTATTTCCTATGAGGTGATTTTTAGCGTTTTCCTTGCAGGTTTGCTAGAGCATTTTTGAACTTTTAAAGGAAAACTCTAGTTTCAGTAATACGGTATATCTCTATCTTCGGTACAAAACGTGTGAAGTTAAATATTTTTTTAAGATATCGGAGACAGTAGGTGTCAGCTTTTAGTTCTGAACTCCTGTACAAGCTCTACAAGCTATGGCAAGACCGCCCAGTCAGTTCTAAATAGCTTGGCTGCAGAAATTAAAAGTTTATAATGGATGAGTTAGAATGATCTTTTAAGTTATCGAATCCCCTTTATCAGATTTTAAGTTATCGAATAATCAGATTTTTAAACACGTGTCTATTTGTCTCTCCAGAAAAAAGAAATTCTCTCTGTCTCTCGTGTTCATTCTTCTTCATTGCACGTAGAATGACAGGGCATCACTGGAGCATTGGATGGGTATTTATCTTGAAGAAGCCTTCTAACAAAGCTGGAGCACAGAACAACAGAGAGTTTACTTGTAAAAAAAAGTTGCGACTAAGAAAACTTCCCGTAGTTTTGCTGACTTAAAATTTCACAAAAAGAACAAATCAGATTTTGAAAATTTTAGGTTCATAGTGCGAAAAAAAATTCGCTGGATTTAACTTCCCAGCTTTTTTTGGTTATCATATAAATCAGCTTTTAAGAACAGGAGGCTATTTGTCTCTCCAAAAATAAGGAATTTTGTCTCTTATTTATTGTTCTTCATTACATGTAGAATGAAAAGCCGTTACTGGAGCAGTGGATTGATATTTATATTGAAGAGGAATTCTAACAAAGTTGGTGCGCATAGGAACAGAGAGTTTACTTGTAAAAGAAAATTGTGACTAAAAACTGTTGGTTCTTTTTCTGGCTTAAAGTTTCACAGAAAAGAGCCAATCAGGCTTTGAACAGTGTGGATTCATCGTGTGAAAAAAAACTTGTTTGGTGTAACTTTCCAGCTTAATGTAGATCTCAAACAAATCAGATTGTAAGAAGCCGAGGCTATTTGTTTCTCCGAAAATAAGGAATTGTATCTCTTATCCATTCTTCTTCATTACATGGAAAATGAAAGGGCGTTTCTGGATCTGCGGATAGATTCTTGTTTTTAAGAGACATTCTAGCAAAGTTGGTGTGCAGAAAAACAGAAAGTTCACTTGTAAAAAAAAAGCCATAACAAACAAAAATCTTTTCTTTCTTTTATTGGCTTAAAATCAAACAGTTCCTGGTAACGAACTGTAAGTAAGGAGCGACCCGGCTCAATACTAACCGAAACTCTAAAAAACGAAATTTTGAAACCAAGAGATGAGTCAAAAGAATCAGATTTTTATTCTGATTTCAAATATTTAAGTAAATCTGTTTAGTCCTAACAGAGGACCTCATCAAGTTAGTCCCATCAAAAGTTAAGCGCCTGAGAAAAAATGGGAAAATACACCCTTAAAAGTCATAGAACCTTAATAAAAATCACACCATCAGATTCAACATATCAGAAAACCCTACTGGAGAGGTTTCAAGCTCCTATCTGCAAAAATGTGGAATTATTTATTTTCCAGAAGAAAGATCACAGATGCGTGTCTATTTGTTTTTTTTTTTTTCCCTATGGGTGATCGTATCGACCCAGAGGTCCTAGAATATCACAGGAGGGCTCATCCGAACGGAAATTAAAAGTTCTAGTGTCCTTTTTAAGTGACCAAAAAAATGGAGGGAAGCTAGGCCCCCTCCCATGCTAATTTTTCCCAACGTCACCCGATCAAAATTTTGACTTAATCCCCCACAGTCCCCGGAGGAAGGTCGGCAAGTTATGAACTTTGCCCAATGTTTACATATAGAATTGGTTATTGGGAAGTATACAGAAGTTTTCAGGGGGATTTTTTCTTGTAGTTGGGGGGGGGTGTTGGGGTTACATGGGAGAATCTTTCCATGGAGGAAGTTTTCGTGGGGAAGGGACATTGTTATGAAGGGGGAGCCGGATTTCCCAGCATTATTTTAAAAAATGTTCAGAAATTAAATTAAAAAAACAAACAATTTTTTCAACTGAAAGTAAGGAGCAACATCAAAACTTAAAACAAACAGAAATTATTACGTATATGATCGGGTTCGCCCCATGTCGTTACCTCGCTCTTTACGCTAAAGTTTATTTTTATTTTCATCAGAGTTATTTATTCTAACTAACGGCCTTTGTGATTAAGGGGTCATTCTTAAAGAATTGGAACAAAATTTGAATTTTGGCGTAAAGAGCAAGGTATTGAATAGGGGTCAAACCCCCTAATATACCTAATAAAAATATACGAATATAGAAGTTCGTTACCTAAGTTAATTCGTATGTTACCTTAGATCAAAATTTTAAGAAAGCCATTTAGCAAAAAAAATACATAAATTTATATGCAAATTTCGTTTTAAAACAAACAAGTTTTTTTTTAACTGAAAGTAAGGAGCGACATTAAAACTTAAAACGAACAGAAATTATTCCGTATATGAAAGGGGCTTTCCCCTCCTCAATGCCTCGCCCTTTACTCTAATGTTTGACTCTGTCTCACAACTTTATTCTTTAAAACAGTAAAAAATGTTAGCGTAAAGAGCGAGGTGTTCAGGAGGGGACAGCCCCTTTCATATACGGAATAATTTATGTTCGTTTTAATGTCGCTCCTTACTGTCAGTTAAAAAAACTTTTTTTTTTATTTAATTTGTTTAAAAAGATTCATGTGCTTTTGGCCTAGAAATAAATACAATTAGAAATAAAGAAATAAAGAAATAAAAACGATAAAGATAAAACAATAAAGAAATAAATATAAAGATAAGATAAAGATAAGATAATAACAATAAAGAAATAAAAACAATTCGAATAATTTCTCTCTCCTCTTTTAAAAATTTGCATGTGTAGAGCAATGTAGTTGCTGTGTTGCTTAAAAAATTCAGATTTTTATGTTTTAGATAATTTGGTTTATCTGAATATTATTTCCTGTTCTTCCCTCAAAGTCTACGAGTTATTTTAAGCATATTCACTTATAAGTTTAAAACGGTAGAACATCTACAGCATTCCCCCCCCCCCCCCATTACCTGAACTCTATTCTGATAGTAAGTCTATGACTTAAATCTAACTGCTATATTACGTAACTTTTTTTAGCAGTAGCCTATTAAATGTTCTTTTACTTAAAACACTTTGGTTTCAAATTTAATTTAACACTTTTTTTTTGTTTTGTTTTTATTATTAGTAGGAGATAAATTGGAGCCACTTGTATTTACCGTCCTTATTGCAAATTTTCTCTGTACTGTCTACGTTATTGCTTTTATTGTAAATTGTCACTGATTTGGGGGAAGCGGTATTTAAGTTTGTTAGCTTATGTACTTTAGTATTGAGAGTTAGTATTAAGGACATTTTTGCTTATTCAAACTGAAAATTATATGAGCTCTACTCTAGCGCATCCTGATTTTGTATAACAAGCTTTTGAATTTGTTCGTCAAAAGATTTTGTGCTTATGTACTTCATTACTGAGAATTTCCTTAAGAAAGAATAGACTTATTCTAATTGAAAAAAAAAGCTATTTACAATCTTTTCCGCGTATACTTACTTTTTGTAATAATCCTTTGAAGTTTTTGAGCCGGAAATTCTTTAGCTTTTGTAGAAAAGCATTGAGAATGTTTTGAAATCTGTTCAAGAAATGAATTTTTCTAATTTAAAAAATTATGTCAGCCGATTCTGCGGATAATTTTATAAAGTTCTTCAATTTGAAAATTGTTTCGCTTGTGTACTTATTCTAATAGGACAAAGGACAGTTATATTTTTCTATTGTTTACTGATTTTCTGTAATTATCTTCTAATTTCCATCGTTTGGAAGTTCTGGACACACAATAATGGTCTGAAAAATGTTTTAGAATGACTTATTCTGGCGGAAAATTAGATTTTTAATGAGTGGTGATTTTGAGGATATATTTTTGGAGTTTTTCATCTAAAAAATTGTCACGTTTATCACACTATAAGAAATGCACTGACAAAAAATAGAGATTTATTGCTGGTATATTTTTGGCTTGTATTGTCACGTCAGTATTGTTATTGTCACAATATTGTCACATTGCCTGTATGTCACACATTTATGTCTGTATGGAATGATATTGGTTTACAAATCTTGTATCTACACTAATTTGCTACCAAATACTGCCTGCTAGTACCACACTTTTGTATCTGTTGCGTAATATACTTATCAGATAGAAAAGCTTCTGTTACAAACAACCTTCTTTTTTAATTTAAAAAATTGTGCCAAAGGTTAGCTCAGATTGGTCAATTACAAAATTTATTCTTGTGCGTGGTTTTGTTATATTGACAATTATGACTGTAATGTGGTCCAGCCACTATATATTGGAGTTTTGAGAATGTCGGGGAGTCTATTTAAAAGTTGACTTGTCCTAATCAGAAGCAACGCTATTCATATGGAAGGAGTCGTAACATAAACTTCGGTAGGGACTCATTCAATTAGAAATCGGAAGTTCTAGTGCCCTCTTTAAGAGTCAAAAGTGATCGGAGGGTAATTACGCCCCTCCCCCCCCCTACGCCCTTTTTTTACCAAATACATCCGATAAAAATTTCGAGATAGCCATTTTGTTAAAAATAGTTCCAAGATCACATAACAAAGACTCTGGTGTCGACACAACCCCTCACGGCCCGGGGCAGGTGTTGTAAGTTATGCCCTGGGGACATATATGGTTCTTATGAAAGAGATGCTCGTATAAACTTCAGAGGGTGCTCATTTGATTGGAAATTGAAAGTTATAGGTCACTTTTTAAGAGTCAAAAGAGATCGGAGGGCAACTAGCCCCCCCCTCCCCATCTCGAAATTTTTTCTCCAAACCCATCCGATACAAATTTTGAGATAGCCATAGTTTTGAAAAATAGTTCAAAATTAAATAACAAAAACTCCGGTGTCGACACAACCTCCAAGGGCCCGGGGGTAGGCGTTGTAAGTTATATCCTGGGGACGTATATATTTCCTATGAAAGGGATGCTGGTATAAAATTCAGAGAGGACTCATTTGGTTGGAAATTGGAAGTTCTAGTTCCCTTGTTAAGAGTAAAAAGAGATCCGAGGGCAACTAGCCCCCCTCCCCACACACCGTTTTTTCCCCAAACCCATTCAACAAACATTTTAAGATAGCCATTATGTTAAAAATAGTTCAATTGTCAGATAAGAAAAACTCCTGTGTCGACGCAACCCCCCAGTGCCCGGGGGTAGACGCTGTAAATTATGCTCTGGGGGCATATATGGTTCTTATGGAAGGGATACTCGTACAAACTTCGGAAATGGCTCATTTGATTGGAAATTGAAAGTTCTAGTTGACTTTTTAAGATTCAAAAGAGGTTTGAGGGTGACTAGCCCCTCCATGCTCTTTTTTTCAAAAC
Organism: Artemia sinica; assembly: GCA_027921565.1. Lineage (NCBI taxonomy): Eukaryota > Metazoa > Arthropoda > Branchiopoda > Anostraca > Artemiidae > Artemia > Artemia sinica. The sequence goes on from CM051271.1 coordinate 44,599,029, forward strand.
CCATCTGATAAAAATTTTGAAATAGGCCATTTTGTTAAAAATATTTCAAAGGTCAAATAAGTAAAACTCCAGTGCCGACGCCCTCAGGGTCCCCCAGGGCTCGAGGGCAGGCGTTGTAAGTTATGCTCTGGGTGCATATATGGTTCTTACGAATTTTGAGGTAGCTATTTTTTTTTTAAATAGTTTAACAATCAGATAACAAGAACTCCGGAATCGACACCCCCCAGAGCCGAGAGAAAATGTTTTAAGTTATGCCCCGGAGGTGTAAAGTTTTTTATGTAAGGGATGGTCGTATAAACTTTGAATGTGGCTCATTTGATTAGAAATTGGAAGTTTTAGTTCACTTTTTAAGAGTCAAAAGAGATCCGATCCCAACTAGCCCCCCTAGCCCCTTTTTCCTCAAATCCATCCGATACAAATTTTGATATAGCCATTTCTTTAAAATATTTCAAACATCAGATAACAAAACTCTGGGATCGACGCAACCCCCTAAGTACGGGGGCAAGTGTTTTAAATTATGCCCCGGAAGCGTATAAGGTTCTTATGTAAGGGGTGGTCGTATAAACTTTGAAGGTGGCTCATTTGATTGGAAATTGAAAATTCTAGTTATCTTTTTGTGAGTCAAAAGTTAACGGACGGCATCTACCCCCCCCCCCCCTGACACCAACACCCTCTTTTCCCCAAATGTATCAAATGGAAATTTTGAGATACCCAGTTTGTTTAAAACTGGTTCTCTTGTTTTTTTAGGGTTCTCTGCTATGCTGAATCTGATGGTGTGACTTTCATTAAAGTTCTATGACTCTTAGGGGTGTTTTCCCCTTTTTTCAAAATAAGGCAAATTTTCTCAGGCATGCAACTTTTGATAAGTGAGACTAAACTTGATGAAAGTTATATATTTGAAATCGGAATAAAAATCTGATTCTTTTCATGTATCTGTTGGTATCAAAATTTCGTTATTTAGAGTTTCAGTTACTATTGAGCTGGGTCGCTCCTTACTTACACTTCGTTACCACGAACTTTTTGATAGTTTTCGCTAATTGAATGAATTATTTATGGATGTATTAAATAAACGAAATGCCATGACAATAGAAATACGCAGAGCTCTACTTTTCATCAATGATTGAAAAAACACCTTTTCAACTTTCAACTTTTTATACTTAACTTTGCAGCAAAGTTGGGATTAACGTTATTTATTTTTGTTGCATAGAAAAACATTACAAAAGTTGAAAATCAAACATTTCTTTCTCCAGAAAATAGAATAAAAATATCGAAAATTTTACTTTTTTAATTAGATATTTTAAAAGTAAAATATCGAAATTTTACTTTTTTAATTAGAATAAAATATCGAAAATTTTACAGCGTAGACTGGTCTCCTTTCCAAAAATATCGATAAAAAAAACGAAACTTTTAATATACTTTTAGTTAATTTTTGTATAATTTGAGACAGTATTCAGAGGTTATACCCTAAAAGTCAGTTGCTACGAACTGTAAACTTTGGCTGAAAATAATTTGTAAATAATACATAGTACTAAACTTACATAAAATCGATATTTGAGCAAAAAAAAAATCCATTTAGTTATCAACATTAATTAAAAACAATTAATGTTTAAAATTAAATTCCCAATTCAAAGACCTTATAAAACAAGTAATGCCATGTGATAAATACTTTCAACTCTTTAAAAGGAGCTTGACAAGATACAAAAGAAGCTACAAAATTAAAATGCGAAATAAAGAAAGTTTAGAAAATATAGAAGAAAAATCCAACTTTGGTAAAATATAATGTTTATTTAGTAAATAGCAGCATTATAATATATACACATTAGTACCAGACATAAAAGTGGTAGAATATATTTTAAATACATATTTTAGTTAATCTAAGTGGATTCATTTGAGGCTTCGTAAAATTATGTACATTTGTTTTAATTGGTCATTAGCTATTATGGAGAAAGACCAGCGGATCTTTGCGTATGTGACGGGAGGGGTGCCTGAAACATGAAGCACAGAACTTTTATGTTTATATGGAGAGATGAGGGAGGGTAGAATTTAATCTTCATTCTCTTTTTATTCCCCTGAATTATTTTGGGAGTTATCTTGCAATATGGGCGCTGCGGATGGCAAATCCTCTTAAATTGCAGAACTATTCTATGTGTAACATAAAGCTGCGTTTATTGCTTAACTGAAAAAAATGGGGGGGGGGGATGAGGGGGATTATTACAAGCACTACCAGGGAATATTAAGGGGGAACCTGCTACTAGGTTCTGTTTTTGCGAAAATCTAAATGGGATGTTTATAATTTTCATGTTTTAGTGTTTTCATGTCTTCTTGTTTCTCGCTGGGCATTATCTCCCAGGTTGCCTTCCGCCATCCATGTGGGATAGCCCTATAGAAATGTTTTGTTTGAAAAAATCCCCTTAAAAACTGGGCAAATGACTCTAAAACTGATTTTTCTTATTTAGAGTATCCCCTCCTGAGAAATGTTTGAAGGAGTGCACTTATTCTCGTACGATCGTCATTCTTGGCACAAACCAGAATTAAACTTTAATGTAAAAACGGGGATTAAAGAAGAATGTGGTATTAAACAGTTCATGGTAAGGAACTGTAAGTAAGGAGTAAATCGAGCTAGCAGTAACTGAAACTGTAAAAAAAGGAGTATTGAGAACTTTTTAGAAAATTCGACTTTTTATTTTATTCTATGTATGTAAAATTAAATGTACCCGTGTATGTAAAATTATTTGTGCATCTAAAATTAAAATTATTCTATGTATGTAAGAGTTTGAAATTAGCCAGCAAAGTTATAAAGATGAAAAAAAAAATCTTTCCCTCCGGGCCATTTACCCTAATTTGAGATACCTCGCGGTACCTCAAGATAAAATAGCCCACTACATCCTCCTCAACTTTGCAGAATGGGCAATTTTTCTGTGCTTCAGTAATTTTACTAAATTTCCAAAATTTGCTCCCCCCCCCTAGCAGACTTTGGCTCTCAATTGGATTTACAACCTTATAAATCTCAGCGAAAAGTTCAAATTAAAATAAACTTCCATTCCATATCTAGATTTAACTTGTCTATATAATACTAAGCTCTTGGATAAGCGTAGCTCACTACACCTTTCCTGGATTTCATTTCTTTCTAGTCTAAAACCAATCATAGGCAGCGCGCTAGCGCTGCCAAAGTAAAGAACGATGTGGCCACAATGTGTTTTTTTTTTGTTTTTTCTCCATACCCGGGCACTTCGTATCGAAGGAGTTGTCGTAGAAACTTCGAAAAGGGCTCATTCGATTGGAAATTTGAGTGGCTAGTGCCCTTTTTGATCGTCGAAAGTGATTAGAGGGCAACTAGCCCCCCGCCCACGCCCATCATTCCCCCAAACACATTCAATCAAAATTTTGAGATAGCCATCTTGTTCAGCGTAGTTGATTTCCAGACAGAAAATATCTTTTTGAGGAGGACACTCCCCCACAACCCTCGGGGCAAGGATTTTAAGTTATGCCCTGAGGGCATATAAGAACAATGTTGGCACAATGTACCCTTTATTATTTTTTTCCCTTTAGAGCAGGGCACTTCATATGGAAGGGGTCGTCGTAGAGACTTCAAAAGGGGCTCATTCGATTGGAAATCGAGAATTCTAGGGCCCTTTTTAATAGTCAAAAGTGATTGGAGGGAACTAGCCCCCCCACGCCCATCATTCCCCCAAACACATCCAATCAAAATTTCGAGATAGCCATTTTGTTCGGCGTAGTTGATTTCCAGATAGAAAATGTGCTTTTAAGGAGGACACTCCCCCAAAACCCTCAGGGCAAGGGTTTTAAGTTATGCCCTGGGGGTATATAAGGTTTTTATAGAAGGCATTGTCATAGAAACTTCAAAACAGGCTCATTCGATTGGAAATTCGAAGGGCTCGTACCCTTTTTAATAGTCGAAAGTGACTGGAGGGCAACTAGCCCCCCCACGCCAATTATTCCCCCAAACACATCCAATCATAATTTTGAGATAGCCATTTTGTTCAGCGTAGTTGATTTTCTGATAGAAAATATGTTTTTGAGAAGGACACTCCCCATCAGCCCTCTGGGCAAGGGTTTTAAGTTAGTCCCTGGGGGCATATAAGGTTTTATAGAAGGCGTTGTCGTAGAAACTTCAAAAAAGGCTCATTCGATTGGAAATTAAAAGGGCTAGTGCCCTTTTAAATTGTCGGAAGTGATTGGAGGGCAATTAGCCCCCCCCCCCACGCCCATCATTCCCCCAAACACATCCAATCAAAATTTTGAGATAGCCATTTTGTTCGGCGTAGTTGATTTCCAGATAGAAAATATATTTTTTAGGAGGACACTCCCCCAAAATCCTTGGGGCAAGGGTTTTAAGTTATGTCCTGAGGGCATATAAGAACGATGTTGGAACAATGTACTATGTATTATTTTTTTCCTTTAGAGAAGGGCACTTCATATGGAAGGGGTCGTCGTAGAAACTTCAAAAGTGGCTCATTCGATTGGAAATTGAGAGTTCTAGTGCCCTTTTTAATAGTCGAAAGTGATTGGAGGGCAACTATCCCCCCCCACCCATCATTCCCCCAAACACATCCAATCAAAATTTGAGATAGCCATTTTGTTCAGCGTAGTGTATTTCCAGATAGAAAGTAATTTTTTGAAAAGGACACTCCCCCACAACCCTCAGGGCAAGGGTTTTAAGTTATGCCCTGGGGGCATATAAGGTTTTTATAGAAGGTGTTGTCGTAGAAACTTCAAAACAGGCTCATTTGATTGGAAATTCGAAGGGCTAGTATCCTTTTTAATAGTCAAAAGTGATTGGAGGGCAACTAGCCCCCCCCCCACGCCCATTACTCCCCAAAACACATCCAATCAAAATTTTGAGATAGCCATTTTGTTAAGCATAGTTGATTTCCAGATAGAAAATATGTTTTTGAGGAGAACACTCCACCACTACCCTCAGGGCAAGGGTTTTAAGTTATGCCCTGGGGGCATATAAGGTTTCTTATAGAAGGCGTTGTCGTAAAAACTTCAAAAAAGGCTCATTAGATTGGGAATTCAAAGGGCTAGTGCCGATTTTAATAGTCAAAAGTGACTGGAGGGTAACTAGCCCCCCACGCCCATCATTTCCCCAAACACATCCAATCAAAATTTTGAGATAGCCAATTTGTTCAGCGTAGTTGATTTCCAAATAGAAAATATGTTTTTGAGGAGGACACTCCCCCGCAACCCTCATGGCAAGGGTTTTAATTTATGCCCCGGGGCATATAAGGTTTTTAAAGAAGGCGTTGTCGTAGAAACTTGTAAAAAAGCTCATTCGATTGGAAATTCAAAAGGCTAGTGCCTTTTTTAATAGTCGAAAATGATTGGAGGGCAACTAATCCCCCCCCCCCAACGCCCGTCATTCACCTAAACACATCCAATCCAAATTTTGATATAGCCATTTTGTTCAGAGTAGTTGATTTCCAGATAGAAAATATATTTTTGAGGAGGGCACTCCCCCACAACCCTCAGGGCAAGGATTATAAGTTATGCCCTGGAGGCATATAAGGTTTTTATTGAAATCTTTGTCGTAGAAACTTGAAAAAGGGCTCATTCGATTTGAAATTCAAAAGGATAGTAGGCTACCCTTTTTAATAGTCGAAAGTGATTGGACGGCGACTAACCCCCCCCCCCTCTTACGCCCACCTTTTCCCCAAACACATCCAATCCAAATTTTTAGATAGCCATTTTACTCAACGTAGTTGAAAGTTTTGGAAATTAGGTCTTTAAGGATGACAAACCCTCCCCCCAAAGCCCTCAGGGCAAGGGTTGTAATTTATGCCCTGTGTCATATAAAGTTTTTATTGAAAGCGTTGTCGTAGAAACTTCAAAAGGGCTCATTCAATTGGAAATTGAAAGGGCTAGTGCCTTTTTTAATAGTTGAAAGTGATTGGATAGCGACTAACGCCCCCCTCACGCCCACCATTTTCCAAAACTAATCCAATCAAAATTTTGCAGTCCAAACTATAAAGTCTTAAAAAACGAAAAGATTTAAAGTATTATTTTCTTTTTCCCTGAAAAGACTATGTCAATATAAAACGAACAGAAAATAATTTAAAAAACTTTTTCCACAAAATAAGTTTTTCAAAGAAAAGTAAAGAACTCCATTAAACAAAAAATTATCAAAAATAAAATCAAATAATCTACCAAGCGTGAAACTACCACAAATCAGCATTGATAAATAAATGAAACCCAAAACGAACAGAAATTACAATAAATAACCGCGTCAAACTCAAAACGAGCAGAAATTAACATAAGCTGGGCTCAAAACCCCTATGCCTTCCCAAGGCCAGAGCATAATTTGCACTTTACTGAAAAAAATACAAATGAATGTGCATTGTCAGTTTAATATACACATACTGATATTTAGTAATCAAAATGTTAATTATATTTTATTTATTAAAGATATAAAAGCAAAACATTTATATTTTTTTCAGTAGAGTGCAAATTATGTGCTAGTTCCTAATTCCCCATGACCTAGCTAACCTATCATCTCTTAGCTTTATTACTTTAAGCCAATATCACATGGTCTGGAGAGCTCTTGTCAACTTAAGGAAAAATATATCGATGTCTCCTTAAAGTACCAACGATAGTGTTGTCATATAGAGACTGAGTGCTCTCTTAAAGTATTGAAGGTGGAGTATATCTTGTTGCTTGGCTTCCTCGAAGACCCATAACCCAGCTCCGTTATGCACTATGGAATAATTTTATTATTAAACAAGTGTTTGTGCATCTTAAGGGCCCCTGTTCCCATCAGTGTCTGGTTTTGGTAAAGGGAAATAAATGCCGCTCGTTCTCTGGCTGCTGAAACTGAGATGTGCCTTTTACAGTCTCCATTCGATTGCAAGCGAAAGCTCGAGTATTCTTTCAATGCTACCACAACTAGCATTTCTCTGTTAAAGCAAAATTTCTTCTGCTCTTGACTGGACTTTCGACGACGTTGGAATATTACGCTTCTGTTTTTATTGGGTTGACTTTTAATCTTGTTCGTCTCAATATATTCTTCCACCAAATTTAACGATATCTGTCAATCTTCCGCTGATTTTCCAGCCGGTATAATATCATCAGCGAACAATAAAAGTGAAACTGATTTTGATCCAAGTTTCACTTATGATAAATACCACTAGGTCATTTATAAAAATTGCAAATATTGTAAAATTGCTAACTCCAGCAAAAACTGCAAGTTCTAGTGCCATTTGTATGGCACTAGAACTGCAGTGCCATTTGCAATGCCATTTGCATAGAACTGCAGTGCCATTTGCACAATCACTTTTAGGAAAAGTGATTGTGCTTCGGAAAAGCAGTGTCTTTTACCGTGTTAGGTTTCAAAACAAAAATGTTGGCCTTAAAAGGCCAAAAAGCTATCAAATTAGGTAGCAAGTCAATCTAGAATTATTGCAAAACTATAAACTGAGCTTCCCAGTTATAAGGACCATAATACCGCTCTGTCACGCACTCGTTCTTAAGGATGCAAATAGTCCGCGCAAGGTAGATGGTTAATATAATAAAATACTACGAAACTACATTAAACTTCTTTGGATACTTCATAGTTGATCCATTGGGCACCATATAAAATTATATGCCGTGATGCACTCTCGCGCATCAGCTACCATAAATGACAGTTTATGGATCTTTGCGCGGTTGGGGGGGGGGGTCTGAATCCTAAGCTTATACCCAGATCCTATAGCTTCTATTAAGCCTTCATATAAATATAGAAGGAGGACTGGAGGAAGGGAGAATTTAATCACCAACATTCCTTTATTCTCAGTTAAAGCGAACTTTGGATCAAACACATTATTTATTTTTTTTTAAGGAAAGCAAGGAGAAATATCACACTTAACTGTAACTATTCCATGTATTAGTGGCTGCCCCCTCTCTAACTCCCCATTCTTAACACTAAAGATTAACTTTTGGCCCTCAATATTTTAAGAATTATTGCTCAAACACAAGGGCAATTGGAATGGGATAGACAGGATTTTCCGCGACGCCTCAAAAACGGGAACGGGACTGCTTATTTATATGCATTTGCTTTAAACAGAAATTTTTTTAGTTCCAATTTTTGAAAGACAGTTGGTAAATAAACAATTACTATATTTGTTGCATTCTTAATTAATTACAGTAGAGTATTATAACACTTTAGCAAAAAGAGTTAAGTTAAAAGAGGGGTGATGTGAAGAATAATTTCTAATGTAAAATCTATATGTTTATTTTTACTTTCACTTCTTAAACTTTTTATTTTCATTGGAAAAAACCTGTTTTTTTTATTTAATCGCAATTCAAGGTTTTCCGAAATTGGAGCCTTCTTAATCAAACGAAATGTCCTTCAAAATTTTCAACTTCCCTATAAAGACCCGAAAAATTCCGTAAAAATCATCAATACTTTCTACACCTTTCTTTTATTTCACAAATAAGCAAATTAGAAAAGAGAGGTAAAACAAGAGCCAATGTTGTCCTTTTTGTTGCACATTACGCTTGCTGACATAGTATAAGAAAGCATTTTATTTCAAGAGGAAAATCACTTTAAACCCGCACATTACTATTTCCTTTCTCATTTTCTTCAATAGAGTCCAAGATAGATTGCCAGACAGGGGAATTTCTAATCTTTCTATATCAAAAACCAGATGTTTCTGACAAAAATAATTATTGAGACCTATAGAGCTTTTTGTTTTCCGATTGCTGTGGCACGGATAAGTCTGAAGATTTTTTTTTTTTTTTTGGAGGAAATGAGCTTTGAAATAAGAACTTATCGTATAACGTAGCTGAAGCGGCTGAGATCGATGAAAAACAATCAATGGTCTGATGAGAAATTTTAAGGATCAGAAGTTCTGATACTGAACACGATTCCTTTTGAATGTATTGTTAAATACTACAAAACGACCATTCAACTAGAAAGATAAAAGGAGACGAAGCTTAAATATATGATATACCAGAAATAAATAAAACATAAGATGAACTTGACGAACCCTTCCTGAAACAAATAATCCTTGAATGACAAATTGAGGAAAATAATTATTGAGACCTGTAGAGCTTTTTTGTTTTCCGATTGCTGAGGCATGGATAAGTCTCATTTTTTTTTTTTTTTTTTTTTTTTTTTTTTTTTTTTTTTTTTTTTTTTTTTTTTTAGAAATGAGCTTTGAAATGAGAACCTACCGTATGACGCGGTTGAAGTGGCTGAGATTGATGAAAAACAATCAGTGGTCTGATGAGAAATTTTAATCAGCCGAAGTTCTAACATTAAACAGTGTTCCTTTTCAATGTATTGCTATAAACTGCATAACAATTATTCAACTAGAAAGATAAACAAAGACGAGGCTTAAGTGCATGATATACAAAAAATAATTGAAACTTCAGGTGACCTTAACGAATCCTCCCTGAAACAACTTATCCATGAATAAACTAAAACTGTTCGGTGTGGCAAGTCACGTATATTCAAAGTATATTTCCCAGCACTTAACGCCTAAGAAACGTTCCTTAGAGATATCGTGAGAATTAGGTACGGACGTTTTCAAGTGGAATATTTCGTTATTTTTACCATATCGCTTGCCATATGATTGGTCTTACCGCCAACTGTAAGAACAAAACTCTATTCTAATATGTTCTATTAAATAAAAAAAGAGCAGGTTTTTCAAATTAATAGTAAAGAGCCACATTAAAGCTTAAAACAAACAAAAATTATTTTGTATATGAGGGGACTGCCCCTTCCTCAACGCTTTCTCTGTACGCTAAAGTTTTAAGGTTCTAAAAAATACTTCCCATTCAAATTTAACAATTATCGTTTTTGAGAAGTCTTTCTTAAAGGAATTATGGCAAAAATTCAAATTTTAGCATGAAGAGTGAGTGCTGAAGAGGGGGCAGCCCCCTCATATAAGGAATAACTTCTGTTCATTTTAATTTCTAAATTTACTCCTCACTTGCAGTTGAAAAATTGTACTTTTTTAATTTAATCTCTGAGCGTTTATCAAGTCTTGACAGGAAATTCCCCTTCCCTCCATTCCCGAGAAAAAATTCCCCTTAAACTGTCTTCCCCACATAAAATTTTCCCGTGGGAAATCTTCCCTGCAGAAAATTCCCCTCTCCCTAAAAAAATTCATATATTTCACAATAACAATTACTATACGTAAACGATGGGCAAATTGCTTAGCTCACAGCCCTTTGCCCAGGGACTCTGGAGGGTCATAGCTTCCCCAAAGGCATAGTCATTGGACAATTCCACTATGTTAAATTGGATGGCTATCTCAAAGTTTTGATCAGATGTCTTTGGAGAAAAAAAGGGTGTGGGAGAGGGGGGGGGGGCTCGTTGCCCCTTAACATTTTGAACTTGAAATTTTATTTTCGTTCAATTCAGCCCTCTCCCAATCTTCTTCAACTATTGGCTCGACCCGATCAAACTTGAAAAAAAAAAATACTCATCAGGTTCTGAACCTGATATGATGATTTTAATTAATATCCATTGACATTTCAGGGGTGTTTCCTCCATTTTCCGAAATCAGGCAATTTTTCTCAGGCTTGTAGCTTTTGACTGGCAAAATTAAACTTAATAATGAATTTTATACATTTGGAATCAGCATAAAAAGGCAATTCTTTCTATATTTCTATTTTCATCAGAAGTCTATTTCTTAAAGTTTCGGTTACAATGGGCTCAAATCGATCTTTGCTAGCAATTTTTCTATTATATTAAAAAAGTTTTTTTAACTGAAAGTAAGGAGCAACGTTAAAACTTAAAACGAACAGAAATTATTCCGTATATGAAATGGGTTGTCTTCTCTTCAACGCCTCGCTCTTTACGCTAAAGTTTTTTATTGTTTGAATAAATGAAGTTGTGAGACAGAGTCAAAATCTAGCGTAGAGAGCGAGGCGTTGAGGAGGGGACAGCCCCTTTCATATACGGAATAATTTTTTTTCGTTTAAAGTTTTAATATCGCTCCTTACTTTCAGTTTAAAAAACTTGTGTTTTTCTATTTAATTTCTGATCCTTCTTGAACTAATGCAGCTTTGATTTTGGCTCACCGTACATGAACAATTAAAACGAAATTTGCATATTAATTTTACTTTTTTTGGGCTAAATGGCTTTCTCAAAATTTTGTTCTGACTTAACTTACGAATTAACTTACGCAACGAACTTTTATATTCGCATATTTGTATTTCGTATATTAGTGAGTTTTTCCCCTAGTCATTACCTCGCTCTTTACGCTAAAGTTCAAATTCCGATTCTTTAAGAATGACCCTTAATCACAAAGGCCGTTAATTAGAATCAATAGCTCTGATGAAAGTACAAAAAAAGCTTTATGGTAAAGAGCGAGTTAATGAATAGGGGGCGAACCCAATCATATATGTAATAATTTCTGTTCGTTTTAACTTTTGATGTTGCTCCTTAATTTCACTTGAAAAAATTGTTGTTTTTTTTATTTAATTTCTGATCGTTTTTTAAATAATACTGGGAAATCTGACGCCACCTTCATAGCATTGTGCCCTCCTCCATGAAAACTTCCTCCATGGAAAGATCCCCTCACGTAACACCCGACCCCCCCCCTAAATACAGGACAAAATCCCCCTGAAAACTTCTGTAAACTTCCCAATAGCCAATACTATGTGTAAACATTGGGCAAAGTTCATAACCTACAGTTCTCCCCCTGGGAACCGTGGGGGATTAAGTCATCCTTAAAGACATAATTATTGTATTTTTAGACCATGCTGAACAAATTGGCTATCTCAAAATTTTGATCGGGTGACTTCGGAAAAAAATGAGCTTGGGAGGGGCCTAATTTCCCTCCATTATTTGTTCACTTAAAAGGGCACTAGAACTGTTAGTTTCCGTTCGAATGAGCCCTCCCGCGATAATCTAGGACCACTGAGTTGATACGATCACCCATGGGAAAAAAAAATAATAAATGAACACGCATCCGTGATCTTTCTTCTGGCAAAAATTACAAAATTCCGCACTTTTGCAGATAGGAGCTTGAAGCTTCTATAGTAGGGTTCTCTGATACGATCTTACTGATACTAATATTACTTTACACATAATATTCAATCAACAATTACATAGAACCAATAACAAATAAACCTTTGTTTTTACTTAAATCATTTCTTACAAAGCTCAAATCATTTTCATTCATAGACAATAAAAAATAAAATAAATAAATAACTGAAATAAATAGAAGTTTTATTTGCTGCTTAAATGTTCCTATATTTTCATTTTATTGGCTTTCACTCAGTTTTTCTCTTTCACTTAGTCTTACAGGCCCATGAGCCTTTGGGGGAATAATTAAATGTAATATTGTGTATGTATTTAATGAAGAATAAATCTTATCTTCTCTCTTTTCCCTGTGATAAAACTGTAAAAATTAAAAATTAATAATTTTAGTAATGTCTTCACGACACCTGCACGAATGAACTCTCATTCGTGTAACACAGTAATATTGCATTTTTTTTTTACCATGATTCTCCAAAAAAAGCAGAAATTATTCCGTATATGAAGGGGGTTACCCCCTCCTCAATACCTTCCTCTTCGCGCTAACAAATTTTATAACTTAAAGAAAGCTCCTTATCCTAATCAAACGGCCCATGTGTGTCAGGAGTCATCCTCTAAAAATTGGGACAAATAGTAAAAATTTAGAGACTGAGGTGTTCAAGAGGTGACACCCCCCCCCCTCAAAATTCGCCTTTTTTGTATATAGGAGCTTTCAACCCCGTCAAAATTCCATATTTTTGCATATAGGAGCTTGAAACCTCTACAGTCGGGTTTTCTAATATGCTGAATTTGATGGTGTGATTTTCATTAAGATTGCTGGATGTTTTGGGGGTGTTTCACGCTTTTTCGGAAATAGGGCACATTTTCTCCAGCTCGTTACTTTTGCTGGGTAACATTAAACTTAATTAACTTTATATATTTTTAATCAACATAAAACCAATTCTTTTGGTGTATCTATAGTTGTCAAAATTCTCTCTTTTAGAGTTTCGGTTACTATTTAGCCGTGTTACTCCTTAGTTACATTTCGTTTCAGCGACCTACTTGATACGAATTTCGGCTATAGGTTTAGCCTTTCTGATTTATCATGCGCCGAATAAGGAGACATAGGCACATGTAAGCAGAATATGGAATGTCTGTAAATATATATATATATATATATATATATATATATATATATATATATATATATATATATATATATATATATATATATATATATATATATATATATATATATATATATATATATATAATATATATATATATATATAGATATATATATATATATATATATATATATATATATATATATATATATATATATATATATATATATATATATATATATATATATATATATATATATATATATATAATGAGAATTTAGAAAAAGTTGTCTCAAAACTTCTTTAGGTTTTTTTTAGCGAATTACGTAATATGTTCCTATCTCAAAGCCCATTAAAGAACATTAAAAGCTCTTTTAAATCCAAAGGCAAATGTCTCTTGTAATACTGAGCCCAAGGCATAAAATTGAACATAATGATAGAATTTACGAGCCCGCCCCTTGTCAACCCTTGTTTTATAATTTCAAGTTTAGTATTTGTATAAAAGATGATTCAACCATCTCTGGATATCGGTCATCCCTGAACAAGTGCATCACTTAAAGTATTTCTTAGGGGAAAGGGAGACTGAGATACCAGAAGTATATTTATTTTCAGTGTTTCAACGGTATGTCAACGGTATCCAACGGTATCCTCAGGAGGTATATCACCCTGCATTCTCACTACAGGCCTAGCTAAAAAATATTAAAATAGCTAAATAAAGAATGAATGGAAAGTCTCTGACCCGCTCTCCTTCCTCTTCTTCAACATTTATGTGCAAGCTATCTGAAAGTTATAAAATTTGGGCTAAATACTAAATTTTTGAAGTTTCAGACATACCCCCCCCCCTCCCACCACCAGAGATAGTTCCACTGATTTTCATTATATCAATTTCATTATTTCATTATATCATTATATCAATATCATATCAATTTCCTGCATAATAACTGATGCGCTATTGCACACCACCGTATATAAATTTACCAAGTCTTAAATAAATAAATTCAGTTAGATGAAGCCTTAAAATAATTGTCTATTTAGCCGTTTATTTTTATCGACTACATTTTTTTAGATCTACCACCATCGTGCAGCATTATGCACCACCGGGCACCACCGCACGGCATTATGCACCATCGTGCGGCATTATTCACCACCGTGCACCACCGTGCGGTAATATGCACCACCGTTCTCCATTATGGTCGCAGAAGAATCTGAATATATAGTTTATAGTTAAGAATCTGAATACATAGTTTATCGATAAGTCAAAATCGATAGATATTCTTAGAATTTTCATTCAATATCATGTTAACCCTTTTTGGGGCCAAAATCGTTCTTTTAAACTAAAAATGGGGGAAAACGCCACTTCGCTATGGTTCGGTCTTTTCTTTCTAGTTAAAAGGGCACCAGAGCTTTCAATTTTCGTTTGAATAAGCCCTCTTCTGATATTCGAGGTCAACTAGTTTGATGAGATCACCTCTGAAAAAAAGACAAACTCGAATACATGTCCAACTTTTTCGTAAAAAATGCAAAATTCTGCATTACTGTAGATAGAGGTTTCAGAGCTCTGTAATCTCTATGTTGAATATTGATGTAAATATTGATTTCGTCAACATTTAAATCTATTTTTAATATTGATTTTACTGTAACAATTCGATTCTTTTGATGTGTGTATTGTTAAAAAAATGCAATTTCCTAGACTTTCAGTTATTGTTAGCACCGGTCGACTTATCACTCTTCGCTTACACTTTGTAACAACGATAGGACATTTCATACTATTGTAAAAATTACATGCAGCAAGGTTTCATTAAGGGGTGACGAATTTCATATTTTGGAGTTCAAATTTTCAGAAAATGTATTTAATTTTTTTTCTCTTTCTTTGGGAGCATGTGTTAGGAGATTTGGAATGTTATGTTAGAGGAGAGGGGGCAGGACATTTTTCTGTAGTCCTGAAAAATGACAAATTCTCTAGTCCTGGCTATGGTTAGCTCTCGTCAGCTGCACATGGCTGTTAATCAGGGTTGCCACCCTAGTCATTTATCACTTTTTTTGGTTCTTTTTTTTCGACAATAGGCATCTATGAAAATTTTCAGTAGCACTGGAAAACCGACGTAACGACTTTAACCACAAAAAAAAATCTGTTCCGACTTTATTTGTCACAATTCACTGTGCAATGGCTTACTAAGCAGTTATAAGGCTCGGGATTTTAATTCAGAATATCGTTATATTCCAGTTTCATTATAAACCTCATAAAATGAAAACTTAGTTCTTTTTATCCATTGTTTTGAGGTATGTATACTGCAATATCGGCAAAGGAAACATGAATGCAAATATAATTACTAATCCCACGATCACGTTCAAATTTATGCTTGGGAATCAATTGTACAAAAGAAATTTGCCTTAAGAAATAAAATTTTCTGTTCTTCTAATGGGCTTTGAGATGGGAACTTTTTACGTAATGTACCATAAGCAACAAAAGTCCTAAAACATAGCTAATGGTCTGACAGGAATTTCAGGGCCTCAGAAACTTGGTGCTGGACCGAGGGGTGACTTTGACTTGAAAATCTTCTCCGCAAGGTGGTTTGTGTCACACGTGGCACGAGGTGGGTCAGGCGTGGTGTGAAGAGCCTTTGTATGGCAGAAGTGTTCTACGCGGGGTGAAACAAAAGTTTTCTGATATGTACGCCTAGCGGTGAAAAGTCGAAGAACCTTTGTGCTGAATATCAATGATAGTTCGTTAGTTCTATGCATTTCCATTTTATTCAAAAATGGGATCAAGAATATAAATTGATGTATGCAATATCAATAACTCTTGAGAGCTACACACCAGCAATTGTGAAATTAGTAAAATAACCCTAACTCTAAAGTTAGTCTTTTTGGAAGAGTTTTTACAAAGATGTGCTGTTTGCTGTTTATTACAAAGATGTGCTGTTTTGTGACACAATTCAAGTCAAAGTGTGCTGTTTACATCCCCGTATCGTATTGTTGTTGTTGCATGTGAATGAAATTGTAGGTAATTTGGTGAAGAGGCTGAGAAGGGTTCACGATTGGATTCTTACCATCCGTTCAATTTGTTTTCTAAGATGGCTAATTCCATGATTAGTATCTAATACTTAACTATAATTCATCTAGAGCATATTATCGCAAAAAATATTTTGCAAGTATTTAATTTGCTGAATCAACTTTTAGATAGTTACAATCTATAATAGGATGCAGTTGAAGCGAGAAAGAGATGAAAAACAATCAATCGTCTAATGAGAAATTACATGCATCACGGGTTTCAATATTCAACACCAGTGATTTTGAATCCGTCATTAAGCATCATAAGGACCCATCTTCCTGGAAAATTGGACAGAAAATAAAATACAATTAAATGGTATAAAAGCAGCTTTTATACGATGTAATTTCCAGAAAAATGGTGGAGGATGGCTAATTCCAATTTTAAGCTTAAAGTTTCTTTAGAGCTCAATAATGCAAAAGAAAATTGCCTGGGATTATCACTGTCTTCTAAATAATAAGAGCTTTTCATGTGATGCAGCTGAACTGACAGTGGCTGGTGAAAAACGAAGGTTTTTTTTTGGAAAACCTGGTCTCTGGTACTGAAAGCTGATAGAAATTAATTCATTTAAAGCACTTTAAATATCCACATCCCAAAAATGTTCATTCAGTTTATGGGACATTCAGTTTAAAGTAGTTACCCTCAATACAATCTTTGTTTAAAACTCACAGCAGATCAGTTTTCAAATTGCAGCGCTTAATTTTACTAAAAATGCGTAAGCTTCGTGATACAGTTAATACCGACTTGTACTTACTTGTACTTGTAGCAGGACTCAAGCATCTCTGCTCTCCCTGGCGTCCAGCAGCTTCGTCATTGTAGTAAGCTAAGAGTCTCGGTCATTTGCGAGTGGCTCAATCAAATCGAGCCAGAACTTTTCCCATCTTCGTCCATACTTCTTGAAGCCATCGATTGGGTCTAGGTCAGCCTTGATACAGGCGAGCCACGTTTTCTTTTGTCCCCCATGTCGCTTTTCCCACCCCGAAAGAGGTCTACATCTGACGGTTTTATTGACAAAGGTGTGGTGTGGGTGGGGAAGTGTATGGCCGAACCATCGGAGTCTTCTTTGTTTAATTATAGTGGCCAAATCAGAATGCTGATAGCAGATTTTGCGGAGTTCGACATTGCTGACACGATCACGGAGTTTAGTGCCAATGATTCTCCTTAAACATGAATGGTCAAATACGTTGAGGGCTTGAATGTCGGATTCTTTTATAGTTCATGTCTCACAGCCGTATAGTAAGACAGACCGAACAAGGGCCTGGTAAATCCTTATTCTTGTCTTCAGATGAACATTTTTCTGGTTCCATAGAGAGTGATTTAGCTGGGTGAAGACTTCTGTTGCTGAAGCAATTCTTGACTTATTTCTGATGTATATCCTCCTATTGGGTCTACCAGAGATCCTAGGTACTTAAATTCATGTATCTCGTCTATGGGCGACTGTTCTAGTAAATTGGGGGGTCTTGAGATGATATACCGGACGCCATGACTTTTATCTTCAGGGAGCTTATTTTCAGGCCGACCAGAGAGGATTCTTCAGCCACCTTCGATAGCATAGATTGGGCTTCTGGACGAGATTCAGCTAACAAGCAGATATTGTCGGCGTAGTCCAGATCGGTGATCACAAAATTGGTACTTACTTCAGCGCCTGAAAAAGTCGTCATTGCTCTGGTCATGATCCAGTCGATCACGAAATTAAATAAGACGGGAGACAATATACATCCCTGTCGGACACCAAAATCAATTTGGAATATCGAGGAGAGTTCTCCACCGATCTGAATTTGGGCTCGCGTATGCTGATAGTTTGCTTGAATAAGTCTGACTATCTTGCCTGGTACTCCATCCTCTGTCATTGCCTTCCAGATTCCATCCCTTAGAACCGAATCAAAAGCTGTAATAAAATCTATGAATAGAGACACTGTTAGTTTCTGGTGTTTTACCCTGTGTTCAAGGGCTTGTCTTAAAACGAATAGTTGGTCAATTGCTCCCATGCCTGGGCGGCATCCCACTTTATTGGGCCTTGTCTTTGCGTTGCGCTGAATACGAAAACGATTATGTAGCACTATGGCAAATACTTTTGCAGCAATGCATATGAGAGAAATCCCGCGAAAATTGCTGCATTTTGTCTTTAGCCCTTTTTTGAAGACTGGAAGGATAATAGAATCTCCCGAATCCTGTTGAACCATCTATTCTTCCCATATACGACAAGTTAGTTTATGAATCCTGCTGACAAGTGCTGTCCCTCCATACTTGTAAAGTTCAACCGGAATGGTATCAGGACCAGGGGCTTTATTACTTTTGAGGCAATTGATTGCTTTTTGGACTTCCTTTAACATGGGGGGAGCCACATTCACGTCATTGTAAATTCTGCTGGGAGAGTTTGGTTCCTGCAGGCCATCAGGGCTACGACTTGGATTATGGCAGCATTGATTATCATCTATTGCTGTGGATAGTTGGTGCTGGTTAAGTAGATTGTCAAAGTGATCCTTCTAGCGATTTATTATTTCGGTATTATTCGAGAGTAACTTGCCGTTTTCATCTTCGACAGATGGACTAGTAGGCTTATGTGATTTACTTCTGATTGATTTTAGGAGCTGATACATCCTCCTGGTGTCCAATCTAGAGGCAGCGGCTTCCATGTCTTCAGCGATTTTCTCCCAGTACTGGTTCTTATAATTCTTAGCCGACTAGTGGTATTCTCTTCTAAAGCGTTTGAAAAACTCCGATTTTCTGTCCGATATCTGTTGCTTTTGTTCAGCCAACTGAATTGTGCGTGTTGAAGTCCACTTTTTGGATTGTCTTTTACGGTATCCTATCGTAGCTTCCGCAGCCTCGTGGATTGTATTCCGTATGGTCAACCACTTTTTATCCAAACTTTGAGTTTTCTCGTCGTTCGCTTGCACTTGGAGAGCTTCAAAGCGGTTAGACAACTCTAAGCAGAATGACTGTTGCATATTAGAATCATCGAAGCGATTGGTGTCAAATCTTCGTGGAGGTTTCCTCTTGGAGCGTGCTGCAAGTCGTAACTTTAGATCTAACTTGACTAGAAGGTGATCTGACCCATGTTTCGAGCCAGTATCTGCTCCAATGCACGATCTACTATTCGTTGCCATTGATTTCCAACGGCGGGACATGAGGATGTAATAAATCTGGCTTTTTGCTTTACCATCTCTTTAATGCCCTGTGGCTCTGTGGCTGGGCTTGTGTTTGAATAATGTATTGGTAATGACCAAATCATTCCTCATGGCAAAGTGAAGAAGTCTTGATCCCCTGCTACATCTAGCTCCAAGACCGAAGTGGCCAATGGCAGACTCAGCATTGGATACTTTTCCCCCAATTCTGGCGTTAAAGTCGCCTCCAATAAAGATAAGGTCTCGTTTTGGGACTTTCTTAAGCGTACAAGTTAGAACTTGGTAAAAAAGATCTGCTTCGCTCTCCGGTGCGTCTCTGGTTGGAGCATAAACTACAATAACTGATATGTTGAATAGGTGGCCTTTGAATCGTGCTCTTGATACTCTATGTGAGATAGGTTCCCACTCTAGAAGTGACTTCGCTGATAGGGGGCTTAAAATAATACCCACTCCCTCATACGCAGATCCATCAAGGACCCGGAGTTGAAAAAGGAGAAAGAAGCGTCGTCCTCAGGAGTTCTAATCTCTGAGCCTTCCACAATGTCGTTGATTCGAGTTTATGAGAAGCACATTATGGCTATGTTGTAACGCAACAATTCCCAAGCGATAAACGACTGGGTCGTTAGGCATTTCATTGAGCAGACGTTCCAGCACCCTACACCGAGGGGTTGTCTATGTTTCCGAAGTAGTACCTTAGCTTGCCGATTTTTTGGAGAAGGCGCTGATGAAACCTTCAACGCATCGCTTGCCGGGGATGCCGTAGTATGGGCTTGCCAATTTTTTGGAGAAGGCACCAATGAAACCTTCAACGCATCGCTTGCCGGGTATGCCGTAGTATGGGTTAGACTCTTTATTTTGACTTGCATTTGGACGTTTCGTGGAAATATATTTAACCATGCAGGTCTTCACTCCCTGATGGTACCCTCTGCGGTTTGGCCTAGCAATAATTGGGATAGGCGATTCTGGCCGTTTCCACCTGACTACCACGATGAAGAAACCGCAGTAGGATTTCTCCTGTTTTTAACTAGGGACTTCGTTATTGACATACAGTCAATAACGAAGATAAGCTAGATAATTAAATTATGATAAATAGTAATGTCATTTAAATAGTGGATCAACATGTAAGGCTGCAGAACTGATTAGAAATGATGATAATTTTCCCTCCATACAGGAGGTAGTATGGAGAAGGTTGATTATTGAAAGTTTCATTCGCGTAGGGTGACAACTTTCACAGCTGCTTGCAAATGATGCTGTTCTAAAGTTTTTGTTACATCGCATGACCCTAGGATTTTGTTGAGCTACAGCCTCGTCTTGATTGATATCATTCACCCTACGAGCAGCAGGGCTGGCTTTGACTGGAGCCAATTATTGCCGTCGGAATATTCGAAGGCTGTCCAGTTATTTTGACTGTCCGATCATAGCCGTCTGTTCAAAAATGATCCACTTACAAATGCTGAGGGCAGGGTAAATGATGTCAATCAAGAAGAGGCTTAATTGATTCAACAAGTGAATATACAGATTTCAGTATCACAGGAAAATTTTAAAAGTTTATCATAGGCAGCGCGCTAGCGCTGCATAAGTAAAGAACGATGTGGGCACAATGTGTGTTTTTTTTTTGTTTTTTTTGTTTTTTTCTCCATACCCGGGCACTTCGTATCGAAGGAGTTGTCGTAGAAAGTTCAAAAAGGGCTCATTCAACTGGAAATTGGAGTGGCTAGTGCCCTTTTTAATAGTCAAAAGGGATTGGAGGGCAACTAGCCCCCCCCCACGCCCATCATTCCCCCAAACACATCCAATCAAAATTTTGAGATAGACATTTTGTTCACCGTAGTTGATTTCCAGATAGAAAATATCTTTTTGAGGAGGACACTCCCCCACAACCCACGGGGCAAGGGTTTTTATTTATGCCCTGAGGGCATGTAAGGTTTTTATAGAAGGCGTTGTCGTAGAAACTTCCAAAAAATCTCATACGATTGGAAATTCAAAGGGCTAGTGTATTTTTTAATAGTCGAAAGTGATTGGAGGGCAACTAACCCCCCCCCCCACGCCCATCATTCCCCCAAACACATCCAATCAAAATTTTGAGATAGCCATTTTGTCCAGCGTAGTTGATTTCCAGATAGAAAATATGTTTTGAGGAGGACACTTCCCTACAACCCTTTGGGCAAGGGTTTTAAGTTATGCCCTGGAGGTATCTAAGGTTTTTATAGATGGTGTTGTCGTAAAAAGTTCAAGAGAGGTTCATTTGATTTGAAATTCAAAGGGCTAGTACCCCTTTCTAATAGTCAAAAGTGATTGGAGGGCAACTAGCCCACTCCCCAAGCCCATCATTCCCCCAAACACATCCAATCAAAATTTTGAGATAGCCATTTTGTTCAGCGTAGTTGATTTCCAGATAGAAAATATGTTTTTGGAGAGGACACTCCCCCACATCGCTCAGGGCAGGGGTTTTAAGTTATGCCCTGGGAGTATATAAGGTTTTTAAAGAAGGCTTTGTCATAGAAACTTCAAGAAAAGCTCATTCGACTGGATATTCAAAGGGCTAGTGCCCTTTTTAATAGTCGAAAGTGATTGGAGGGCAACTAGCCCCCTCCCCACACACCCATCATTCCCCCAAACACATCCAATACAAATTTTGAGATAGCCAATTTGTTCAGGGTAGTTGATTTCCAGATAGAAAACATATTTTTAAGGAGGACACTCATCCACAACCCTCAGAGCAAGGATTATAAGTTATACCCTGGGAGGATATAAGGTTTTTATTGAAATCTTTGTCGTAGAAACTTGAAAAAGGGCTCATTCGATTTGAAATTCAAAGGACTAATACCCTTTTTAATAGTCAAAAGTGATTTGAGGGCAACTAACCCCCCTCTCTTGCCCACCTTTTCCCAAAACACATCCAATCAAAATTTTAGATAGCCATTTTATTCAACGTAGTTAAAAGTTTTGGAAATTAGGTCTTTTAGGATGACAACCCCTCCCCCCAAATCCCTCAGGGCAGGGGTTGTAAGTTATACCCTTGGGTCATATAAAGTTTTTATTGAAAGCGTCGTCGTAGAAACTTCAAAAGGGCTCATTCAATTCGAAATTGAAAGGGCTAGTGCCTTTTTTAATAGTTGAAAGTGTCTGGATAGCGACTAACGCCCCTCTCACGCCCACCATTTTCCCAAACACATCCAATCAAAATTTGAGATATCCATTTTGTTCAACGTAGTTGAAAGTTCTGGAAATTAGGTCTTTTAGGATGATAAACCCCTCAGAGCCCTCAGCGCAAGGGTTGTAAGTTATGCCCTGGGGGCATATAAGGTTTATATAGAAAGTTGTTGTATATGATTTATAAAATAGATTTTAGTCTTCCTCAAATCCAATTTTTATATGTTTAAAAACTAAATGTTGACTTAAGATTAAATTAAAATGCACTGTGATAATGCTAATTCCCAATAAGGCATATCAGCAGTATCCCAAGAACGACTGAGGGTATTATGCTCAAACGTATAACCAATAAATATAACCAAATCCAAATAGCGTAAGTGTATCCAAGCTATCAAAGAAAGTAAACAGATTTTTTTGCGAATGGTATCAAGTTTTCCATTACAGGTCAACTAGAGGAGTTATGAAACTAAATTAAACAGTACTATTTGTGTCCAGATTTTTAAAAGGGTGTATGCTGTTAAAAATTGCTGAAAATTTTTCTCCGTCATACAAATAGCAGGCCAAACTATAAAGTCTTAAAAAACGAAAAGATTTAAAGTATTATTTTCTTTTTCCCTGAAAAGACTATGTCAATATAAACGAACAGAAATTAATTAAAGAAACTTTTTCTACAAAATAAGTTTTTCAAAGCAAAGTAAAGAACTCCATGAAAAAAAATGAGCAAAACTAAAATCAAGTAGTCTACCAAGCGTGAAACTACCATATATCAGCATTGATAAATAAACGAAACCCAAAACGAACAGAAATTACAATAATTAACCAAGTCAAACTCAAAACGAGCAGAAATTAACATAAGTTGGGCACGAAACCCCTATGCCTTCCCAAGGCCAGAACAAAATTTGCACTTTACTGAAAAATACATATAAATGTTTTTACTTTTATAACTTTAATAAATCAAATAATATTAACATTTTGATTACTAAATATCAGTATATGTATATTAAACTGACAATGCACTTTCATTGTATTTTTTCAGTAAAGTTCAAAATTTTGTTCTGGTCTTGGGAAGGCATAGGGGTTTTGCGCCCAACTTATATTAATTTCTGCTCGTTTCGAGTTTGACTCGGTTAATTATTGTAATTTCTGTTCGTTTTGTGTTTCATTTATTTATCAATGCTGATTTATGGTAATTTCACGCTTGGTAGACTACTTGATTTTAGTTTTGCTCATTTTTTGTTTCACGGAGTTCTTTACTTTGCTTTGAAAAACTTATTTTGAGGAAAAAGTTTTTTTAATTAATTTCTGTTGCACGGTGCTGACTGACACATTGTAAATGCGCATTTTGGTAAAGCAGCTTATGTTTGGCTTTCGCCAGATGCTGCTCATCCTCCCAAAAAGTGCCAACGCTTCGGCTATTCGAGATTTAAGCTCTTTTGTGATCAAGCCATCCCTCGACAGAATAGATCCCAGGTAAGTGAAGTTTTCAACCACATCTATTCGATTGCTTCCGATGTTGACTTCCTTTACGGTAGAACGGGACGTGGGGGGCTCAAGGAGCCCCCCATGTCATTGACTTAATGACATTGAAATGCCAGGTATAAACCCGGCTTGCTAGACTCTTCTCTTTCTACGCAAAAAGGTGAAGCATCTGTCCAGGAGTGACATGGCGAAGAGTTTACCAGGAACAGAGAGAATTGTGAGAGTAGATTTGACGGCTGCCCTTGCGTTTCCAGAGCGGCAATATGACGCAGGCACGCCAGTCGTTCGGTATGGTTACCGTCATCCATACAGCTGAGAAGATTAGCTGGAGCCACAGAATCAACGCTGCATCCCCGTATTTGAGGAGCTCTGCAAAATTACCATAGACACCATGGACTCGATTGTTATATAACCGTTTTACAGTATTTCGAATCTCAGAGGTGGTAAATGGTTGCGATACAAGGTTGGAAGTAACCTCGGCTCTGGCCATGGCTGCTTGAATCAGATATGGGGCGGGATGAGCAACTGCCTCGGTGTTCAGAAGAGTTGAGAAGT
This sequence comes from Artemia sinica, assembly GCA_027921565.1. Classification (NCBI taxonomy): domain Eukaryota; kingdom Metazoa; phylum Arthropoda; class Branchiopoda; order Anostraca; family Artemiidae; genus Artemia; species Artemia sinica. Next base: position 44,623,488 of record CM051271.1, read on the forward strand.
GATTGCTCTAGGCGGAGAGTTGGCCTTCATCGTCATCCAGCATGCTGCCGTCAGAAGACAAAACACGGCTCACAGTAAAAGTCTTCCCTTCCATCAGCTCACAGAGGAGTTTGTACAGGGAGCAGGTGTCTCCTTTCCTTGCAGAATCTTCAAGATCACTGGCTTTCTTGTCGACAAAGGTCTTCCTATCTCTGTGCAGTAGGTTATTGTGCAGGCTATTGATTTGTCTGTACTCTGGTATATTCTTTACTAAGCGGGCCTTCCAGCACAGCTCGATGACGGACATAGTCTCCTAGGATATCCAGGGTTTATTCTTGCGTCTGCTCCGGCCAATGGTATTTCCAGCAGAATGGAGTATGTTATCTTTGAAAGACTTCCCTGCTACTTCAGGGTCGTCTAGAACTTGAAAGCAGCTAAACCGGTTAGAGATATTGAGAGCATACTTCTGTTGCATCTCAGATGTAGCCAGACTACTTAGATCGAACTTGGGAGGCCGTCTTTCTTGTCGTTGCGCTCTCAGGCGTAGCCTCAGCGTGTCAACTACCATCCTATGGTCTGTTTTTCCAAGCTCGGCCGAAATATAAGTCCGGGCAATTTTTTATTGACGAGCGCCAGTGACCCGAGATTATAACATAATCAATCATCTTCTTTGTCTGGCCGTGGTTACTATACCAAATGTATTTGTGTATATCTCGCCTCTGAAAGAGCACGTATCTTACCAGGTTATGCTTATTGCAGAGCTGGAAGAGTTTTTGTGCATTGTCATTAAGTGGATCCGGAGCCACAGGGCCGAGAACATTTCCCCACACGCCCTCCCTGTCATTTACCGTCGTTTTAAGGTCTCCCAGTAAAGTGAAAATGTCGTGGGGTGGGACTCTGGACAGGGTCACTGAGAGCTCTGCGTAGAACTGATCCTTCATTTTAGGAGGAGTCAGATTAGTGGGAGCATAGCACACAATAATTGTCTACTTTTCATGCTTGTGCTGGAGCTGAGCCATCAGTATTCTATCTGAAATTTGTTTATAGGAGAGAAGGCATCTCTTGGCAATGGTCTTCAGCACGAGGCCTAAACCATTTGTCTTGCTTTACCAGATCAGGTGATATCCTTCACCAATATTCTTGGTGTCTCTTCCGACAAGGTGGGTTTCCGTAAGCCCAACCACAGCTACATTGAAGCGTTTTAGATTGAAAGCAAGCATTTATTTAGCTCCAGAAAAGTTGAGTGTGAGTACGTTCCAGGTGGCGAGGCGTATTCCACCTTGGTCAAGAAGGTTCATTCGATGGTCTGAAGTCAGTCCAGGGACAGGCTTGGGTCGTGGAAGGCAAAAGAGGGGTAGGTCGTTCAAGTCAGTATCATCGTTTTTTCGTTGCGGTAAAATTTTCGGGTGGAGGGTTTCAGGCCTAACCAACCTTAGGCCTGGGATCTAATTAGAGCTAGGACTTGCCTAGATACTGAGAGTCCCTCCACCCACCTCATCAGGTTGAGGCTTCTCATTAATATGTAGTGTTTAGTTAGGGGAAACCCATATCCGGAGGCACGTGGTCAGCAGATATATTCTGACTCATTCCGGACGAAGAAAAAAGAGGCAAAAATCCCTAAGCCGTGATCTTACTGTTATATTTTTTATATACTGCTCTTCACTTACAGTTCGTTATGACGAACTGTTTGATTTCAGTAAATGAACTTTCTCATTATCAGGTAATTGAGAGTACTATACGTTCAGAATGGCTAAAGCTAAAGCCAAAATGATAAACTTGTGGCTTTAAAAACTCATACGTTCATTCTACCTGAAATCCCGGAACCAATAAGAATATGATGATCTGACAGAGAAAAAGATAGAAAAACTATGTTTATTCACCCCAAAAACGAAAATATTATGATAATAGTGGTCGAGTTTGAAAAAAAGTGGTCCCGTATCAAAGAATAGTGTTTTTGGTGCCATTTTTTTTTAGGAAAACGGTCCAAAATAGCAAAGATGAGAGCTGTGGACTGCATTCATCACTCTGACGGTGGTGTAAACAGTATTAGTAGCAACCACTGTATATAAATAATATAATTATATTTATAATTATAATATATTCATTACATTTATATACAGTGGTAGTAACTACGAAGGACTGCCCAGTCACCCAAGACAGGTAATTAACTAGCTAAGTTAAACTTTTCCAAATTTTGCTCTACGGATACAAAAGTAGGACACACGAGGACGAGTTCTCTATTGATTTTCTTCCTTTAAATCTCTCTGGCCCAGTCTAATTTGGAAAGCATATTGTTTCTCCTTTTGTTATATAGCTGTCGACATGTTCGATTTACTTTTCTATTTTATCGATCCTCGTATAAATAAAATTTAATAGAAATGTATTGTTGGTGGTTTCCATGGGTGCTGATATCATAAATTTAAACCAAAAAGAAAAAAGGACTAATTTTCTACGGCATCGTGGTAATAAGTAAGCTAGTTATAGCGCAGGTCAGAAAGGGACACCAATTATCCCCAGCTTTTAAAAACTGATCAATTCTTCTGAGTGAAACTTTAGGCCAGTGAAAAGTATGAAAAATTTCTCAGTAACAAGATTTTGTACAAACAAACACTTTATTTTGATGCAGAGAAACCACTCAATTTTATCACATAAAACGAATAAAAACTATTTTTTTTTTCTAAATACGGCTCCCAGAGTCAACTCCCAGAATTGTTTCTTTAAAATACTGTGTCTGCTAGCAACGCTTAAAAGGCGTTCTTAAAAGGCGTAGGTTCTCAATTACAAGTGAAACGTAAGAAACTCAATTACAACTTGCATATTTCCCTATCGCTTATTTGCTACTTAAAGCCCCACCATCTTTACCACTAGTTTAATTTGCAGATAGAAAAGGAAACTCCCGCGTGAGTCTGAATATGTATTTTGGGCTTTATACGGAGAAATTACTGAATCCTAATCCCTAGTTTTTTCTTTGTGTAACTGCCCCATTCTTTTACTATCGCTAAGGACACAGTAAAGAAGCCTTTTACATAGTACAACATTTTGATGTTTATTTTTAAGCAGAATCCGATGAAACCCTCATTGATTAATTTTTTTTAACTCGCTTTTTGTTTAATATTCTATTTAATTAAGTGTATGCATTGTTAGAGCTTTCTCGATTTTTTCTTAGACATAACAATTTTTAGTTTAAAAATGTAAAGGAGAAGCCATAAAAACTAAATGGGCTACAAGACTAACCCAATAAAACAAATGAGATAAACAGAAGTACCAGATTTTGCAGTGGTGTCAGTTGAGGGAGGTGGGCAAAAAATTTCCTCCAAGATTTTGTCCCCTTTCCCCAATATTTAGGAAAATACTTTTTCGATATTTCCATTAAAAAGTGTTTTTTTTTGGACATTTTCATTGAAAAAATTAAAATGGCAGAACTGCCTCTTTCTAGATTTAAAAAAAAAAAAAAATTGTCCCACCCCCTCATTTCCATGAACCACTGCAAACTTTAACATACAGAAGAAATTTTTATGCGAAAATGATCAAAGTTCCATTAGAAAGACATATCTCATTTTCAAACTCAGTTTTCAAGAAACTAGGAAATTAGTTTAGTGCTGTCTAAAGGTTTGGCTTTTTGACAGTTCCCCAGGGCATCAAGATACTAGGGACGCTAGGACTCCTGCTACTTCGCACCTATCAGTTCAATCTTCGAAGCCATATTTAGTAGAAGATATCCTCAGAACTTCCTGGAAAGTTTCTATGGAAAGATTAAGAAAGAGAACCAGAGCCTGGTCAATTTGTCAATTAGGTTATGTCAAACAGTTCGTGGCAAAGAACTGTATGTAAGGAGCGACGCGGGTCAATAGTAACCGAAACTCTAAAAAATGGACTTTTGTTATCAATAGGTGTGTCAAAAAAATTGGCTTATTATGCTGATTTCAAATATATAAGATTCATTCAGTTTTCTGTTACTTATCAATGGTTACGAGCCTGAGAAAAATTTGTCCGATTTTAGAGAAAGGAGGGAATATCCCTTAAAAGTCAAAGAATGTTAATGAAAATCACAACATCAGATTCAACGTATTAGAAAACCTGACTGTAGAGGTTTGAAGCTTCTATCTGCAAAAAAGTAGAATTTAGATTTTTTTTTCGCCAGAAGAAAAATCACGGGTGCGTGTTTATTCCCAATGGTTATCTTGTTTTTTTGCCAGATTTTTTTTTTCAAGGGTTATCATGTCGAACCAATGGTGCTATAACATCGGGAAAGGGCTAATTTGAACGGAAATAAAAAGTTCTAGTGCCCTTTTTAAGTGACCAAAAAGATTGGAGGGCAACTAAGCCCCTCCCACGCCCCTTTTCCCAAAAATCGTCTGCACTGACCCTGGGGAAAGATCTTTATGATATAAAATTTTCCCATTGTTTAAGTATAGCATTTGTTATTGGGAAGTGTACTTACATGTTTCAGAAAAGACGGGGGGGAGTGAGTTTTGCGTTGGACGGATTATTCGCAGGGATAACTTTCCATTGGGAGGGAGGTTTCCGGGAGTGAGCTTTTCAATGGAAATTTTACACTGGAGGACTTTGCCAGAACTCCTATACTAAATTCTTTTTATTTGTCTTTAATTTATCTTTGCCAAACCAATTTTACGCGTGGAGATTTTAAGGGTTGTCAGGGTAAATTTCCACCCGGATTGAATTGTCTAGAGGATCTTTCTTTGGGGAGGCGGATTTTTCCATGGAGGTGGATCTGAATTACTGGCATTATTTTAAAAACGATAAGAAATTAAATTGAAAAACAGAAAAACAAGTATTTTCAACCGAAAGTAAGGAACAGCATTAAAACTTAAACATAAATTATTATATATATGAGTGGATCGTCTCCTCTTTAACGCCTCGCTTTTTATGCTAAAGTATGAATTTTGTCCCAATTCTTTAAGAATGACTCCTGAAATACGAGAGTCGATTAATTAGAAAAATAAGAAGCTTTTTTAAAAGTACTAAAAAACTTTGTAGTGAAAGGCAGGGGAGTAGCTCCTGCATTTTTATTGGGGGGTCAAGAGGGGTCCATATCTGGATAGCCAAGAGGCATTGGCTATATAATAGTTTTTCTCCAATTTTTTCTTGGGGGGAGAGGGGCAAGTGATCTTCCTTGCCCCCCCCTCTGAAATGACGCCCCTGGTGAAAGGGAGGCGTTGAAAAGGGAACGACTTCACTTATATATGTAATAATTTCGTCCATTTTCTAATGTTGCTCTTTACTTTCAGTTGAAAAAAATTACCTTTTTTATTTAATCAAGTGAGGATGCCAAACATAAGTTGCCCTTGTATTTATTCTTAAGTCCCTTTTAAATCTCAGTTTAAAACTTTTGTAGTATTTGGCTAGAGTAACTTCAATCATTCGCTAACCGTTGAGGAATCTACCCACAGAAATGATAACTTCGGTAAGTCCAAGTCAGTCACTAATTTTAAAACGACCACGTGACAATATACAACTGATGCTTGAAGCGAATTAATAAATTTTTGATCCTTACAAGAAACTTCTTTTTTTATATTTGTCTAGTTTTTGAAAAATATTTTACTAAGTTGTGGCTCTCGCCACTGGCACCTTTCTATGTTAAACTACTCATTATAGTCATTATTTAAGCGGTATTGTCCATTGTTTCTACGCCACTTCACTCTCCAATTTTTTTTTTTTTCATAAGTTCTTGCTGAATTTTATGACATTGTTTTTCGCGTTGATTCTTCGAAAGTTAGATTGAAAAGAAAAGCTTAGTCATACATAAGAGGCGTGGAAATTACACAAATAGTGGCTTAAAACTTGCCGTTTAAAAATTTCCTCTTATGTTAGGCAAACTGTTGCTTTTTAAACACTCCGCTATAACAGCTAAAATTTAATTGTGCGTCTTACTTATAATATTTATTTCAAATAAACATAATCATTATTAAAACCATCTAACAATCCAACAATCTGATTATACCTGTATCTTCCTTCTCTAAAGTATTACATGTAAATACTAGCATAAAAAACAAAATAACCAGCATTCTTAATGAGAAAGGAAAATAATAGTAAAAAAATCACTTAACTATGTCATTTAACTCTTATTTATTGCAGCAACTTGGGCAGTGATCCTTTGCTATACACACAGTAGCCTAATCAAATAATATTAACATTCTGATTACTAAATATCAGTATATGTATATTAAACTGACAATTCACATTCATTTGTATTTTTTTCAGTAAAGTGCAAATTTTGTTCTGGCCTTGGGAAGGCATAGGGGCTTTGAGCCCAACTTATGTTAATTTCTGCTCGTTTTGAGTTTGACTCGGCTATTTATTGTAATTTCTGTTCGTTTTGGGTTTCATTTATTTATCGATGCTGATGTGCGGTAGTTTCACGCTTCGTAGATTATTTGATTTTACTTTTGCTCATTTTTGGTTTAATGGAGTTCTTTAATTTTCTTTGAAAAACTTATTTTGTGGAAAAAGTTTTTTTAATTCATTTCTGTTCATTTTATATTGACATAGTCATTTCAGGGAAGAAGAAAATAATACTTAAAATCTTTTCGTTTTTTTTAGACTTTATAGTTTGGTCTGCTATTCGTATGCAGCAGAAAAATGTTCAGCAATTTTTAAAAACATACAGCCTTTTCAAAATCTGGACAAAAATAGTATTGTTTAATTTCGTTTCATACCTCCTCTAGTTGACCTGAAATGGAAAACTTGATACAATTCGCAAAAAAAAATCTGCTTACTTTCTCTGATTGGTTGGATACACTTACGCTATTTTGACTTGACTATATTTTAAGAGCAGAAGTAGCCCCGAAATATTGAACATATTACCCTCAGTCATTCTTGGGATACTGCTGAGATGCCTTAATGGGAATTAGCATTAACATAGTGCATTTTGATTTAATCTTAAGGCAACATTTAGTTTTTAAACATAAAGGCAAATGGAAGGGTGGCCGTGGGAGGGGGATTAGTTGCCCTCCAATCACTTTCAACTATTAAAAAGGGCATCAGCCCTTTCTATTTTCAATCAAATGAGCACTTTTCGAAGTTCCTACGACAACTCCTTCGATACGAAGTGCCCTGGCCAAAAAAAAAAAAAAAAAAAAAAAAAAAAAAAAAAAAAAAAAAAAAAAAAAAAAAATCATACATTACACCCACATCGATCTTTACTGTAAAAATTTCAAGCCTTACAATCAGTTTTGACCATTAAAAAGGCCACTAGGCCTTTCGATTTCCAATCGAATGAGCCCTTTTGAGTTTCTACGACAACGCTTTCTATAAACACCCTATATGCCCCCAGTCCATAAATTACTACCCTTACCCTAAGGGCTGTGAGGGTGGTTGTCATCCTCTAAGACGTAATTTCTAGAACTTTCAACTACGTTACAAAAAATTGCTATCTCAAGATTTTGATTGGATGTGTTTGGGAAAATGCTTGGCATGAGAGGGGCGTTAGTCGCTCTTCCATCACTTTCAACTATTAAAAAAGGCACTAGCCCTTTCAATTTCCAATAAAATGAGCCCTTTTGAAGTTTCTACGACAACGCTTTCAATAAAAATCTTATATGCCCCCAGGGCATAACTTACAACCCTTGCCCTGAGGGCTGGGGGGGGTTGTCACCCTCAAAGACCTAATTTCCAGAACTTTCTACTGCGTTGAACACAATGGTTCTCTGAAAATTTTCATTGGATGTGTTTAGGGGAATGGTGCGCGTGAGAGGGTGGTTAGTTACCCTCCAATCACTTTTGACTATTAAAAAGGGCACTAGCCCTCTCAATTCCCAATTGAATCAGCTCCTTTTGAAGTTTTTACGACAACTCTAACTATAAAGACCTTATTTGCCCCAAGGGCATAACTTACAACCTTTGCCCTGGGGGGTTTGTCATCCTGAAATACGTAATTTCCAGAACTTTCACTACGTTGAACAAAATGGCTATCTCTAAACTTTGATTGAATGTGTTTGGGAAAATGGTGGGGGTGGGAGGGGGTCAATTACTCTCCACTCACTTTTGACTTTTAAAAAGGGCAATTTCAATTTCCAAAAAAATGAGTCCTTTTTGAAATTTCTACAAAAAATTTCTATATAAACCTTATATGCCCCCAGGGCATAACTTGCTTCAATCACCTTCGCCTATTTAAAGGGCTTTAGCCCCTTCAATTTCCATTTGAATGAGCCCTTTTTGAGGTTTTTACAACATCGCTTTCTATAAAAACCTTACAAGCCCCCAGGACATAACTTACAACCCTTGCCATGAGGGTTGTGGGGGAAGGGGTTGTCATCCTTAAAGACCTAATTTCCAAAACTTTCAACTTCAACTACGTTGAATAAAATGGTTATCTAAAAATTTTGATTGGATGTGTTTGGGGAAAAGGCGGGCGTGAGAGGGGGGCTAGTCACCCTGAAATCACTTTCGACTGTTAAAAAGGGCACTAGCCCTTTGAATTTCCAATTGAACGAGCCCCTTCTCAAGTTTTTTCGACAAAGATTTCAAAAAAAACTTATATGCCCCCAGGGCATAACTTATAACCCTTGCCCTGAAGACTTTGGGGGGAGTGTCCTGCTCAAAGGTATAATTTCCTGAACTTTAAACTGCGAGAAACAAAATGGCTATCTAAAAATTTTGATTAGATGTGTTTGGGGAAAAGGTGGCGTGAGAGGGGGGTTAGTTGCCCTTAAATCACTTTCGACTATTAAAAAGGGCACTACCCCTTTGAATTTCCAATCGAATGAGCCATTTTTGAAGTATCTACGACAAAGATTTCAATAAAAACCTTATATGCCCCCAAGGTATAACTAATAACCCTTGCCCTGAAAAAAAAACATTTCTTGAAACAAAAATCACTAAATCAGCACACAAATCACTAGATTATTGACAAGAAATCACTTAAAATCGCTAGAATTTTAATACCCTTTATCAATGTAATTAAAAATTGTTTCGTTTCTTTACCATGTTCAATAGAGGCAAACCTAAAGGAAGGGGGTAAAATTGCCCCCTAGATGTGGAAAAATACTTTTAGGTTGATGTTTTGTTTTTCTCAAGCGAAAATTACCCTTAAAATTTTCAGATATTGCCCTTTTGCATCTTTATGCAGAGAATTGAACAAAATCCTTGCTTCCTCCCTTGTCCCGAATTGACACCAGCGACAATTTTGAAAATGGCCTTTTATAATTTGATGGAGCATACTTTCATCCCAAGACCTATCCTCAGGGGCTGCATGGGTCATGTTAAATCTAAAGGTATAGTTTTGGAACCTTTCAACTATGCTAAACAAAATGGCTATCTCAAATTTTTTATTGACAAATTTTTGGGAAAAAAAGGGACGTGACAGGGGGGCCAGTAGCCGTCCGAACTTTTTGGTCAAATAAAAGGGACACCAGAAATTTTAATTTTCGTTCAAATGGACCCTCTCCTGATGTTCTAGAACCGTTGGTTCGATACAATCCCCCCTGGGAAAAAAAATGAAAATGCATCCGTGATATTTCTTCTGACAAATAATACAAATTCAACACTTTTGCAGATAGAGGCTTGAAATCTCTATAGTAGGGTTCTCTGATATGCCGAATGTAACAGTTTAATTTTAATTAAAATTCTTTCACTTTTATTGGGTGTTTTCTCTCTTTTTCAAAAATCGGGCAAATTTTCGCAGTTTCTTGGCCTTTTATGGGTTAAAACTAAGCCTAATGAATCTTATAAATAAGCTGATGATGTATTGATTGATTTCAAAAGTCCGTTTCTAGAATTTCACTTACTATTGAGCCTTGTAGCTCCATTCTTACAGTTCGTTACCACAAGCTGTTTTATATATTAGCACATAAATCCAAAAACATAAAGAATAGGACGTTATCTGCGCTTATTAGATGTTTTAATTACAAATAAGAGAATTCGGAGAATTATTGGAGTTTTGATTAGACATTAGAGGTAGAAATTAAAATCGTTAGACCATTCCCAGAGTAAATACCTCCCCCCCCCCCTACTCCCAACCGACTTCCAAAATCCAGCTACAATCGATTAAATCTATCCAGTTATATAACAAATTCTATTATAAAAAGCACTAAGTACTATTTATTCTTTAACAGTATGATTTTCAATTATTTCTTTTTACATTTAGGAAATTATATTAAATGCATACCTACCCTCTGATTTTTCAATTACTCTATTTCTGTTCTATTGGCAGATGTAGAGGGTGTATTCATATCCACCATTCACTCTACTTTCAAAGATTTTAACAGAAGAAAATCTGATTTAGAACTGATAGATTACAGAGAAAAAAAAACAACAACATAAATATGAAGATAAAAGTTCGATTTGAGCAAATGTTGTAAAATAGGAAGTATAGAACATTTTTGCAATTTTGCGATTAATTAGTTCGCCTATTAGCTTGATGATAACGCCCTGGGGTTATATTTAATATAAATATATGGTGGGACATCGGAAGTTTCAAAAGCGGTATATTTGCATAAATACTAATATGGAACATATTAGGAACGGTAGTGAATCACCATTTTTCGTTTTTTTTATTAGTTAGCTTCTTGTATGATTCATTCGATGAATCATGAATCTACGCGCTATATCATGAAAAATCACTAGGTTTATGAAAAATCACTAGTTTTAGAACGAAAATCACTATAAATCACAAACTAGAAAAAAATCACTAGGCAACATAGAAAATCACTAGGGGTGGCAACCCTGCCCAGCGTCTGTAGTAAAAATGACGGACTGCCCCTGGATGAGTATTCTTTTTTGAATTGTTTGTAATTGGTGTTGTGGATATTTGCGTAGAGTAACTACTATTATCATTTTTGATATTTTCTTTCTTTTTGCTCTCCTTTTTTTTCACTTCGTGTGTTGATGAGTAATAAAAAAAAAGAAAATCACTCATTCAGTTCATACTCCCTCTACATTACAGGCGTAATGTAGCGGGGCAAGTATTCAGCGACAGTGTTTTCGCCGATACTATATTGTATTAAATAAAAAAACAAGTTTTTTCAACTGAAAGTAAGGAGCAACATTAAAACTTAAAACGAACAGAAATTATTACGTATATTAGGGGGTTCGCCCCCTAGTTAAAAAAAACTCTTTACGCTAAAGTTCGCATTTCGTTCGAATCACAAATCCCTGAATCACAAAGGCCGTTTAAATAGAATAGATAGCTCTTTTGAAAGAACTGAAAAAAAACTTTAGCGTTGGTTGGGAGACTCTGGGAAAAAATGAGCGTGGGAGGGGGCCAAGTTGCCCTCCAACCTTTTGGTCACTTAAAAAGGGCGCTAGAACTTTTAATTTCCGTTCGAATGAGCCCTCTCACGATACTCTAGGACTACTGGATCGATACAATCACCCCTGAAAAAAAAAATTAACACGCATCCGCGATCTTTCTTCTGGCAAAAAAGAGTTTTGGTTACTATTGAGCCTGGTTGCTCCTTTCTTACATTTCGTTACCACGAACTGTTTTAAAAGGGTCTCTTACTCTTACCTCAGGCTATTCGGTCATTGCTGCAGACTAATGGTAGACAAACTAGCTAAATTTATTGCCGCCTAATTATCTTATTAAATTATTATGCTTAAGATGACCTAGCTGGTGGGAAAAGCACGGGAATGGTATAAAAGAAGATGTTTAATAAGATACTGCTATAAGAAATAGTTTTACTTGCAAAATATCGTCGATCTTGAGTAAAGGAATCATGTTAGTTGGTAACGGGTTTTCTAGGTTTTTTAATATTAAGCTGGGTGTAAAACAAGGCAGCACTCTTTTTCCTAAATTGTTTAATATTTTTATAAATGATGTTGTTGATTATCTAAAGAATAGATGGGCTCCGAATGTTAGTCTAAGGACCCATAAATTATCACTACTATTATTTGCAGATGATATTGCGTTGGTGGCTAGCACACCGCAAGATCTGCAGACGCTTTTGAGTCTTATAGAAGAATATTTGCAGATGAAAAAATTAAGGCTGAATGTTGAAAAGAGTAAAGTTGTTATTTTAAAAAAAAGAAAAAGAAGTGGCGAAGATAATTATAAATTTAAACTTTATAATAAGGAAATTAAATTAAGTAAAAGAATAAAATATTTAGGATTTGTTTTATCGGAAAATGGAAGTTTAAAGAGTCATGTTGATGAACTAATTAATAGAGGTAAAGTGGTCATGTCTGCAATTTTTAGAAATCCGACGATAATGGGAATTAAAAACCTAAAAATGCACAAAAGAATATTTAAAACAAAAATTTTACCAGTATTAGAATATGGAGCGGAGATTAGGGGCGGAGAAGCGGCACAGAAGTTGGAGTCCCTCCAGCTCCAGTATTATAAAAGACTGTTTGGATTACATCAGACAACTCATTCACAGGTTCTGAAAGGTGATATGGGCCTGTTTTCGTTAAAACTACGTAGGTCTATTTTGACGCTTAGATTTTGGTTGAAGATCATTAGGTGTAATGAAGGGGGTGTTCCCATTTGAGCGCTTTCCCATTTGAGCGCCACGGAATTTTGTTCCATTTGAGCGCCATGGAATTTTGTTCCCATTTGAGCGCCACGGAGTACCATTTGAGCGCCAAACCCAAAATTGTGATTTTGCGGTGGATGAAGCGTGGTTTGCTGCCACATTGACCTGTAGAAATATTTATTGCCACGAAGACAACGAACAAAACTGAGGATTTTATTGGGTCAATGGTTGTGAAATAACTCTGTACTGAGAGTTAAGAAGCTAAACGTTTGTTAAGCTTGTGAAGAATATAAGTGAAGATTTTACGCACGTTCATAGGGTAAGAACTGATTGCCGCTGAAGAAGGCTTGCTGGTCAAGTCGAAATATTCGGCTCTTTTTTTAGAGTTATTTCACAACGATCGTTTAGAAATGGAACGAAATCACCCAAAAATCGTGCCAAAAACGGATAATTCAAATTAATATATTGGTAAAAATACAAACAAAAACTGCTAATATCACACATCCGGCGAAATGTTATGTGCGACACCCAAGAGAAGCTCGTCTGCTGTTCGAGTTCCAGCCCTGTACTCCGTCGACAGCTTTTCGAGTCGTTCGTTCAGCCCTGCATACTTCTTGTTCGTCCGATGGATGACATGACCCTGGAGTAGCTGTGTCCTTGCAGAATCGACGACTGCTTGTTCTTTCTTCAGGAAAGAGATAAACTGCCACAAGTTCGGGTGGTAGCGACCGACTCTTCGGTTAAACCGCATGTGCCATGATTCGAGGTCGTTGTTTGTCCTTCGCTGGATGCCGTAGACTGACCAGAAATGAGGAGGACATTGGTCGAACCACTGACGGCTGAAGTAAGTGACAAACGGACGAGCCGAAGGCCAGGTACGAACGATGTGAGAAATGATTGGACCAGAATTGATTCTGACGATCGCTGGAGGTAGGAACGCCAGAGCCAGAAGCTTTCGAACGTAGAGGTTGAAGTCTGCATCGGTCATGTACAGCTCACGGACTGAGTGACGCCCCAAGTTTCTGATTACTGCTTGGCAAAAGTGGAAGTAACACCCACGGTGCTTGGCGGCCGGAAAAACTTGCTTCACGGATGTCAGCAGACCGGTCTCAAAATCAGAGACGACGGTCGTCGGGCGAAGTGTCACTCCTTTCATCGCAGCCTGTAGGATCAGCTCGCTGAAGACGTCGTTGTAAAGCTGTGCAGACTTGCTCTCCATGAGCACGAAGACAGCGGGAAGTTGCTTGTCGCCGAAGAAAACGTGAACGGTGAACAACTGGCCGAATGGGGAAGGAGCTGAGTCGAAGGTGCCGTCCATATACCATTCCGGGCTTCGTTCAAGCAGACTTAACGACTCGTCGGTTGCAAAGCAAATCGCAGCGTTATTTTGAAGCTGAAAGAGGAGGAATCTCTGGTTTGCAGACGTCTCACTGAAAGCCTGGGGCAAGGGCGTCGGTACGGATATAGTATCAGCGGGCAGTGGTGGTATCCGCTTGTTTCGTGATCTGTACATGGACGACTTCACGTGCTTATAGGGTAAGTGAGGCAAAGCACTCAGCCCACTGGCAGCAGCACTTGCGACCTGGCCGTCGTAGATAGCGGGAATCGGACGAGTAGTACGGGCTGACTCGCTTCGAAGGTCTGACCGGAATTTGTACTGCTGGGTCTGCAGAGGATCAGCGCTGTGGTCGTGCGTACCAACTGAAACTGGTGAGCCGTCGCTGGAATCAGTGTGTAACCGCCCGAGACATCCCTTCTTCATGCATCTCCAGCTCTTCTTTCTTCCTCCAGAAATCGGCTTATCGAATCTGTAGACGAAACCGTCGTGTTCTAGCAGTTGTTTATTCTTGGAGCTCTTCATTGTCAAACTGACTTCCCAGTGGTCCTAGAATATCGAGGGAGGGCTTATTCGAATGGAAATTAAAAGTTCTAGTGCCCTTTTTCAGTGACCAAAAATAATAGAGGGCAATTAAGCCCCCTCCCAGGCTCATTTTTCCCCAAAGTCACTGGATCAAAATTTTAAGATAGCCATTTTGTTCAGCATGTTCGAAAAATACAATAACTACGTCTTTGAGGATGACCCCCACAGTCCCACCTAATATACGTAATAAAAATATACGAATATAGAAGTTCGTTATGTAAGTTAAATCGTAAGTTATGTCAGTTATGTCAGTTATGAGTGATCGAAACTATATATATATATATATATATATGTATATATATATATATATATATATATATATATATATATATATATATATATATATATATATATATATATATATATATATATATATATATATATATATATATATATATATATATATATATATATATATATATATATATATTTATATATATATATATATAATTTTTAAAGTTATTCCACTATGCTTTCCCTCCTTAATGTGCAAAAATATAGTAAAAATTAATATTTTTCTATGCATTTTGCTATGCATCACTCTTTTTTCAACAAGTATAACCGTAAATCAAATAAATGCTGACGAAAGCAAGAAACGGGGAAACATATGGGAATAATACAATTCGTCTATCTATACGTCTGCACATTAGAGGTGCTGGGAGGTAAGTATAGCGAAATGACTTTCAAAGTTTGATAACTACAATTTTTTATATTATAAATAGGAACTGTCTTATTAACATATCTCCTTTTCAATAGCCCCAATTTTAGGCTTATACTATATATATTGCTTTATAGTATTATAAACTAAGTAAATATATATAGTATTTATGTATACCATATATATTTACTACTAAAGGTATATACAGGTACTTATGCATTATGCGGTATCCACCGCTATATACTGTATGAGGAAAACAGACATGAAGACCCGTCGGTAAATTTTTCGCAGTTGATATTATTGACATAAGAATAAAGTAAACATACCACTCGATACCTTTTTTATGCTCTTTCCAAATAGAATAATCATTTTTTCTGATATGAATTTTACCCCCACCCCTATATATACCAATTCAGGGTATATATTTGCACATTAGGGGGGGGGGGGTAAATTTTATTTCTGATGTTAATGGGAGGTAAGTTTAAAATTTACCCCCACCCCCCTAATGTGCAAATATATACCCTGGATTGGTATACATAGGGGTGGGGGTAAAATTCATTTCCGACAAAAATGATTATTATATTTGGAAAGAGCCTAAAAAAGGCATCGAGTGGTGTGTTTACTTTATTCGTAAGTCAATAATATGATTTGCGAAAAATTTACCTGATCACCTAGCTATATCACCTAATATTAAATTTTTACTTACTTAAATTTCTCTCAGCTCCTTTCCCGTGATGAAAATTTTCAAACTGAAGGAATTTACCCCGGGTGTTTGACAACTTGGCTTTTGTTTTGATTTCAGACCAACAACAATCGAAAGGTTTCATTTTGTTAACTTTTCAATGAGGTTTTTGTGTGACGTTCGGAAGCCGGAAGTAAGTTTATATGAAAAAGGTGACAGCTTGTCTTTTATCTTGACCGTGGCGATCAAAAATCAGGGTTAATAATACCATTTATAGGTGAAAGAATTTTGAAGACATTTTCAGAAAGTTTGCTTCAGGGAAGAGCAAGCAACCCCGGAAAACACAAAACAGAACTAAAAAATAAGTAGATATAAGTCTTAGCACTCATTTGGTGATGAGTGACATTTTTTTTATGAAAGTAATTTGTTTTACCTCATAAATTTGGAAAATGTGTCCACTTTATGTCTAAAATCTGTCCATTTTTTGCCCTATTATGTCCAGGCACATAGAAATATGTCCTTTGGACATAAAATATGTCGAGTTGGCAACCCTGCTTGTATCACGCTAAGCTGAAAGAAACTAACGAAAAAAAACCGGTTCTATAATGAACGGTAAGGGCTATACCGTAGGTAAACGGTTGTGCAATCGCTTACGCAATTAGGTCACCTGACCTTGCATCGTAAATTAGGATTAATGGGCGCTCGAAGTAAATGTTATAAGAGGGTGCAAGATTGTTAGCTCAGTTCAGTTCAATTTCGGACTTGGATAAGAGAAGAGCGATTTTCAACATGAAGAGGAAACGCAAAATATTATCTGGCGCTCAAATGGGACACAACTGAACTAATTAAAATACGGCGCGCAAATGGGAATTTCCCATTTGCGCGCCATGGCGCTCAAATGGGAAAGCGCTCAAATGGGATACACCCATGGAAGATAGGCTAGTAAGTGCTGCTTATTATCAGATGTTGAGCTAAGGTTCGAAAACGTCGTGGCCATCCCAAATTAGGTCATTACTAGAAAGAGTGGGAATGGCTTACTTATGGAATGACGGTCTTGGTTCCCCTGATCTACCAACAAATTTAGTAAGCCAGGTACGATTTATCTTAGAGGGTCAAGAAATTCAGTATTGGCAAGGGCTGGTTTTAAATTCTGCTACATTGAAACATTATAAGCAGGTTAAACCTAGTTTTGGAGAGGAAATTTATTTTAAA
This sequence comes from Artemia sinica, assembly GCA_027921565.1. Lineage (NCBI taxonomy): Eukaryota > Metazoa > Arthropoda > Branchiopoda > Anostraca > Artemiidae > Artemia > Artemia sinica. The sequence goes on from CM051271.1 coordinate 44,640,374, forward strand.
TTCAATTTACCGGCTATGATTTTATGTCGATGAATTCAGCTTAGGGCGAATTGCCTTCCAATCCAGAGCAGGCAAATGGTGTTCGACAGGGGGATAGTACATCCTGATGGTCGGTATGTGTGTCCTCTTTGTAGGGATGAGGACGAAAATTTGGACCATTTTCTCCGAAAGTGCCCGGTGCTCTCTGATTTAAGGGGAAATTACTTACATGGGATTGTTTTGCTGCTTCCAAAAATTTTACAAACTAGTAATCCAACCACAATATTTCGTATTGGTGCGTACATAGAGAAGGGATTAGAAATAATGAAATGTTTTTACAATTAATTGTTATTAATTATATGGAATTAAAATTATTTTTTTGGTAATTTACCAGAAGGTATTTTTCGCTATGTATCATCTTAATGTGTGTTTCGTAATTTGCTCTGTTGTAATTTTTCTATTTTTCATAATTTTTGTGTGTATATGGCTCTTGGGCTTTTGAAATACACGATCTATCTATCTATCTATCGTCGATCTTGAGTAAAGGAAAGCCTGTGAGAACTAAAGGAAGACATTGCGAAGAGGACCTCTCTGAAAAGAAGAAGATGAAAGCTGTTTGAAAGTAACAGGATGCTAAATTTTCAGCAAAGTAGAGAATATTGCACTTGGCCATATATTTTATTCTCTCTCTCTCTCTCTATATAATATATATATATATATATATATATATATATATATATATATATATATATATATTATATATATATATATATATATATATATATATATATATATATATATATATATATATATATATATATATATATATATATATATATATATATATATATATATATTATATATATATATATATATATATATATATATATATATATATATATATATATATATATATATATATATATATATATATATATATATATATATATATATATATATATATATATATATATATATATATATATATGAAGTGCTTTTATTCAAAGAAAGAAAGAGGAGTTCTAGGGCAACGTTATTTCCCTAATTATTCTGCCAGTTGCAGAATAATTGGTTTTGCTATTTGCAAAAAGTGGATAATTTTGGACAGCCAGTTATAATCAAACAGCTATTATGATTGAACTGTCAAAAAATAAAAAAAAAATCTAAGGCTTTGATTTTCTATCCTGTCGAAGCACATTCACTCTGCTGCTGACAGGATGAATGATGTCAATCGAGACGAGAATTTAGAGGGTTTAATGAAATCACAGTTTACCGAAACCAACCCAAAACTAATGTAGTGAACATAAGAATGCGTTAATACGTAATTTTTAGTTCAACTAAATTGAAAATATAGAGTTTGGAGTAAGCGGATTATTTCATGTAGCACATGGAGTAAGCGGACAGCACATGCAACTGTACAAAAGTTCTGATATTTAATAAACAATAGCGTGATGACTACAGTGCCTGTATGTTTATAAATCAAAGTTGAAGGCATTAGTAGGTATATAATTATAACAACGAAGCATCAGATCGATTCATTGGCATAAAGTCTGATGACCAGTCTGTTTTGTACTTCTTTGTACTTACTTTTGAGAAACAATTTTCCTAAAAACGAATTGTTTTACGAATTATCTAGAAGTGATAAAAATCACTTTTGTGTATTGAATCCAGGAAAGGTTGAAAAACCGAGGTTCAAAACTATTATGACGTGAATTTTCATTTTATTTTTCTTCCAAGTTTGTTGACCGTAAATGTATTATTTTTACCCACTTTGAACATTTCAACAAAGTAACCAAGGTTAGATAAATTAGATGACGTGTCAAAAATTAAACAGAAAAAGTAGCACAATTTTTTTTTCTTCCAGTTTTAATCCGTGCAAATTTATGTTTTGATAACTAACTCAGTGTAAACTCAAAACAAAACGATAAAAAAGGTAATTTATGTGAAAATTGTATATTTAGCATAAATAATAAAAACCTGGAAGTTCTTGGGGGAGGCACGGAGTCGTAGGCAAACGTCCTCTCCTCTTACACGCCTTCCTGGTTTAGCTGTGTCCTTGAAAATGTCAGAAACGGGTAAGAGTTCAATTTAGATCCTCTTGACTTTTCAATATCCTAGCCTTGCTAAGCAAGATTAGCGGCCGAATATTATTAACAGAATTCAAAACTGACAATGTCAACATATTCCATGGATCTTGTACAGATGATGAAATGTCCTTACATTAGCTTTTCTAATTCACATCAGTCGCTTTATCTCAAACTTTTATGATTGTTTGTACTTAGAAAGACAGAACCAACAATTGTTTCTTTAATATCTCCATTAGGTGTTCTTTGTACTGGATTAGACAGAGGATTATTCCTTATAGAAAACTACTTAAGATTTCTTAGGGGAACATATATCTGCACTTTCTTATGATTCCTGTTCTGACAGCCAACGATAACAATAAACACTATAATTATTGCCTCAGCAATTTATTTCATTTAAGGAAAACGAAGAGCAGGGAAATAGACAAAATATATGTCCACTTAGGATCCTACTAATTTTAGGGGGTAGGGGAAATAAAAACAGTCAAAGGGAAAACAAACATATAGTCCTGACTTTAAACAGACGCACAAAAAATGCGAATAGCCGTGTTGGGATGCCCTGAAGTTAACGTCAAACACAACGCATAGCCTTTGGTGTTTTAATTTTTTATTCATCCCTATTAGATTGGGGAAATTTTCATTGTAAAAATATTAAATAGATAGATAATATCAAATATCAGCTGAGGCCAACAAAGCAATGCATGATCCTCCTCCAACCCAATCTATTTAAATCCTCTCTTTTTAAATCCTTTCAAGAAGTTTCAATTTCCCTTAAATCCTTCCTTACAACCTCCTCCTACCCATCTTAGAGACAACCTGCCTTACCTTTGGCCCTAGGTTGTTGGCCAACAAAGACTATTTTTTGCTATCTGTCATCCTTCATACGCAGTACGTGTCTTAGCCATCCCGACTTTTCTCTTATTATAGCCTTAGAAAGCGGGATTGAACCCCATATATCATACAGCTGTTTGACACAGCTGTTGATACAGCTGTTATCATACAGCTGTTTGAAATACGGTCAGTCAGGCGAGTGCCCAGAAGAATCTGTAGACAATTCCTTTGGAAAACTTTTAATAAATCCTCCTCTGTCTTTCAGAATACCCAAGTTTCAAAATCATACTTGACTGCTGTCATCACTACAGCTTCCAACTTTCTAATTCTATATTTAATTCGAATTTTTATTTTAATTTGTTTAATTTATATTTAATTAAATTTGAACTCTATTTAATTTATTTAGATTAATTTATTAAATTTAATTAGATAAACTTAATTTATTTAATTTAATTAATTTAATTTAATAAAATTTTAATTAAATTAAAAATTTTAATTTGTTTAATTTTAATTGAATTAAATTAAACCTAATTTGAGCTGTCGATGAATTCTGGAAAGCTTTATCCACCCAGATTAGCAAATTTAAGGTCTCTTCATCCGTCGGCTCTTGCTTAAAAAAAAAACACAAGAAAATTGGCATGATATTTAATCAAATGATTAGTTTTCTCATCTTACTGCAGCGTCAAAATCTACCGGAATTAAATTCTATATGTCAGAAGTAATAAGTAAGTCAAGAGATAGTATAAACATATTGTTTTTTTTCAGGCTTCAGGCTGCATTGCTGGAAGTAGTACAAGTATATCAGACTGGGAATCCTTGATACTTTGTCTTCGTGATCTGCCATTTCAGACTCTTGTTAATATCTCCTCAGAGGTATCATCAATAAAATTCAAAGATCTATTTGCTCCAAGTGCTGACAACGTTGTGATTCGTAATGATTTTCGGACTAATCAGCTGAGAAAACGAAGTGAAACTTTAAACGATATCGACCTTTTATTCGGAGTGTCTCTGTTCGATGCTGCTCATTTGTTAAGTAATACTGATTGTGAATACGGAATAGAAATAGATAAAAGGGATAGTATTTTTCGTGAAATGATTAGTCAGTGCTTTAAGTATCATCAGCAGGAATTGTTCCTAGCTGTGAGTAATGAATACACGGATTGGGAAACAATATTACCTGACCCCATGTCGATTAGGGATGCAACGATAGAAGCACTAACTGATTCGTTGTTTATTGCCCCTGTTATTGCAGCTGGAAACAAATTAGGGCGAACAGGGTCGGCATTTATGTATAGCTTCGAATATATTAAAAATCAGGCAAGTAGACAATTTATTTAGAATACACTGCCTTTCCGCTTGTGCTAAATGAAATGAAACTACAAAAAGGGGTAAAAATTTAAATAAAGACAGAGAAACTTTGAAAAAAAACTTTTTATATACATACTAAAAATGTAAAAATGTTTTGGCCTCACATCTTGACGCCTTTTTCAATGGGGAACAAGCGGGGAAATATTAAACATATAAACCAATATTAGAAAATAATATAAAAAGATGAAAAGAGCACAACAAAAGCTATGCAAAAAAACTCACACGCGATAAGCTATAAATAATTATTTTTGAAACAAATCCAAATGTGACAATAAGACAAGAGCAAAAGGTTAAAAATATGCTGTAACTAGATGTGACGCCGAAGTATTTGGACATTACTCAGTACTCGTATAAATAAATTTTTTCCTGAGACCTAATTCAAAATTTTTCTTATTTTTCGCTTCTGTGTTGGAAATCCGTGGTTTTTATATGGAGTAATTATTCCATATTAGTTTTATTTGTTCATTCTCTTTTGATTTTAGGTTCTTTACTTTTTTATTGGTTAAATTCTCTCCCTCTCAACGCTGAGGACGGCTTGTTGGGTATAGGTAAAATATTTGCTCAATTCTTCATCTTCTTCTTTGTCTTCTTAGTTGCCATAGACCCGCTTTTTTCATATTGATTTCCTTTGCTTTATCTTTATTTTGAGTAGATTAAATAAAAAAGAAAGTTTTTTTTTTTTTTAAGTAAAAGCAAGGAGCGACATTCAAACTTAAAACGAACAGAAATGATTCCGTATATGAAAGGGGTGGTCCCCTCCTCAACGCCTCGCTCTTTACGCTAAGTTTTTTTATTAAAAAAGAAACAAAATTGTGAAACAGAGTCAAACTTTAGCGTAAAGAGCGAGGCGTTGAGGAGGAGACCGCCCCTTTCATATACGGAATAATTTCTGTTCGTTTTAAGTTTTAATGTCGCTCCTTACTTTCAGTTAAAAAAAACTTGTTTTTTTATTTAATTTCTGAACGTTTTTGAATTAATACAGGTTTTGATTTTGGCTCAAAGGTACATGAATAATTAAAACGAAATTTGTATATTAATTTTCCTTTTTTTGGCTAAATTTCTTTCTCTAAACTTTGTTCTGACGTAATTTACGTAACGAACTTCTATATTCGTATGTTTTATTACGTATATTAGGGAGTTCGCCCCCCCCCCAGTCAATACATCACTCTTTACGCTAAAGTTCGAATTTTGTTCGATCCACAAACCACTGAATAACAAAGACCGGTTAATTAGAATAGACAGCTCTTTTGGAAGTACTAAAAAAGCTTTAGCGTAAAGAGTGAGGTATTGACTAGGAAGTGAACCCCTTCATATACGTAATAATTTCTGTTTGTTTTAAGATTTAATGTTGCTCCTTACTTTCAGTTGCAAAAACTTGTTTTCTTTATTTAATTTCTGATCGTTTTTTAAATAATGCTGGGAAATCCGGCGCCCCCTTCATAGAAAAGTTCCTTCCCCCAAGAAAACATCCTCCATGGAAAGATCCTCCCCCGTAACCCCCTCCTCCGACCCCCCACCAGAAAAAAATCCCTCCTGAAATCGTCTGTATACTTCCCATTAACGAATAGTATATGTGAACAATGGGCAAAGTTCATCACTTGCAGACCTTCCCCCGGGAACTGTGGGCCATTAAGTTATCCTCAAAGACATATTTATTATATTTTGACTATGCTAAACAAAATGACTATCTAAAAATAATGAATGGGTGCCTTTGGGAGAAAAATGAGCGTGGGAGGGGGCCAAGTTGCCCTCCAATTTTTTTTGGTCACTGAAAAAGGGCACTAGAACTTTTAATTTCAGTTCGAATGAGCCCTCTCACGATATTCTAGGATTACTGGATCGATACAATCACCCCTGAGAAAAAACAAACAAAAAACAAACAAACAAATTAACACGCATCCGTGATCTTTCTTCAGACAAAAAAACACAAAACTCCACATTTTTGTGGATAGGAGCTTGAAACTTCTATAGTAGGGTTCTCTGATACGTTGCATCTCATGGTGTGATTTTCATTAAAGTTCTATGACTATTAGGGGTTGTTTTCCCCTTTTTTTGAAAATAAGGCAAATTTTCTCAGGCGCGTAACTTTTAATGGGTAAGATTGAACTTGATGAAACTTATATATTTGAGATCAGCATACAAATTTAATTCTTTTGATGTATCTATTGGTGTCAGAACTCCTTTTTTAGAGTTTCAACTACTATTGAGCCGGGTCGCTCCTTACTTACAGTTCGTTACCACGAACTGTTTGATAAAACTGTAATGCTGACAGTCACCATCACATTTGAAAAAAAGGAAAAAAAAAGAAATATATTTTTTAACTCGTTGTAAGCTATAAAATTATATTAAAATTCATTTGTGCTGTATAAAATATGCACCTACCTCCAAGGCCGCACCCAGAGGGGGGTTAGGAGGGGGAGGGGGTTTGAACCCCTCTCGAAATGTTTTGTTGACTTGAATATGTAACAAAAAAGGATATAAACAAATTTCTTATGCGTTTTTTGAGTTTTTTTGTGTAAACCCCCCCCCCCCCCTGAAAAAAATCTTTGAGTAAAACTCCCTCCAAAAAAATCCTGGGTACGGTCTTGCCTACCTCTATTAAAGATGCCTTTCTAAATTAAAGTCTTCCCTCTCCCCTTTCTCTTCATACCTTCCATTATGAGTACACTCTACTGTTTTCCCATGACATTTATTAAAGGATAAGAGATATCGTTTACCAATGTTTACCAATTGCCATTTTTTACCAATGTTTCTGAGCTTACCAAAACACGTATTGAATATATGTGTGCTAATTTTTAACTGCTGAAAGGTTATAGTGGTAAAATACGTCAGTTACAGGAAATGGTTTTTGAGGTACGAACATCCACAGCTATGTGAACTTCCAAACCATTGGCGCAATAAGATTTTGCCAAGAAGGGGGGGGGGGGCTGGTGGGTTAGAGACCCAAACCTAGAAATATTGAAGTTATAAAAAATAACAGTGTTTTTGTTACCTTCATATATTTGAAATCAGCATAAAAATTTAATTCTTTTGATGTATCTATTGGTATCAAAACTCCATTTTTTAGAGTTTCGGTTACTATGTAGCCGGGTCGCTCCTTACTTACAGTTCGTTACCACGAACTGTTTGATAAAACTATAATGCTGACAGTTACCATCAAATTTGAAAAAAAGGAAATATATTTCTTTATATTTAAAAATATAAAATTTAAAAATTCCATTATGAGAACGCTCTACTGTTTTCCCACGACATTTATTAAAGGATAAGAGATATCGTTTACCAATAATTACCAATCACCATTTTTTACCAATGTTTCTGAGCTTACCAAAACTTGTATTGAATATATGTGTGCTAATTTTTAACTGTTGAGAGGTTATAGTGGTAAAATACGTCAGTTACAGGAAAGGGTTTTTGAGGTACAAACTTTCACAGCTATCTGAACTTCCAAACCATTGGCGCAACTAAGATTTTGCCAAGGGGAGGTGTTGGGTTCGAGACCCAAACCTAATGATATTGTATGTATCAAAAATAACAGTGTTTTTGTTACCTTCATATATTTGAAATCAGCATAAAAATTTAATTCTTTTGATGTATCTATTGGTATCAAAACTCCTTTTTTTAGAGTTTTGATTATTATTGAGCCGGGTCGCTCCTTACTTACAGTTGGTTACCACAATCTGTTTGATAAAACTGTAATGCTGACAGTTACCATCACATTTGAAAAAAAGAAAAAGGAAATATATTTCTTTATATTTAAAAATATAAATTTTAAAAATTCCATTATGAGAACATTCTACTGTTTTCCCATGACATTTATTAAAGGATAAGAGATATCGTTTACCAATGTTTACCAATTACCATTTTTTACCAATGTTTCTCAGCTTACCAAAACTTGTATTGAATATATGTGTGCTAATTTTTAACTATTGAGAGGTTATAGTGGTAAAATATGTCAGTTACAGGAATTGGTTTTTGAGGTACAAACTTCCACAGCTATGTAAACTTCCAAACCATTGGTGCAAATAAGATTTTGCCAAGGGGGCAGTGATGGGTTAGAGATCCAACAATATTGAAGGTATCAAACTATTCTTAGGATTTTAGTTCTTTTTTCTCCTAGTTTGAACTGTCGAAACTCGTTTTAAAGGATTTCAAAGAAAATATTTTGGGAGACTGTTATGTATGGTGTACGGTGACATGAAAAGATTTCAGATAAACTTGCTTGCGTATATGCTTGATGATGAAAGTAATCAGCAAGAAACATTGGATTTTTTCACCAAGGTACAATTAAAGAAAAAAATTTGGTCTTTTCCCTTTTTTTCCCTGAATAATTGTATTAGACCAGTGGTCCAAGAAAATTGAGCGTTCCCTTAAATCGGCTTATTTGGTCTTTGTTATCATTTTTTTCTTAATATGTTTCTTTTTAATTAGGTGTGCATAGATATGGCCCTTTTAGGATATTATGTTAATCTTTGTACAAAAATTCCTCATACACGTGTATAAATAAATAAAAAAAGAAAAGAATTTAAGATTCAATGCCAAACAGTTTTAAAATCGTTTTTTGAGTCTAAAATGGTAATTTCAAATGTAGAATTTGAGTTTAAATTTGAAGTAAGCGTTACAAGTTTTTGATTCAATCCGTTTACCTAAAAACTTTACATCTTATATAAAGAGACCTCTTCCTCTTATAAAGGGACCATCAATGCTCATTCTAAGTTTTAATGTCACTCTATGACGACTGAAATGCTGGATGAGGGGCCATGGAGTCTTTGATGACAAGGAACAGAATAGCATTTTTATGACAGTATGACAGTACAGGGAGTTTTATGACAGTTTTAAATCAGTGTTTTGATTTTCGCGAATTATCAAACAGTTCGTGGTAACGAACTGTAAGTAAGGAGCGACCCGGCTCAACAGTAACCGAAGCTCTAAAAAACGGAATTTTGAAACCAATAGATACATAAAAAAATTAAACTTTTATGCTGATTTCAAATATATAAGTTTCATAAATTTTAGTCTAACCCATACAAGGTTACGCGCTTAAGAAAATTTGCCTGATTTTCTAAAAAAGGGAAAAACACCCCATAAAAGACATAGAACCTTAATGAAAATCACACCATCAGGTTCAGCGTGTCAGAGAACCCTACTCCAGAGGTTTCAAGCTCCTATCCGCAAAAATGTGAAATTTTGTATTTTTTGCCAGAAGAAAGATCACGGATGCGTGTTTATCTTAATTTTTTTTTCCATGGGTGATCGTATTGACCCATTGGTCCTAAAATATCGCAGGAGGGCTCATTCAAATGAAAATTAAAGGTTGTAGTGCCCTTTTTAAGAGACCAAAATAATGGAGGGCAGCTAAGCCCCCTCCCACGCTAATTTTTTTCCCAAAGTCACCCGATCAAAATTTTGAGATAGCAATTTTGTTCAGCATGGTCGAAAATAAAATAACTATGTCTTTTAGTTTAACTTAATCCCCCACAGTCCCCGGGAGAAGGGCTGAAAGTTATGAACTTTATCCAATGTTTACATACAGTATTGGTTTTTGGGAAGTATACAGACGTTTTCAGGAGGGATCTTTTCTGGTAGTGAGGGAGGGGTCGGGGGTTACGTGGGAGGATCTTTCAATGGAGGCAGTTTGCGCAGGATATCCCAGCATTATTTAAAAAGCGATCAAAAATTAAATATAAAAAAACAAGTTTTTCAACTGAAAGTAAGGAGAAACACCTCAATTTAAAACGAACAGAAATTATTACGTATATGATCTGGGTTCGCCCCAAGTCAATACCTCACTCTTTACGCCAAATATTTTTTATTACTTTCATAATAGCTATTTATTCTAATTAACGGCCTTTGTGATTAAGGGGTTATTTTGAAAGAATTGGAAAAAAATTCGAGCTTAGGCGTAAATAGCGAGGTATCGACTAGGGGGCGAACCCCTAATATACGTACTAAAATATATGAATATAGAAGTTTGTTATGTAAGTTAATTCGTAAGTTACATATATTTATTACTAATAAAAACGTTTGTAAATAAAATTAAAGAACTTTCGAGGAAGCCATTTAACCAGTAAAAGTAAAACTAATATACAAATTTTGTTTTGATTATTCATGGACGGTGAGCCAAAATCAAAACCTGCATTAATTTAAAAACGTTCAAAAATTAAATAAAAAAAAACAAGTTTTTTCAACTGATAGTAAGGAGCGACATTAAAAGTTAAAACGAACAGAAATTATTCCGTATATGAAAGGGGCTTTCCTCTCCTCAATTCCTCGCTCTTTACGCTAAAGTTAAACTCTTTCTCACAACTCTATTTTTTAAAACAATGAAAATCTTTAGTGTGAAGAGCGAGGCATTGAGGAGGGGACAGCCCATTTCATATACAGAATAATTTCTGTTCGTTTTAAGTTTTAATGTCGCTCCTTATTTTCAGTTAAAAAAAAACTTGTTTTTTTTTTTATTTAATATCAAGAAGGGATGCCAATAAGCCAGTTGTAAACGATTCCGATATTACGCTATCCCTAAAAATCGGCTACAGGGGATATTTTTTTTTTTTTTTTTGCCTTCAATCTTACTGTATTTGGGCCATAGGTTATCAATGATGAAAAAAGCCAAAGAGTTAAAGTTTAGAACAGCAATGAATAACGACAAGGACAGCACTGCCTTTCTATAACAGAAATAAAGATAAAAGCAAAACAACGAGGAACTATTTTAAGACAATAAATTTTTTTTTCTAAACGAATATTTATTTACGCGCTAGATCTAATATCCATCATCAGCAAATCATAGATAAATACAAAATAACAATTACAATAATATACATGACCATTAAAATTGCTTAAACTTTTTGTGAACATGAATCTAAACTTGCTTAAGGAAACAGGATTTGAACAATATTTCTAGAAATTTCGACATACTTTTAATTTAAAACCCTGTGCATCAAATTAAAAAGTTAAATTCGGTAGATCGATAGAACTCAATTTAAATTATGGAGTATTAGCAGAATTTTTATCCTTCGTGTGTATGTTAAAACTACAGGGGAACAGAAAAACAGCAAAACATAAAAAAAATTCTGTAGGGGAACAGAAGTTGTAGGGGGACAGAACTTGGACAGGGATAATAAACCTTTAAAATTTTTTTTAGTGGTGTAAAATAAAATTACAAGCAGAATTCTTATCTTTCTAGCAGATGCACGTAAAACATCACACATATAAAGTAATTTATACCCAGACACAAGCATATGAATAGGTATATGTATATGCAATATGTAATGTATATGTAATATGTAATGTATGTGTAATATGTAATGTATATGTAATATGTATATGTAATGTGTATATGTAATAGGTATATGTATAGGAACATGTGAATTTAGACATCTCCTTCTTTGTTGCTTTAATAGTTATTGAATTGGTACAACATATAGCTACTAGATCTTTCGACTAGTTTGAACAAAATGACAATTATTCAATTTTATGAGGAGAGGGGGTACATAAAATTGGCCAAGGAGGGGGGAATATTGCTCTCCAATCTCTCTTCAACCTACCCACAATATACCTTCAAAGTTTTAACCTAATCACCTCAGCCGTTCCTTAGATATGGCTGATATTTCCATTTCAGAACAAGGAAGGATAAAGTATGTTTTGATTATGTTTGGTATCCCTCTCAACATTTTCTTGATTTTCCACCTTGATACAATAATTTTTTTTAGATGCAGTATCAAACATACCCTCTTTTATTAATAAAAAAACTTCTAAGTTAATAATAGAGAACTTGCCTAGCCTACAAACCTTGCACTGGTGGCTGAGGGTGTCAACCCCAGAGGCATAGTTATTTGGCTTATGGACTATTTTGAACAAAACGGCTATTTCAAAATATTACCTGATGTATTTGGGGGAAAGAGCGGGGGTTGTTTGCCCTCCAATCACTTTTGACTCTTAAAATGGGCACTGAAAGATTCAAAGTGAATGAGCCCCCTCCAAAGCTTCTGCGATCATCCTTTCCACAAATCCTTATATTTTAACAAGGGGCAACCAGCATAGCTTACAGCCCTTGCCTCGGGGGCTGGGGGGAGGATACTAATCACAGAGCTATGGCTATTCGATTTTTGGAGCATTTCAAACAAAAAGGCCATCTCAACATTTTGATCGGCCACATTTGGGGAAAGCGGTGTGTGGGGGGGGGGTGTTTACCGTCTAATCCCATCCAATTCTTAAAAAGGGGCCATAGACTCTTCGATTTTCATTAGAATCAGCCTCCTCCAAAGTTTATACGAACAGCCTTTACATAAAACTTTATGTAAAGGCGTTACCTAAAAACTTTAGGTAACGATTTTCGATTGAATGACCCCCCCCCCCCCCTTTAAAATTTATACAAGCACACCTTCCATAAAAACCTTGTATGTTAACAACGGGTCACTAGCATAACTTGCAGTCCTTGCCCCTGTGGCTGTGGTGGGTTTTGTCAGTCCTGGAGGCTTGGTAATTTGGTCGGAAAAAAAGTGTTGGGGGGGGGGGGAAGCTGGTTGCTCTTCGATTTTGATCCTTAAAAAGGAAACTAGAGCTTTCGATTTCTTGTTGAATGCGTCTCCTCTAAAGTTAATACAACCATCCCTTCCATAAAAACCTTACATGTTAAAAAGGGGAGCCTGGATAATTTACAACCCTTGCCCCCCGGCTTTGTTTTTTTTTTAACCCAGAGGCATAGTTACTTGACCTTTGGACAATTTTGAACAAATTGGCTTGCTCAAAATCTTGGTTGGGTGCATTTGGGGGAAAGAGGGCGTGGGGGAGTGTTTTGCCTCCGATCACTTTTGGCTCTTAAAAAGGATAAAACTTCTGATTTCCAATTGAATGACCCCCCTACAACGTTTACACCACCATCCCTTCCAAAAGAATTGCCTCTGGGAGAAAAATATAGATTTATAGTAAATAAAAGATAAAACATTTAAATCTTATGGCTCTTTACTGTAGGCAACGCTATAGCGTTGTCTCTGATTCAACATGGTCTTTAAAAAAAAAAAAAAAAAAAAAAAAAAAAAAAAAAAAAAAAAAAAAAAAAATTCAGTGTGTGAATTTGTCCTGATTGGGTTCTAGATTCAAAAGAAAATCTGGAAAAGAACTTCTTATTGTCTTTCTACCTTTACTTTAAAGTTCAATCGTAAAACAAATTATTGTCCAGGTTCTTTAATATTTTGATCTTGCGAAACATCTGTCATGCCACAAAGTCAACAGCCTTAAAAAGCTTACCTGTTCCAATGAGTTTACAGAATGATTCATTTTTAGAAGAGCTAAGTTAGAAAAAGTTTTCAGTCTTGGATTTAGCATTTTTTATATCCTTTTTTAGGTTCGTGTAAGGCACGCACCTGCACTGCAATTTGTCCAGGTTGACCCTATATTTTAGTGAAATGTTTTTTACAGCTAAAATTTGAGAAATTTTCATTTTTGGATGCAGAATTTTTTATCCTTTTTTTTTGGTTCGTGTAAGAGACGCACTTGCACTGCAATTCGTCCAGGTAGACCCAACTTTTTAATGAAATAATTAATCAATGAATAATCACTATTTCTACTTATCTACCTTCTAAATCTACCTTCTACCTTCTACTTATCTACCTACTAAATTCCTTCTTTAAACCTCAACACAGTTCTTTTTTTATCTAGCTTTCCCAGAAGCAGAGATTGATTTTATGCATCTTTTTAGCGGATTGAGGCTTTTCATGGTTTTGACTTGGCACTCTTTTTCGGCTTTCCCATCTACTTAAATAGCTTAGCATCAGACCAAAATGTCCCCCTGGGCTATCAACAGTATAAGAAGAGCTTCAAAAAGCAAGAACAGATCTTATCGGAGATACTCATGAATTCGCTGTCGAATTTCTTTAGAACAGGGTAAGAAAGAAACTTTCTATTTTATATGATCTTATCTTTGTCTGCAACATTAGGGTCATTATGGCAATGCTAGTGTTTCGTTTTTGGGAGCAAAGTCTGATAACCGCAAGTTTCTTTTTTGGACTATTTATATTGGAGTGTAAAATTCGAACAGAGCCAAGATTAAGTAAAACTCCTCCGAAGGAGAAAAAAACGCGCATCCTTGATCTCTCTTCTCGAAAAAAAATCCACTTTTTTATTGATGGGTGCTTGAAACCTCTACAGTTGAGCTCTCTAACGTACTGAATTTAATGGTGTGATTCTAATTAAGAAAAACTTGCCCTTGGGAGTGTTTTCCTCCTTATTAGAAAATCAAGTAAAATGTTACAGGCTCGTAACTTTTGATGCATAGCTTTCAACTTGATGAATTTTATAGACTTGAAATCATCATAAAAAGTAGATTCTTTATACGTCTATATCGTTATCGAACTTCATGTTTTAGATTTTTGGTTACTATTATTCCTGGTAGCCACAACGAACTATTTGATACCTCTTAGAAGGAGAGGAAAGTGGTTTTTGTATATTGGAAAAGTTTGGTGTACATTTTTCTCTTATGTTTTTCAAAAGCGAAAGGGTGCAAGTTTTCAAAAACGTAAGGGTGTACGGTTTTCATCTTAAATTTTCAGCCATGAAAAGCCTAAAAATCATGCCCTGAAACAGGACAATCTTAATCTACTTCTGAGGATTTTGAGCACAAATGCAAGTGTTAGGTCCCAGTAAAATTTTGAAAAATTCAAAATATGAAATAAAATAGCATCATAAATTAAAACATAAGGCTGTTCTTATAATTTATATTACTATAGAAATTATCAAGTAATATTATTTATAGTTGTTAAAATATTTGCACTTACAATATAGTTTTCGGTAGAAATTAGCTAAGTGAGTACACTTATTTTTGGAATAATAATGCCCAAAACCACAAAGAATTAACTCGTTTTTTTATTTTATCAATATATATATATATATATATATATATATATATATATATATATATATATATATATATATATATATATATATATATATATATATATATATATATATATATATATATATATATATATATATATATATATATATATATATATATATATATATTGGAACCAATTACCAAATTAAAGATCCTCAAACTTGTTTGAAAACCACTACAAACTCAAACTTCCAAAAAAGAAAAGCGCAAGAGAAATTATATTAAAATATCATTCAGTATTTCTTTATAATTTTTGTATATTTCCTTAAAAGTTCATGATACATAAAACTAAGTTTTTTGAATTGCCAACTAATTTTTTTGGCAGAAAAACCTCTTAAGATCAGTTTTTTCGCTCAGCTTTTTACATCTATTTTTAAAATCTGTGTAATTACTGCAAATTTTTGCATACCTAAATAATTGGGAATAATAACCCGAATAAGTAATATTTGAATGTATATTACTTTCAAGGAATGGAAAATTAATTACTTCAAAATTAAAATATTCCGTTTTATTATATAATTTAAAAACTAATTTATTATTATTTGAAATATTAATATTTAAATCTAAGAAATGGTCGGAGTGTCTCATCCCATAGCTAGGCTCAAGAATTAACTCTTGTGGATAAATATTTTTTGAAATCTCAATAAACTCTGCACAATTTATTACTAAGAGATCGTCCAGATATCTTTTATTATTTGAAAGGTTATATTTTACATTGCTTGGGCTATTTTTATTTATCATATATTCGTATTCTAATAAATATAACATTTACGTATTTTTATAATAAACATAATTATTCATATAATATTCTGTCAATGTGAATTAAGAAAAAAAAAGTTAAATTCTCCTTTCTGGCTCGCACTTACGCTTCTTCTTCTTTTTTGGAACAATCTATTGCATCGTCTTATACTGTTTCAAATTTAACATTTTTTGGAATTTTTTTTTCTTTCTCCTTGATGTTTAAGGCAATCTATAGTAACGTGAATGCATTCTCAGATGGGGCAGGAATTCAATCATATCCAACTTTTCCCAGATCCAACTTTCTTATGTAGAGTACCCAAGTTTTATTTCGCAAATTCTCCAAATGATGGAAGTCTTGTAGCAAAAAAGCTATCTAAAATCTACTTCTTCATGAAGCTTCGTTCGAGGAAATCTATCCTCCTAATTGAAGATCAATATCTATTTCTCCGACTGAAGGAACTAGAGATTTCTAATCTTACACCCACATATGCCAGCCTTCATTATAAAGAAAGAAACATTATACTCGTGAAAGGATCTTTTGACATGTAATTAAGTATATTAAGAAATACTGATGTTGTGCAAGCTTCAAGTATTCGGTCAAACCATTCAGCTTCAGTGGCTAGGCTAACACAAACCCAGGGTTGTCACCAAGTCTAAATCAGATCAATGAAAAATTGGAAAAAATTCCTATATGAGCAAAAAAATATCACTGAATTTGTGGTTTGCTGTCTTTCATGATTTGCTGTCATCAATGGAAAGAGTATAGTTTTCGACTTTCTAAGCTTTTAGAACAAGTCTAAGGCTTGACGCAAATACATTCTTAGACCACACTGGCTATACATGACAAATGAAACTCAGAGAGGAGAGAAAGTAACAAAATGAAAAATAAAATCAAAAAGGGTGAAAAAACGAGAATTTTGTCAGCCAGTGGCGAAACCATGAAGATGAAAATATAAGCAAATATTTCGAATACTTTTATAAAACGCCATATATAAAAATGCCATATATAAAAGCAAATATAAAACGAAAACCTTTATATCTAATGAATCCGAAATTGTAGACCAGCTAAAACTACTGCATGGCGAAAGATCCTTGCCCAATCATCTTGGTAAATTCATTTTCATTGATTCATGCCTGGTTTTTATTCAGTGTCTGTTCTGTCTTTGTAAGGTGAACTTCGAAAGGTTAGATTTTCGTTTTTTTTTCTTTTTTGTTTAGCACTGAGGACGACTTGGCGGAGGTCCTTGTCGAAATATTTGCTTATATTTTCATCTTCATGGTTTCGCCACTGGCTGACAAAATCCTCGTTTTTTCACCCTTTTTGATTTTATTTTTCATTTTGTTACTTTCTCTCCTCTCTGAGTTTCATTAGTCTAAGGCTTTATTCCCAAGGAGGTATTTACAATAAATAGAGAAGGTTTTTACAGTATAGCAGTATAGGCTATATTAACAATGTTGTTGATGATAATGATGTCCTTACGGGTGAATAGTATTACCATCCGCCTAGGTGACAAAAACAAATTACGGATCTCATCAACTGCAATAGGGGCTTGACATTGGTGGGATGCTTGCTCTGTGGTCTAGATCAAGATCGCATGCACCTAATGGATAAAGTTGACGCGACCCGATCAGAAATGGATGAAATTTTATAGTATTTAATCAACTGCAGTAGAGGCTCTACATTTTTGACATACTGGATATGTGGTCCAGAGTGAGATAGCATACATCTGGTGGTTCAAGTAGACGTGACTCAACCGGAAATGGTCGAGCATTAGAGGCATCAACAGCATCAGAAGGTCCATATTGGTAACATTCTAGTTTTATGTTCCAGATTGAGATCGTGCACATCTTATGGATAAAGTGGACGTTACCTGACCAGAAATAGATGATACTATATGGTATCTCATCAACTTCAGTAGAGGCTATACATTGGTGACACACAAGATCTGTGGTCAAGATTGAGATTTCAAACATCTGGTTGATCAAGTAGACGTGACACGATCAGAAATGGATGATATTATATGGTATTTCATCCTCTGTAATAGAGGTTCTACATTGGTGAAACTCTAGATCTGTGGTACAGATCTGATTGCAGACATCTTGTGGATGAAGTAGTCATGATTCGATCAGATATAAATTATATTGCATGGCATATCATCATCTGCAGTAGAGGCTATATATTTGTGACATGCTAGAATTTTTGTCCAGATCAAGAGTGCATACATCCGATGGAGCTACTGGACGTGACTCGATCAGAAATGGAGTATATTATATGGTATTTCATCCTCTGTAGTAGAGTTTCTACATTGGTGAAACTCTACATCTGTGCTGCAGATGAGATTGCAGACATTTGGTAGATGAAGTAGACATGACTCGATCAGATATAAATGATATTGCATGGTATA
Source organism: Artemia sinica (assembly GCA_027921565.1). Taxonomy (NCBI): domain Eukaryota; kingdom Metazoa; phylum Arthropoda; class Branchiopoda; order Anostraca; family Artemiidae; genus Artemia; species Artemia sinica. Next base: position 44,658,670 of record CM051271.1, read on the forward strand.
TCATCAGCTGCAGTAAAGGTTCTATATTGGTGACATGCTAGTGCTATGGTCCAGACCGAGATCGCATACATCCGACGGAACTACTGGACGCGACTCGATCAGAAATGGATTATATAATATGATATTCCATCAACCGCTATAGAGGCTGTATATTGGTAACATGCTAGTTCTATGGTCCAGATCGAGATCACATACATCTAATGGGTCTTTTGGACCTAACTCGACCTAAAATCGACAATATTATATGGTATCTCATCCTCTGTAGCAGAGGTTTTATATTGGTTACATACTAGATCTTTGGTCCAAATCGAGAGCGCATACACCCACTCGATCTACTAGACGCGACTCGATCAGAAACGTATGATATTATATCGTATCTTATTTAGTGCATTATAGAACCTATACTGATTATATACTAGCTCTATGGTCAAGACTGAGATCTTATGGATCGCATGGATACAACTCGACCGGAAAAGGATGAAATAAAATGGCACACTGTTTAATTTCTTTGACGTAGCTGAATAACCTCGGCATGGGTTCCAACTAAAACAACTATCGTACAGTATTAAGAAATCCCCCTTATCAGGTATTGAATGCAAAAATCATGTGTAAACAAAAACTTGTTGCATCTTCAATGGCGATGTATAATGGTTTGAGTCCAGGCTGTCTCCTAAAGACTAGAATACTAACTAGAACTTGATTCAAAATCAAAAGTTTAGACGCTTTAAGTTTGAATTTTCGTCCTATTCATGATTCTAGGAATAATAATAAGTAAAAGCGAAAAACTACAGAACAGTTCTGAACCACCAATTAAAATAGATACACACCACTTGGCAAGAAAAAAAAAGATAACACAAAATAGTGATAAATTACTCGGAGTAGCTACCACTACCACTACTACTACTAACAACTCACCTCAGCACCAAGCTGCCTGAGGCCAACAAAGCTACGCACGCTCCTCCTCCATCCCAATCTATTTAAAGCCTCCCATTTTACACCCGCCCACGAAGTTCCCATTTCATTTAAATCTTTCTTTATGACGTCCTCCCAACCCAGAAGAGGACGACCTGCTTTCCGTTTAGCCCTAGACGGTTGCCTAAAAAGAACAATCTTTGGCAATATGTCCTCCTTCATCAGCACAACGTGCCCTAGCCACCTCAACCTTTCTTTCAATGTAGCCCTAGAGAGCCGTATTGAACCACACTTTTCGTATAGCCTATTATTTGAAATACGGTCAGTCAGCCTGGTACACAGAACAATCCTTAAGGAATTCATCTGGAAAACATCTAGCAAATCTTCATCCGCTTTTCTGAGTGCCCATGCTTCAGAGCCATATTTGACCACTGTCATCACTGTAGCTTCTAATATTCTAATCTTGGTTTGTAGACTTATCTTCATATTCTTCCAAACTTTTTTTTAACTGTGAAAAAACATCCTGAGCCTTGGCTATTCTACTTTTAACATCTTAACTGCTCCCACCATCCTTACTAATAATACTAACAAGGTAAGTGAAGCTTCCCACCTGATCAATCTTTTCATTATCCAACGTCACCTTTTCATCTTCACTTATTCCTAGCCTTAGTGACTTAGTCTTTTTTAAAATTAATTTTCAAACCTATTTTAGCACCCTGAACTCGCAAAACCTCTAAAACTTCATTCATTTGACTCATACTTTCATCTAGGATGCTTAAATCATCAGCATAATCTAAGTCCAGGAGACTTTTTCCTCCACATTTGATTCCGTGGTCTCCCATTGCCTTTCCTGTGCTCTTTAAGACAAAGTCCATCAAAATAATCAATAAAAAATGGGGTAGAACACAATCCTGCTTAACTCCCGATTTAATACAAAACCAGCTGCTAACCTCATTTCCTAACTTAACCACAGCAGTGTTATTCTCGTACTTAGCATTAATCGCTGTGATGAATTTGTCTGGTATAACATACAAGGCTAAAACCTTTGCTAAAGCTCTTCTATCATCAGAATCGAACGCTTGCTCATAATCTATAAAACTAAGGACCAAAGGTTTTTGACAACTCAGGCACTTCTCAATTATTAACCTAAGAGTGAAAATTTGGCCGACACATCCTCTACCTTTTCTAAAACCGCACTTTTCTTCTCTTAAAACTTTGTATACGGCATCTCTCAGTCTAAAAAGCATCATATTAATAAGTAATTTGCTACCTACAGAGACCAGACTAATGCCTCGATAATTACCACACTCACTATTATCATCTTTCTTATAAAGTGGCTTAATTAAGATTGTCATAAAATCATTTGGCACTTCCCTTTTTTTCAAAAATCAAATTCATAAGCTTCAGTAACTTATTTCTAACCTCAGAGCCACCATATTTAAGAAACTCATTTAATACCCTATCAGCACCTGGAGCCTTATTATATTTTAATCCTTTTAGTACTGTCGTTAATTCTTCCTCGCAAAACAAATCTTCATTCACATCCAAGGTATCACAAGCTTTTTCATTTTCCTCTATATCTTTTCCTGCAACTCTAGCTCGATTTAGCAAATTCTCAAAATGTCCTGCCCATGTCTCTTTAATTCCTTCCTTATCGCTAATTGTGGCCCCATTCCTATCTTTAACTGGGCCAAGTCCGGATTGACTGCTCCCTCTCAATTTATTGACATGCCAGTACAATATTGTATTATTATGCTGTCTAGCTGCATCTTCCAGATCCTCGGCAATTTTATCCAGGACTCCGGTTCACACCACCTTAGTTCATATTTTAATGCTTTCTCCACTGTTTTTGCATTCCTTTTTGTTTTCATATGATCTATCACTCAGACAATTCTTGTACAAGTCCTTTCTCCTTTCTATTAAACATAAAGCTTTTTCACTAATATTCTTTGCTGCAGTCTTAGCTCTCTTCCCTACGACACATTCAGCATTTTCACAATTTTTTTTTCTAGAATTATTCCAGCCATCTCCCACATTATCAAATTTTAGACTCTTAAGTTTAGTATTCAACTGTTCCTGGAAAGTTTCTCTCAAATTCACATCCTGGAGTTAACCAACATCATAACTTCCCGGGAGGTAGTTACCCTTCCGATTAAAAAAAACTTGCCCCTGAGTTGATCCGTCTGAGAATGTTACATCGGAAAAAGATATTCCTCAATTTTCTCTGATTAAAGCCTCCAGATTGCCTACCTTCTCTGAGAGTCTTTAAAGGACCATGGATAGCGAAAATGAAATCTGAATTTTTGAATTGGTTAAACGGAAATTTATACAACAATATATACCTTTAAAAAATGTAATCGTAATTCAATCTCTAATGAAAAAGACCCCCACATGTAGTTATGCAACTTTTGTTAGTAGTAGGTGCCAAAATATAACAAAGAAATGTAGGAGAAAACTCATTAAAGATGCGCTAAAAATACACGGCACCAAACATCTTAAGAAGTTGTAGCTTTCCTTTGAAGGTGTTGTTGCCCTTCCGAATCACCAGATGTGTTATCTATGGATAACTCATTGACTAAAGTTACCCTTGACTAATAGGGACCACCCAAATCACTACATGGCACTAAACACCTTAAGAAGTTGTAGCTTTCCTTTGAAGATGTAGTTGCCCTTCTGAATCGCCATATGTGTTATCTATGGATAACCCATTGACTGAGGTTATCTTTGACTAATAGGGACCACCTGAATCACCACATGGAACCAAACACCTTAAGAAGTTGTAGTTTTCCTTTGAAAGTGTTGTTGTCCTTCTGAATCACCAGATGTTTTATTTATGTGTAACCCATTGACTAAGGTTACCCTTGACTAATAGGGACCCCCTGAATCACTACATGGCACCAAACACCTTAAGAAGTTGTAGCTTTCTTTTGAAGGTGTTTTTGCCCTTCTGAATCATCAGGTGGGTATTGTGTGAATTTTCACGACTAAATCGCTGCCAAATTTAGGATGGCCTAGTCATCCTACTCTTTCTTTTATTATAGCTCTAGACGTCACTTCTCGTAAATACAGGTACCTATTTGTTTACTTCACTATCTACTCTTATCTATATCTATACCCCTATCTATCTGTCTTCTATCTACTCTCTAATCAAAATTCCTGAACATATTTACACAAATGCCGTGTCTTCAAATATTCACGATTCACTGCTCTTATAGTTAGAAGAAAACATTATCCTACAATGCTAGTCTTTGTCTTAGTTTTTTTAATATCTAATTTAAATGCAAATATTGACCTTTGACAGGATCATTTGGAAATTTAGTGCCTATCAATTGACTTTGCTAAACTCTTATATTTATTTATTTATTTGAGCGATAATCGACTACTCAAGTTTATCAGTAAAATATGCAAAAAAAATTTATATAATCGCCATTTTTAAAATATGAACTTCTTGAAAACAGCCCCAGAAATTAGCCCAAAGGTATCTTGATCCGGGTAATATTAGTGAATTGACTGATACGATACAACCCTTTTTCTTTTACCCTTGATGCTGACAGACAAATTGCACTAAAAGCCTTTAAAAAAGTGAAGAATTTAGAGGATCTGATTCTAAGATAGAAAAATGGATTTTAAACTTTCAATCTTCATATTTTGGCTCAAAGATCATACAGCAAATAAAGTTGAATTTTACTAATAAAATAGAGCAAAAAATTTGAATTTCTAGTTATCCGGTTATTTTCACTTTCTGGATGGCATTGTTAAGAAAAAAATCAACCTTCCGTATATGATTACCTGCGCAAGGATACTTGTAGCTAGGGATATTTATGAGACAGGTTTGTTTGGTAGCATATTGCCAGATAATGTTTCTTCACGGTGGAAATAATCCACAAGCATCAATGATTTTCAAAGAAGCTTCAATGTTTTCATAAAGAATGAAAGATGATTGAAAATACTAGCCACACATTATTTATTCAAAAAGATATGGATGCTAAGCGATGACAAACAAGGCAGAAGGTGGCAGGTTTGTCAAAACCGGCATATAACACGCTTAATTTTTTTTTTTTGTTAAGTTGTCTAGTTATGTTATGTTAAGAAAAACATTTCAGACTTTACTAATTCCTTTCACACTAGGCTAACGTCTAAATTCATAAAACCATCATTATCAAAGAGTTCGTGGTAATGAACTGTAAGTAAGGAGTGACACGGTTCAACTGTAACCGAAACTCTAAAAAACGGAATTTCGATGTCCATAGACATATCAAAAGAATGGGCTTATTATGCTGATTCCAAATATATAAGATCCGTTAAGCTTAGAGTCACCCATAAAAGGCTAAGAGCCTGAGAAAATTGGCCAGATTGCGTATGAGATTCAGCGTATGAGAGAACCCTACAATAGAGGTTTCAAGTTCCTGTCTGCAAAAATGTATAATTTTGTATTTTTTGCCCGAAGAAAGTTCACGGATGCATGTCTATTTGGTTGTTTGTTTTTTCTTTTTCCCAGGGGTGATCGTATCGAACCAAAGGACCTAGTACATCGGGAGTGGGCTAATTTGAACAGAAATTAAAATTGGCGACAAGCTCCCCTCCAATGTCCTTTTTTCCCAAAAATCGTTCGATCAAAATTTTGAGATAGCCATTTCGTTCAGCATAGTTTAAAGATCTCAAAGCCATACCTTTGGAGAAAACAAAACCCCCCACAGCCCCTGGGGATAGGTCTTGTGTTATAAATTTTACCCATTGTTTACGTGATAAAATTGTCCAGAAGTAATTTAAAGGGGGTATATTTTTTGTGGGAAGAGCTTTCAGCTGAGGAGTTTCCCGTGAGGGGAGGGATATTTTCATAAATGGTTTGCCAGATTCTCCGGCACTATTTGATAAGCGAACACAAATTGGATACACAAAAAGAAATTTGCTCACTTGAAAATAAGGAGCAACAATAAAATTAAAAAAGAACAGACATTATTCCGTATTTGAACGGGTTGCCCTGCTCCTCAATACCCTGCTCTTTACGCTAAAGTTTGACAGTTTCCCAATGTCTTAAGAACGACTCCTGAATAACAAGGGCCGTTTAATTAGAATAGGAAACTTTTTTAAAACTGCTAAAAAGTTTAGCATGAAGAACAAAGTATTGAGAGGAGGACAATCCTTTAAAATACGGAATGATTTCTCTGCATTTTGAGTTTTAATGTTGCTGGTTACTTTCAATTGAAAAAAAAAATTCTCTATTAAATTGCAGTATGGAATCATCAGCATTATCGTAAACAAACTATTCGAAAACCAAAAAAAATGTTTAATGGAGCCGAAGATTGATCGAGCGTGAAAATTTTTTTAGAAAAAGTTTATTTGCTTATTACCAAAATTTGTTGTTGCTCGTCCTCATCCAATTATATTACCGTGTTTTACTTAACTTGCTTCCTCTCTCTGTCTGTCTGTCTATCTGAGGCCAAAATTTGAGATGCCTATTTCGACCCCTTCCTCTCATCTGATTTGGCCAAAAATTTGCATAAAGCTCTGCTTTAACAAACATGTAAATTTTCTGATATGTTTGAACTGCAAAAATACTTGATTATCTTACAATTTAAAAATGTAAAAGCTTGTGAAAATTGTAGCCCGAGTGTACCTTTGTCACTGCAGATGTAGGCGTTTCTAATTGAAACGTCCACATCTAGCAAGCTTGTCGCCGAACCTTGCTGCAGCGGGGATCGAACCCTAGTGTTCCGTATTGGCAAGCAGAGCATCAATCCACTGTGCTAAAAATACTAAAATCAGTTCGCTGAATTGAAAAAAATTCAGTAAAAGCTGAAATTGAAAAATACTTACAGTTCGTTAGCACGAAATGTTTGATAAGTGGCTGGCTACAGTTTTTCCATTTGTTTTTCTAGTGTACATATTTTTGGTATCTGTTATTTTTATTCTCTTTTTTATTGTTGTGCTTCATACATCTACCGATCTATAAAGTTATCCATTACAATGCTTGGTTTAGGTAAAAATAAAAATATAATATAAGGATAAAGATCCTTCTGAGCCATTGCTGGCGCATAGGGCGTCGAGTCGACGTTTCAGTTGCTGGGTGTTTTTACAGGGACAAGTAGCAAGCTTGTCACCCAACCTTGCTGCAGCGGGGATCGAACCCTGGTGCTCCGTATTGGCAAGCAGAGCTTCAATCCGCTATGCTATAACAAAAGTGTTCTTTAGAGCCGAAAAATTCATTGTCATCTTTTTATCTATTTGTAAAACGTGTTCTAAAAAAAAATTATTAAGTAATTATTTGTTACTAATACACTGACTATTCTATACCATAGCGTAAGCTTACGTACAGCAAAATTCTACATCTAACCTACATATACAGAGAACTATAATACATCGAAGGTGTTTTCCTGTGACAGTCCAGATGGTTGGAAAAGATTTCACTTCAACGCAGTATAGCATGTCAATGGCAAAATATATATTTTTGCTCTCAACTCTGGCCTAATGAATAGCATCACTCGTCAAATAAGGTGCGAATGCCAACAGATTAAAAAAGATTTTTCAAAGAAGTAGAAACTTTGCAGAAGGAATAAAAGATTTGAAAAGGAAGAAGCTATGCATTTGTTAAAGAAGCAAACACTATTGACACTTGAAAGGCAATACCAGGAAAGTAATGAATCTCGAACAGGCAAGCTCGGCAAATCAATCACAGTTGATCAACACACTCAAATAAAACTTCTCAAACGCTAGAAATTCAAATAAAATACAAAATAAAACAGAGAACGATATGCGATGGCAACCTGAAATGGATTGGTCACCAAAAACATTCCTGATATAAAAGTATCTTCTTTTTTACCATGATCTGGAAGATTAGGACTGTTTTTGAAATTTTAAGCAACATATTCAAAAACGAAGACCGTCATAGCAAGTAGCAAAAGTTACCTTGGTAGTGTCCTTAAAATCAGAAGTCATATTATCCATATATCTTGTGTTTTCACCGTCCGACAAATATGAACATGTTTTCTTTCATAAGAACCAAAATAACAAATTCTAAAAATATTTTTCACATTGGATTCCAAAAAATGTCAGTTTTTCTCCATTAGACGGGAGTGTTACTATTTGAATTTTTTATAATTTTCAAAAAAAAAAGTTGTAACTAGCTATCTAACCCAAAATTAAAATTACTCATTGTGAATTACCTTGAAAATGGTAGATAGCCATTTTTGGGCATCTTTGCATTTAAAACGTCTCTCTTTTTGGTCCAGCAGTAGTCAGCCAGTATAATAGAACCCCGCTTATCTTGCCAACCCCCTCTTCACCGTACAAATTTGCTACTGTAAATTCTTACTGCGTTCACGGCCGATGGCTCCCAGACTTTCAGGGAGGAGATCTAAGGGATAGTCCAAGAAGTAAATTTTTAAAGACATATTGCATGTAGCGCAACAAAAATAATAATGATAGGCCCCTATGTCTGGATAGTTATTTGCCTTTTGCTTTCCAAGATAAATGCAAAATAAACTTTTGAATGACTACCAGACAATTTTTTAGGTTAACAGGCCCTTTAACAGGCCATTTAAAAGTCCCTTGAAATGATAATCTCTCATTAAGACTGGATTTGGGGTCCTATGAAAATTCCTTCACTCACTTTATAATCACTAGCTTTGGAGGCTTTCAATTTTATGTTCAAGAATTCATCAAAATGTTTATCCATAGTTTTGACGAAATTTTTAATTTCTCCTAACTTAATATGCCATGGAGACAAAAATATTTTTTCTAGATTCACTAGTGGGATATATGATGCATTTTCTGGCCAGATATAAAAGATTCAAGTTTAGGACATGATTTCCCAAGTTCGTGAGACTGCTCATCTCTGTTGTCCCGTTTTCAGAGGCAACGCTGTAGCGTTGCCTATAGTAAAGGCCATACGGCTCCAATGCTTTATTATTATTTAATATTTTTTTTTCCCAGAGGCACTTCATATGGAAGGGGTCATCGTAGAAGCTTCAAAGGGGGATCATCCGATTGGAAATCCAGAGTTCTAGTGCCCTTTTTAATAGTCGAAAATGATTGGAGGGCAACTAGCCCCCCCCACGCCCATCATTCCCCCAAACACATTCAATCAAAATTTTCAAATAGCCATTTTGTTCAGCGTAGTTGATTTCCAGATAGAAACTGTATTTTTGAGGAGGACACTCCCCCACAACCCTCAGGGCAAGGGTTTTATGTTTTGCCCTGGGGGCACATAAGGTTTTTATAGAAGGCGCTGTCGTAGAAACTTCAAAACAGGCTCATTCGATTGGAAATTAAAGGGCTAGTGCCCTTTTTAATAGTCGAAAATGATTGGAGGGCAACTAGCCCCCCCCCCCCACGCCCATCATTCCCCCAAACATATCCAATCAAAATTTTCAGATAGCCATTTTGTTCAGCGTAGTTGAATTCCAGAGAGAAAATATATTTTTGAGGAGGATACTCCCCAACAACCCTCAGGGCAAGGGTTTTAAGTTATGCCCTGGGGGCATATAAGGTTTTTATAGAAGGCGTTGTCGTAAAAAACTTCAAAACAGGCTCATTCGATTGGAAATTAAAGGGCTAGTGCCCTTTTTAATAGTCGAAAGTGATTGGAGTGTAACTAACCCCCCTCTCCCCCACGCCAATCATTTCCACAAACACATCCAATCAAAATTTTCAGATAGCCATTTTGTTCAGCGTTGTTGATTTCCAGATAGAAAATATATTTTTGAGGAGGATACTCTCCCACGACCCTCAGGGCAAGGGTTTAAATTTATGCCCTGGGGGCATATAAGGTTTTTATAGAAGGCGTTGTCGTAGAAACTTCAAAACAGGCTCATTCGATTGGAAATTAAAGAGCTCGTGGCCTTTTTAATAGTCGAAAGTGATTGGAGTGTAACTAGCCCCCCTCCCCCCCCCCCACACCCATCATTTCCCCAAACACATCCCTGGGGGCATATAAGGTTTTTATAGAAGGCGTTGTCGTAGAAACTTCAAAACAGGCTCATTTGATTGGGAATTAAAGAGGATACTCTCCCACGACCCTCAGGGCAAGGGTTTAAATTTATGCCCTGGGGGCATATAAGGTTTTTATAGAAGGCGTTGTCGTAGAAACTTCAAAACAGGCTCATTCGATTGGAAATTAAAGAGCTCGTGGCCTTTTTAATAGTCGAAAGTGATTGGAGTGTAACTAGCCCCCCTCCCCCCCCCCAACACCCATCATTTCCCCAAACACATCCCTGGGGGCATATAAGGTTTTTATAGAAGGCGTTGTCGTAGAAACTTCAAAACAGGCTCATTTGATTGGGAATTAAAGAGCTAGTGCCCTTTTTAATAGTCGAAAGTGATTGGTGTAACTAGCCCCCCTCTCCCCCCCACGCCCATCATTTCCCCAAACACATTCCTGGGGCATATAAGGTTTTTATAAAAGGCGTTGTCGTAGAAACTTCAAAACAGGCTCATTCTATTTGAAATTAAAGAGCTAGTGCCCTTTATAATATACGAAAGTGATTGGAGTGTAACTAACCCCCCTCCTCCTCTCCCCCTACGCCCATCATTTCCCCAAACACATCCAATCAAAATTTTAGATAGACATTTTGTTCAGCGTAGTTGATTTCCAAATGGAAAATATGTTTTTGAGAAGGACACTCCCCCACAACCTTCAGGGCAAGGGTTTTAAGATATGACCTGGGGGCATATAAGGTTTTTATAGAAGGCGTTGTCGTAGAAACTTCAAAAGAGGCTCATTCAATTGGAAATTCAAAGGGATAGTGCCCTTTTTAATAGTCGAAAGTGATTGGAGGGCAACTAGCCCCCCCCCCCCCCACAGCAAACAATTCCCCCAATCACATCCAATCAAAATTTTGAGATAGCCATTTCGTTCAGCATAGTTGATTTCCAGATATAAAAAATATTTTTGAGGAGGACAATCCCCCACAACCCTCAGGACAAAGGTTTTAAGTTATGCCCTGGGGGCATATAAGGTTATTATAGAAGGCGGTGTCGTAGAAACTTCAAAAAATGCTCATATCTATTGGAAATTCAAAGGGCTAGTGCCCTTTTTAATAGTCGAAAGTGATTTGAGGGCAACTAACCCCCCTCTCACGCCCACCTTTCCCCCAAACACATCCAATCAAAATTTTGAGACAGCCATTTTGTTAAACGTAGTTTTAAGTTCTGGAAATTAGGTCTTTGAGGATGACAACTCCCCCACAGCCCTCAGGGAAAGAGTTTTAATTTAAGGATTCTCCGAATCCTTCCCATTATTTCTTATGGAAAGGATGCTTGTATAAACTTTGGAGAGGTCTCATTTGACTGAAAATTGAAAGTTCTTGTTCGCTTTTTAAGAGTCAAAAGAGATTGGAGGGTGACTAACCCCCCCCCCCCCTCCTCCACGCCCTAAATACATCAGGTAAAAATTTGAGATAGACATTTTGTTAAAATAGTTCAAAGTTCTGATAACAAAAAACTCCGATGTCGACACAGCCCACCAGGGCCCGGGGGTAGGCGTTGTAAGTTATGCCCTGTGGCATAACTTTTTAAAGGGGGTTTTTAACTTATGAGAAGGGGTTTTGTATGGGAAGAACACATAGGAAATCTATTATAATTATCCAATTATAAGGTTAAAATACACACTCTGAGATAGATGTAAAATTGTTTTGGCACACAAAATCCTATTAAGGTCAATTTCAAACAGTCGTGATCCCTTTGTGTCATCAAGTGAAATGGTCTAAACCCCCTTATTGGAGCTATTTTTGCAATCCATTCATTGTTGTCAATCGCTGTACACAAGCTATGCAAGCTGTCTATTGTTCATATATAAGGTTTTTATCAAGGAGGTAATCGTATAGACTTTGAAAAAAGCCTCATTCGATTTAAATTGAAAGTTCTAGATCTGTTTTTTAAAGTCAAGAATAATCGTACAGTAAGCACCCCCCCATGCCATAAAAACTTGAAACTTTTTGCGATCAAAAACGAACAAAAACTAATTAAAAAAAACTGTCCGAAAAATAAGTTTTTCAAAGAAAAGTAAAGGCCATTTTAAACTTAAGCTCCGGAGATACAAATACCTGTTAAAATTCAAAACTCAAAACGACCAGAAATTACTATTAAAGAATAAATGAAACCCAAAACGAACAGAAATTAAATAAACAATCGTAGCAAAAACATACAACAAGTAATAATATAAATGAATAAATAGATCCTAAGCGAGTAATGCTTAGATTGAATATGAAAATCAAGCTTAAAACGAAAACAAATATTTTGCTATTAAAGTATAAATGAAACTTGAAACGAACATAAATTAAATAACAATCAATGCGAACAAACATACAATATATATTTATGTAAATGAATAAATAAATCTTAAAACGAGGAAACTTAAATTGAATATGCAACTCAAGTTTGAATCGAATAGAAATAATTACAAACAAGAGTTTGGGTATCGTCTCACTGCAGAAGCCTAAAACCTACTGCGTCATTGGCGCTTTACTGAAAACGAATTATATTACAAATGTTTTCTTTTGTACTTAATATTGAAAATAAATATTAAAATTACAGAACTGACGAGCTTTTAGCAATTAATATCATTATGCATCAAATATTCAGTTTAACTTATTAGTTCTTTTCAAGATTAGTCAAGACAAATATAGTTTCACTACAAACAAAATTTGGATACTGCCCCCTTCTTTAACTGTAAAACCCTAAAGCCTTCTGCGTCATTGGTGCTTCACTGAAAATGAATTACTCACATATTACAAATTTATTATTTTCCAGTTCTTACAGCATTGAAAATGAAAATAAAATTACAGTTAAAAAAAAAAATCTTGAACTGATGGATCTTTCAACAATTAATATCATTATATATCAAATATTCAATTTGATTTTGTTTATACTTTCCAAGACTGTTCAATACTCATATAGTTTTGCCATTTTTTTTAACTCTGCCATTTTTTCTAACTAATCGTGTTTGTTTGTTATGAAAACATACTATGGCTTGTAGGCATTTCTATTTGAGCGGAAAACTGCACCTCAAACTTTGTGGAACATGCATTTTCTTGCATGAAACACCAAAATATAATAAAATGTCAAGTTTCGGAGTGTTCCACTACTCGCAAGCAAGTGCCATTGGTATTTTTGAATCCGCATGGTCAATTTAGGGGGTGGAGGGTAGGCTAATTCTCGTAGCAGCTCCATTCCGTCGTGGTATGATTCACACTTTCAACACCTGGCGTCCGGACTATCATATAATCTACCAAGCATACAACTATCCCAAATCAGTATCAATAAATAAATGAAACCCAAAACGAACAAATATTAAAATAAATATTAGAGTCAAACTCAAAACGAGCATAAATTAATATGAGTAGGGTTCAAAACCCCTATGCTTTCTAAAAGCCAGAATATAATTTGTACTTTACTGAAAAAAACATTCATATGAGTTTACTGAAAAAAATGTGCATTGTCAATTTAATATACATATGCTGATATTTATTCCCTAAAATCTTAATTAATGAAAGAATTGTTTTCGGTAAAGCGCCAATGGCGCAGTAGGTTTTAGGCTTCTGCAGTGAGGCGATACCCAAACTCTTGTTTGTAGTTATTTTTATTCGATTCAAACTTGATTTGCATATTCAATTTAAGTTTCACTAGTTTTAAGATTTATCTATTCATTTACATTAATATATATTGTATGTTTGTTCGCATTGATTGTTATTTAATTTCTGTTCGTTTTAAGTTTCATTTATACTTTAATAGAGAAATATTTGTTTTCGTTTTAAGCTTGATTTTCATATCCAATCTAAGCATTACTCGCTTTAAGATCTATTTATTCATTTATATTATTACTTGTTGTATGTTTTTTGCTATGATTGTTTATTTAATTTCTGTTCGTTTTGGGCACAGTTTATAGAATTAACCAGTATGATCATTCCCTATCTCACCCATTATAAAAACCCGGACCGAGGTGCAAGTGCTCTGAAGAACGTAAAAACATAAGCGGCATTAGATCTTTTCACGGGTAGACAAGTCAGATTTCTCCTGGACGCGAAACAATCGGAAATAAGTGGAAACCCGCTATTACGAATAATGCATTTTGTAACCATTTCTCATTGATTGACGCAAACACACTGATACATAGCCAGGGTTGCCACCCTGACCTGGCAGAATTTACTAAATCAGAGAGAAAGAATTTACTAGATCGCATCTGTTTTTAGTAAATGCTCAAAAAATTTTTTTGCACCATCAACCATCGATTTTCACTATAGGAGGATAATCAATACGATTCTCACAATCTTTTTTCATTTTTTCTTCTTTTTTTTCTCATTCCTCTTTTCTTTCGTTCTCGTAGTATGATTGAAAATTCCGGAAACCTACAAGTTTATAAATCCTTTTTTTGGATATATATATATATATATATATATATATATATATATATATATATATATATATATATATATATATATATATATATATATATATATATATATATATATATATATATATATATATATATATATATATATATGTAATGTTACATTTCTACTTACTTTTAATTTCTCTCAGCAGGCTCCTTTTTCCTCAATAAAAATTTTCAAACTGAGGAGATTCACCTAATCACCTTGGGTGGTTGGCTTTTGTTTTGATTCCAATAGATTCCCAATCATCATAATCCAAGTGTCATTATAGCTCCACTTTTAGTTGGTAAGATTTGATACACAGAAAGCTGACTTTGTCAACCTTTAGACGCCAGAATTGAAGTGTCTGTTTATGAAAATACGTGACTGCTTGTCTGACTCTGAGACAGACAAGCAAAATTGTAAAACAGACAAGCAAAAACTGCAAATTGTCATATGTTTACAATAAGTTTTTTCCCTGAATTCATGGAAAATAAAAAAAAAGTTTTGTTTACTATAAATCTTGACTTTTTACTAGTTTTTACTAGATTTCGGGAAATTTACTAGATCCTCTAAATTTACTAGATTTTTTTTTTTTACTAGATCTAGTAAAATCCTACTGACGGTGGCAACCTGCACAAACAAGTGGGAGGAGCTTTTTGTTCGCGGCGAGACTGAAGACCAGAAATGATCTGCGATAAACTTACTGGATAATTCTATAAACTGTGGTTTTGGGTTTCATTTATTCTTTAATAGTAATTTCTGGTCGTTTTGAGTTTGAATTTTAACAGGTGTTTGTATCTCCTGAGCTTAAGTTTAAAATGGCCTTTACTTTTCTTCGAAAAACTTATTTTTCGGACAGTTTTTTTTAAATTAATTTATGTTCGTTTTTGATCGCAAAAAGTTTCAAGTTTTTATGGCATGGGGGAGGGGTGCTTACTGTCCGATTATTCTTGACTTTAAAAAAGGGATCTAGAACTTCCAATTTAAATCGAATGAGGTTTTTTTCAAAGTCTATACGATTACCTCTTTGATAAAAACCTTATATATGAACAATAGACAGCTTGCATAACTTGTGGACAGCAATTGACAACAATGAATGGATTGAAAAAATAGCTCCAATAAGGGGGTTTAGACCATTTCACTTGCTGACACAAAGGGATCACGACTGTTTGGAATTGATCTTAATAGAATTTTTTGTGCCAAAACAATTTTACATCTATCTCAGGGTATGTATTTTAACCTTATAATCGGATAATTATAATAGATTTCCTATGTGTTCTTCCCATACAAAACCCCTTCCCATAAGTTAAAAATCCCCTTTAATAAGTTATGCCTCAGGGCATAACTTACAACGCCTACCCCCGGGCCCTGGTGGGCTATGTCGACACCGGAGTTTTTTGTTATCAGAACTTTGAACTATTTTAACAAAATGTCTATCTCAAAATTTTTACCTGATGCATTTAGGGCGTGGAGGAGGGGGGGGCTAGTCACCCTCCAATCTCTTTTGACTCTTAAAAAGTGAACAAGAACTTTCAATTTTCAGTCAAATGAGACCTCTCCAAAGTTTATACAAGCATCCCTTCCATAAGAAATAATGGGAAGGATTCAGAGAATCCTTAAATTACAACTCTTGCCCTGAGGGCTGTGGGGGAGTTGTCATCCTCAAAGACCTAATTTCCAGAACTTAAAACTACGTTCAATAAAATGGCTGTCTCAAAGTTTTGATTGGATGTGTTTGGGGGATTGTACAAAACGACGGCAAAGTTGCAAAGAAATCAGCAGAACAATGATCTTAAATTCACGGCAAATATCCCATTCATTTTCTTGATATTGTATTTTTTCTAAAACTAGTTCAAGTTTTCGTATGTCTCTTTTATATCAGCGGAATGTGGTACAGGCATTGATAGGAGTCCATTGCAAATATGTACCAGCAAAGCCTTTAAACTAACTTTATAGGAGTCTGTGAACAATGGCCACTCGATGCCCAAGAGCCTGGCCGGTCTTGATGGTCGATCTTGATGGCTACTCATCTGGCCGGTTTTGATAACCCAAGGTCTCGATTACTGAACAAATATCATTACAAAACACAATACTATTTTCTTCAGAGGAGCTGTTTTTGAAAACACTATAGCAGCTAAAAAGATTCTTACATCATTACATAGCATCATTATATATTACATTATATATAGCAGCCAAAAACATGTCTTACATGTTTTTGGACTAGAATCCATCCTTTGGGTCCGGAAGTTGACCTTACAGCTTGCTGTTTAGAGAGAAGGAAGTTTGAATGAGGTCATTAAGGCTTTGCTGATTTGAAAAAATATTGTTTTGATTAACAGGTACCAAGTTCAAGGGAAGTATCATCTATATTTTGATTCAAATCATTTCCAGTATTAATTAGGTTAGAATCAGAGTTATCACTTAAAGTCGTATCTGTATATGCTGGTAGAGAGGTGCTCTTCATTACGTAAGATAGTTTTCATTGTGGATTGCCATTAATGAACACTTAACTGTAGCCTTTATTTTGAATAAAACGGAAAGCAGGGATAAACGGAAAGCAGGTCGTCCTCGTCCGGGGTGGGAGGACGTCATAAAGAAAGATTTAAAGGAAATGGGAACTTCGTGAGCGGGTGTAAAAAGGGAGGCCTTAAATAGATTGGGATGGAGAAGGAGCGTGCGTAGCTGTGTTGGCCTCGGGCAGTTTGGTGCTGAAGTGAGTTGTTAGTAGTAGTAGTAGTAATATATTTTGAATTAGATGTGCTTCTTTAAATATTTATCAAACAAAATAACAATGTCAAAAATGTGATCATTTGGTTCCCTTTTTGAGAATAGTAAATGGTGCATGACGTGTATCGTTTTCCCTGCCAGTCAGTCGTCTAGCACGTGAAACTCAAGTGGGATAAAATATTGCTTACAAAACTTGAAAGTTAACTTACCAGAAACATAGCAGAAATTATCTGCATGATTTACAAGCTTTTGTGGCATAATGAAAGCACAAAACACTGAAACACAGTATACACAACCCTGGTTTATCCTTTTATGCTTCCACTTTGACAGTCAGCTCAATAATTGCGCATCACATTCCCAGAGTATCAGGTCTGAGCATGTCCAGATTTCATTTAAATAGAAAATCCGTGTTCAATGATATTTTAGCATAATGTTCCTTGGACACAGCTTGAGTGAAATACGACGGATAAGGTGAAATTACAGGTCAAAGAAAACGTTAAAATGAAGTTTTGTAAAGTAGATTTCAAAGAAAAACTATGGCTGGTGGGAAAATTCTAACTACACGTCCAAATTCAGAATAAAAAAACACTAGATTCATTATCCAGATTTCTAATAAAAAAACATTGTTGACAGTTATGGACAGATTTGGCTGGATAAAATAAGCACAGAGCTGTTGCTAGAACTACGAGTTTAGAATTATAGAACTGCTATAAATTTGTGCGAAGGAGGGAGAAGTAAAAGTAATTTTTACTTCGTAAGCTTTTAAATTTTCTTGGGGGTGAAGGTGGGAGGCTTCATGGAGAATTCCTAGAGGGCAGTCTCTTCTAACTCTACCCATATGTGCCTGAATGAGCATAAAAGTCAGATAGTGTGGACAAAAAGAAACCATGACAACTGAAGTTCTATGTGCTTTCAGCGACTGTCTGGATTGTTAACGCGCATTTACGGGTTTCTTTTGCAACAAAAATATCAATAGGTTTTTCGCATATAAGAGCCTATTTGATACCTTTTCAAAAAGTCCAATGAAAAGTGTTGGAAAGAGATGATAAAGAGATACTTACTGTGTCAACTCCCATTAAAGGTAATCTTATTTGTTAAGGCCTATCATTTTACTAGCGGTAATGTTTAATTTATTTTAAAATATTTTAGGACTGTCCTTAACCGACTCGTCTATGATTCTCAGTGTGTAAATTAGATACAATTTGATTAAGAAATACTTTCTCAATATAACCGTTATAACTGTTTCTCTCATATAACCGTTTTTTCTTTTCAGAAATCCGAACTACAATCAAGAGATCTCAAATTTGCAATTAAAAGAGAGACAGAAGCCGAAGTACGTTGCATGGGAGCCATACGATCCTTTGAAGCAGAAGTATATGGAATTAGGTAAATAAATTTATTTCTCAATTTTTTGCTTCAGCTTGGTTGTTTCAAGACGGGGGGGGGGGTGTTTGTAGGTTCGTTTGGTTTACATTTCCTTTTTACTTTGAAAATTATAGGAATTATCATATAAGGCTGCAAGTATATCCAAGGAAATGTTATGTCGTATACTTTCGTGCTATAAGGTGTGCTTTAATTCTATTGATTCATTTTGTGACGTACACTCGGGAGTCAATCAAATTCTTCCTTATTTATGATGAGGTTGGCACGCTGAACTTAAAATCTTTTGTCCAAGAGTTTAACGTACGAGTTAAACGTACGAGTTCGAGTCCTCGAGTTCGAGGTCGAACGAGTAAGTTCGAGTTCTTAACGTACGAGTTCGATTCCTCGAGTTTGAGTTCGAACGAGTAAGTTCGAGTTCTTAACGTACGAGTTCGACTCCTCGTACGAGTTCTTGTGTCGCTGGTTATTTAGTTTCGAACGGGGGTCAGTGGTCTGACTCTATAAGCTCAGTCAGAGTTGACCCAGCTCTAAATGAGTACCAGGAGAAATATAGGAAAGGTAAACAGGAAGGGTGTGTGAGAGCATAGGATGACTGGACCCCTGCCCCCTCCTCCCCCCATTGCACTTCATGGCTGAAGAGCAACGAAACGAAGATCAACACCTCCAGCAGGGACTGTAAAGTCCAATGAGATTATTTTTGCTTTTTTCTTATGACAAGGAAAATCCTTTCTCGCTATTTTAAATTAAAATTCTGGTAATGTTTATTTAATGTAACTAAATTTATTTAATGTATTTTAATGTAATTAAAATTCTGGTAATTAAAATTCTGGTAATGTTTATTTAATGTAATTAAATTTATTTAATGTATTTTAATGTAATTAAAATTCTGGTAATGCTAAGTAACAAATTTAGACTAGCATGGAGATTCAGTTCGGTGAGGGAAAAATAACTTCACCTTATTGAAAGCTGATTGATTCTTTTGTAAGAAATATTCGACCAGTAAAAAAAAGCTTTTGAGTCAAGCGTTTCTTACAAGAAAACTCTCTTTTTTGTGTTTATATTCTGATGACAGGCACGAGCACTTTATTATTTCTGAAGTAGAATAAAAAAGTAATTCTAGAAATTTAAATAAGGCAGTGATCATCATGGTGAAGTAAGACCATGAAAGAAATTTGACCATGGTGAAGAAATTTTCTTTCAGCTCAGATCCAAGATGATTAAAGTTTAGAATTTAGATTGAAGTTATCAAACAGTTTGTGGTAACGAACTGTAAGTAAGGAGCGACCCAGCTCAATGGTAACCGAAACTCTAAAAAAGGGAATTTTGATATCAATAGATACATGAAAAGAATCAGATTTTAACGCTGATTTCAAATATATAAGTTTCATCAAGTTTAGTCTTACCCATCAAAAGTTACGCGCCTGAGAAAATTTGGCTGATTTTAGAAAAAAGGGGGAAATACCCCCTAAAAGTTATAGAACCTTAATTAAAATCACACCAACATATTCAGGGTATCAGAGAACCCTACTGTGAGAAATTCAAGAACCTATCTACAAAAATGTGGAATTTTGCATTTTTTGCCAGAAGAAAGATCAAGGATGCGTGTTTTTTTTTTTTTTTTTTTTTTTTTTTTCAAGGGTAATCGTGTCGACCCAGTGGTCCTAGAGTACCTTGATAGGGCTCATTGGGACGTAAATTAAAAGTTCCAGTTCCCTTTTTAAGTGATCAAAAAAATGGAGGGTAACTAGGCCCCCTCCCATGCTCCTTTTTTCCCCAAAGTCACCCGATCAAAATTTTGAGATAGCCATTTTGTTCAACATGGTCGAAAATAGAAAATATGATCACCATGTCTTTTAGGATGACTTAATCCCCCGAAATCCCCGGGGGAGGGCTGAAAGTTATGAACTTTACCCAATGTTAACACATAGTATTGGTTATTGGGAAGAATACAGACGTTTTCAGGGGGAGGTTTCCTGGTAGGCGGGGGTGGGGGGGGGGGGGGGGTCGGGAGTTATATGGGAGGATCTTTCCATGAAGGAAGTTGTCATGGGGGAAGGGACATTGCTATGAAGGGGGCGCCGGATTTCCCGGCATTATTAAAGAAAAGGATCAGAAATTAAATATAAAAAAACAAGCTTTTCAACAGAAAGTAAGGAGCAAAATCAAAACATAAAACGAACAGAATATATTAAGTATAGGATTGGGTTCGCCCCCTAGTCAATACCTCGCTCTTTAAGCCAAAGATTTTTTAGTACTTTCATAAGAGCTATTTATTCTAATTAACGGCCTTTGTGATTAAAGGGGTCATTTTTAAAGAATTGGAACAAAATTCGAACTTTAGCTTAAAGAGCAAGGTATTGACTAGGGTGCGAACCCCCTAATATACGTATTAAAAATCTATGAATATAGAAGTTCGTTACGTAAGTTAATTCGTAAGTTACGTATATTTATTACTAATAAAAACGTTCGTAAATAAAATTAAACAAGTTTTGAGAAAGCCATTTAACCAAATAAAAGTAAAATTAATATGCAAATTTTGTTTTAATTATTCATATACGGTGAGCCAAAATCAAAACCTGCATTAATTCAAAAACGTTCAAAAATTAAATAAAAAAAGAAACAAGTTTTTTTAACTGAAAGTAAGGAACGACATTAAAACTTAAAACGAACAGAATTTATTCCGTATATGAAAGGGGCTGTCCCCTCCTCAACGCCTCACTCTTCACGCTAAAGTTTGATTTTCTCACAACTCTATTTTTTAAACAATTAAAAACTTTAGCGTAAAGAGCGAGGCGTTTAAACCTGTCTGTTAACTGTCAAGGCAGTGTGCAAAGAAATGACCATCTTACGGCCTAATCACAGGATAAATGCTGTTTTAAACCCTTTTAATGTTTTTTTTTTTTTTTTTTTTTAAACCCTTCTGCTAACTATCAAGGCAGTGTACACAGAATTGACCATCTTACGGACTAGTTATAGGATAAATGCTGTCTTAAACCCTTATAAAGTTTTTTATATTGTGTGTGTAAAACCCGTCTGCTAACTATCAAGGCAATATACAAAATAGTGGTCACCTTACGGCTTAGTTAAAGGATAAATATTGTTTTAAACCCTTTCAATATTTTTGTGTAGGCCCGTCTACTAACTATCAAGGCAGTGTACAAAATAATGGCCGTCGTACGACCTAGTCACAGGATAAATATATATTTATTTTTGTAAACTATTTTCTTACGTTCGGAACTTACTTACTTTTTGAACTCGTCTGCTAAACGTCAAGGCAATGGGAAACAAATGGCCAACCAAAAATTACTAACTCTCATAAATATAGATAGAGTTGCTATTTTTAACGATAAATAAAATATTAATCTATAAATAATAAAGTCAAATTATTATAAGTTATGGTCTTTGGTACATTTCAAATAGTCTCCACTCAAATTAAACCCTAATGACCTTAGGAGAGACTATAATTCATATTATAAAGTTTTTTTTAAACTGGTTTATGGCCTAGTCCAAAGATATATATGGTTTTAAAATACATGTAATTTTTTTCTACGCTTAGGACACATTTGTGAACCAGTTTGTTTTATACCAAGGCACTGTAACATAAAAAGGCAAACTATTAAACTCTCAAATTTGAAATTTAATTTTTGTGGTCTCCCCTTAAGCCCTAAATCTTAATAATTATAAATCATAATCGGCTAATTTAAGTAGAAATAGATTTGGAAACCACCCTTAAAGTTGGTTTTTTGACATAGCGTTTGACAAATAGCGAACAATAAAAAATGGTACAATATTTTTACAAAAAAACAAACTAGAATATAACAAAAGAGAAATTATGAACCACAGTCCATGAGAATATGCCAAGAAGGATGCATAAGTCCCATGGAGGATAATTCTGATTCTTCTAGTTCCAAGATTATGGATCGACTCATCAAAGCTTCAATTAACTGATCGAAGGCCATTTCTGATTCTTCTGATAATTCTGATTCGTCTAGTTCGAAGATCATGGATCGACTCACCAAAGTTTCAATTAACTATATTGATTTTTCTTATCGGAGATCATTCTGATTCTTCTGATGATTCGGGTTCTTCTAGTTCGAAGATCATGGAACGACTCACCAAAGCCTCAATTAATTATACTAGCGTTGTTTGGCTTTCGTTTTCCACGTGGAACTTCATTTTAGCTTTCTAACCCTAGTACAAGGTAATTTTCCAAGTCAGCAACGCTTCAATCGAGTGAAACCATTGCCTTGATCCTCATAAACGAGAAATTCCCCTCACTTTGCCTGTCTGTCCTAACAAAGCAGACCTTTTGCTCGCTCAGGGATTAAATCACTGGCCGTCAAAAGTACTGATACTTTGATTTGTCAAGCGTCATTACTGCTAAATGAAAAAAACTCTACCCATGCCGATCCAGCCTCATTTTTTCTTGAATTTTTATACCGATAGATTTCTGTCCATATTGATTTGGAAAGAGTAGCTGTGGGAATAATTTTTGAAGGTGACTGGATCTCTTAAATTTTTGCTTATATTTTAAATTAGTAATTTTTCCACAGTGGGAAGGGGGAGACATCTCCCCCTGTCTGTTCACTCTCCAGATCAGCTATCCTGACTCTTCATCACTATATCTACTTTTAGTGAGGCTAAGTGCATTTAATCCCTCCACATCACAGCCTAGATATCACAAGCATTGCATTTAAAAAGACGTTATCGAATGTCTGAATATTCAAATAATCAAATAAGAAAAAAACAGTTTTTATCAACTTAAAGCAAGGAGCAAGATTGAAACTTAAAACGAACAGAAATTATTCCGTTTATTAGGAAGGGATACCCTTTCTCAGCCCTTGCTATTTACGCTGAAGTCTTAAAGTTCTTTAAAAAGATACTACTATTACTACTACTAACAGCTCACCGTAGCACCAAGCCGCCTGAGGCCAACACAGCTACGCACGCTCCTTCTCCATCCCAATCTATGCATAGCCTCCCTTTTTAAACCCGCCCACGAAGTTCCCATTTCCTTTAAGTCTTTCTTTAAGACGTTCTCCCACACCGGACGAAGACGACCTGCTTTCCTTTTAGTCCTAGACGGTTGGCCAAAACGAACAATCTTCGGTAATCTGTCATCCTTTATCCGCATAACGTGCCCTAGCCACGTCAACCTTTCTTTCATTATAGCCCTAGAGAGCGGTAATGAACCACATTTTTCATATAGCCTATTGCGTGAAATA
This sequence comes from Artemia sinica, assembly GCA_027921565.1. Taxonomy (NCBI): domain Eukaryota; kingdom Metazoa; phylum Arthropoda; class Branchiopoda; order Anostraca; family Artemiidae; genus Artemia; species Artemia sinica. The sequence goes on from CM051271.1 coordinate 44,682,287, forward strand.
CGGTTAGTCAGCCGGGTACCCAGAACAATCCTTAAGCAATTTCTCTGGAAAACATCTAGCAAATCTTCATCCGCTTTTCTGAGCGCCCACGCTTCAGAGCCATATCTGACAACTGTCATCACTGTAGCTTCTAATATTCTGATCTTGGTTTGTAGACTTGTCTTCCTATTCTTCCAAACTTTTTTAACTTTGAAAAAAAACACCCTGAGCCTTGGCTTTTCTACTTTTAACATCTTTACTGCTCCCACCATCTTTACTAATAATACTACCAAGGTAAGTGAAGCTGCCCACCTGATCAATCTCTTCATTAACCAACAACGCCTTTTCATCTTCACTTATTCCTAGCCTTATTGACTTAGTCTTCTTAACATTAATTTTCAAACCTATTCTAGCACCCTGAACTCGCACAACCTCTAAAACTTCATTTATTTTGCTCACACAATCATCTAGGATGCTTAAATCATCAGCATAATCTAAGTCCAGGAGACTTTTTCCTCCCCATTTGATTCCGTGGTCTCCCATTTCCTTTCCTGTGCTCCTTAAGACAAATTCCATCAAACTAATCCATATAAAGGGGGATAGAAAAAACCCTGCTTAACTCCTGATTTAATACAAAACCAGCTGCTAACCTCATTTCATACCTTAACCGCATCAGTGTTATTCTCGTACATAGCACTAATCACTTTAATGTATTTGTCTGGTATACCATACAAGGATAAAACCTTTACTAAAGCTCTTCTATCAACAGAATTGAACGCTGCCTCATAATCTATAAGACTGAGGACCAAAGGTGTTTGGCAACTCAGGCACTTCTCAATTATTAGCCTAAGAGTGAAAATTTGGCCGACACATCCTCTACCTTTTCTAAAACCGCACTGTTCTTCTCTTAAAACTTTGTCTATGGCATCTCTCAGTCTAAAAAGTAACATATTACTAAGTAATTTACTACCTACAGAGACCAGACTAATGCCTCGATAATTACCACACTCACTTTTATCACCTTTCTTATAAAGTGGCTTAATTAAGGTTTTCCTAAAATCGTTAGGTACTTCCCCTTTTTCAAAAATCATATTCATAATCTTCAGTGACTTATTTCTAACGTCAGAGCCACCATATTTAAGAAACTCATTTACCCTCCCTATCAGCACCTGGAGCCTTATTATTGTTTAATCCTTTTAGTACTGTCACTAATTCTTCCTCACAAAACAAATCTTCCTTCACATCCAAGGTATCACAAACTTTTTCATTTTCCTCTATATCTTTTCCTGCAACTCCATCTCGATTAAGCAAATTCTCAAAATGTTCGGCACATCTCTCTTTATTTCTTTCCTTATCGCTAATTGTGGCCCCATTCCTACCTTTAACTGGGCCAAGTCCGGATTGACTACTCCCTCTCAATTTATTAACATGCCAGTACAATATTTTACTTTAAAAAAATAAGAAAAATACTTTAAAAATACTTCTTTTTCAAATTTAACGGGTCTTTATTTGAGCACTCTTTCTTTAAAAAATTGTGGCAAAAAGTCAAACTTTAGCGTAAAGAGTGAGGGTTGAGGAAATACTATCCCCCCTAATATGCCGAACAGTGTCTGATCATTTTCAATTTAGATGCTGCTCCTTACTTTCAGTTGAAAAAATTTGTTCTCTTTCTTATTTAATTATGGAAAAATTCAGACATTCAATAATGGTTTTTTAAAATACGATGTTTGTGATGCCTTTGCAGTGATGTGGAGGGATTCAATGCACTAAGCCAGTGCACTAAAGGTAGGTAGAGTAATGAAGAACCAGGATAATTAATATGGAAAATGAAGACACAGGGGCAGATGTTTACCCCCCCCCCTCTCCACTATAAAAAATTGCTAATTTAAGTAATAAACAAAAATTTAAGAGATCCAATCACCTTAAAAAATTATTCCCAGTATGCAGCTACTCTTTCAAAATCAGTTCTGAACGTTTATCAAATGATGCAAGGAAATCTGCTTCTCTTCCTCCTCCCATATAAAATCTTCCCTTTACATTTCCCCGGAAATTTTCCTATCCACGAAAAATCCTTCCCGTTGAAATACCCCCGCAGAAAATTATCCCTAAAGAAATTTCCGTACATTTTCAATAGCAAATCCTATACGTGAACAATGGGCAAATTTTGTAACCCACAGCCCTCCACTTATGAGTTATGGGGGTAACATCATCCCCAGAGGCACATTTATTGGATCATTCAGCTATGCTGAATCTAATGGGCATCTCAAGATCTGATGTCTTGAGAAAAAGGAGGCTTGGGAAGAAGGCTAGTTGCCCTTCAATCTTTTTGATTGCTTAGAAAGGGCACTAGAACTTTTGATTTTCGTTCGAACCAGCCATCTCTCAAGCTTCTAGGACTAATGGTTTGGTACGATCTCCCCCCAAAAAAGGACCCATCCGCTATCTTCCTTTTGGCAACAAATATACAAAATTCTACATTTTTGTACATAGGAGCTTGAAACCTCTACCGTAGTGTTCTCTGACATGTTTAATCTGGTGGTGCGATTTTCATTAAGATCGCTTGAATTTTAAGGGATGTTTCCCGCTTTTTTGAAAATTAGGAAAATTTTCTCTGGCTTGATGGATAGAGCTAAACTTAATGAATCTTTTATGTTTGGAATCAGCATAAAAAGACAGTTCTTTTGACGCATCAATTGTTATCAAAATTTTCTGTTTTTTATAGTTTTGATTACCATGGGCCAAGTCGCTCAACACTTACAGTTCGTTACCATTTCCAAATTTACCCCAATACTATTTATATCCAAACTAAAATTTCGGCGGAGTCACAAATTCGAATTCGTGCATATAGCAAAAGAAAAAGCAAAATAACTCAAAAAAGGATACATACATTCATTTAACAACATAAAATGCATAAAAATTTTGTGCGATAGGGTCAGGTTTGAATCCTGACCCTATCGTTTATTACTCGCTCAAACAGTTTATTTATGGAATAACCCTTATATTATTTGCTGAAACAGATTGTTTTGATTCTCCATGTTCGATGAAGAAGACTCTTGCATTTTACTAACACTAGTTTTGTTTCAAGTTTAATTCTCAAAATAGTTACTAGTCCCCTTTACTGACTAAACAGTTTAAAACGCTCTTAAATTTAAGAAATTGAATCTAAAATATATTCTACTGGATGGTTCCAGGCTAAAAACCACTTTCACTTTCAGGGAGGAAGTCAGTGAATTCAGGGAGGAAATCCTAGATGAATTCATTCAAAATTGCATAGTTTCCGTTAAGATGAAAAAGGTCAAAAATTGCATCACAGGCTGACACCATTTATGGATTTTAGAGACAAATGTTGTAAAAAAAATTATGGTCTCTAAGGACGTATCTGGGGGAGGGTTACCTGTTTTGATCCCCCCCCCCCCCGAAGTTTTGTCCGAATCGTAAAACGTAGCAAAAAATCATAGAAAATGTTTTATGTGTTTTTTCGAGTCTTTTTGTACCCCCTCCCCCCCGCAAGCAATAAGAGTTCCAAATAGGGACAGGTCCTTTTATTAGACAGTGAAACAAAAATATATACAAAAGTCTGAGATATTTTGATGACATAGTCAGTCATCAGTCATGAATATTTTATTCAGTTTAAATATAGTTTGTTTAATTTTATATAGTAACTCTACTGATGATGATAACTGACTATGCTATCGAAACACCTCGAGTTTTTGTATATATTTTTGTTTCACTGTCCAATAAAAGGATATTTCTTTATTTGGAACTCTTATTTGTTTCGTCATGGAAAAGGCAGCGTGGTCTTGGAAAATATACCCCCCCCCAAAAAAAAAAAAAATCCCTCCAAAAAAAAATCCTTTATGCGCCCTTGATGGACCATATTAAAAAAAAAGAATATCTGCGGAGGGGATTATGCTAAAGCTTCTACTTATTTAGCCTTCTTCATACATCTCTAATTTTAATAGAATCTTATTCCTTGTTTTTTCCAAAATGATAGCTTTTTTATTCTCTTCTTGTGTTCCTGAAGAAATCCCTCAGAGACTACGAAAATATCTCAGAAAACTACTTCAGAACTTCTTTTTATTTGTCGTCACATTCATCATACACGGACTACGCTGAAGTTTTTACTGATTTAACCTTCTTTAGTGTTAATGGGACTCTTTTTTTGGGGATTTCTTTTTTGCCAAGACAATAGCATATTTTTTTTTCTTCTTCTTTTATCTCTGAAGATATCTCTCAGAGAAACCAAAAACATCTCTCTATGGCATTTCAATATATGAAGCGTTTTTCTATTTATTTTTCTTTTTTTTATCATTAATCGTTTTCAAGGCTCCCATCTGATATTATTTTCAACATTTTTCACACTCAAGTAAATGAGTGTGGTGCATAGCAAACGAGGAAATTTCTGTAGAATAATAAGTTAGTTGTTTCAACTGTTTCTCTGTTTTGTTATGGCCATACTATTGTTGTATTACACCTCAACAAAAAAAATTGAAATCAGAATTTATGGATTTCTCAGGTCGATTTTAACTTCACACTTGTAGCATACTACAGAACAGGAAATTTGAAATGGCTAACTCTTAGTGTAAAAATCTTTAAATTTAAGCTATCGTAAAATACTAATGCGGGGCTCCCACGGCGTCAACAAAGTTAATAAAGCTGTCTACAAAGTTAACAAACCGATTTCCTCGCATAACTTTGCTGACTTTATTGCAGTCGGAAAGAAGTTAAACTTCATTTAACTTTTTCAAGAAAGTCTAGAAAGTTCAAACAATAGCAGAAGATGTGTGGAATATTTCAAATAATGAACATACAAATTAGTTTCTACCAATATAATCGTTTATACTTGTTTAAATATTTAGCTTGGCAAATGAAACAAAAAATACTTTCATTTATTATTAAAAGAAAAAATGCTTAAAAAGATGGTTTTCTCAGCTCCATGTCTGACTATTTCAGTTACTTTCTATGAAAAAACTGCTTTTAAGTCAAAAAAGATGAAATGCTTGTGTGAGTGGGACAAACTTTATGGTTTGTACTTTCATTACAAACTATATTAACTTTATTGACGCCGTGAGAGCCCCGCATTATACTACATCTTCATATCTGTTCCAGCTTTATTTTACTGACAAAAGAACTGATATCCAATCTTTCATGTTTATTAAATAAAAAAAACAAGGTTTTTTAACTGAAAGTAAGGAACGACGTTAAAACTTAAAACGAACAGAAATTATTCCATATATGAAAGGGGCTGTCCCCTCCTCAACGCCTCGCTCTTTACGCGAAAGTTTTTTATTGTTTAAAATAAGTTGTGAGAAAGTCAAACTTTAGCGTAAAGAGCGAGGCGTTGAGGAGGGGACAGCCCCTTTCATATACGGAATAATTTCTGTTCATTTTTTATTTATTTTTTAATTTTTAATTTCTGTTCAAGTTTTAACGTCGTTCCTTACTTTCAGTTAAAAAAACTTGTTTTTTTTATTTAATTTTTGAACGTTTTTGAATCAATGCAGATTCTGATTTTGGCTCACCGTACATGATTAATTAAATCAAAATTTGCATATTAATTTTACTTTTGTTTCGTTAAATGGCTTTCTCTAAACTTGTTTAATTTTTTTTACAAACGTTTTTTTTAGTAATAAATATAAGTAACTTACGAATTAACTTACGTAACGAACTTCTATATTCATATATTTTTACTACGTATATTAGGGGCTCGCCCCCTAGTCAATCCCTCGCTCTTTCGAAGCCATTCGAAGAACCTCGCTCTTCCGAAGAACTTTAGTCAATACCTGCTAAAGTTCGAATTTTGTTTCAATTCTTTAAAAATGAACCCTTAATCACAAATGCCGTTATTTAGAATAAATAGTTCTTATGAAAGTACTAAAAACTCTTTGGCTTAAAGAGCGAGGTATTGACTAGGGGGTGAACCCAATCATACACGTAATATTTTCTGTTCGTTTTAAGTTTTGATGTTACTCCTTATTTTCAGTTGGAAAACTTGTTTTTTTTATTTAATTTATGATCTTTTTTTAAAATGATGCTGGGAAATCCGACGCCCCCTTCATAGCAATGTCCCTTCCCCCATGAAAACTTCTTTCATGGAAAGATCTTCCCACATAGCCCCCGACCCACCCACCCCCCTACTACCAGAAAAAATCCCCCCTGAAAACGTCTGTATATTTCCTAATAACCAATACTATATGTTAAAATTGGGTAAAGTTCATAACTTTCAGCCCTCCCCCCGGGGACTTCGGGGGATTAAGTCATCCTAAAGGAATTAGTTATCATATTTTCAACCATGCTGAACAAAATGGCTATCCCAAAATTTTGATGAGGTGACTTTGGGAAAAAATGAGCGCGGGAGGGGGCCTAATTGCCCTCCATTTTCTTGGTCACTAAAAAAGGGCACTAGAACTATTAATTTCCGTTCCAATGAGTCCTCCCACGATATTCTAGGACCACTGGGTCGATACGATCACCCCTGGGAAAAAAACAAAAAACAAAAAAACAAAAAATAAATGAACACGCATCCGTGATCTTTCTTCTGGCAAAAAAAAAACAAAATTCCACAGTTTCATAGATAGGAGCTTGAAACCTCTACGGTAGGGTTCTCCAATACGCTGAATATGATGGTGTGATTTTCATTAAGGTTCTATAACTTTTAGGGGTCTTTCCTTCTTTTCGAAAATCAGCCAAACTTTCTCAGGCGCGTAACTTTTGATGGGTAGGCCTAAACTTGATGAAAGTTATATATTTAAATTCAGCATTGAAATTTGATTCTTTTGATGTATCTATTGGTATCAAAAACCTGTTTTCTAGAGTTTTGGTTACCATTGAGCCGGGTCGCTCCTTACTTACTGTTCGTTACCACGAACTGTTTGATAAGTTTCAAAAAAATTTTGCATTAAATCTTCATTCTGTTCGAAAAAAATCACAATATTTACGCTTGAAGATTAGCCATAGTCCATCTCGCTGAACTATTCGTGCCCTATATTATTAGCACTCTAGCCGTGTATAATTATGTTTTTATCGGTAGGCGTGACCATAATCTGGCTTGTGCATTATGCAACAATATATTTCAAACTTACTCCTCTTTCCAAAGCTGAGCTCCTTTACTTTTTGAATGGTCAGCCTTTTATCCACTTCTTTTTCCAGCTTCCTCTCGTTGTATATATCGTTTTTGATCAGTTGTTCTGCGTGTGCCACATATTAGGGTACATTCACACAATGCTAAAGAGCCTTTCCCACTAGCAAAACTTTTGAATCTGCGTTACGTCAGGTAGCCTTGCAGATCAATTTTAGTCCGTAACGCAGGCAGTACCATATAGATTGCTCTATTTAGAATTTTATGCAACGCGACGTTCATTTTACATTATTAAAAAGTCAACATAGTAACATCAAAGTGTTGTTTCTGAGTGAACAAATAATAAATTTTGAGAATAAGTTAGTGAACTCATCTTAGATAGACTTTAACGCTTGATTAGAGCTTGAGTCCCCATATCAGTTTTATCAGTATCAGTTATTGAAAAGTTTACTTATGATAATTCTGATGGTTTTAGACAATGATTACAATAGTATTACAAATTTTGACGTTAGTCTTGGGTGAAAGGACTTGTCAAATCATGAAAGGTTACATTTAACGAACCGCAAATTAATCAATTATTATTAGAAGGTACGTACATTGCTTAGAAGCTGCTATAGGCAAGTAGTTTTATAGGTTAAGGGAAGCAGTGTTGGACACTACCCTGTATAGTATAGGACCGTACACCCAACTTGGGTTGCATCTAATTTTTATCTTTTTAGATCTCTCTATCTTAGACACATTGATAGCTCACCCCATATTATTCCTGAATAAAAAGACGTTCTTCACTTAGAAAAGGTCTGAATATAAATGTTATAAATAAAACAAAACATATAAATAAATAAATTCTGAGTACAAGTGTTGAGCTTTAGCACTCAATGTTAATCCCCTACAAAAAAATTATAACAGTTTACAGTGACGTTGAGGAGGGGACGTTGTCCCCTCCTCAACGTCTCGCTCTTTACGCTAAAGTATTTTATTGTTTAAAAAAAAATAGAGTTGTGAGAAAGTCAAACTTTAGCGTAAAGAGCGAGGCGTTGAGGAGGGGACAGCCCCTTTCATATACGGAATAGTTTCTGTTCGTTTTAAGATTTAATGTCGCTCCTTACTTTCAGTTAAAAAAACTTGTTTTTTTTGTTTAATTTTTGAACGTTTTTGAATAAATTCAGGTTTTGATCTTGACTCACCGTACATGAATAATTAAAACAAAATTTTCATATTAATTTACTTTTAATTGGTTAAATGGCTTTCTCGAAACTTGTTTCGTTTTATTTACGAACGTTTTTATTAGTAATAAATATACGTAACTTACGAATTAACTTGCCAATTCATAATTTTTTAATTTGATTTTTTAAATTATTTATTACTAATTTTTTTAAAATGATGATGGGAAATCCGGCGCCCCCTTTATAGGAATTTCCCTTCCCCCATAAAAGCTTCCTTCATGAAAAGATACTCCCATATAACCCCCGACCCGCCCCCACCCCCCACTACCAGAAAAAATCCCCCCTGAAAACGTCTGTATACTTCCTAATAACCAATACTATATGTTAACATTGGGTAAAGTTCATAACTTTCAGCCCTCCCCCTGGGGGCTTCGAGGGATTAAGTCATCCTAAAAGACATAGTTATAATATTTTCGACCATGCTGAACAAAATGGCTATCTCAAAATATCACAAAATGGCTATCTCAAAATTTTGATCGGGTGACTTTGGGAAAAAAATGAGCGTGGGAGGGGGCCTAGTTGCTGTCCATTTTTTTGGTCACTTAAAAGGGCACTAGAACTTTTAATTTCCGTTCCAATGAGCCCTCCCACAATATTCTAGGACCACTGGGTCGATACGATCACCCCTGGGGAAAAGAAAAAAAAAAACAAATAAACACACATCCGTGATCTTTCTTCTGGCAAAAAATGAAAAATTCCACATGTTTGTAGATAGGAGCTTGAAACCTCTACAGTAGGGTTCTCTGATACGCTGAATATGATGGTATGATTTTCATTAAGGTTCTATAACTTTTAGGGGGTCTTTCCCCCTTTTTTCGGAAATCGGCCAAATTTTCTCAGGCAAGTAACTTTTGATAGGTAAGATTAAACTTGATGAAACTTACATATTTGAAATCAGAATTAAAATTTGATTCTTTTGATGTATCTATTGGTATCAAAATTCCGTTTTTTAGAGTTTCGGTTACCATTGAGCCGGGTCGCTTTTTTCTTAAAGTTCGTTACCACGAACTGTTTGATTATACTTCTTTGTGCTTTAATATGATTGATTTTAAGTAAATAAGTAGCAGAAAATCTGCAGAAATTACAAGAAAAAAAGCGCAGACATTGTTGCTGCTGCCTGCATACAGAGGATAGTTTAACGTCAATAAACCAAGTAATGACTAGCAATGAAAGCAAACACCTTTCCTCTACTAAGATAAATACAAAAAAAACAACTAATTTTAGAACCTCCTGAACAGCTTATAGTTTCCATTATGCAACGCTAACTGGTCACACTATGTGCTGTTCGGCCACAGTATGTGCCGGCTGTGCTGTGCCACGAATTTCCGTGACCTGAATAAAAATTTTATTTAAACATGCTTTTACTCACTCAGTTTCTTTGAAATTCTTAAGCATGAATTATAAGTTTTTCACCCCCTAAATGTTAAGGAAGTTCCAACTTTCTATGTTTAATATTGTTAATATTGTTACCGTTTGTTAATATTGTTAATATTGTTCCCTAATATTGTTACCGTTTCCTTCTTTATTCTTCAACTGATAATCGTGAAATGAAAGTAATTAAGTCTTTCCTGAATAAGAATTTGTTTCTCGGAGAAACTAATAGCTAGGCAAATCCTCTGGCTTTTAAAACTCTTAAAAAAAAACTTGGGATATCCTATGTAATGGTACTTTGGAGAACTCACTGGAGTACTCAATTGAGTACTTAACGTGCATCTTATGTTTCCGCGTTTTGTCGGTAGTTCTCTTGTTGGAGGAGCTCTGTTGTCAGAGGGTTCTCTCTCTTGAGGACTTTTCAAGTTGGGGAGTTCTCTACCATAGGGTAAAAGGATGACAAAATGTTAACGAGTTCAGTGTCTATTGAAACGTTACTTTCTGGAAAGCCACTCATCATTTAGATTTTTTGTATTTTGTTTGTAAGTTAACTTTTGGATGTATTGCTAATTGTGAGGATGGAAATTACCATCATTTATAAGCCAGTGAGTTCAATGATGGTTGTCTACAGATTCTAAAAATATTGTGCTGTTAATAAATTTATCTTATCTGACGGTGGTTATATCTTACCCAAGTTTTGTTAGCTTAAGCAGTTATCGAACTTACTCTTTAAGAAATTCTATAGATTATACGATTGGAGATTGACCTGGAAAGACTATTTGTTTAATGCCTTGGGTGGAAAGATATACAATAGAGAAGGAATGAAACCCCCTCCTCAGTAATTTAAGAAACTTTTATCTGTATTCTCTTTTCCTTATCAAATTTTATATATTGTAGAATGTTGATTTAACACACACCCCCTGCTTTTACCTAGCAATTGACTCTGTTTCTCTTTACTTCAATCAAATCCCATGAACCAAATAGCCATAATTATGCTAATAGTCTGTCACACTTAGACATTTCGTTTTAGAGTCTCGAATTTACGAAGGGGAAGGTAAAAAGTAAAAAAGAACACAAAGAAAGCCTAAAGATATTGAAAATATAAGACATTATTGTAAAAGTTGAAAAATTTTCAGCTTTTAGATGGCAGTGTACGGGTACGAAGGTCCTGCCATCTTGCGTACAATGCTGCTGCCATCCATCAGGCTTAACTCGTTTGTTCTTACTGAGCAAATGTGCAGCGACTATTTGGAGTTCTATTTCGGACTTAATCATTATTACTTCGAGTCGGTCTGTAACTTTGACTTCTTTGCTAAGTCAGTATTAAGTCAGAGTCAATTTTGCCACCAAGTTTTTTCAGGCCATGGTTTTGCCACCTAATCACACAGATTAAATATCATTTCAGGATTCATGTTTATACAAAGCACAACAAACTTACCACTATGATATAGGAAATATTTTTGGTTGACCTTATTGCTGAATAAACCCACTATGTGGAAGCAGCTAGTCCCAAGAAAGAAAAAAAAATCTAGAATAATTCTTGATTTTTTTAGTCTTCTCTAAAATCTAAATTATGCAACATAAAACACAATGATTTGCCGTAACAAACATGTGATCCTAAGGTTTCCTTTTAATAATTAAATCTGGAAATGCACTTCTCGTCCGAATTTATTAAAAAGAATATATTTTTCGCTCTCCTATTCATTACAAATTAGATACTTCAAATTTAGTTTGGTAGTTTCAAAAATACTGTATGTTTTGCTCTTTACTTTCATTAGAAAATCTTTATCATATATCATTTAATTTAGAAAGATATCCCAGTACCACCCAAACAGTATAAGAAATATGAAATTGCTGTATTGTTACCTTCTTGTTTTTTGTTACACTCTCCACAGCCCTAAATGCTCCTTAAAATCCACAGACCTGTACTTAACTGAGAAGCACTGACATTTTCAAAAACTACAAATTTGCTTTAAGAGTTCCAGATTTACGTTTTGTACCCTCTATGCATTATCATAATCAACACAGTAATGTTGACTTGGTAAAGAGTAATCTTATAAAATTTTAAATCTAATTGATAATTTATAAAATAATATTAATTAATTAAGCGCCACAGTACTATTCAATGCTATGTAGTAGCATCACCCTATGTACTACCAGGGGCGAATCTCCAGCATTTTATTGGGGGGGGGGGGGCAAGAGGGGCCCATATCTGGATAGTCAAAGGGCATGGGATGTATAACAATCGTTTTCTTCACATTATTGGGGGGCAACTACCCCCCCCCCCCCCCCCCCCTTGCCACCCCCAAACGACGCCCCTGTGTACTACCTATGAATGTTTCCCTGTGAAATAACATTAATATTAAATATTCCAGTTGATTTAGTTGAATAATTGAACAAGTAAAATTATTTTATAGTTAGTAATTAATTTGTAGTCTAATTGATTCACGATATGATTTCTGCAATCCAAATAATCATTAATAATTTAATTGATACTTTCTTTTTGTCAGGCTCAAAGACACTAATGAGGAGTCATCTTCGTGCAAGACGAGTAGCTTTTTGGCAGCGTTTAGTGCCGGAATTACACAGAGCAGGAAAAGACGACCCCGTTTCAGACCCTGGTTCCGACTACCCGCTGCCTGCAACTTCTCGCAATGAAACAGAAGAGAGTAACTCAACCATCGCAACATGCTCATCATCAACTTTAAAGCTGAGTGTCAATCATTCGGTAACTGAAATAAAAAATACAACAATTCCAGAAGAGACAAATATATACTCAACTGCACTAAGTTTAACAATTGCAATTGGTTGTTCATTGTTAGTGCTGAACATTTTAATGTTTGCTGCTTTATATTACAAGCGTGACGAGAAGAGGCTGTCAGAGCGCAGGTGTAGCGTGAGCACACAGTCAAACTTACAAATGAGCTCATCAATGACACTCGATAGTAGTTACATACCTCTCATGCATCCAGGACAAGTGCGTTACCCTCAAGATGTATCATGTATAGATTGCCCTATAGAATACTTAGGTCCTGGACGGGCTGCTCAATATGGATCAGGGGAGAATAATGCTGGTGAAAAAAGTGTTTTATAAGGTTAATAGGCTCGGTGATTTCAATATTTTTCTACTAGTGATTATTTAGTAAATTACGATTGTAAAGAATAAGTTTTTATTTAATAAATTTCATTTCTTATGCACACGATGTTGGTGCCTGCACCTAGGGCCAGATTTAAAGCTTTGACGCCTCTAGGCCCAAGCGTTTTCGGCCTTCCGCTTTTGTGAGATTTTCGGGGAAATTCCCGATAATTCAGGGATAATAGGAGCACGGGACAGAACGCAACAGATGAGCCAAAAGTAATGAAACAGTGCACCTGGCACTTTGACGATTAAATCACATCAGTCCAGTTTTTGTTAGGAAAAAAAATTCTCAGTTTTAATTTATTGCGCCCCCTGACATTGTTCGTTCCTAGGCCCAGGCCTAGTGGGCCTACTGATAAATCCAGGCCTACCTGAACATTCACTTTGTAATCTCAAAACCGTAGTTTTAGTTTCCAACTTTCCATGAGACGTCCTTCATATCGATATCGAAAAGGATAACCTCTCCTAATTTGGAGTTTCCTTGGGCAAAGTGTGTAATTAACAATTAATTGAAAAAAGGCGTAGGATAACTTCTACATTTTAATGAAATCAAATGATAAAAAAACTTGAGAATAATAGGATAAACACCAAGAAGTCCCTTTTTAAGAGGGGTCCCAGTGGTATTAATTTACTTCTTTTTCTAATTATTTTTTTCTATATAGCTTTCAGGGGTAAACCAATTTTTACTAGTCGTAATTATATATAGGTACGGCGTAATCATAATAAGTGGTGCACCTTTTAATTATGATAGGGAATGGAATAAAAAGCTCGAATATGTCGGTTTAACATTCGGAAACCTTTATCCATGAAAAAAGGGAGAAAAAAAATACTAGAATTACTATTAAGGAGGTTTGAGCCTTCTGGAAATTTTCTTCGCTTAGAGGTCACTCGGCAAATTAGCTGCTGCTGGCAAAAGAATTTGGCCCATCCATTACCCCATCCATATCCTCATCCATTACCCATCCATGCAACAGAATAACGATTAAGGAATCAGAATTTTAGGTGAATCAATTCGTTTCAAGCTCTTCTTTTTATAATTATGATAGACCATAGATAGATAGATAAATATTTAATGCTCTAAAGCCAAAAGGGCCATGGCTACAAAAAATAACAAACAAGAAAACAACTTTCACACACACAACAATGTTTTCAACACTCACCCCACCCCCTTTACAAAAATCTATCTCTATGTGACATACCCATTTTTATATATTTTGCTATCATTCTTATTGTCCCATAATTTTTTGATCCCATTACTGAAACCAACCATTCACTTGTCCCCACACTACCAAAAAATAATTCTTTCCTTAAATCCTGTAATTCGGGACAAAGGGCCATGAAGTGAACCAGATCCTCACCATTTTCTTCCACACATGGGCATGAGTAAGGACCGTCTATTACCCTTACCCTCTCTAAATATTTCCTCCTTTCTCCAAGTGCAAGAAAATTACCCCTCCCTGATATTATACCACTTAATTTCTTCACTATTTAAACCCACTTTAAAATAAATGTCACATCCCCAGACCTCCTTCCATTGTCGGTAAACGCCGAGGCTCGCGACTTTCACACTGCCTTTTCTGAATCTCTTCATCTTCCAGCACACCCTTTACTAGTTTTGCTACGTTTCCTACTTCCACTCCTATCCCCTTCCCTTCAATCCAAACACCTGATAACCCACAACCATTTAAAATAGATTTCACCTGGGAAGCCCATGAACTTTTCCTTCTATCCTGCAACACCTCCAGATAAGCTGCATCTACTAACCTATTATTCTGTAAACCAATCACGTTTTCCCAGTATTCTATCATTTTAACCAATCTTTTTACCCTCAATGAAAACAATCCTGGATCACCCTTTAACACCAGACTATTAAATTTCCCGCTTAGCCCTAAAAGTCTCCTGAAATGTCCTAAATAAATTGTCTCTATTTTTCCCCTTTTTCAAACCCCCAGACTTCCCCACCGTAACTCAATACTGGGCCTACCTTCGTCTCACAAATTCTCTTCTGTAGCTTAATATCTGCCGGTCCTAGATGCCTAAGGGGACTCTTCAATAGCGTCCATGAAGCCTTCTGACCCTTCCAACTCACTATTTGCACCTGATCATTCCACCTCCCTGAACTTGTAAACTTACATCCCAAATAAATAAAATCCTTAACTTCTTTCATCTCTTTCCCTTTAAAATAAGACTTATTCTTTCTCCTTTCTTCTTTTCCAAAAACTAATGTAACTGATTTATCAATATTTAAAACTAATTTTTTACTCCCCAAATAACTATCCAAAATCTCTAACATCTTTTGCAAATCCGGAGCCGATTTCGCAAACAATACTATGTCATCTGCAAATAATAAACAAAACAGCTCCAGCGACATTAATTTTAACATAGGGAAGTTTTATTTCTAAAATACTCCTCAATATCATTCATAAAAAGAGAAAACAAACACAGTGATAGAGCGCATCCCTGTTTAAGGCCTACCTCACTTAAAACTGGCCTAGAATAAAAATACCTACCTTCACTACTACTTTAACCACCTCATACATTTTCATTACCACTTCTACTAACCTAATTGGCAATCCTAATTTCACTAACACCCCTTTCAACACACTCCTTGAAACTTCATCAAATGCTACCCTAGTGTCCAAAAACACCGCATATAGCCTATTTTCCCTATACCTTGTATATTTACTAACTAAAACCTGTAAACAAAACATTTGATCAATTGCACTTTAGTTTTCTCTAAACCCTGCCTGACATTCAATTAATCTACCTTTATTTGGCAACCATTTATCCATCGTATTAAACAGGACTCTACAAATTAACTTGCTGATAGAACTTCCTAGACTTATCCCCCTGTAGTTCTTGTGGAGGTTTCTTTCTCCTTTCTTAAATAATGGGATCATAATCGACATCTGCCAATTTTGCGGCCATAGAGATGTACTTAGAATTGCCGAGAATATCAATGCAAGCACTGGCAGCATTCACTCTTGGCCATTTCAACAGCTTAGTTGACACTCCGTCGATGCCCGGTGCTGAGTTCCCTCTATATTTTTAAAGGCGTGCCATATTTCCTCCTGTCCAACCGGCTCCAGTAGTTTAGCGTCCTCTGAATCCAACTCAATATCGGATGTCTCTTCTAAACTATCCATCTCCTCATCAGATCTCTCTTCGTCCTCTTCGGTGTATATCTCTTTGTATTTTTTTTCTAAGTATTCTAGCCAGGTATCGGTGTGAGGGACTGAATCAGTCAACATTCTATTTTCTGTTGATTTCCTAATTAACTTCCAGAACTCCGTCGTATCATTCACGCTAAATTTCTCCTGTATTTTTTGGCTTTCTTCCTCTTCAAAACGTCTCTTCTTCAACTTAAGTAGCCTTTTATATCCCCTTCGCTTGTCCCTATAACCTGAAAATTTTTTTCCACTGCAACTGTACTACTAGCCTTAAGCAACCTAAAAGCTTCTAAAACCTCCTTCTTCTAATTCTCACATTCCTTATCAAAAAACTCATCAAACCAGTACTCCTACCATTTTTTCTCCTACGTGCCACCTTAGTTCATATCGTATACAAAACCCACGACAAAAAATCAACAGAACCTGCTATATCCCCTTTCCTTGTCAAATCCTTACTCTTCTGAATAAATAATCCAGCCATCTAACTTCAACTAGTACCTTTTTCAACTTCACCTCACTATCATTATCAAACCTTAAACCTTCCCTCGAATCAAGCTCATTACCCATCTTTCCCTTAACCCCAAGTTTTTTCCGGCTTTCAGCCCATCCTCCCCCTCCTACTTCAACCCTAATAGGCACGTGATCCGACCCAGCCAGCGCCATCACCTCAAAATCCCCACAACAAGAAAGAAGCCCCAGACTAACAACCCCGTAATCTATAACACTTAGAGATTTACCCGAAAAACATGTAAAATCCCCCACTCCTTTATCCTTCCTTGTCCTCCCATTCAAAATAGCCGAATTCTGCTTACCACAAAAATCCAGTAATTTTTTACCCCAATTATTAATTCTCCGATGACGATCCTACTCCTCCTCCTCATAACCGACGGGTCAATCATGTAAACTCCGTTCATTTTTCTAGTTCGAGATCGACCTTCTCCTCACGGGATCCTTCGTCCTCCCCTGTATATCCGTTAAAATCCCCTAGAAAAATAAAATAATCAGATGGCAACTGTTCTGAAAAACGATCCATATCTTTTTCTAATATCTCACAGGTATCTTAATCACTAAAAGTGCTAGTTTCCGGCGGTAAATACACTGAACAAAAGATAAACGAGTTACTACCTAAAGATACACGCACCCATAGAAGATTACATGAAACACTTTTCAACCGAGATACATTTCGCTATCTTTTCGTTATCAATAATGCAACTCCTCCATAAGTTCTACCATTCTGCGATCGATTTCTTTGAGATCCAAAATAAGAAAATCCTTCTATTCTCTCCTCTTTTTCCAGCCACGTTTCTACTAATGATGCAACTGAAAAATCACGACATTTAAGAAGACACTCTACTTTAAGATACGAAAAACCCTGAACATTCCAATGCGCTAAATGGCACTCATAATTTGCGCTATGGCCCTGCTTATCCTATCCACTATCTGAGCCAATGGGTTGTGACGGATTAAATAGCCGCCTAGGTTCCATGTTTTTAGGGTCGTCAGCTCTAACCGACTTCCTCTTCTGTCTTAGGTGGTCATCTGGGCTAATAATTTGTTGGCTGTTACGTTTGGGAGCCCCCACAGGCCCGACAAAAGTTGATGTGGAGCCTTTTTAAATAACCGGAGTTTCACTGTTCACCCCATTTATTTCGTTATCACAATTAAGCTCCTCCACTACACTAAAGAAATATTGAATTGAGGATGAAGATCCTGAACGCGATCTTGAATTGCAAGGTTTTTCCAGGTTAAACCGATTATTTTCACAAACCAAACTCGTTACTAAACTTTTTTGCGGCACTGATAAAGAGCCGGGTTCACAGAGAAACTGTTGTCCACCCTTTTCCTTAAAATGGGTCATGGTACTCGCTGATGACTCTATATTAGGGGCATTCGTAACATCAACCACAGATTGCTTATCAAAGCTATATGTAAAACACTTTTGACCGATATATAACTTTGTCTTTCTTAGTCTTGCTTCTCTACTTTCTCCTCTAGCACCTTCAAGAAAAGGCTTTAGGCGGTTACGGATAGACAGTTTCCGCTCTGTATAGTCGGGACCACAGTATAAAGATATATCAGTAAGTTTACCGCAGATAATTTCTGGCTCTTCATTCTCGGTGCGAACAAACAGATCCTCCCACTTATTCTTGCATTAGCGCGTACAAACAGCTCCTCTCATTTGATCTGCCATCAGCGGTCCAATTACCCTGGAACACGTATTTTGGCAGAAACTTTCTCAAAATGCCTTTGAAACCAACTTGAGACTTCGAAACCTACTTTTAATTCTTAAAAACAAATAATAATAACATTGCACTACTAATTACCGATTTTCATATATGTATTGGAGTAGTTTCTTCAAAATTTAGTGTTCCAACGTTGAAGCCAAGTTTCGCGTTCAAGAGAAAGCTTACTTGTCTACCCGTGAAAAGATCTAATGTCGCCTATGTTTCTACGTTCTCTGGAGCACTCGCCCCTCGGTCTGGGTTTTATAATGGGTGAGATAGGGAAAGATCACACTGCCTATAATTTATATACTGTGGTCGGGACTAATACCAAGACCCGCCCTTTTCAGGTGAGCACTTGACCGCATTATAATATCACGAATGTAACCGCTTGTGAACTTAACCAACACCGGTCGCGTGTCTTGTTTAGCTTTTAGCGGCAAAACGTCTCTAATGTCCATCATTTTCAGCCCTAAATTTGGCACATGTAAGTTCAGTGCTTTCATTACATCTTCTCTTAAGCAAGAACCTTTGTTTGCAGGATCGAAATTATACAGGACCAAATTACACTTTTTAGACTCGTTTTCTAGTCTTTGCAATTTCACGTTATTAGCCGACAATTCAGCTTGCAAACTTAGGTAATCTTTTTTCAATTGTGGCGCATCCTCCGAGAACTTCTCTACTGTCGAATCAATTCGCAACGAAATAGCAAATAGGTCGTTTCTAAGTTCTTTAACCTGCAACTAAACTATTTCTATTCCGTTCAATTTTCGGTTCATTTCTTGTAGAGTTTCAGATAAATTAACAGAAGTCATAATTAATCCGGAAATATGGTAATGATAATTAGAAAGGTTACTTATCTTTCTGTGAGGGCCTAGCCTCACAAATGCATCCGAGTGACGATTTTTTGTGACTAGCTTCACACATGTACTCCAGCCAAACTGTGTGAGGTCGACCTTCCTTCAAGCTTCACGGAAGTGAATACTCCAATTACCGTGCAGGGCCTATAGTCATTCTCGCAAAATTGCCGCTTAACATGGCAAGTCTTATACAGTAAGATTTCCACTTAACACGACAATAATTGTCAATAGGAACAGGTTTTTCAAGATATTTCACTGCCTGTGTATTTAGATGTTACCGGAATGAATGCTGAAACGCTATTGCATCCATACTCCATACCATATGAAGATATGAAAAGAGGTTCAATATTCTGTTTACTGAAGTTATAAAAGCTAAGATTTGTTGAACAAAAAAAGAGAAAAAGAAAATAGTAAATACACAAAAGATATTAGAAATTTACACTAGAGGGTGTCCATAAAGCCTTTTCACAGTGTGCTGTGCGTTGGAAGTGTATAACCACTGTTTGAGTTTATTAAAAAAAACTTTAAATTGTTTACATTTTAAAAAACTGCATCCCATAAAGCTAAATTATGGATGCAATAGCTATAATACTCACCCTAAAGTCCAAAGGAAAACAAAATAAAAACTAATTTTGCCCCCTTCGGCTCATCTTCGACTCGTCTTCGACTCGTTCATACCCGAAAATCTCGATTTTCAAAGATTTTCTTTTGATTTTTTCTAAATTATGGATTTGTTAGAGAAGTACCAAATTTTCATCAGTGTTGCCAAGTTGAACCGCAAAAATAAATAAGCAAAACTAATCAGTTAAATTTGACAACGCTTTTTTCCTTAAAAAGTCGAACATTAACAATCGGTAGACACCAAAAGACAACTATCACTTCAAAGGAAAGCTACACCTTCTTCAGCTTTTTGGTTACAAAAAAAACCGCAGAAAATAAGCTAAAATATATGACAATAAATAGATTGAAAAGCATGGCATTCCTCTGAAGGTGTGGTTGTCTTTAAGAATCAACAAATTATTAATATTTGAATTTATAACACGACGAAACGTGTTGTCAATTATAATAATTAGTTTTGCTTATTTATTTTAAACGGTTTAACATGGCAACTCTGACGAAAAGTCTGATACTGCCCTACAAATATCATAAATTTTAAATAACTAAAAAAATAGACAATCTTGGTTTTCAGACATGAATAGACTTAAGGTGGGTCCAGGGTAAAAATAATTTATTTTCGGGTGCTCGGTACTTTAACAATGTGAAACACCGAGGACTTCTTTCCCTCCTGGTCGGGAACTGAAGTATATTTTGGTGCATAAATGAAAGTATGTAAGTTAATTAACATCTAGCACCCGCTAATGACAAAAAATGCATATAAATATCATTTTGTTAAAAAAAAATAGTTCTCTACTTTTAATGATAGGCCTATATATGTTTTGTTAGTTTCTATTTAATCTATTCAAACAATCAAAATTATTTTCCCTTTTCTTGATTTTTTTTTAACCTTTTAGGGCCGTAATACATTTCCGTCAGTGCTGCCACTTTGAACTGTCAAAAAAATAAATAAAACTAGTAAGTGAAGTTTGACAAAGGTTTTGTCAGTAAAATCTAATTCTTAACGATTTATTAATCCCAAAGACAACTAAACCTTCAAAGGATGCTCTTGATAACCTTCCTAAGCTGTTTGATGCCAAATGTTTCCAGCTTATTTTTTGCTGATTTCCCCCCGCATTTTTCTTTTTTTTTCTTTGGCACCCAGTAGGCTACTAGAGATAAGATTATACTGAAGTGATTAACGACTATAAGAAACCAAAAAATAGCCAAATTCATGTTTTAAGTTAAAAATGTAAAATTAAAATATTTGTTAAACCAAAACTATCAAAAACTGCACAGCTGCACATGGAAGTTCTTATATTAGAAACTGAATTCCAAATTTTAAAGATATATATGGTTGTTTAAGTTTCTGTTTAACCAATTCAAAAAATTAGATTTCGTTTTTGCTGTCCTTAGTATTTCCTTAGAAATCTGTATTAGTACTTCCTTAGTATTTCATGTACTTAGAAATCTATAATTGCAAGAATACTGCGTTTCTATTTTTTCATATTTAGCTATTTGAAGTAGAAAAGATGACTAGACTACACCAGCCAGTTCACCATGTACCCCTTAAATCCTTTTTCGTGTTTTTTTTTTTTTTACTATGTATCTCCAAACACGTGACAATGCAAAAAGGGGTCCTGCAGACCTAGGTTGAATGAGCTGACGAAATAAAAACGTAAGAGATGTTAGAAATATTGTGGGATAACAAGGATACTTTTTTCTTTTGAGCTTAAATAATTGAATGAAAATAGGCAGATTAACCAGGCCAATTGATTCAGTCTGAAAATAGCCATTTTATTCTATCCATTTTGCTCAATTGTGCTAAAACATAAAATAAAATACTTCAGATTTCCCAGAATCCTTTTTGAATAATCTATATCACGTAATTTATCATATTGGTAAATTCACCCATTGTTGAGCAGATTGAGGATAATCCCAGGCAGTGCATTAACTAATTGTGCTTATAAGTCTCCAGATGAAGGAAATCACAACAAGATAGATTGAGACGAGTAAATTTGATAATTTCAACACCAGCAAGTTTATTTTGAAAATATGCTGACTGACCGTATTTAAAACAGTAGGCTGTACGAAAAGTGCGGCTCAATCCCGCTTTCTATGGCTATAAAGAGAGAAAGGTTGAGATGGCTAGGGCACGTTCTGCGGATGAACAATAACGGATTGCCGAAGATTATCCTATTCGGCAAACGGTCTAGGGCTAAACGAAAAGAAGGTTGTCTGCATTTGGGGTGGGAGGATGTCGTAAAGAAAGATTTAAGGGAAATTCAAAATCCCTGGTAGGGAGTAAAGAGAGAGACTTTGAATACATTAGGTGGAGGAGGAGCCTCCGTAGTTGTGTTGGCCTCAGGCAGCTTGGTGCTGAGGTGAGTTATTATTAGTAGTAGTACTATCGTTAGTGGATGAGTAAACTTGAAGAAATGCTTAATCATAGGCAGCGCAATAGCGCTGCTTATGTAAAGAACGATGTGGGCACAATATACTATTTTTTTTTCGTGGTCTTAGACCAGGGTACTTCGTATCGAAGGAGTTGTCGTAGAAACTTCGAAAAGGGCTAATTCAATTGGAAATTGGAGTGGCTAGTGCCCTTTTGAATAGTCAAAAGTGATTGGAAGGCAACTAGCCCCCCCCCACGCCCATCATTCCCCCAAACACATCCAATCAAAATTTTGAGGTAGCCATTTTTTTCAGCGTAGTTGATTTTTTGACAAAAAATATGTTTTTGAGGAGGACACTCCCCCACAATTCTCTGGGCAAGGGTTTTAAGTTATGCCCTGGGGGCATATAAGAACGATGTTGGCACAATATATTATTTATTATTTTTTTTTCTTTAGAGCAGGGCACTTCATATCGAAGAAGTTGTTGTAGAAACTTCGAAAAGGGCTCATTCAATTTGAAATTGGAGTTGCTTGCGCCCTTTTTAATAGTTGAAAGTAATTGGAAGGCAACTAACACCCCTTCCGCAGCCACCATTTCCCGAAACACATCCAATCAAAATTTTGAGATATCCATTTTGTTCAGCGTTGTTGATTTCTAGATAGAAATCATATTTTGAGGAGGACACTCCCCCACAGTCTACAGGGCAATGGTTGTAAGTTATGCCCTGGGGGCATATAAGGTTTTTTATAGAAAGCGTTGCCGTAGAAATTTCAAAGAAGGCTCATTCGATTGGCATTTCAAAGGGCTAAAAACCTTTTTAATAGTCGGAAGGGATTGGAGGGCAACTAACCACCCACTCACGCCCACCTTTTCCCCAAACACATCCAATCAAGATTTTGAGATAGCCATTTTATTCAACGTAGTTTTAAGTTCTGGAAATTAGGGCTTTGAGGATTAAAACCTCCCTACAGCCCTCAGGGCAAGGGTTGTAAGTTGTGTCCTGGGGGCACATAAAGTTTTATAGAACGAGTTGTCGTAGAAACTTCAAAAAGAGCTCATTCGATTGGAAATTGAAATGGCTAGTTCCCTTTTTAATAGTAGAAATTGATTGGAAGGCAACTAACACCCCTTCCACTCCCACAATTTTCCCAAACACATCCAATCAAAAGTTTGAGATAGCCATTTTGTTCCAAGCAGTTTAAAGTTCAGGAAAATGTACCTTTGAGCAGGACACTCCCCCCACAGTCTCCAGGGCAAGGGTTATAAGTTATGCCCTGGGGACATATAAGGTTCTTATTGAAATCGTTGTCGTAGAAACTTTAAAAAGGGCTCATTCGATTGGAAATTCAAAGGGCTAGTGCCCTTTTCAATAGTCAAAAGTGATTTGAGGGCAACTAACCCCCCTCTCACGCCCACCTTTTCCCCAAACACGTCTAATCAAAATTTTGAGATATCCATTTTGTTTAACGTAGTAGAAAGTTCTGGAAATTAGGATTTTGAGGATGACCCCCCCATCCCTCTGGGCAAGGGTTGTAAGTTATGCCCTGGGGGTATATGAGGTTTTTAGTGAAAGCGTTGTCGTAGAAACTTCAAAATGGCTCATTCAATTGGAAATTGAAAGGGTTAGTACCTTTTTAATAGTTGAAAGTGATTGGAGAGTGACTAATGCCCATATCACGCCCACCATTTTCCCAATCACGTCTAATCAAAATTTTGAGATATCCATTTTGTTCAACGTAGTCGAAAGTTCTAGAAATTAAGTTTTTTAGAATGATAAACCCTTCAGAGCCCACAGTGAAAGGATGGTAAGATATGCCCTGGGGGCATATAAGGTTTATATAGAAAGTTGCTGTAGATATTTCAAAAAGGGCTTAGCTGATTGGAAATTGAAATTGCCCTTTTAATTTGATAGTCAAAAGTGAGTGGAAAGTGATTAACCCCCCCCCTCCTCACGCCCACCATTTCCCCAAGAACGTTCAATCCAAGTTTATAGATAGCCATTTTGTTCAACGTAGTTGAAAGTTCTGAAAATTATGTATTTAAGGATGACAACCCCCCAGAGCCCCCAGGGCAAAGGTTGTAAGTTATGCCCTGGGGGCATATAAGGTTTTTATAGGTTGAGTTGTCTTAAAAATTCAAAAGGGCTCATTCAATTCAAAATTGAGAGGGCTAGTGCCCTTTTTAATAGTCGAAAGTGATTGGAGGGTAATTAGCCCCCCTCTCACGCCCACCATTCCCCAAACACATCCAATCAAAATTTTCAGATAGCCATTTTGTTCAACGTAGTAGAAAGTTCTGGAAATTTAGTTTTGGAGGATGACAACCCCCCCCCCTCCCATCCCTCAGGACAACGGTTGTAAATTATGCCCTGGGGGCATATAAGGTTTTTATTGAAAGCGTTCTCGTAGAAACTTCCAAAGGGCACATTTGATTGGAAATTTAAGGGACTAGTGTCTAGTTTCATTTTTAATAGTTGAAAGTGATTGGAGAGTGACTAACGCCCCTCTCATGCCCACCATTTCCCCAATCACATCCATTCAAAATTTTGAGATAGCTATTTTGTTCAACGTAGTTGAAAGTTCTGGAAATTAGGTCTTATAGGATGACAACCACCCTAAAAGTCCTTAGGGTAAGTGTTGTAATTTATACCTTCGGGGCATATAAGGTGTTTCTCGAAAACGTTGTCGTAGAAACTTAAAAAAGGATCATTCGATAGGAAATCGAAAGGCCTAGTGCCTTTTTTAATTGTCGAAAGTGATTGGAAGGCTTGACGTTATTATAGTAAAGATCGATAGGGGTATAATGTATTATTTTTTGTTGTTGTTGTTGTTTAGACTAGGGTACTTCGTATCGAAGGAGTTGTCGTAGGAACTTCGAAAAGGGCTCATTCTATTGAAAGTACAAAGGGCTGATGCCCTTTTTAATATTCGAAAGTAACTGAAGGGCAACTAATCCCCCTCCCACGCCCACCCTCCCATTTTCTCATTATGTTTAAAAACTAAATGTTGCCTTAAGATTAAATCAAAATGCTCTGTGTTAATGCTAATTCCCAATAAGACATCTCAGCAGTATCCCAAGAACGACTGATGGTATTATGTTCAAACTGTTGGGGCTACTTCTGCTCTTACAATTTAACCAAATCAATATAGCGTAAGTGTATCTAAGCTATCAAAGAAAGTAAACAGATTTTTTTTTGCGAATGGTATCAAGTTTTCCATTTCACGTTATCTAGAGGAGGTATGAAACTAAATTAAACACTACTATTTGTGTCCAGATTGTTAAAAGGGAGTATGCTGTTAAAAATTATTGGAAATTTTTCTCCAGCATACAAATAGCAGGCCAAACTATAAAATCTTAAAGAAAACGAAAAGATTTAACTTATTATTTTCTTTTTCCCTGAAAAGACTATGTCGATATAAAACGAACAAAAATTAATTAAAAAAAAATTTCATAGAACAAGTTTTTCAAAGAAAAGTAAAGAGCTCCATTAAACAAAAAATGAGCAAAAATAAAATCAAATAATCTACCAAGCATGAAACTACCACAAATCAGCATCGATAAATAATGAAACCCAAAACGAACAGAAATTACAATAAATAACCGAGTCAAACTCAAAACGAGTAGAAATTAACATGAGTAGGCCTCAAAACCCCTATGCCTCCCCAAGGGCAGAAAATAACTTGCACTTTACTGAAAAAATATAAATGCTTTTACTTCTATAATGTTTTTAATAAATGTTATATCAGTATATGTATATTAAACTGACAATGCACATTTTTTTATTATTTGATTTTATTTTTGCTCATTTTTGTTTAATGGAGTTCTTTACTTTTCTTTGAAAAACTTATTTTGTGGAAATTTTTTTTAATTAACTTGAAGAAAATGTTCCCGGAGCTACTGGAGAGTTTTTACTCGAGGATTAAGCTCGAATTAGCAGCAACTTTTAATTACTTTTTTGCTTAGATTGAAATAGTAAAATTATTTAAAATCGGTTCATCACCAGCATGTTCTTTTTTGGGAATATCCAAAGAGAAAAAATATACTTTTACCTTGAAGAAAACGCTACAGAGGCTTTACGAAGGCTTTTGTTCGTGGAATAAGCTCGAATTCGCAGCAAATCTGATTTTTTATCTTTCTTACATTTAAATGTCCTTCACTTTTTAAGGTCACTTCAACACAGGCAGGTTACATTTTGAACAAAGGCATCATTTAGGGGGGGATGACTGGGGATATAGACCCATCCTGATTTTAGGAAGGGCCCCAGATCAATTATCACCATCTCTGTCGATTTGATTTGAAGTGTAAAAAAAATTGCATAAAAAAGTGTTCTCAGTAAAAACAAAACCGTTTCTAATACAGCTGTACTTCACAACAATAAATTGTGGGCTTCATTCCCTGACACATTTTGATGGGAAATCGAAAGGCCTAGTGCCTTTTTTAATAGTAGAAAGTTATTGGAAGGCTTGACATTATTATAGTAAAGATCCATGTGGGTATAATATATTATTATTATTAATTTTTTTTTTTTTTTTTAGAACAGGGCACTTCATATCGAAGGAGTTGTCGTAGGAACTTCGAAAATGGCTCATTCGATTGAAAATAGAAAGGGCTGATGCCCTTTTTAATAGTCGAATGTAGCTGGAGGGCAACTAATCCCCCTCCCACACCCACCCTCCCATTATGTTTAAAAACTAAATGTTGCCTTAAGATTAAATCAAAATGCACTGGGTTAATGCTAATTCCCAATAAGGCATCTCAGCAGTATCCCAAAAACGACTGAGGGTATTATGTTCAAACTTTTGGGGCTACTTTTGCTCTTACAATATAGCCAAAATCAAAATAGCGTAAGTATATCCAAGCTATCAAAGAAAGTAAACAGATTTTATGGCGAATGGTATCAAGTTTTCCATTTCGGGTTATCAAGAGGAGGTAGGAAACTAAATTAAACACTGCTATTTGTGTCCATAATTTTATAAGGGTGTATGTTGTCAAAAATTGCTGAAAACTTTTCTCCAGCATACAAATAGCAGGCCAAATTAAAAAGTCTTAAAAAAACGAAAAGATTTAAATTATTAATTTCTTTTTCCCTGAAAAGACTATGTTGATATAAAATGAACTGAAATTAACTAAAAGACTTTTTCAACAAAATAAGTTTTTCAAAGAAAAGTACATAGCTCCATTAAACAAAAAATGAGCAAAAATAAAATCAAATAATCTACCAAGCGTGAAACTACCACAAATAAGCATCGATAAATAATGAAACACAAAACGAACAGAAATTACTATAAATAACCGAGTCAAACTCAAAACGAGCAGAAATTAACATAAGTAGGGCTCAAAACCCCTATGCCTTCCCAAGGCCAGGATATAACTTGCACTTTACTGAAAAAAATTAATGTTTTTTGTTTTATAATGTTTTAAATAAATGTTATATCAGTATATGCATATTAAACTGACAATGCACATTTTTTATTAGTTGATTTTATTTTTGCTCACTTTTTGTTTAATTGAGTTCTTTGCTTCTCTTTGAAGAACTTTTTTTGTGGAATTTTTTTTTAATTAACTTGAAGAAAACGTTCCCGGAGCTACGGATTTTTTACTCGAGGATTAAGGACATCGAGGATTACTCGATCCTTAAGGACAGTCTTCAAATATGCTGTCTCTGCTTAAAACTGACTTCGTCCTCTATTTAATGGCCCAATGAAGTTTGCTACTTTTAAAAATACCATGTATACAAGCTAGTTCTGTCATAGTTTACCAGGCAGGTTACGTTTTGAACAGAGGCGTCATTTAGGGGGGATGGCTGGGGTTGTAGCCCAATCCTGATTTTAGGAGGGGCCCCCAAATCAATTATCACAATCTTTGTCGATTTGATTTGAAGTGTGAAAAAAAATTGCGTAAACAAGTGTTCTCAGTAAAACAAATCCGTTTCTAAAATATCTGTACTTGACAACAATAAATTTTGGGCTTCATTCCCAAACACATTTAGTTAATATTCTTTTTTCATATTTTGCAACATAATTTTATTGCCTTGTTCTTACAGCCACGGTCACCAACTTTCATTACAATAAAGTAATTGACCCAGGATCCATAATAAAATTATAAATTAGAATTATAATGGAGCAGTGATCCCCTCCATATATACGTATTATGCACTCTATATTTCTTTGGGGCTGCTTGTGAATCTGTTCTGACTCTTTTCTGAGTCGTGTTTGGCTCAGATCTTCCCTGTTTCTGAACTTGGTAAGTAAAGCACAATTTTGTAGAGCCACGGACTTTTTGCGTTCCTAGTAGCCATAGACGTATTATTATTAATAGAAGGCAGACCGTATGGGACTGTGAAAGTCTCTTGTGCTTTTTCTTCTTTGCCTCCAGTCAATATGTTAAATTTGAAATTTGATTTCATTCAAAATGATTATTTCATAAATTTCGTTTCTCGAATTGTCTTGAAATTAAGCATCTGGAATTTTGGAGAAATAAAAGTGGGAATTTCCGACCAGTAATTTTTTTTAGATTTCAGGAAAGATAAGAGAGACAAGAACATACTACCTAGCTAAGCTGTTGCACCACTTATATAAAAGGACAATTCAAAGAATCGATAAAGATCTTGAAGAACGATACTTAATCTCACACACCAAAGATCATAACAAAACGAGATTATGAAAAAGGAAAAGATTTGTTAATAAGACAGTTAAAAGAAACACCAATAATGAAAGACAAAATATTTCGACTTCACAAACGAAAGGCTTTATCAGCGGGGAGGGGGGGGAGGAGGCTTAGCTTGAATCAACTTATAAAAAAAGTGATAAAACATGACAAATTTAACAAGTAAGAGCTATGCAAGGGGGAGGGGAATTTAATGTTAAGCATCCAGAGGGTGGTTATATCGATTGCAGGCTATATAAATTGCATCGCTTGCAATTTACATTAGGTGCCATCCTCATAGATTCAAGCTTGTGTTGGGTGATTCCATTATGAATTGAGATGATTGGCTTCTATTTTCTCAACTGTTTGTTAATTTTCTGAAAGCCACTGGCATAACTGGTCGTCAGCTGGAGAAATCATCTATTACAAGATGGGCATACTGGAATAGATCGGTGAACAAAGCACTGAATAGATACAACTGTATTTTGGCCGTTTTATCGATTACTAGAAGATCTACTGCCGGGGAATATGCAGCTCAGGCCCACGGGCTCGTAACCATACGTCACACATTTGAATCTATATTTATACTTCATCTAGCGGAAAAAAAAATTGGCGCCACGAACTCTATCTGAGCAGCTGCAGGAACTAGACCTAGTTTTCTCTAGTAGGTACTGGTCTTATTGTAGGTACGCGAGATAAAATTTTAGACATGCAAACTGACGATGGTTTTTGTGAAACTTTTCATAAAGCCAAATAATTTTCTTGTGAGTGCAGTCTCACTGGAAGACCTTTTGCAAAATTCTCAGAATTCTGATTCTTCATGTAAAAGACCAAAGCGTGAACAGCAAGTAACTTCCAGCATTTGTGATTTTGTAACCATGTCGACTTTGGGAAAAAGCAATCTTGCTGAAGTGAAAGAATCAACTAAAAGCGTAAGGGATCATTTTTTTTTACAGACAGATTTTTCTCCAAGTTTGAAATTTGCTTCGTGACTGCTCCCCGCACTTTATCAATACTGGCCGACCCGCTAGTGTAGCTTTGCATTACAAAGAACCTTACATTGACACAACTCTGTTGGCCTCACAAATGGATCTTGTGAGAAGATGTACACTCATTAGCTAATACGCCAAAAGATTTCTTTGATCTTCGTGGTTGTCTGTAAGCAATGTCAATAGCGTATTCCGAAGTTTTGAAAATTATGCAAATCTTCATTACTCTGCCGATCACAACGGCTAGCATTGAAAGATGCTTTACTACACTAAGCCTGATTAAAACCTATTAAAGATTGACAGTGGGCAGCAAAAGGCTCAGTGATCTGATATTGATATTTAGTGAAAAGGCTCTTATGAAATTGTTTGACTTCAATGCTATGGTTATAAAATATATTTAAATATATAAAAACTATTGTACAAAATTCAAGTATATAAAATATATGGTTAGAAAAATATTTTTAGAAAAATGAGACCTTGTCGGTTCTCAGGGTTATAATAAAACTGTGAATTACTTTCCAGCTTAAGTTCTCTCTGCATTCATTAAACACTTTAAAATTGCTTCTTACTATTATTAGTCAATTTTGGGAGAGGCCTGTTCTAACCACTATGAAGAAATATTGACCTTCAACAACTAAGAGCCGAACATTAAAGGGGGCCAATAGAGATTGCTTATCCCCCCCCCCTTAGCTCCGAATGAAATAATTCCTCTGGTTTTAAAATATCCTAAGACATAGGATTTAACTTAATCTTGAAGGAAAGCCTCCAGGAGTACTTCAATTCAAGGGCGGCTTTTACTCTGAGACTAAGATCGAATTTACAGCATTTCATAAATACTTATTAACTCAAATAGCCTTAACTAATTAAAAGCATTAACTAATAGATTTTTATTTTGAATAAAAATGGTACTCTGTTCCCTCAAATGTAAATATGTGTTCAACCAAAAATAATAAAAAAAAAACGAAAAAATAAAAATAAAAAAGGCTTTACAGTGATATTTGAAAGTATTGTCATTAGGCATCTTGGGCCTAACTCTCACAATCCAACTCTTTTTTATCCAATCCAATCCAAACAATCCAATCCAATTTTTATCCAACTCTTACAAAAATCTCTTACATGAGACTCAAACTTTGGCATCAAACTTTGAAGTAACTTTGACCTCATCTGAGATTTCTATTGACATATGCGAAGGCTGGATTAATCGTGGCTGAAGTGCAGAACCAATCTGGATGAAAAACTCCAATGTATCAAAAGTTTGTGGTAAAGCAGGGCTAAGACCATTAATAATATTGAAACTTTAGCCCTACCTCCTCTTCTCAAAATTTCCACGTTATAAGACAATTTCCATAGTTCCCATTGTTCTTCTCATAGTTTGATATTCTAGTAAGATTCTGACATCAACCCCCATCCTTAAAGAATAGGAAATTCTTCCTCAAATAAAGGTCTTGTGTATGTTAACACAAACATCATTTTCCAAGGCTTTCTCTCCAATCCCTTTCAAGTTGTTGTAAACCACATCAAAAATATTGTAAAGGGAATTTTATTATGTTACTAAAAAAATACAAATTTTATCCGTAGTTAGGTTTCATTTTCCTTCCTATACCAAACACTGAAAGGCAAGCTAATGACTACAATGAGGAATTCTTTTTTATGGACTCAGTTTTCCTTTTCATTCTCCATAATAGCCCAGACATAATACTCCCTCTTAGCCTCACTTTTTCTTCCCAAGAAGAAATGAGGAGTTAGATGTGTTTTTTTTCTTTATATACATATTTATGACTTGGAAACCATGGTCTATTTTTTGAGATGATGCGTTTAGACGCTGCAAAATTAGATAACATTAAATCTTAATAAATTTGTCTGGGATGATGTGCAAGAATGATTTGATGTGAAGATGGGATGAATGATTTAGCAAGGATTGTGCTCAGAATAATACAGTGATATTAAACATCAATATAGCTCATGAATCAGTTTTTGCAGAGATATTCATCCGTACCAGAAAATGCAAATTCCTTTTAATGGCCTTTTAGCTTATATTTGATACTAGCTACTCTTCAGCCCATCATCTAAAAAGTAAAGACAAATATATTAATATTGGCCATTTTACCATTACAATTTTCATTATATTTTCATCTGGCATTTATTTTCATTATAAATTTATAAAATAAATATCATTTTTTTTTATAAAATAAATATCATTTTTTTAATGTAGTTTACAATTTTAATTTTCTTTAAATACAATCTTAATTTTTATTGATTTTCATTATAAATTTATTTATAATTATAAATTTATTTCATTATAAAATTATTAAAATTATAAATTTTCATTTGGCATTTATAAACCTAATAAGACTAAGATGACTCATTTCCAAAAACAAAAATATCCAATTGTCCAATTTAGACTTGTTCTGAACATGAAAAACAGATGATTAAGAAAATAAAAAAAAAAAAATCTTTAAAGTTAGTAATCAGACTATAAAGGTTTTTTATACTGTATATAGATTTCCGAATTATTATGAAACAATTGCGCAATTAGTACTAAGAGCTTATCGTAGTGCCAAGTCACTTAGGACCACCCACGAATTCTCTAATTATAAATTATCTGTTATGATCTTCTCCCAACCCCAATAGAGGATATTCTGCTGTTTTCGTAGCCCCAGCTAGGTTGCCAAAAATTTTTTTTTGTAGTGCATCCTGTTTCATCCGAAAAACATTGCCCAACCGTCCTAACCTTTCCTTTGTCTTGGAATTTAGCCAACGTTTTTATTTTGTTTTATATATAGTTGTTACTGTGAATGTTCGAAATTCGTGAATGTCGACACTAACCGGTGAATATCTGAAATACCTTTTTTATCTCCTTGGAGTTAGTCAGCGTTGCCAGTCAACTTTTTCAATTTAATGCAAGGTTTGGTGATGACGAGTTAGGTTAGGTTAGCTTAGGTTTTTTAACCCATTTCTGATATTTGTAACCAAATTTGCCCTTACCTAATCTAACCTAAAGTAAACTAACGTAATGTGTGAAACCAAGAGAGGGAAGGATATAATAAATGAAAAGATATAAAATTAAAAGGGTGAGAAAATGAGGATTTTGTCAGCCAGTGGCTAAATATGAAGACAAAGAACAAGCAAATATTTTGCCAAGGACCTCTGCCAAGTCGTTCTCAGTGCT
This sequence comes from Artemia sinica, assembly GCA_027921565.1. Lineage (NCBI taxonomy): Eukaryota > Metazoa > Arthropoda > Branchiopoda > Anostraca > Artemiidae > Artemia > Artemia sinica. Next base: position 44,715,123 of record CM051271.1, read on the forward strand.
CAAAAAAGAAAAAAAAAATCTAACCTTCCGGAGTGTAATTGACAAGAGGAGAAAAGAGAAGAAAGAGGAGATATTTGAGTATCTTTTCTCCTCTTGTCAAGTACACTTGGAAAGGTTAAATTTTTTAGTTTTTTTTTCTTTTTGAGCACTGAGGACGACTTGGTGGAGGTCCTTGTCAAAATATTTGCTTGTTCTTCGTCTTCATATTTTGCCACTGGCTGACAAAATCCTCGTTTTCTAACCTATTTGATTTTATATCTTTTCATTTATCATGTCATTTCCTCTTTTGGTTTCATACGTCATGTACAGCCAGTGTGATCTTAGAATGTATTAACTAACACAATCTAATTGAACTTTAACTTTTACCATCATAGCATGCACAAGACTGAAAAAAACTGACTTGGAAAGCTAATTGAATACAAGCAGAGAAAAAGGAATTTCGGCCGATCATCGTTGAATGTCGACATTAACCTGATTTCCGACACTCACGGTAACATAGATATTCCAATGGACCTAGATATCCTGGTTAGCAAGAAATTAGATGGGATTCAGAAACAGGAGCAGAAGTGTAAGATTCAATGAGCTCGATAGCGTTTCTGCTCAACCGATGCCCTATTGCTACTAATATTTTCCAGTGCTCCGGCTATTTTATGCAACAATCTCTCAGGCTAATACAAACTTAGTTCTTAAGCCTTTCCTGCACTATCTTAGTCTAAATCTATACTCATACGAAAAATTGTCAAGTTCTAAAAAAATATAGAAAAAAAACTGCATCAAATTCAACATTATGATTTGTAGGAGTATTGTGTGGATGGATTCAGGTCCTGCTGATAGTTTTTTTCGCTCCTCCTCTTTTCAGGTTCGCTTTGGCTGCCGCTCCGGTGTCATTTCTCCTACAATGGCAGCAATAAAACACGGCACACCAGGTAGATGTCTCTTTAAGGACGTTAGTGGAAGGGTACAGGGTGGAAGGGTGAGCAGGTACAAAAAGAAAATGCATTTTTAAAGCTTAGCTGGGGTTGAAAAGACGTTTGAAGTAACTGCCATCAAAATTTACTACCGTCCCCAAGAAGGTTAAGCTTTGACAAAGCAAGCAAAAGATCATATTTTCAATAGCAAGATCGGTCAGATCAAGTTGACTAATCAGTCAACTATAAGATTATGCTTAATTAAATTTCACTTACTTTCGATTCAGTACTTGTATGCAAACGTCGTAGCTTTTAAGTAACAATAGTTCTGGAATTGTTGCTTCAAAAATGTGTCTGTCAGAAATAGTTTCAACAGGAACGCTTTGCATATTGCACAATTTAACAGTTAACGTCATATAATGCAGGGAGGTATCGTATAGACATTTTTTTTTCTAGTCATTCCATGTGTGACAACAAAGCTGTGATCATTAGTTGTGATCATCCTTATAGCTGATAGCTGATAGCTGATATAGCTGATAGCTGATAGCGTTAATAGAAACAAAAACCTTTTCCCACTGACAAACCACAGTCTTTAAAAAATGTTAAGAGTTATATGTCAAAAATAAAGAGAGAAAGAAATCTCACGGTGAAGAAAACAAAGGGGACTACAGCCAGTAGAAGGAAAAGACATGACTAAAGCGACGCGGATATTTCGTCTGAATAAAACAAGGTGTCTTCAGTAACACGGTGAAGAAATCACAGTGAAAGAAATCTCACGGTGAAGAAAACAAACGGGACTACAGCCAGTAGAAGGAAAAGACATAACTAAAGCGACGCGGATATTTTGTCTGAATAAAACAGGGTGTCTTCAACGCTAAGAAAAACAAAAATAAACTAAAATAACCTAAAATCAAATAACATCCAAAACCAAGAAATAAAATCAACAAATATCTATGTACACAATTATTGCTATTGTGACTGAGTGCCACAGACGGTAAATAGAGCTGCTTCAATGTGAACACCAGTGCAGTGAAAACTAATTATCTGTGGAATAAAATCGGTTTATAAAACTGAAATTTTGAATTGGAAACTGGAACAGCAAAATTTATAAACACGACCTGGCAAAACCCGCGATCCGAATTCATCATTTTTTTTTTCCATTGCTGTTGTCGAGTAGACAAACTAGATTATGAACTCAGAATCCAGATTGTCAGTGGAAAAACATTTCCATAATCCGGATTGATGGTTAAAGGACAAATTCATAATCCATATTATGATTCCAGAATTTGGTTTGTGAGTAGAGAAGGCCTAAAGTCATTTGGATCGTTTGCAGGTCCGTCTATATGAATTTCAGTTTCAACACTATAAATTAGGTCAAACACTTATGAGTTGTTAATCCTTTATAACCCATAATGAAGAAAAAAAAATACGTAAAAACATTTATGGATAAATCTTTAGGTTTGAACAAACTTTGGAGATGGGACATCCATGGACTTTAATAAAGTGTTATTTTGCTTGTCTCATTATAAGATGGCATTTGGGGAAGTAATAAAAGCTTAAAATCTTTCTCATAATTTAGTGAATTCAGCCTGTGTTAATAGTCTACTATTAAATTATTTGAAAACAGGGGCATAGGCTCAAAAAGTCTTACATGACCTATTAGAGAAAATGGGGTCACAGATCTGTAATAACTTGTTTGAGGGTAGGGGGAGGTGGAGATATGAAAAAATTCTTTTTCCTAATACTAATACTACTATCAACTCACTGCAGCACCAAGCCGCCTGACGCCAACACAGCTACGCACGCTTCTCCTCCATCCCAATATATTCAAAATCTTCCTCTTTCCACCCTCCCAAAATGTTCCCATTTCCCTCATATCTCTCGTTGCAAAATCCTCCCATCCCCTTTGGGGTCAGCCTGTTTTTCGTTTGGATTCAGATGGTCGGCTGAAAAGGGCGATCTTTAGCAGTCTGTCATCTTTCATCCGCAAAACGTGTCCTGGGAATTTCAACCTTTCTCTTGCAATAGCCATAGAAAGTAGAATAGAACAATTTTTTCGTGCAGCTAACTGTTGAATGAGTGTTTGGATGAAAAATGTAATGGTTGTGGGAATTCACTTTTATATAGGTTCGTAAAGTATTTTTTTCTGTGTGAGATCTCTACGTTTCATATGTTTCATCTCTTCTTTTAAAAACAGATTAAAGGCAAGCGAAACTCTTGGTAATACTGCGTCATATATTTATTTGTCAGAAACTGTACAAAAAACTATTCAATTCTGAAGAGAGAGCTTGGTTTAGATCGGTCTGTTTAGCTTACAGTTGAGGCTTAGGCCTTTAAAGCCCATGAAAAAGTATTCCCTATGATCAGATAACAATTTACACCCTAACTTACAGAATAATATGCCATGATACTTATCGCACAAAATTATTTTAAATCACAACTTTATATAAAACTATTTTATTATATAAAATAATAATATACCCAATCATTGTAAAGTGGTAATCAATACTGGAAAGAGAGAATTGGTTTAGATCGGTCTGTCTGGTTTACAATTGAGGTTTAGACCTTTAAAGCCCATACAAAAGTATTCCCTATGATCATATAACCATTTACATCCTAGCTTACAGAATAATGTGCCATGAAGGTTATCACATAAAATGATTTTAAATAAAAGTTTTATAGAAAACTATTTTATTATAAAAAATAATAATATACTAAAATAATAAAATAATAATAATAATAATAAAATGGTACTTTGTTATTTTCCTTTAAATTGTGTGAAGATTGAGTTTTCAGGATTTATGCATGGATATATATATATATATATATATATATATATATATATATATATAATATATATATATATATATATATATATATATATATATATATATAGATATATATATATATATATATATATATATATATATATATATATATATATATATATATATATATATATATATATATTTATAATATAATATATGCTATATATTTACTACGTAATATTTATCCTATAAATATTCCGTAGATTTGCTAGGTCTTTCTTCTGAGCCGTTAGTATTCACGCCTGGCTGACTTGTAACGTTTCCATAATGAGCATACCAGTTCTGTATCTGCGGATACTTGTCAGCTTTATACTGAGGCACTTTGGTGTTAGGTACAACATCAGAACCCGAGTCTTCTGAGCTAGCCAACGGAGGGTCACTCCTTCGAACAATTGGCTTCTCTGGTATAACCTTAGGCACTCTTCTAACACCGGGACGGACTATCATTGCTGGTTCTACGGTCTGACATTCATATAGTTTATGATCAGTACTTGGTACACGAGGAGGAGGTATTGGCTTCCATCTATCTTTTTTTACTGTTGCATACAGTGGCTCAGGAACCACCTTATATATATCAACATAACCATGAATAGGGCAGGGAGGGTCTACTGTCACACAGTCTACTGGTAAAACATGTTCATGTCTTTGTAAACCACAAAAAAGTGGTGTTCCAGTGGGAACAGAGCTTGCAGATGTCTCTGCGTTAGGTAGTGGCTCAAAAGTGCTCAGTCTGTTGATATTGTTGGAGTGAGGTGAATGTAACGAGGAAACAATATTTTGATTACTATGCAAATTGTGAACTGATTCTACAATAGCGTTGGGGTTTTCAACTTGAGGTATTATAACATATCCCTGTCCACCGTCATTTTTTATTTGTGGCAAATCTGGTAACACTTTTGGAAGAATAAGCTTACGAGATTCAACAACTGAATCTAGTTCCTCACCGACAGCAACATCACACTTAACAGCTGAACTGTTGCGCTTTACTCGTCTAATTGTTAAAATTTTTTCTGCATCTTCACTGTTTTTGTCACTAGTTGCATCAGCAGATCTGGCAGCAATCCAGTCTCTTACTTTAGAATGAGCATCGAGTGTACTAGCACTAACACCTCTTGGAGAGCGTTGGTTAGACTTGTCTGTTCCTATTCCCTCTCTAACTGGTCTAAGAAATATATTTCTGTTTAGTAATCGCTCGCGTAATTTTGCTCTATCTTGCTGATAAAATATTCCTATACAAGCACATATGTTTAATAGAAGTAAACAAGAACCTATGACAGCAATAATTATGACTGTTTGGCTGACTGAAACAGCACTTTCAGTCGATAATTCAGAATGTTGATTTGTGACAGTTGAATCTTCTGGAGTTTCTTCAGTCATATCTGGCACATTTTCCCCAGAAATATCACTATTAATAGGTTGGTTGAGGATTCTTTCCTCTTCTGGAAGCAAAACCTCTTCATTTTCAGCTCTAGGAAAGAACATTGGGAAATCTTGCTGAGGACTGTGCAGCAGTTCTGGAATCAGTTTAGACCAGAGGCCAACTTTTTCTGCTTTGTAGTGATCACGTACTTGAGGTCGTAAGTCTGAAAAAAAAAAAAAATTTAATTTCAAAAGCAGGAACATACGCTAATAATTTTGCATATTTAGAAGGGACTAGGACTTGTTTCTGATACACTATAGACTCACAGAAAGATTGGGTTTTCTTTTAATTGTTTGTCCCTTCACATTTATATATATATATATATATATATATATATATATATATTATATATATATATATATATATATATATATATATATATATATATATATAATATATTATATATATATATATATATATATATATATATATATATATATATATATATATAGTATATATATATATATATAATATATATATATATATATATATATATATAGATATATATATATATATATATATATATATATATGTATATATATATATATTATATATCTATATATATATATATATATATATATATATATTATATATATATATATATATATAATATATATATATATATATATATATATGTATATATATATATATATATATATATATATATATATATATATTTATATATATAAATATATATATATATATATATATATATATATATAATATATTATATATATATATATATATATATATATATATATATATATATATATATATATATATTATATATATAGTATATATATATATATATATATATATATATATATATATATACTATATATATATATATATATATATATATATATATTATATATATATATATATATATATACCGGGTCCCGGCGCTCGGCACGCAGCAGGCTTCTATATATGGATTCTCGTTGTCACTTGTCTTTTAAACGCAGACAATTGGAGCCTTTTTCTCGATGTCATGGCGCCAAAATGGACCTTAAACTAGAAGTAGTTCCCTTGTAAAAGTACGTTTTTTTTTTAATTAGACCTTTAATTTTTGTCTCGGCTTGTATTTTGTCATTATGAAAGACATATCGCCGAACCTTTGTTTCTTTTAATTGTTCAGGTGGTGGGACAAAAACTTCTTTTTCTTCCAACGGTTTATCTAGTACGGGTTTTTGATTTTCAAAATTATGGTAGACATTTATATCCTTATCCATTTCAGATTAAAAAAAAAAAATAATCATCATTATAATTTTCAATTTGTTTGGTTAGTTTTACCTCGGCTTGTCTTTTATCATTATGATATACATATATCTCTAAACATTTGTTTTTTAACAAGGTATGGTAGGCATTGATGATCTTATGCATGTCAAAATCCCAAACCCTATCATCATCACTATCATTATCAATTTTCAAACGTTTTGATTCTCGCTGTTCAGGTTAATTTTCATTGAATCGCTCACATGTTTGGTGTCGCATGTCTTCTAACCGCGTTTGTATTTGCTTTTCATTTTCATTTTTGGTTTTCTCACATGCTCGGTTTCGCATGTCTTCTAACTGCGTATTTCTTTGCTATTCATTTTCATTTTTGATAGGCCACCCATTTTCTTCTAACCACGTGTGTCTTTGCTCTTCATTCTCAATTTTGACTCGCTTACTTTCTCGGTGTCGCATGTCTTCAAACCATGTGTGTCTTTGTTCTTCTTTTCATTTTTGACATACTCTAATTGTCGTTTTCGTATATCTTCTAACCACCTGTGTCTTTCCTCTTCATTTTCATTTTTCACAAGTTTCTGGATTTTGATTACTTCAGGCAATTTAGCAATGGCATTTTACTTTAGCTGCCCGTATTGTTGTTGTCGCTATTGATGGTCAGGGTGGCGATTTCCACATCTTATCAGGTTTGATAGTTTAGATGTTGGTTCCAAAGAATCATCATTTATCGTAACTGGAACTGCATATTTTTGTTTTTTGGGTCTTCCAACAGGCATTATATTATGTAAGTCATTGCTACGTTGGAAACTCAACAATCTCGTTAATGCTATGCATGATATCATAAAGAAAATACTTATATGATGTCATAATAAGTGGTTATATGATGTAATAACATAGTACATTACGTCATTTGCAAAAAAAAACAAAATTAAGGCTCTTAACGAATTTTTTTTTAGACATTTGACCTATCTATATCTTTTTTTTTATGCGGGAATATTCCAATATAACAATTTCCCCCAAAAAATATGAAGTTGTTTTCGAGAAAAAATACATAAATACTCAATTATTGCTCGTTTATAAAGATAGTATATGTATGTATGTATGTAGCCGTCCTGGCCAAGTGGATGTACGCTGGGTTAAGAATTCTTTGTCCAAGGGGCACGGGTTCGATCCCTGGCGTGGCCAGTTATTTCGTTTGGGACGCGGGTCAGTGGTGTGACCCTGTAAGTTTAGCCAGAGTCGACCCAGCTCTAAATGGGTATCAGCACCGTCGGTTTGGACCTTAAGGGTCTAGTACCGTCATACTTACTTACTTACTTATATGTATGTATACATATTACATAGTTATATACTATATATATATGTATATATATATGTATATATATATATATATATATATATATATATATATATATATATATATATTATATATATATATATATATATATATATATATATATATAATATATATATATATATATATATATATATATATATATATATATATATATATATATATATATATGTGTGTATTATGTGTATTATGTTATATATGTGTATATGTGTATTATTTTTATGTGTATGCGATTCAATTCTCGGATAGTCTAGTTTTCCTCTTATCATCTACTTGCACTATTTATTGCAGTTAGTTCTTTCAGTGAAACCACCATCCCGAATTTTCTAGGGTTTCCCCAAATTTCCCCAAAAGAAAATTTGATTCTCCAAAACCTCTCCAAATATTAATGTTTTCAATTACAAGAAAATTAGCACAAAATATAAATCATTAACTTTACTTGACTGTAACTTTCAAGGATATTCCATAGAATCAAAATTTTATATTATGATAATTCGAAAAAAATCTGGAAGAATTTGGGGAGTGGTAAAAAAAACTGTAGTTGGGAGTGGCCAAAAACCTCTACTTCCAGATTGTTTCTAAGAGCCTAGCTTTGTATTTCTAACCTTAAATACAGACATTTATGCGTCTCGTCACATATATTTGAAAAGACATATCCTGCTTACCAATAAAAAAAAACCTAATCTGCTTACCAATAAAAAAAAATCTGCTTACCAATAAAAAAAAGCCTAATTGAAAGACATAGAAACTAACGCTGAAACGGAAAATGAATAGTTATTACAGTGAATGAAGCACTGCAAAGTTATTTCTTTATTTCGTGTTCTTATTCAGGCACAGATATACACTGATGTAGACAGACACAGATATATACATTAATTCATATTCATCTTTGAAGCAGAAAAGATTTAAAGCTTTTTTATTTTGAGTCGTATCTGAGTCGTACTAATTCTTCTTGAGTGGGTTTTATCTCAGAGACATAAACTGGGGTTAACTGCCTTCAAATGCAACAAAGATATCACAAGAGTCAAGGCACATATGTAATTGTAAGAAACAATTCGGCTATAATTTAAAGTTATAGCTCAGCGAAAATATATCTATTGGTTCCTGTCAAATAAGTGATTTGGCTATGGGGCTACTAAAACTTTTGTGTTTTCCCAACGCCAGAATAGGTCTCTTCTGACTTGACAAAACCGTTACAAGAAAACAGAAGTTTAATTAAATGCTCAATAGCCTACTCACATGAATGTATCTTTCCTAATATTTAAAATTTAGAATTCGTTTATAAAAGTCTGTACGTATGTATGTACGTATGTATCATAGTCAGCGCAATCGCGCTGCCTAAGTAAAGAACGATGTTGGCACAATGTATTATTTTTTTTTTTTTTTTTTTTTTTTTTTCCATACCAGGGCACTTCGTATCGGAGGAGTTGTCGTAGAAGCTTCGAAAAGGGCTTATTCGACTGGAAATTGGAGTGGCTAGTGCCCTGTTTCATAGTTGAAAGAGATTAGAGGCAAGTAGCCTCCCCCTCACGCCCTTCATTCCCCAAACACATCCAATCAAAATTCTGAGATAGCCATTTTGTTCAGCATAAATGATTTACAAATACAAATATATTTTTGAGGAGGACACTCACCCACAATCCTCAGGGGCAAGGGTTTTAAGCTATGCCCTGGAGGCATATAAGAACGATGTTGGCACAATGTATTATTTATTATTTTTTTCCTTTAGAGCAGGGCACTTCGTATCAAAGAAGTTGTCGTAGAAACTTCAAAAAGGGCTCATTCAATTGGAAATTGGAGTGGCTTTTGTCCTTTTTAATTGTCAAAAGTGATTGGAAAGCGACTAACACCCCTTCCACGCCCACCATTTCACAAAACACATCCAATCAAAATTTTGCAATAGCCATTTTGTTCAGCATAGTTGATTTCCAGATAGAAATTATGTTTTTGAGGAGGACACTCCCCCACAGCCCTCAGGACAGGTGTGGTAAGTTATGCCCTGGGGGCATATAAAGTTTTTATAGAAGGTGTTATCGTAAAAACTTCAAAAAAGGCTCATGCGATTGAAAATTCAAAGGGCTAGGGCCCTTTTTAATAGTCGAAAGTGATTGAAGGGCAACTAACCCCCCTCTCATGCCCACTTTTTCTCAAAACAAATCCAATCAAGATTTTGAGATAGCCATTTTATTCAACGTAGTTTTAAGTTCTGGAAATTGGGTTTTTCAGGATGACACCCCCACCCCCCCCCGCACGGCCCTCAAGGCAAGGGTTGTAAGCTATACCCTGGGGGCATATAAGGTTTTTAAAGAACACGTTGTCATAGAAACTTCAAAAAGGGCTCATTCGATTGGAAATTGAAATGACTAGTGCCCTTTTTAATAGTCGAAAGTGATTTGAAGGCAACTAACCCCCCCCTCTTACGCCCATATTTTCCCCAAACACATCCAATCAAAATTTTTAGATAGCCATTTTATTCAACATAATTGGAAGTTTTGGAAATTAGGTCTTTAAGAATGACAACCCCTCCCCCCACAGCCCTCATGGCAAGGGTTTTAAGGTATGCCCTGGGGACATATAAAGTTTTTATTGAAAGTGCTCTCATAGAAACTTCAAAAGGGCTCATTCAATTGGAAATTGAAAGGGCTAGTGCCTTTTTTAATAATTGAAAGTGATTGGATAGCGACTAACGCCCCTCTCACGCCCACCGTTTTCCCAAACACATCCAATCAAAATTTAAAGATATCCATTTTATTCAACGTAGTTGAAAGTTTTGGAAATTAGGTCTTTTAGGATGAGAACCCCCTCAGAGCCCGCAGTGCAAGGGTTGTAAGTTAAGCCCTGGGGACATATAAAGTTTATATAGAAAGCTGTTGTAATAATTTCAAAAAGGGCTCATTTTATTGGAAATTGAAATTGCCCTGATTGATAGGCAGTGCAATCGCGGTGCCTAAGTAAAGAATGATCTTGGCACAATGTATTATTTTTTTATCCATACCAGGGCACTTCATATCAAATGAATTGTCGTAGAAACTTCGAAAAGGGCTCATCCGATTGGAAATTGGAATAGCTAGAGCCATTTTTAATAGTTGAAAGTGATTGGAAGGCAGCTAACACCCCTTCCATGCCCACCATTTCCCCAATCACATCCAATCAAAATTTTGAGATAGCCATTTTGTTCAGCGTAGTTAATTCCCAGATAGAAATTACTTTTTTGAGGAGGACACTCCTCCACAGACCTCAGGGCAAGGTTTGTAAGTTATGCCTTGGAGGCATATAAGGTTTTTATCGAAATTGTTGTCGCACAAACTTCAAAAAAGGCTCGTTCTATTGGGAAAAAGGGCAAGAGCCCTTTTTAATTGTCGAAAGCGATTGGAGGGTAACTAATCCCCGTCTCATGCCCACCTTTTCCCCAATCACATCCAATCAAAATTTTGGGATATCCATTTTGTTCAACGTAGTTGAAAGTTCTGGAAACTAGCAAGGGCTATAAGTTATGCCCTGGAGGCCAATAAGGTTTTCATAGAAAGTGTAGTCGTAGAAACTTCAAAAAGGGCTTATCTGATTGGAAATTGAAATGGCTAGTGCCCTTTTTAATAGTCGAAAGTGATCGGAAGGCAACTAACACCCCTTGCACACCGACAATTTATCCAAACACATCCAGTCAAAATTTTGACATAGCCATTGTGTTCAAAGTAGTTGAAAGGTCCTAAAATTGTATCTAAGAGGATAACACTCCCCCAGAGCCCCCAGGGTGAGGGTTACAAGTTATGCCTTGGGAGCATATAAGGTTTTTATTAAAAGCTTTGTCTTAAAAACTTGAAAAAGGGCTCATTTGATTGGAAATTCTAAGGGCTAGTGCCCTTTTTAATACTCGAAAGTGATTGGAGGGCAACTAACCCGCCTCTCACACCCACCTTTTTCTCAAACACATCCCATAAAAATTTTTAGATAGCCATATTTTCAACATAGTTAAAAGTTTTAGAAATTAGGTTTTTGAGCATTATAACCCCCTCAGAGCCCTCAGGGTAAGGGTTGTAAGTTATGCCCTGGGGGTATTAAAGGTTTTATAGATAGTGATGTTGTAGAAACTTCAAAAAGGGCTCATTCGATTGGAAATTAGAAGGGTTTTTGCCCTTTTGAATAGTCGAAAGTGATTGGAGGATAACTAACACCCCTCTTACAACCACCATTTCTCCAAACAAATCCAATCAAAATTTTGAGATAGCCATTTCGTCCGACGTAGTTAAAAAGTCTGGAAGTTATATTTTTGAGGAAGACACTCCCCCCACAGCCCTCAGCACAAGGGTTATAAGGTAGGTCCTGGGGGCATATAAGTTTTTTCTTATAGAAAGCGTTGTCGTAGAAACTTCAAAAAGGAATCATTCAAAGGAAATTGAAACGGCTAGTGCCCCTTTTAATAGTCGAAAGTGATTGTATGGCAAGTAGCCCCCCTCTTACACCCATCATTTCCCCAAATATATCCAATCAAAATTTTAGATAGCAATTTTATTCAGCGTAGTTGATTTTCAGATAGAAATTATGGTTTGAGGAGGACACTCCCCCACAGCCCTCAGGGCAAGGGTTGTAAGTCATGCTCTGGGGGCATATAAGGTTTTTATAGATCGCGTTGTCGTAGAAACTTCAAATGGGCTCATTCGATTGGAAATTGAAATGGCTAGCTCCCTTTTCAATAATCGACAGTGATTGGAAGGCAACTAACACCCCTTCCACACCCACCTTTTCCCCAAACACATCCAATCAAAATTTTGAGGTAGCCATTTTGTACCACGCAGTCTTAAGATTTCAAGATGTTAAATTGCGGCTAGCTGTTATTGTTTTTAGTCTCGGTGGTTCTATAATGGTTTTCTCTTGCATAGATACCTCCTCCAAGTCAAGCAAATACTTTGGAAGTCTTGGTCTTCCACGTTTCACGTATATTTGTTTTAACTTTTCCCTGCCCTTTTGCACGATAATTAAATTAAGTCCTCTTTTATTGCGCTTTTTTCCCATAACTCGAAAAGTTTTTCAATCTCTTGAATAGAACTTGCTCAATCCTTGATATATTTCGATTGGTTTTGAACAACGGCATACAGCGGATACGGCATGTTTATCCAAGTTTAGTGGTATCATGCACACGACACGGCGCCTGTTAATTGAAACACTGATCCAAAAATTAAACAACCCTTGTTCAACTTGAGGGTTCCGTAACTCCAAACCGATTGCAGCGAAAAACAAACAAAGGATAAAAAAGCCTTTAATTGAGTAAAATCAACATAAACTGTCTGAACAAATAGTTTGGGTTAAAAATATTTACAAGCTAATATGAATTTTATTAAATTTGTTAATATCATTTTCTTGAACAAAGCCAAAAGAGTTTTTTGTATAAAAATGCATGTAAAAAATAGAGGGAGCATATGAAAAAAAAAGTGAACCTGACCAAATGATAGCCATTAGTCTCCCAAATCACGTGAACCACGATTTAAGTTCTCTAATATATCTGTTTCTTTAAACAAACAAAATTTCTTTTACATTGAAGAGATAGCCAAGCGACTTGGACTGCTTTTTTGGGCAGGACACTTTTTTGGGCAGGACACTCCCCCCGCAGTCTTCAGGGCAAGGGTTATAAGTTACGCCCTGGGGGCATATAAGTTTTTTTTGAAATTTTTGTCGTAGAAACTTGAAAAAGAGCTCTTTCGATTGAAAATTCAAAGGGCCAGTGCCCTTTTTAATAATCGAAAGTGATTTGAGGGTAACTAACCCCTCTCTCACGCCCATTTTTTCCCCAAACACATTCAATCACAATTTTTAGATAGGCATTTTATTCAACTTAGTTAAAACTTTTGAAAATTAGGTCTTTAAGGATGACAGCCCCTCCCCTTCACAGCCCTCACGGCAAGAGTTGTAAATTATGCCCTGGGGAAATGTAAGGTTTCTATAGAAAGCGATGGTGTAAAGACATCAAAAAGGGCTCATTCGATTGGAAATTAAAAGGGCTAGTGCCCTTTTAATAGTCGAAAGTGATTGAAGGGCAACTACCCCCTCTCAAGCCAACAATTTCCCCAAACACATCCAATCGACATTTTAAGATATCGATTTTGTTCAACATAGTCAAAAGTTCTAGAAATTAGGTCTTTTAGGATGATAACCCCCTCAGAGCCCTCAGTTAAAGGGCTGTAAGTTATGCCCTGGGGGCATATAAGGTTTATATAGAAAGTTGTTGTAGAAATTTCAAAATGGCTCATTTGTTTGAAATTGAACTTGCCCTTTTTAATAGTCGAAAGTGAGTGGAGAGCAATTGACCCCCCCTCTCACGCCCACCATTTCCCCAAACATTTTCAGTCAAAGTTTAGATATAGTAATTTTTTTTTCAACGTACTTGAAAGTTCTGGAAATTATTTATTTTAGGATGACAAACCCCTCAGAGCCCCAAAGGCAAAGGTTGTAAGTTGTGACCTGGGGGATATAAGGTTTTCATAGATAGAGTTGTCGTAAAAAACTTCAAAAGGGGTTTATTCAATTGGAAATTGAGAGGGCTAGTGCCATTTTTAATAGTCGAAAGTGATTGGAGGGTAACTAGCCACTCTTTCATGCACACCATTCCCCCAAACACATTCAATCAAAATTTTCAGATAGCCATTTTGTTCGACGCCGTAGAAAGTTCTGGAAATTACGTCTTTGAGGATGACAACCCCAGCCCTCAGGGCAAGGGTTGTAAGTTATGTCCTGGGGGCATATAAGGTTTTTATAGAAAGCGTTGCTGTAGAAACTTCAAAAAGGGCCAAATTGAAATGGCTAGTGCCCTTTTTAATAGTCGAAAGTGATTGGAAGGCAAATATTACCCCTTCCACGCCCACCATTTCCCCAAACACATCCAATCAAAATTTTGAGGTAGCTATTTTGTATCACGCAGTTTAAAGTTTAGGAAATTATACCTTTGAGCAGGACACTCCCCCCGCAGTCTTCAGGCCAAGGGTTATTAGTTATGCCTTGGGGGCATATAAGTTTTTTTGAAATTTTTGTCGTAGAAACTTGAAAAAGACCTCTTTCGATTGAAAATTCAACGGGCTAGTGCCCTTTTTAATAGTCGAAAGTGATTTGAGGGTAACTAACCCCCCTCTCACGCCCACCTTTCCCCCAAACATATCCTATCAAAATTTTTAGATAGGCATTTTATTTAACGTAGTTAAAATTTTTGAAAATTGGGTTTTTAAGGATGGCAGCCCTCCCCCCCCCCCACAGCCCTCGCGGCAAGAGTTGTAAATTATGCCCTGGGGAAATATAAGGTTCCTATAGAAAGCGATGTTGTAAAAACATCAAAAAGGGCTCATTCAATTGGAAATTAAAAGAGCTAGTGCCCTTTTAATAGTCGAAAGTTATTGAAGGGCAACTAGCCCCCCTCTCACGCCCACCATTTCCCCAAACACATCCAATCAAAATTTTAAGATATCCATTTTGTTCAATGTAGTCGAAAGTTCTGGAAACTAGGTCTTTTAGGATGATAACCCCCTCAGAGCCCTCAGTTGAAGGGCTGTAAGTTATGCCCTGGGGGCATATAAGGTTTATATAAAAAGTTGTTGTAGAAATTTCAAAATGGCTCATTTGTTTGGAAATTGAAATTGCCCTTTTTAATAGTCGAAAGTGAGTTGAGAGCAATTGACCCCCCTCTCACGCCCACCATTTCCCCAAACATTTTCAGTCAAAGTTTAGAAATAGTAATTTTTTTTCAATGTACTTGAAAGTTCTGGAAATTATTTATTTAAAGATGACAAACCCCTCAGAGCCCCAAGGGCAAAGGTTGTAAATTATGACCTGGGGGATATAAGGTTTTTATAGATAGAGTTGTCGTAAAAAACTTCAAAAGGGGTTTATTCAATTGTTAATTGAGAAGGCTAGTGCCATTTTTAATAGTCGAAAGTGATTGGAGGGTAACTAGCCACCCTTTCATGCACACCATTCCCCCAAACACATTCAATCAAAATTTTCAGATAGCCATTTTGTTCGACGTCGTATAAAGTTCTGGAAATTAGGTCTTTGAGGATGACAACCCCAGCCCTCAGGGCAAGGGTTGTAAGTTATGTCCTGGGGGCATATAAGGTTTTATAGAAAGCATTTTCGTAGAGACTTCAAAAAGGGGCGGAAAGAGCTCATTACGCTAAAGTTTTTTTTTTAGTACTTTCAAAAGAGCTATTTATTCTAATTAAACCGTTTATGATTCAGGGGTAATTCTTAAAGAATTGGAACAAAATTGGAACTTTAGCGTAACGAACGAGGGATTGACGAGGGTGTGAACCCCATTAGAAACTAGCCCTTTCAATTTCCAATCGAATGAACCTTTTTCTAAATTTCTACAACAACAAACAGACATCTCAAAATTTGTATCATGTGCATTATGGAAAAATACAAGGTGTGTGTGTGTGTTTGGGGGGGGGGGTGACATCCACCCTTAGATTACTCTCAGCATTAAAAAGGATATTAGAACTTCTGATTACCAATCCAATGAGCCCCCTCCGAAGTTTATACCATTATCCTCTCTATATAAACCTTATATGCCCCCAGGGCATAATTCACAGCCTTTGCCATGAGGGCTGGGAGGGGGGGTATCTTCCAACACATAGTTTTTGGACCTTTCCTTTTCGTTGAAAAAAAATGACTATCCCAAAATTTTGGTTGAATGTATTTGGGGAAATGGTGGGGTTGGAGGGGGTTAGTTGCCTTCCAATCACTTTCGACTATTAAAAAGGGCAATAGCTCTTTCAATTTTCAATCGAATGAGCCCTCCTTCAATACATACTTCGAAGACAACTCTTTTGATACGAAATTCCCTGGTCTAAAAACCCCCCAAAAATACATTGTGCCACATTGCTCTTTACTTAGGCAGCGCTATTGCGCTGCCTATAATTCTTTGGCTTTGAGTCTCCTGAAACCTAGTCCCCACACTTCCAGGAAAGATTCTAGCAGATTTGTATTTATGTTTACATTATTTTACATAGTTCAATTTTCTATCCCCCCCCCCCCACATCCCACTTCTGAAATAAAGTCTTGGTATTCCTTTCGCACTTCATTGAAAATTACCTTTAGTGACTTTGCTTCTTTTGAATCCCTATGGTCAAAATATGTTTGTTTCTTATCAGACTTCCTGGCGTTCTACAGTTAACAAGTTCTCAAATTACCTATATGTAGATGCCTCCTACTTATCCTATCATAGGTCGGCCAGGTCACATGACTTGGATCAAATTGCTGTCGGTCTCTTGTGGAGAGGCTAATGAACTTCTGCTTTGGCGGGTGATTAGGATTCCTATAAGAGAAGGAAAAACTGTAGGCACGATACATTTTCTATGGATTTGAGCAATACAAATAAGTTCATAGAAGAAGGAAAAGTAAATTCGAGAGCCAATCTTTCAATTAAAGAATAATATAATACTGGAAATAAAACCTAACCATGTTTAGCTGAAAAGAAAGAAAGTAGAAAAATATTAAGACTTCCTGTTCTAAAACACTAATAAAATTCCGCGAGGCTGTAATTAGTCACCATATCCAGAGCCGTTCCAAGAGTGGGGGGGAAAACCGGAGCAGCTACCTGGGTGTCGTGGCTTTGTGGTGCCACGGCTGGTAGACTTCCCACTTTAATTACATTTTTCACTTTGATTCAGCTCTTTTGCTTATATTTGAGTCGGGGAGGGGGGGGGCTGTAAGTAATTTTTCTCCGGGCACCACAAACTCTAGGAACGGCTCGGACCCTATCAGTAGAAATAATGACAGGATTCAATAAACTTTGACAACGTGGCTTTATGTCACTTTTATAGAGGCCCAAGGTGTAAAAGATATATAAGGGGGCACCTTATTGCTAATATCAAAGGCGCCAAAGAGGAATATACATGACACAATGAAAGTAATATATCCTAAATTTATTTATCTCAGCATTCGATTATAGAAACTTTATTCTAAATTCTTCCCTTAACCCCTTTCTTCCCTAGCCTCTTCCCTAAATTCGAAAGCTTAAGCCTAGTTTGTGACCAAAGTGATACTGACAAGAAAATAACAGGAAACAATTTTTCAAATATTC
>CM051271.1:44737925-44905425 GCA_027921565.1 Artemia sinica
TTTGGAGTATTTTAACATTTTTATCCACATTCGAAGTATGTTTCTCAGAAATATTTGTCCCACTTCGGGTAAATATTGACCCTCCCATTATCGTTCCTGAGCTCATACAGTCTGTTCTGTCTGAAAATATCTTAGCAAATTTTTTAGGATACGCACAAATAGAAAGCAGATATAGAACTAGAATGCCTTGTATCCGTGAGGATATTTGCCTCCAATATAGATACAATTTCTTAAATGGTCCGATAAGAGCCGATAAAACCAACTTTTTACAAGTTCTATTTTTACTTATGGTCACTAAGGCCCGTGCTGTGTCAAATTAGAAATTTGAGGGTGTATTATTAATGCAAAACAGCCCCATAAAAGTATTTTGCAAAGCAAAGATTCCACAGCCCATTCGACTAAAACGGAATCCCTTATTGTTACTGATAATTTGTAAAATTAGTGAACAGCTATAAGAATAATCTGCAATGAGAATTATGAGGGCCTGAAAGAAAAGATGAAAAGACAATTTAAGTTTGACTTACCATTACAGTAAAAGAATATTCTATGCTTTCATGGTATGCCACGGCATTAATTCTATACCACATATGGTATTATTCTATATTCTATGCCACATGGCAATATTCTATGCCACATGGTATTAATGCAAGACTGGATTAATGCAAAAAACGCTGCTCTCCAACTATACGGGGGAATTGAAACCTTTAAAGTAATGTAAAAAATTGGCCGTATTGCTGCTGGTACTGACGACATCATTACTGCATCAACTAACTATAGGCCTGCACATGCTTTTCGCTCTTCCCACTCTGTTAAGACATTCTCTTTTCACTTCATTCAATAGATTTCCCGACTATCCCACGTCTTTTGTCATAAGGACTTCCCAACCAATCTAAATAGATCCTGAGTTTTATTTGGTCCTAGCTAGATTTCCATAAAGCTCCTTTTTGGCGAGCTATGATCCTTCATCGATGAAACATGACCTGTTCATCTCAGTTTTTATGGCCTAAACACCACAGGATTGAGCACATTGTTTCACAGCACATCGTTTGACAGCACGTCTCACAGCACATCGTTTGACAGCACGTCTCACAGCACATTGTTTGACATACAGTTGTACTTAAGAGGCCCAAAATATACCCTGAAATAATTTCTTTGGGAAACATCTGCCATAACGTCATCATGTTTTGACATGCTCTACAATGTATTTTTAAATGTATAGTTTAAAAAAAATGTATATTAGAAAATGTAGAGGGGGGGAAATCTGTCGTTCATTTAATTTTTCCAATCAAAATATCAAAAAAGGGCGTTTTCTTTGAAAATATCCTCCTCCTCAAAAAAAGGTATTTTTCAACATCTAGGTGTTGTGTAAAAGCTTAGGGGCTAGTACACATGTGCTCCACTGCCTCATTACTACTGATGCCACTAGAAGCAAATATATCAATTTTGTCAATTTTTTCGGTCATAACACCGCTTAATCATCCTCATTTATATCTAATTAAATTGACAAAGTTTTCTGAACGTTAAGGTCAGCTTCAAAATTGTGATTCCAAATATCCCATTAAACGATAGATGCAAGGTAGAATAGTCTACATATTGACCAACAAAAACAAAAATCATACAAAAAAAGCAACACTGCACGCATGAAGGATCAATGGCCTGTAATAGAGAGGGGGGGGAGGAATAAATGTAATATTTAAACGCTAACTCATAAAAAGACAGAGACTGAAAGAGATAGAGAGAGAAAGAGTATAAATGCATAATTAAATAAGAAATATACCCAGTCCTTGCAAAATTAGTCCAGTATGTCATCATCATTTCAGATAAAAGCATTTCTGGTTTTGTGTAGTTGTTTGCTAAATGATTTGTTCCTCCAATTAATGGCATACCAAACACGTAAGCTAATTCCTCTCCACGAACGCTTCCCATGTCTAGAAAATATGCTGATAAATAATAATGAGGATTCAAGATTGATTTGACAGAAGCAGACGATTCCCAACTGTATCTCATATAGTTAGATAACAAGTTAAGAAAGAAGTGGCGCCAATTGGCGAGACTGTAAGGTGGGGGACAAGGATATTTTTCGTCTTTTTTAATGAAGAAACAAAAATTTATTTTTCTTAATTAAGATGCAACCTCTTTTTTTCGATTTATTCTAATGAAAAAAAGCTTTTTTCAAAACCTTCTGCCCCTCCCCCAATTAACACCTTTGACAAGAAAGCACTTTATATAATAAAATAACTGAATTAAGGATTTGTAAAAATTTACATAACTTTTCAACATTCATTTGAAAACATTAAGTTTCGGAAAAAGATTCAAACTGAGGTTCCTATTCAGAAGTGTAGTCAACATTTCATTTGAAAAGGATTTGAAATGATTTTTCTTATAAAGAATATTTTTATTGATATTCTAATATTCTACAATTTGTCATGTCGAAAACTAAAGGCTATTATAGATAATATAAAACATGATACAATGAATTTTTCATCATTTAAGTTCATACTCATCTTACAAAATTAAATGACAAATTATAAACGCCGCCAAAAAAAATCAACTGTCTGTCTTCCTTAACAAAACTGTTTATTTATTTATTGAATACAACTTTGACATGAAGACAGCTAGCCACAAAAAAGACATAAATCATTGAAAAAGAATAGGAAGGAGGAGAAACAAGAAAAAATACCGAAGAAATACCATAACAAACGAGAAAAACAAAAGAAAAAAAAATCAAACGTGAAACAAGTAACTATTTTTATTCACTTTCAGAAATACCAGCAATAATTCATAGTGTAATGTCACTTGGCTGTTTTCTCTTTGCATGATTTGTACAGCTTTCTCGGGGAGGGGGGGGAGTTAGCATAAAAGGATTAATTATGGTCTATAATGCCCTTTCAATCATCGCCACAGAGGCGACAGAGGCTGGTGTAATCTAATACAATCGATATATCTCAAAACCACAGCATAGAAACCCATTCCGTGGTATACAAGTTACCGGGAATTTTCGCAAATTGGTGTATGCCGACATTCACCGGTGAATGTCCGAAATTCCTTTTTTTTTCTCATTGGATGTAGTCAGCGTTGCCAGTCAACCTTTCAATTTAATGCATGGTTTGATGATGACAGGTTAGGCTAGAGTAGGTTTGGTTAGGTGAGGCTAGGTTAGCTTAACTTAGGTTTTAACCCATTTTTGATATTTAGGACCAAATTTAATCTAGTGTAACCTAAACTAGCATAATTTAACCTAACTTTAAGTTTTACCATCACAGCTTGCATAAGATGGAAAAAGCTGAATCGCAAAGCTGATTAAATCTAAGCTGAGAAAAAGGAATTTTGGACATTTACCGGTGAATGTTGACATTAACCAGCTTTCGGACATTCACGGTAACGTATATACGTGAACAAATATGGTGGACACAGGATTCCTTCACCACGGAACTTAAAGTTGGAAACGTTTATTATGATAGCTTCGATCATCTCGGCTTAGAGATAGAGATGTATTGTTAAGACGAAATCAACGTACACGTTTTCCAGGTAGTTCAATAAAGCTTGACACGGTAGGCGGGGTTATTCAGTCACAATCAATCATATAAAACTAGTCAGACGCTAGAAAATATACTAGAGAACAGTGATTTGAAAGCATTGTCAGCCTACAGCGGGTTAACTCATCAGAATTATTGGCGAATCCAGAATGACTAGGAGCATTATTCACACAATCAAGTTTTTTCTTACTGAAACTAAGGAGCAACATTAAAACTCAAGACAAACATAAATTATTCTGTATTTGAGGGTGGCTACCCCCTCCACAATCCCTCGTTCTTTGCGCTTAAGTTTAAGCTATTGTCACAATTCTTTAAAGAAAGACTGCTTAAACACAAAAGCAATTGGAATTGAACTAGAAGTACTTTTAAAGAACTTTAAGGCTGTGAAATAATTCATTGTTCACTATATTACTATATTACTATATATATACACATATTACATATATACAATTATACATATTAATACATATATACATATTACATATATACATATTAAATATATACATATTACTATATATACACAATTGAAGTGGTTTCTAAATTGTGGTTGTAAATTGTCACAGTTAGGCTACGTTTCAATGTATCCTTAATGCTATGCCTGTAGCCAGAACTTAATTCAGGTACATGGTTGTGTAGGGTGTATAAAATCCTTCCTGAGTCATAGGGTTTAATTCTTAAGAGCAAGACCTGTCTAGCAAGGAGCTACTTATTTTTAGCCCACAAAATATGAAGCACGAAATAAAAGGTTTTGTTCTATTATGTGGTAGACAGAGCAAGAGTTCAAATGGCTGATATGCAGTTCGCCACAACTCACAGAACACCATACCTCAAAAAAAAAATATAAAATGTCCATTATAAAGAGTTCATAATGTAACCATCATGAGATATTAACCTTTACCTTTCATAGATGGCAGCACTAACCATCTTTATGTTTTACATGGTTATTCATTTTAATTTTTGTTTGTGTTTGTCTTCATTCATTCAATGGTTGTAATTTCTGTTTGTTTTAGGCTGAATATGGCTTTATGTCTGGTCATATTACATTGAAATAAAATTCTTTTTTTTTCTTTGCAAAATTGCTTCTACGAGAACTTTTTAAAAATAATTTATGTTTGCTGGTAATTAGAATAGTTGTATTGTATGTTAATATGGCTCTTTACTTTTCTTTGAAAACTTCTTTCTTGGAAAACATTTATAGAAATAATTTGTATCTATTGTTAATGGTTATTTTTAGGAGTGTTTGGAAATTTTTCCAAAGCTTCCTCCTTTACCTACCGCAATTTCTTGTGCCAGTGAAACCTAGCATCCTAAAAGCTCTTTACCAGAAATGATAAATGCAATCAACCCCTTCTTAAAGAGTAGTCTTTATCCCGAGAAATTATTTTATAATTGTGTTTAATTTTTCAAATGATTATTCTTATCAAAACTTGGTAATTAGGCCTTGCGTCAGCTATTGGTTTTAGCATGGTTTTCTCTCCTTTCCTTCTGCATTTTCAAACAGTTCGCGGTAATGAACTGTAAGTAAGGAGCAGCCAGGCTCAATAGTAATGGAAAGTCTAGAAAACAGAATTTGATACCAATGTATATATACAAAGAATTGAATTTTTATGCTGATCTTAAATATATAGTTTTGCTATGTTTAGTTATACCCATCAAATGTTACGAGCCGGAGAAAATTTTTCTGATTGTCAAAAAAGGGGAAATACCCCTTAAATTTCATAGAATCTTAATGAAAACCACACCTTCAGATTCAGCGCATCAAAGAACCCTAATGTAGAGGTTTCAAGCTCCTGTCTGCAAAAAATTGGAATTTTGTACTTTTTTCCAGAAGACAGATCACGGATGCGTGTTTATTATTTTTTTTTTTCCCCAGGGGTGATCGTATCGACCCAATGGGCATAGAACATCGAGAGAGGGCTCACTCTAACAGAAATTAAAAGTTATAGTACCCTCTTTAAATGACCAAAAATTGGAGGGTAAGTAGGCCCCCTCCCACGCCACTTTTTCCCCAAAATCGTCCGATCAAAATTCTGAGATTGCCATTTTGTTCAGCACGGTTGAAAGGCCTAATAACTATGTTTTTGGAAATAACATGACCCTTCACAGCCCCTGGGGAAAGGGGTTCAATTTGCCCATATAGTATTTGTATAGCATTAGTATTTTGGAAAGTATGCATACATTTATTGGGTGAGAAACGGAGGACAATTTTTTGCCGGGGAACTTTGCACGGGGAGAATCTCACATGGAAAGGGAATTATCAAGGGGGTGAATTTTTCAGTGGAAATTGTACACTGGGGAAATTGCCAGAATTCCCATACGAAATTTTTTTATATGTCTTGCTTTCTCTTTACTGAATCAATTTTACGCGTGGAGATGCTAAAGATTATTGTCCGGGGTAGACTGAATTGTTAAGAGAATATTTCCGTGGGAGGGGATTTTACCGTAGAGGTAGGAGCCAGATTTCCTGACGTTATTTGAAAAACGATCAGAAATTAAATAGAAAAAAAACAGTTTTTTCAACTGAAAGTAAGGAGCAATATTAAAATTTGAAACGAATAGAAATGATTACGTATACGAGGGGGACTGCCCCTCTTCATCACCTCGCTTTTTTACGCTAAAGTTAAAAATTTTCCAATTGTTTAAAAAAGACTCCTGAAACACAAGGGTTATTTATTTGGAACAATAAGTAACTTTTTTTTTAATGTCAAAAAACTTTAGCGTAAAGAGCGAGGCGCTGAAGAGGGGGCACTCCCCCTCGTATACGTAATTATTTCTGTTCGTTTTAAGTTTTAATATTGCTCCTTACTTTAAGTTGAAAAACTCGTTTTTTTTATTTAGTTAAAGAAAGGAGTCACATATAACGCAGCACTCATTCACTCTCTTTTCCTTTTGTTAAATGGAAGAACTCAAGGGCAACATCAAGGCTGAATGTTTTAAGGCCATTTCCTGGGATTTTTCGAGCAAAACGTATATCAACCTTGGGAGGGAGCAAGATGAAGCCACGTATGTAAACTCTGGGGGCTACGGCTTAATTCCATCTATTGTAAGAGGCCCAAGAAGTGGCTACCCTCAGGTAAAATTAAATTAAAAAAAAGGAGTTTTTCAACTGAAAATAAGAAGCAACATTAAAACTTAAAAAGAACAGAAATTATTACGTATACGAGGGGGGTTGCTCCTCCTCAACAGCTCACTCTTCACGCTAAAGTTTTTTCGTATTCTTAAAAAAAACTTCTTGTTGTTCTATTTAAAAGAATCTTGAGTTAGAGGATTACCACAACATGTAACACAATTAACACGTGTAACACAATACAGGAGTAAAATGTAACACAATTAAAACTTAAAACGAATAGCAATAATTAAGTATATGAGGGGGTTAAATCCCTCTTCAATACCTCGCTCTTTACCCTAAACTTCAAATTTTGATCCAATTCTTGGAGAATGACCCCTGAATCACAAAGGCCGTTTAATTAGAATAAATAGCTCTTTTGAAAGTACTTAAACAAAAATTAGCGCAAAGAAATAGGTGTTGAGGAGGAGAAACCCCTCTCCTTACATTACCTTAGATCCTCCTGTGCCTCCAGAGGCACCCAGGGTATTGAAGAAGAGACGCCAGTCGTCCCTCAAATGCGCTGCTGCCATAACGTCTACCAAATGGGGTTGTATTGACGTATATGCGTTAAGAAGGTCCTTCTGGTATGTTTGGCGTAGTGTGTTCTTTGGTTTTCCCCTTCGCCGCGTTACCGTTGGTTGCGACTGGAGGATGGACTTTGGTGTTTGATCGTCTTTCATTCGTATAACATGTCCCAAGTACTTCCATCTTTGGGTCCTGATCATGTCGATGACTAGAGGTTGTCCAGTAATTTGACGTACGGTCTGGTTCGAGACGTGTTGTGTCCAATTTATGTTGAGGATTCTTCGCAGACAATTGTTCTCAAAGGCTAGGAGTCTCTTCTCCTGCGGCTGATTTCACTTCCAGAATTCACTTCCATACAGCATAAATGGGAGGACGTTACTGTTGAAGACTCGAAGTTTTAGCAGGTTTGAGAACTTCTGTGAGCGCCAAATCTGTTTAAGCCTGGCAAATGAGCCATTAGCCTGTCCGACACGAGAATGGATCTCTTTTTCTATTGCCCCTGTGTTCTCTACTGTACTTCCCAGATATTTAAACTGGACAACCTGTTCTACATCCTCGTTGCCGCACTTTATGTTGAGGGGGATCCCGTGACAGTCATACTTTTAGTATTGATGCATTTACCTTGTGGCCAAACCGAAGGGCATTTTTCATCACAACATCCAAAAACTGTTGGAGATTCTCTTGTCTGATTCGAGGAGACTAATGTCGTCTGCGAAGTCTATATCTACAATCCTCTTTTCGTTTCTGATTTGGATTCTGTAGTTTTTGCATCCGCGGAGGATGTAATCTATCACCAGTATGAAGAGAAAAGGGGACAGGACACATCCTTGCTTTAATCCATATATGGTCCTGAAATATCTCGATTGGTCTTCACTCATCTGTACGAAACACTCAGTACTCTCGTACAGAGCCGTAATTAGCCTCACGAGTTTCTCATAAATAGCCCCTCACATATACGTAATAATTTCTGTTTGTTTTAAGTTTTAATGTTGATCCTTACTTTCAGTTGAAGAAATTTTTTTTATATTTTATTTTTTATCATTTTTCTAAATAACTCCAGTAAATTTGGTTCCACCTACACGAAAAAATCCCTTCTCTCTACGGATATATTCTCTATACAATTCAATCTGGGTGAAAATTTACCCTGGACAATTGCTTTAACATCCTCACGCGCCAAATTGAGTCGGTAAAGAGAAAGCAAGACACAAGAAGAATTTCGTATAGGAATTCTGACAAATTCCCGCAGTGTAAAATTTCCCCTGAAAAATTCACCCCCTTGAAACTTCGCTTTCCATGAAAAATCATCTCCGTGGCAAATTTCCCAGCAGAAAATTCGTAACCCCCCCCCCTCCCCCCCCCCCCCTCCCCCCCCCAAAAAAAATGTATGCCAACTTCCCAATAACAAATACTATGCGTAAATAATGGGCAAGTCTTATAACTTTGAAACCCTTCTCCAGGGGCTGTGGGGGTCATGATGTCTCCAAAGGCATACTTATTCAGCCTTTCTACTATGTGGAAAAAAATGGTTATCTCAAAATTTTGGCTTTGGTCACTTAAAAAAGACACTATAACTTTTAATTTCCATTTTAATGATCCCTCTTCTGATATTCTAGGATCAATGGGTCGATAAAATCACCCCTGAAAAAGAAACCCCGCATCCGTGATCTTTCTTCTGAAAAAAAACATCAAAATTCTACGTTTTTGCAGATAAGAACTTGAAACCTCTACAGTAAGGGTCTCTGATGCGCTGAATATAATGGTGCCGTTTTCATTAAGATTAATTAAAAAAAACTTTTTCCACAAAATAAGCTTTGCAACGAAAAGTAAAGAACTCCATTAAACAAAAATGAGCAAAAATAAAATCAAATATTCTACCAAGCGTGAAACTACCACAAATCAGCATCGATAAATAAATGAAACCCAAAACGAACAGAAATTACAATAAATAGCCGAGTCAAACTCAAAACGAACAGAAATTAACATAAATTGGGCTCAAAACCCCTATGCTTTCCCAAGGCCATAACATAATTTGCACTTTACTGAAAAAAATATAAAAAAGTAAATGTTTTTACTTTTTTAACTTTAATAAATCAAATAATATTAAGATTTTGATTACTAATATTTCTATATGTATATTAAACTAAAAATGCACATACTTTTGTATATTTTTCAGTAAAGTTCGAAAAATTTTGACTAAAAATTTTGATTGGATGTGTTTGGGGAAAAGGTGGGCGTGAGAGGGGGGTTAGTTGTCCTCAAATTACTTTCAACTATTAAAAAGGGCACTAGCCCTTTGAATTTCCAATCGAATGAGCCCTTTTTCAAGTTTATACGACAAACATTTCAATAAAAAACTTATTTGCCCCCAGGGCATAACTTATAACCCTTTCCCTAAGAAATGTGGGGGGTGTTTCTTGCTCAAAGGTATAATTTCCTGAACTTTAAACTGCATGGAACAAAATGGCTATCTAAAAATTTTGATTGGATATGTTTGGGGAAATGGTGGGCGAAGAAGGGGTGTTAGTTGCTTTCCAATCACTTTCGACTATTAAAAAGGGCACAAGCCATTTCAATTTCTAATTGAAAAAGCCCTTTTTGAAGTTTCTGCGACAACACTTTCTATAAAAACTTTATATGCCCCCAGGGCATAACTTACAATCCTTATCTCGAGGGCAGTGAGGGGGTTGCCATCCTCAAACACCTGATTTCCAGAATTTTAAACTACATTGAACAAAATGGCTGTCTCAAAATTTTGATTGGATGTGTTTCGGGAAAAGGTGGGCGTGAGAGGGGGGTTAGTTACCGTCCACTCACTTTCGACTATTAAAAAGGGTACTAGCCCTTTTAATTTCCAATCGAATGAGCCTGTTTTGAAGTTTCTACGACAATTCCTTCTATAAAAACCGTATATCCCCCAGGGCATAACTTAAAACCTTTCTATATGGAAATCCACTACGCTGAACAAAATGGCTATCTCAAAATTTCTATTGGATGTATTTGGGGGAAGAATTGGCGTGGGGGGGGGGAGGCTAGTTGCCTTCCAATCACTTTCGACTATTAAAAAGGGTACTAGCCCTTTGAATTTCCAATTGAATGAGCCTGTTTTGAAGTTTCTACGACAACGCCTTCTATAAAAGCCTTATATGCCCCCCGGGCATAACTTAAAACCCTTGCCGTGAGGATTGTGGGGGAGTGTCCTTCTCAAAAACATATTTTCTATCTAGAAATCAACTACGCTGAACACAATGGCTATCTCAAAATTTTGTGTGTTTGGGGGAATGATGGGCGTGGGGGGGGGGGGGGGGGCTAGTTGCCCTTCAATCACTTTTGACTATTAAAAAGGGCACTAGCCACTCCAATTTCCAATCAAATGAGTCCTTTTTGAAGTTTCTACGACAACTCCTTCGATACGAAGGTGCCTGGGTATGGAGAAAAAAAAAACAACACATTGTGCCCACATCGTTCTTTACTTAGGCAGCGCTAACGCGCTGCCTATGATTCTATGACTCTTAAAGTGTGTTTCAGCTTTTTATCGAAAATCAGGCGAATTTTTCTCAGGCTTGTGGCCTTTGATGGGTAAGACTAAACTCAACCAAACTTATAAATTTGAAATAAACAAAATAAGCTGAGTCTTGTGATATATCAATAGGTATCAAAATTCCGGTTTTTAGAGTTTCGGTTACTATTGAGCCGGGTTTACCACGAACTGTTTGATGTAGCCCAGAAACTGACAAGCTTGGCGAGGCTGTGTTTGCTTCAGTCGTGTGATGTAGGCTTGTTATTGGGTCTGTGATATGATGATTTGTTTTTTTTTTCAGCGTTAGGTGTTAAATGCACATTTTTTTAAGCACCAAACCAAAATTGTAAGATAAAATTTTGTGACCCTAAAGAAGTTTATATTCTCTTTGCCTATGCGAGTTTAGGCCACATAAAATGTAAGCCTATGTCTTTCTTCAGTGATTATATGTCTAATGAAATTTAGAGTTACTTTTAAGATGCAGCAAAAAAAGTTGGCTCCAGCACTCACATCCACGTAGCTTCAGCTAAAACTTCCTAAAAGATCACTCCTCAATAGGAAACTTCAATCAATTCGACATGTAAATTTGCACATACACAATTTCAATAATAACAACTTCCTGTCAGCCCAAGACACAATCTCGTAAATTTAATTCCTCAAAAGTCCATTTTGTGTGGCGCTCCTCACCAAACAGTAGGCCCCGTTCTTTTGCACTAAGATCTCACATCTAAGATATCACATCTTTCTGCAAAGATTTTGGTTCTTTTAACTCATATTTGTTCTAAGATCTTACAGCTGACTGATGTTAGCAAAAAGTTTGAAAGAGGCCATCTTTTTGCCATATAGAACAATAATAAGAGAACTTTGATGATATACTCATCATTGTTCTTAGACCGCTGATCAGAGCAAAATGATTAAAGACGTTTGCAAAAGAACGCTATAAGATGTAAGATCTTCGTGCTAAGATTTCCCTTTTAATTGTTCTTCGTCAAAAGATGTAAGATCTTAGCACAAAGATGAGTAAAATGACGGTCCTAGAAGCAAAGCCAATTCAATTTTAACCAAAATAAGTCTGTATCCCAACAACTCCTACCCAAACTACTATTCGTGTAGTGATTCCTCTTTATAACACCCCAGGGCATGATTTGCCACTATTTTACTCTTTATAATGAATTACGGAAGTTTTTTAAATATAATATAATTTTGTTGAATGATGTATCAAATGTATATTGATAAGAAGTTCTAGAATAGATTTGAAGTTAGTAAATTGCCCATTTTTAGCAATATTATTTTTTTTTCGCATATTATTTTTTTTCGGTTCTCACAATCATATTAATATAATCTTCCCCGGAATGCAGGAGAAAGCAGCAAATTTGTGAAGGAGTTTATTCAAATTTTCGAATAGCTTGGATAACAATTTCTCTCTGTGCTACATCCACAGTAAAAAGTGAGATAAAAAACCTTTTTAATCCAGCTTCTACAATTCCTAGAAGAGACTTGATTAAATTCTAGAATTTGTTAACAGCCACAAAAAGGCAAGTTTTTTTGCAGCTGAAAGGCTTAATTTAATTTTGGCGGATATCTCCCTCAGGATTAAAGCGAAAACAAATTTTGTCTCCATTCTACAGAATTGGTCTCAAACACTGAGCATTTGATAATTGCCGCAAATTGAGTTAAGCAAAATAAAACAAGAGGAATATTTCATGCTGAGAAAAGCCATATGATATAATGTTGGGTATTTGATACCCAATAGTACTCGATAATCGATACCCAACACGATATTTGATAATCGATATATTGATTATATATTTCTGATCAATGTTTTGCTCAGATTAACGATAGTGTTTGGAAAAATTCAATTACAAAATTTGCAAATAAAGGGTATTTTGCACATTTTAATTTAAATTTTTAAGTGCACACTATTTGAATTTTTAATAAAATAAATAAACTTTCATTACATGAATGAACATAAAGAAAACTCTGATTTGAAATTACTCGGGCTACGATAAAGAAAAAATAACTACTGGCTATTTTTGGCTATTAAAATCAGCAACATGTCAATATTTTCCCCTGAGAATTGGTTCAGCCTTTCAGAGATTAAATAAAAAAAAAAAACAAGTTTTTTTAACTGAAAGTAAGGAACGACGTTAAAACTTAAAACGAACAGAAATTATTCCGTATATGAAAGGGGCTGTCCCCTCCTCAACGCCTCGCTCTTTACGCTAAAGTTTTTTATTGTTTAAAAAAAATAGAGTTGTGAGAAAGTCAAACTTTAGCGTAAAGAGCAAGGCGTTGAGGACGGGACAGCCCCTTTCATATACGGAATAATTTCTGTTCTTTTTATTTTTTAACGTCGTTCCTTACATTATAAGACGTTCCTTACGTCGCATGTTAATTTTACTTTTATTTGGTTGAATGGCTTTCTCGAAACTTGTTTAATTTTGTTTACGAACGTTTTTATTAGTAATAAATATCCGTAACTTAAGAACTAACTTACGTAACGAACTTCTATATTCATAGATTTTTAATACGTATATTAGGGGCTTCGCCCCCTAGTCAATACCTTGCTCTATAAGCTAAAGTTCGAATTTTGTTCCAATTCTTTAAAAATGACCCTTAATCACAAAGGCCGTTAATTAGAATAAATAGCTCTTATAAAAGTACTAAGAAATCTTTGGCTTAAAGAGCGAGGTATTGACTAGGGCGTGAACCCAATCATATACGTAATATTTTCTGTTCGTTTTAAGTTTTGACGTTGCTCCTTACTTTCGGTTGAAAAACTTGTTTTTTTTTATTTAATTTCTGAGCTTTTTCTTTAATAATGCTGGGAAATCCGGCGCCCCTTTCATAGCAATGTCCCTTCCCCCATGAAAACTTCCTTCATTGAAATGTCCTCCCACATAACCCCTGAGCCCCTCCCTCACCTACCAGAAAAAATCCCCCCTTAAAACGTCTGTATACTTCCCAATAACCAATTCTATATGTTAACATACGGTAAAGTTCATAACTTTCAGCCCTCCCCCGGGGACTTGGGGGGATAAGTCATCCTAAAAGACATAGTTATTATATTTTTGACCATGCTGAACAAAATGGCTATCTCAAAATTTCGATCGGATGTCTTTGGGAAAAAAAATGAGCGTGGAAGGGGGCCTAGTTGCCCTCCATTTTTTTGGTCACTTAAAAAGGGCACTAGAACTTTTTATTTCCGTTACAATGAGCCCTCCCACGATATCCTAGGACCACTGGGTCGATTTGATCACCCCTGGGAAAAAACAACAAAAAACAAAAACAAAAAACAAATAAACACGCATCCCTGATCTTTCTTCTGGCAAAAAATGCAAAATTACCACATTTTTGCAGATAGGTGTTTGAAACCTCTGCAGTAGGGTTCTCTGATACGCTGAATATGATGGTGGGATTTTCATTAAGGTTCTATAACTTTTAGGGGGTCTTTCCCCATTTTTTATAAAATCAGCCAAATTTTCTCAGGCGCGTAACTTTTGATGGATAAGACTAAACTTGATGAAACTTATATATTTGAAATCAGCATTAAAATTTGATTCTTTTGATGTATCTATTGGTATCACAATTCCGTTTTTAGAGTTTCGGTTACCATTGAGCCGGGTCACTCCTTACTTACAGTTCGTTACCACGAACTGTTTAATCAGAGGCAACGCTACAGCGTTGCCTATAGTAAAGGCCTTGCGGCTCCAATTTTTTTTCTATTATTTATTATTTTTGTTCCCAGAGGCACCTCATGTGAAAGGTTCATCGTATAAACTTCAAAGGGGGCTCTTTCGATTGGAAATCGAAAAGTCTAGTGCCCTTTTTAATGGTGAAAAGTGATTGGTAGGCAACTAACACCCCTTCCACGCCCGCCATTTCCCCAAACAAATTCAATCAAAATTTTGAGATAGTCATTTTGTTCTACGTAGTTGATTTCCAAATAGAAATTATGTTTTTGAGGAGGACACTCCCCCTACAGCCCTCAGGGCAAGGGTTGTAAGTTATACCCTAGGCGCATATAAGATTTCTATAGAAAACTTTGTCTTAGGAACTTCAAAAAGGGTTCATTCGATTGGAAATTCAAAGGGCTAGTGCCCTTTTTAATAGTCAAAAGTGATTGGAGGGAAACTCAGCCCCTCTCACGCCCACATTTTCCC
Source organism: Artemia sinica (assembly GCA_027921565.1). Classification (NCBI taxonomy): domain Eukaryota; kingdom Metazoa; phylum Arthropoda; class Branchiopoda; order Anostraca; family Artemiidae; genus Artemia; species Artemia sinica. The sequence continues at coordinate 44,752,776 of CM051271.1, forward strand.
CAAACACATCCCATCAAAATTTTGAGATAGCCATTTTGGTCAACGTAGTTGAAAATTCTGAAAACCAGGTCTTTGAGGATGACAACCCCCAACAACTCTCAGGGCAAGGTTTTTACAGAAACCGTTGTTGTAGAAACTTCAAAAAGGGCTTATTTGAATGGAAATTTAAAAGGCTAGTGCCCTTTTTAATAGTCGAAAGTGATTGGAAGGCAACTAACATCTCTTTCACATCCACCATTTCCCCAAAAACATCCAATCAAAATTTTGAGATAGCTTTTTTGTTCAACGTAGTTGAAAGTTCCGGAAATTATATCTTTGAGAAGGACAATCCCCCACAGTCTTGAGGGCAAGGGTTATAAGTTATGCCCTGGGGGCATATATCGTTCTTATGGACGGAATGTTCGTATAAACTTCAGAGAAGGCTCATTTAATTGGAAATTGAAAGTTCTATTTCAGTTTTTAAGTGTCAAAAGATACCGGAGGGTAACCCCCCCCCCCCACGCCCTTTTTCCATAAGAGGCAGGCGTTGTAAAATATGCCCTTGGTGCATATATTGTTCTTATGGAAGGGATGCTCGTATAAGCTTCAAAGAGGGCTCCTTTGATTGGAAATTGAAAGTCCGGGTTCACTTTTTAATTTTCAAAAAAGATCCAAGGGAAACTAGCCCCCCCCCTCCCACGCCTTCTTTTTCCAAACCCATCTGATGAAAATTTTGAGATAGACATTTTGTTAAAGATAGTTCAAAGGTCGGATAGGAAAAACTTCAGTGTCAATACAACCCCCAGGGCCCGGGGGAAGGCGTTAAGCCTTAAAGGCATGTATGTTTCTTATGAAAGGAATGCTCTTACCAACTTCATAGATGGCTCATTTGCTTGAAAATTGAATGTTCTAGTTCACTTTTTAAGAGTCAAGAGATTTAAGGGCAACTAGCCCCTCCCCAAGCCCTTTTTTCCCCAAGCCTATCCGCTAAAAATTGTAAGATAGCCAGTTTAAAAAAAAAAAATTAAAAATTAGATAGCAAAAACTCCGGTGTCAACACAACCCCCCAGGGCCTGGGGGTAGGCGTTGTAAGTGTTGTCCTGGGGGTGTATATGGTTCTTATGAAAGGGATGCTCGTATAAGCTTCAGAGAGGTCTCATTTGATTGGAAATTGAAAGTTCTAGTTCACGTTTTAAGGTTCAAAATATTACCGAGGGCAACTAGCCCCCCCACACACACACCCTTTTTACCCCAAGCCCATCCGATAAAATTTTTAAAATAGCCATTTCATTAAAAATTCTTCAAAGGTCAGATAAGAAAAAAATCCTGGGTCAACACAACCCCCAGGGCTTGGAGGCAGGCGTTGTAAGTAATGTTCTGGGGGCATATATGGTTCTTATGGCCCGGGGGTAGGCGTTGTAAGCTATGCCCTGGTAGTATATATGGTTGTTATGGAAAGGATGCTCGTATAAATTTCATATAGGGCTCAGTTGATTGGAAATTAAAAGTTGTGATTCACTTTTTAAGAGTAAAAAGTGATCAGAAGGCAGCTAGCCTCCCCATACTCCATTCATTTTTTTCCCAGAGGTACTTCATATAGAAGGGGTTGTCATATAAACATCAAAAGTGGTTCATTCGATTGGAAATCGAGAGTTCTAGTGTCCTTTTTAAGAGTCAAAAGTGATCAGAGAGCAACTAGCCCCCCCCCCTAATACCTTTTCCCCAAAATACATCTGATAAAAAATTTGAGGTGGTAATTTTCCGCAGGATAAATTTTCCTTGGGGGAATTTTACGCGGGAGAAACCTTCCATTGAAGCATTGGGTGGGGAGAGTTTCCAGGAAAATTTTCTACGGAGAGATGATTTCTGGTATAATTTGAGAAAGCATAAAAATTAAAAGAAAAACAAGTCTTTTTTCAAACGAAAGCAGGTTAAAAATAAATTTTCCAAGCGGAATTGCCCCAAAAAGTTTTTTATGGGGAATTTTCATCAGGGATGGAATTATCTGGGGGAAGGGGGATTTTACGCGAGAGAAACTTTCCTAGGAAAATTTTCTTCTGTAGATTTTCCTTGGGAAGAAAAAGTGAATCTTCCAGCATTATTTGATATCGATCAGAAATTAAATAAAAAAACATATTTTTTTTCAACGAAAAGTATGTAGCAACATTAAAACGAACAGAAATTACCCCCTGAATGAGGGTGGATTCCCCTACTTAATGCCTCATTCTTTACGCTACTTTTAACTTCTTGTGCAAATTATTTAAGAACAACTCTTTTAACACAAGAGCCGTTTAGTTAGAGTCGGGAAATTTTTAAAATACAAAAATAAACTTTGGCGTGAAGAGTAAGGTATTAAGGAGGGGTTATCCCCCTTAAAAACAGAAAAATTTCTGTTCTTTGAAGTTTTAATGTTGCTCCTTACTAACAGTTGAAAAAAAAAACTATTTTTTTATTTAATTAATTAAAAAAAACTTTCCAAAAATAACTTTTTCAAAGAAAAGTAAAGGCCATTTTAAACTTAAGCTCAGCAGATACAAATGCCCGTTAAAATTCAAACTCAAAATGACCAAAAATTACTATTAAGAAATAAATGAAACCCAATACGGACAGAAACTAAATTAACACTCATAGCAAAAAACATACTACAAGTAATAATATAAATGAATAAATAGATCTTAAACCGAGTAATGCTTGGATTGAATATGAAAATCAACCTTAAAACGAAAAAATATATTTTGTTATTGAAGTACAAATGAAACTCAAAACGAACAGAAATTAAATAAACTAGTTAAATCAATGCATACAAGCATACAATAGATATTAATGTAAATGAATAAATGAATCTTAAAATGAGAGAAACTTAAATTGAATATGCAAATCAAGCTTGAAACGAACAATAATAACTACAAACAAGAGTTTGGGTATCGCATCCTTCTCTCACTGTAAAAGTCTAAAACTTACTGCGTCATTGGCGCTTTACTGAAAACCAGTTTTTTTTTAAAAATTTTCCTTTGTACTTAAAATTGAAAATAAACATTAAAATTATAGTAAAATTTTGAACTGATGAGTTTTCAGAAATTAATATCATTATATATCAGATATTCAGTTTAATTTATTAGTTTTTCCAAGACTGTTCAAGATGAATATAGTTTCACTACAAACAAGAGTTTGGACACTGCCCTCTTCCCTAACTTTAAAAGTCTAAAGCCTACTTAATATCATTAATATCATTATACATCAATTAATATCATTATACATAAAATATTCAGTTTAATTTATAGTTCTTTCTAAAATTAATTCATATAGTTTCACTACAAACAAAAGTTGGGATACTACCCCCTTCCTTAACTGTAAAAATCAAAAGCCTACTGCGTCATTGGAGCTTCACTGAAAACGTAATATAATACGAATATTTCCTTTTCCACTTCTTACAGCATTGAAAATAAAAGTACAATTACAGTGAAATATATTCTTGAACTGACGGATCTAGCAACAATTAATATAATTATGTATCAAATATTCAATTTGATGTTGTTTATACTTTCCAAGACTGTTCAAAACGCATATACGAGTTTTCAGTAAAGCGCTAATGACGCAGTAGGTTTTTGGACTTTTACAGTCAGAGAAGGATACGATACCCAAACTCTTGTTTCTAGTGATGTTTGTTCGTTTCAAGCTTGATTTGCATATTCAATTTAAGTTTCACTCGTTTTAACATTTATTTATTCATTTACATTAATATCTATTGTATGCTTGTTTGAATTGATTGTTTATTTAATTTCTGTTCGTTTTGAGTTTCATTTATACTTCAAAAGCAAAATATTTTTTTTTTCGTTTTAAGCTTGATTTTCATAATCAATCGAAGCATTTCTCGCTTTAAGATTTATTATTCATTTATATTATTACAAGTTTTATGTTTTTTGCTATGATTGTTTATTTAATTTCTGTTCGCTTTGGTTTCATTTATTCTTTGATAGTAATTTCTGGTCGTTTTGAGTTTGAATTTTAACAGATATTTGTATCTGCTGAGCTTAAGTTTAAAATGGCCTTTACTTTTTTTTGAAAAATTTATTTTTGGAAAGTTTTTTTTGAGTTAATTAAATATAAAAAATCGCTCTTTTTTCAACTGTTAGTAGGGAGCAAAATTAAAACTTAAAAGGACAGAAATTTTTCCGTTTTTAAGGGTGATAACCCCTCCTCAATACTTTGCTCTTCACGCCAAAGTTTATTTTTGTATTTTAAAAATCTCCTGACTCTAACTAAACGGCTTTTGTGTTAAAAGAGTTGTTCTTAAATATTTTGCACAAAAAGTTAAAATTAGCGTAAAGAGTGAGGCATTAAGAAAGGGGATCCACCCTCATACACGGGGTAATTTCTGTTCGTTTTAATGCGGCTCCTTACTTTTCGTTGAAAAAAATATGTTTTTTATTTAATTTCTGATCGTTATCAAATAATGCTGGAAGATTCACCTTTTCTCCCCAAGGAAAATCTACAGAAGAAAATTTTCCCTGGAAAGTTTCTCCCGCGTAAGATTCCCCTTCCCCCAGACTATTCCATTCCTGCTGAAAATTCCCCATAAAAACTTCTTGGGCAATTCCGCTTGGGAAATTGTTTTTAACCTACTTTCATTTGAAAAAAAGGCTTGTTTTTCTTTTAATTTTTATACTTTTTCAAATTATGCCAGAAGTCATTCCTCCGTAGAAAATTTTCCTGGAAACCCTCCCCACCCAGTACTTCAATGGAAGGTTTCTCCCGCGTAAAATCTCCCATGGAGAATTTTTCCTGCGGAAAATTACCACCCCCACGAAAATATTACCCAGACAGCTTTAAGTCCTTTGAAAATTTTACGTTGGCTATTTCCCCGAAATATCTTCAAATATAAAATTGAATTGGCAAAGAGAAAGTATGTAAAATAAAATGAATTTCGTATAAGAATTTTGGTAAATTCCCCCGTGTAAAGTTTCCCTTTGAAAGTTTATCACCGGTAACTTCCCTACTCACGGGAAATTCTCCTCTTGGAAAATACCCCCGCAGAAAATTCCCTCCCCCCCCACAGAAAAGTCACAAAATGTCTTCACTTCCCAATGACAAATACTCTATGTAAACACTGGACAAATTTCATAACTTACAACCCTTTTCCCAGGGACTTGCAGGGTTATGTCATCCCCAGAGACATGATTAGTTGACCTTTCAACTATAGGCTATTGATCAAAATGTTGATCGGATGACTTCAGGAAAAAGGAGCGTGGTAGCGAGAGGAAATCTAGTTGCCCTTCGATCATTTTGGTCACAAAATGGGGAGCTAGAACTGTAATAACCGTTTGAGCAAGCCTCTCCCTATTTTATATTACCGTTTTTTCGATCACCCTGGTAAAACAAAAAAAAAAAAAAAAAAAAAAAAAAAAAAAAAAAAAAAAAAAAAAAAAAAAAAAAAAAAAAACAACATCAGAACTAATAAACACGCATCCGTCATCTTTCTTCTGGCAAAAACTCACATTTTTGAAGATGGAAGCTAGAAACCCATGCAGTAAGATTTTCTGATATACCGAATCTGACGATATGATTTTTATCAAGAACCTTTTACTTTTTAGGGGCGTTCCCACCCTGTCTAAAAACAATTTCTATATAAGTTTTCATGCAAATTTTTTGAGGCTCGTAGCTTTTGATGGGTTTATGAAACTTGATGAATTTTATATACCTGGAGTTGGCATGAAAAGCCAACTCATTTGATGTATTTATTGTTAACAAAATTGCGTGTCTTAGAGTTTCGGTTGTTATTGGACCGAGTTGCTCCTTACTTAGAGAATGTTACCACGAACTATTTGATTAACTGATCGGGCTTGGAATCCACTTTAAGAAAGGACTTTCGTGGCCAACAGGTACGCAGGGAGGGGGGGGGCTTCGGGCCCACACCCCTTATATCTTATGATTTTTTCTCCTTTTCCCATAATTTTCTGATATTTCTCACAGAATAAGGGATTTGAAGGATTTGCTCCCCCCCACAAATAAAACAGAAGATTCCTGCATACGTGCCTGTTGGTGACGGACATAAAACCAATTTTATGACAAGCTCGTACAGGTATTTTTGAATTCCATATTACAAGACTTCCACGACTTCAGTGGATAAGTTTTTCTTGGAACTAAAGACTCCCTACTGAAAATCTGGAGAGCCGTGATAGATACAGCTGCTGACGAAGCTTGCTTTGCATTGATTAATGAAACTCCGTCGTGTGCTCCCCACAAACTGGCTTGATTCTGTAGTGGCTAAATCACAGAGACTGTGACGGCACTTTCAACTGTTGACTCAGATTCAAGTAAGGCTCAATCCATGTCTCTTGCTGTTTTACTCTCAACTTGGAGATGATCGTCATAGCTAATACACAATCATAGTCGAACGTGATTTGAAGGCAACTAGCCCCCCCCCCATGCCCATCATTCCCCCAAACACATCCATCAAAATTTCGAGATAGCCATTTTGTTCAGCGTAGTTGACTTGCAGATAGAAAATATGTTTTTGAGAAGGACACTTCCCCACAACCCTCGAGGCAAGGGTTTTAAGCTATGCCCTGGAGGGCATGTAAGAACAATGTTGGTACAATGTATTTTTCTGTTCCATACCCGGGCACTTCGTAACGAAGGAGTTGTCATAGAAACTTCGAAAAGGGCTCATTCAATTAGAAATTGGAGTGGCTTGTGCCCTTTTTCATAGTCGAAAGTGATTGGAAGGCAACTAACACCCCATCCACATCCACCATTTCCCAAAACACATCCAATCAAAACTTTGAGATAGCCATTTTGTTCAGCGTAGTTGATTTCCAGATAGAAATTTTGTTTTTGAGGAGGACACTCCCCCACTACCCTCAAGGCAAGGGTTTTAAGTTATGCCCTGGGGGCATATAAGAACGATGTTGGCACAATGTATTATTTATTATTTTTTACCTTTAGAGCACGGCACTTCGTATCGAAGAAGTTGTCGTAGAAACTTCGAAAACGGCTCATTCAATTGGAAATTGGAGTGGCTTTTGCCCTTTTTAATAGTCGAAAGTGATTGGAAGGCAACTAACACCCCATCCACATCCACCATTTCCCAAAACACATCCAATCAAAACTTTGAGATAGCCCATTTTGTTCAGCGTAGTTGATTTCAAGATAGAAATTATGTCTTTGAGGAGGAAAATCCCCCACAGTCTTCAGGGCAAAGGTTTAAAGTTATGCCCTGGGGGTATATACGATTTTTACAGAAGGCGTTGTCGTAGAAACTTCAAAAAAGGCTTTTGATTGGAAATTCAAAGGGCTATTGCCCTATTTAGTTGTCGAAATTGATCGGAGGGCAACTAGCCCCCTCCCCCAAAGCCCATCATTCCCCAAAAAACATCCAATCAAAATTTTGAGATAACGATTTTGATTAGCGTAGTTGATTTCCAAACAGAAAATATGTTTTTGAGGAGGACACTCCCCCACTACCCTCAAGGCAAGGGTTTTAAGTTATGCCCTAGGGGCATATAAGAACGATGTTGACACAATGTATTATTTATTATTTTTGTTTCCTTTAGAGCACGGCACTTCGTATCGAAGAAGTTGTCGCAGAAACTTCGAAAAGGGCTTATTCAATTGGAAATTGAAGTGGCTTGTGCCCTTTTTAATAGTCTAAAGTGATTGGAAGGTGACTGACACCCCTTCCACGCCCACCATTTCTTGAAACACATCCAATCAAAATTTTGAGATAGCCATTTTGTTCAGCGTAGCTGATTTCCAGATGGAAATTATGTTTTTAAAGAGGAATCTCCCCGACAGCCCTCAGGGCAAGGGTTGTAAGCTATGCCCTGGGGGCATATAAGGTTTTTATAGAAGGCGTTGTCGTAGAAACTTCAAAAAAGGCTCATTCGATTGGAAATTCAAAGGGCTAGCGCCCGCTTTAATAGTCGAAAGTGATTGGAGGGCAACTAACCCCCCTCTCACGCCCACCTTTTCCCCAAACACATCCAATCAAAACTTTGAGATAGCCATTTTATTCAATGTAGTTTTAAGTTCTGTAAATTAGGTCTTTGATGATGACAGACCCCCCCCCCCCCTCCTCCTCCCACAGCCCTCAAGGAAGGGTTGTAAGTTATGCCCTGGGGCACATAAGGTTTTTATAGAACGCGTTGTCAAACTTCAAAAAGGGCTCATTCGATTGGCAATTGAAATGGCTAATGCCATTTTAATAGTCGAAAGTGATTGGAAAGCAACTAAAACCCCTTCCACGCCCACCATTTCCCCAAACACATCCAATAAAAATTTTGAGATAGCCATTTTGTTCTACGACGTTCAAAGTTCAGGAAATTATATTCTTGAGCAGGGCACTCCCCCCACAGTCTTCAGGGCAAGGGTTATAAGTTATGCCCTAGGGGCATATAAGGTTTTTATTGAAATCTTTGTCGTAGAAACTTGAAAAAGGGCTCATTCGATTTGAAATCCAAAGTGATGGAAGTTGAAAGTTTTGAAAATTAGGTCTTTAAGGATGACAACCCCCCCCACAGCCCTCAGGGCAAGGGTTGTAAGTTATGCCCTGGGGCCATATAAAGTTTTTATTGAAATCGTTGTCGTAGAAACTTCAAAAGGGCTCATTCAATTTGAAATTGAAAGGGCTAGTGCCTTTTTTAATAGTTGAAAGTGATTGGAGAGCGAATAACGCCCCTCTCACGCCCACAATTTTCCCAAACACATCCAATCAAAATTTTGAGATATCCATTTTGTTCGACGTAGTTGAAAGTTCTTGAAATTAGGTCTTTTAGGAAATTAGGTCCTCAGAACTCTCAGTGCAAGGGTTGTAAATTATGCCCTGGGGGCATATAAGGTTTATATAGAAAGTTTTTGTAGAAATTGCAAAAAGGGCTCATTTGATTGGAAATTGAAATTGCCCTTTTTACTAGTTTGAAGTGAGTGGAGAGTAATTAACCCCCTTCTCACGCCCACCGTTTCCCCAAAAACATTCAATCGAAGTTTAGAGATAGCCATTTTGTTCAACGTATTTGAAAGTTCTGGAAATTATGTATTTGAGGATGACAAACCCCCAGAGCCCCAAAGGCGAAGCTTGTAAGTTCTGCCCTGGGGGCATATAAGGTTTTTATAGATTTTTCGTAAGTTGGTAAAACTTCGTAAATCTTCAGTTGTCGTAAAACTTCAAAAGGGGCTCATTCAATTGAAAATTGAGAGGGCTAGTGCCCTTTGTAATAGTCGAAAGTGATTGGAAGGTAACTAACCACCCTCTCACGCCCACAATTCCTCCAAACACATCCAATCAAAATTTTCAGATAGCCATTTTGTTCAACGTAATAGAAAGTTCTGGAAATTAGGTCCTTGAGAATGACACCCCCCCCCAGCACTCAGGGCAAGGATTGTAAGTTATGCTCTGGGGGTATATAAGATTTTTGTTGAAAGTTTTGTCGTAAAAACTTCAAAAGGGCTCATTTGATGGGAAATTGAAAGGGCTAGGGCCATTTTTAAAATATGAAAGTGATTTGAGATCGACTATCGCCCCTCTCACGCCCACCGTTTCCCCAAACACATCCAATCAAAATTTTGAGATAGCCATTTCGTTTAATGTATTTGAAAGTTCTGGAAATTAGGTCTTAGAGGATGAAAACCACCCTAACACACCTTAGGCTAAGGGTTATAATTTATGCCTTGGGGGGCATAGAAGGTGTTTATAGAAAGCATTGTCGTTTCAAAAAGGGCTCATTCAATTGGAAATCGAAAGGCCTAGTGCCCTTTTTAATAGTCGAAGTGATTTGAAGGCTTGACATTTTTATATTAAAGATCGATGTGGGTATAATGTATTATTTTTTGTTGTTGTTCTTGTTTAGACCAGGGCATTTCGTATCGGAGTCGCGGGAACTTCGATAAGGGCTCATTCGATTGAAAATGGAAAGGGCTGATGCCCTTTTTAATAGTCGAAAGTGAGTGGAGGGCAACTAATCCCCCTCCCACTCCCACCCTCCCACGCCCACTCTCCCATTTGCCCATTATCTTTAAAAACTAAATGTTGCCTAAAGATTAAATCAAAATTTAATACTAATTCCCAATAAGGCATCTCAGCAGTATCCCAAGAACGACTGAGGGTATTATGTTCAAACTTTCGGGGCTACTTCTGCTCTTATAATTTACTCAAATCAAAATAGCGTAACTGTATCCAAGCTATCAAAGAAAGTAAACAGATTTTTTTGCGAATGGTATCAAGTTTTCATTTCAGATCAACTAGAGGAGGTATGAAACTAAATTAAACAGTGCTATTTGTGTCCAGATTTTTAAAAGGGTGTATGTTCTTAAAAATTGCTGAAAATTTTTCTCCATTACACAAATAGCAGGCCAAACAATAAAGTCTTAAAAAAACGAAAAGATTTAAAGTATTATTTTTATTTTTTCCCTGAAATGACTATTTCAATATGAAACGAACAGAAATTAATTAAAAAAAAAACTTTTTCCACAAAATAAGTTTTTCAAAGAAAAGTAAAGAGCTCCGTTAAACAAAAAATGAGCAAAACTAAAATCAAATAATCTACTAAGCGTGGAACTACCACAAATCAGCATCGATAAATAAATGAAATCCAAAACGAACAGAAATTACAATAAATAACCGAGTCAAACTCAAAACGAGCAGAAATTAACATAAGTTGGGCGCAAAACCACTATGCCTTCCCAAGGCCAGAACAAAATTTGCTCTTTACTGAAAAAAATACAAATGAATGTACATATACTAATATTTAGTAATCAAAATGTTAGTATTATTTGATTTATTGAAGTTATAAAAGTAAAAACATTTATATTTTTTTCAGTAAAGTGCAAATTTTGTCCTGCCCTTGGGAAGGCATAGGGGTTTTGCGCCCAACTTATGTTAATATCTGCTCGTTTTGAGTTTGACTCGGTTATTTATTTTAATTCCTGTTCGTTCTGGGTTTCATTTATTTATCGATGCTGATTTGTGGTAGTTTCACGCTTGGTAGATTATTTTATTTTATTTTTGCTCATTTTTTGTTTAATTAAGTTCTAACTTTTCTTTGAAAAACTTATTTTGTGGAAAAAGTTTTTTTTAAATTAATTTTTAGAAACGTGAATTGAGGTATTTGGCAATGATGACCTGACCTGGAGTGTGATCTGAGAATTGCCAATAAGCTTAGAAGATATTATTTATATAGCCAAGATTCTGATTCTTGGAGGTTCTCAGCAACATTTGAGAGTCCACCCACACAAAACGTAGTTTAGGAACAGGCATTTGTCAATCTATGGATACAGCTGTGCAAGCTGTGTATCAGCATATATGAGTCAGTAGATTGAATACATTATTCTTCTTCTCGGCTATTTGCGAAACAAATTTCTATGTTGTATATTTTCTGCTGGACATTCACCGGTAGACACCAAAAAGCCGAAATAATATAGTTTTCGATATCAATATTTAGACTTCGATATTCGATATCGATACTTGGTACAATATATCGATATATCAATTTCCATATCTAATATCGCTTACCACCAATATGATCTTGTGGCGATATAAAGCTATCATTTGGGGTGAAGAAGTAGGCTAATGAACCATCTAATGATGCTCTTGACTTATTCAAAATGGTCTATGTTAAGCTTTGATCATAATTGCAAACTAAATCGTCTAAGCCAAACTTTGCTTAATAGCCTCTTAGGGTAACAAGCATACGTAAAAGAGGCTGGCCCAGATTTACCAATAGGCCCACTAGGCCCGGGCCTTGGGGTGTACAATGCCAGGGGGTGCAATAAATCATCACTGAGTGATTTTTTTCTTAGAAAATATGGACTGGTGTGAATTATCGTCAAAGTGTCAGGTGTACTCCGCCGCCACGCTGCCAATTCCCTGAAAAGTAATTTTAAAACAATCCGGAAATTCCATGGCCCCTTATAAGATGTCTCCAACGAATGCCATCTTTCAAACATCCGTCAGATGTCTCCCGAGAATGACAGCTGAGAGGTTGGTATCACCTCTCTCTTTCATTATTTTTGGCTCTTCAGTTGCGTTCTGCTCAGTGCCTCCACCACCCCCGAAGTTTCGATGATTTCCTCGAAAATCTCGCAAAAACGGTGCGGCAAAAACGCTTGGGCCTGGAAGCGTCAAATCCAGCCCTGAAAATAGGGATAATTTAGGGATAAATAGTGATATGAATCTTGGCTCTGGCCCCTCCTTCTCTTGTAAAAAAAAACTTCTCTTGACCCCTCCGTATATGTGCGGAGCAAATATCGTAAATATTGTAACATTACTTCCATTATGTGACCCGTATTACAATTCGTAATGACCACCTGGCCCAGTTTTATAAAGCATCAACGCCTGAACATCATCGCTTTAGGTGAATCAGGATTATTTATCAGGGAGGAAGAAAATTATGATTGGTCGATAATAATTTTGCCTTTTAAATAAAGGTCTAGCTAATACGACAAAGAAAATAAATTTATAATTTGGTGTTAAATTATGAGTATTATTATTCGTTTTGTGTGTTATGTTTAATATTTCTTGGAATCCTCAATATTTATTGAGGATTCCTAAGGAAGGAGCTGAATACTTTCTACGCAAGTCTAAAGTTCTATAGAGCAACGGTTACTTAAAAAAAAGAAAATAAAAGAGAACAAATTTGCTCTATTTAATAGCTCAAATTAATTCACACAAAAGAACCAATTGACTTTTTCAAAGGTTTAGTTATTTCTCCCTCCAGAAATTGCATTTCTTGTCTTAAAATCGGTCACTCAGGGTTCGTTAGCCTCAAACATTAGTGAATGTTTGAAAAAACGCTCGGGCCTGGAAGCATCAAATCCAGCCCTGAAAATAGGGATAATTTAGGGATAAATAGTGATATGAATCTTGGCTCTGGCCCCTCCTTCTCTTGAAAAAAAGAAGGAGGGGGCGCCAGCCCCCCTGGCTGAATGATGCTGCCTTATGTTTGTTTGTATTTTTGTTTTGAGATTTCTATTATACAACTTGGAATTTCTAATTAGACCAGGTAAGCCCCCCCCCCTAAAATTCAGCTTATAGGTGCCCATGACGAGAATAACACTGCTGCGGTTCAGGTAGGAACTGAGTAGGTAGGAAAAAAAAGAACCCGTATTTTAATGGGTGGCTTTCTTCCATTCAAGAAACAGAAATAACATGATTGGATTAGAAACTTACGTCACAATAAAAAACCAATAGAGTTAAAGTGAATGTTTTAACACGGAAGTATAACACACCTAATCTATCTTTTTCTGTTTGGATTAATTATATAAAAAAAAAAATTTCTGGAAATAAAGTTTGTCAAAGAAAAGTAAAGAACTGGATTAAACCGAATACGAGCAGAAATAAAATGAATTCACAATTCAAACTTGAAACGAATTTGAACTTTGAAAAATCATATTAACCAAGATTGTTGAAAAGAATTAATGAAAATAGACTGATTTTTTAATTTAGAATGATACTCAGTACTAGATGTGTGAATAATTTTGGATTAGTAATGTCGTAAAAGAGCGTTTAAAAATATTTTGGTTCTGTAAAGGGCAAAAAAGAACGGAGTGCAAACTCCGACCTTTTTTGGCCTTTTGGTCGACTATCTACTGTAATTTTTATTTGTTTTTGTTCACACTTCATCATTGACAGAGATTTCTATTCGTTATAGGCTTGAATTACGATTTTATTTTATTTCTAATTGTCTTTGGTTTAATGTAGCTCTTTACTTTTCTTTGTAAAACTTCTGTTTTTGGAAAAGTTGTCTTTAAAATTAATTTCTGTTCGTTTTAATCTGTATTGATTTTGTTATTGATTAATAGAAGGAACATTAGTGAATTTTTTTCTCGTTTTTTTTCTGCTTAATAATTAATATATTTGCTTGATATTTGTATCTTGGAAAAAAAATTTGGGACAAAAGGTAATAATACTTGTACTAAAGACATTTTAATAGAATGGCCTTAGGAAAATCGTTCAAATAAACGGATTAGAAATCTACATAATTTTTGGTCTTCTATAGGCCTGAAGCTATATTAAACAAATTATGCTAGAACCTTGAATATAGAAGAATATTGACAGAATGGTTCACTTGAAATACGGCTCACTTAAGAAGTGTGTTATCGTATGAAAGGAAGGAAGAATATAAAGGAAGCGTCACAAAAAACCGTAAAAGGAGCAAAGCTTGCGTTTGAAGAAACTAAAAACTCTCCCGAAATCTACAGACAAAGCAAATCGTACTCTGTGCTCAAAATCAGCAAGCCAGCGAGCTCGTCATCTCAGCTGTTGGAGAGAATTATTGCCAGCAAGGATGAGATTGCAAGAACGCAAAAATCCATGATGGATAAAACTACTGAAAAGTCTTATAAAAGTGTGGGGATAAACAGCAGAGGACTGGGAATTCCTTAAAGCAATCTTGCGAGACCATAATTGGTGAAATCTATGCCTCAGTGTCCCTTGAGTTTACACCAAAGTTACAGAACATATATTACTGTCATACAAAATTTTGAAAGCAGAAATTCAAGGGTTGGAAGATCGCGTGGCACCGATTGAAAGTAGAATAATCGATTTCGAACAAGAAAAGCTCCTAGATAGCATAGTTTTCAACGGTATGAAGCAGCTGCCGGGTGAAGATTCAAAAGCCATTGCTACGAATATCATAACAAAGGAAATGGGAGTCACCGGTTTTTCGCAAATGACATTCTGAGCAATTACCGCTACTGTTTAAACAATTCTACTGCACAAGGCCAAAGAGATGCTGCACCGGTGATTGGAAAATTAAGAAACAGTGAAATGGCAATGAGAGTTTTCAAGAGCAAAACTTAACTTGCTAAGTCGGGCATTTTTGTGTCTGAGGCCCTAACGGAACGCCGTTGGGACATTCTGAATACGGGAAGGTTTTTTTTTTGCGAAATGTCTATTCTGATCGTGGGCTAATTCTAGCAAAGCTCCCAACAGACACCGTTGCTCGCATGATTCGGTCATTAACGTATTGATTTTAGTTGCTCGAGCGTACTTTGTTGTTCTGGTTTATTGCCTATTAGTCTGGGCCATATCCAGGGGGGTACCCGGTTTGAACCCCTTCCCCCCGAAATTTATTTTTGACTCGTAAAAAAGCAACAAAATGGATATAAACAGATTTTGTATGCGTTTTTTGAGTTTTTATTGTGTAAACCCTCCTCCTCCCCCCCCCCGAATTTTTTTGGTATAACCCCCTCTGAAAAAAACCTGGGTATGGCCTTGATCGTATCATTGTTTTGTTCTTTTTTTATTTATTATTCTTGTAATTGTTTATCTGTCCGAGAACTCAGCTGCGCCTTTTTTTGCCTTTTATTATTTATACAATAGAAGGCTATATATATATATATATATATATATATATATATATATATATATATATATATATATATATATATATATATATATATATATATATATATATATATATATATATATATATATATATATATATATATATATTATATATATATATATATATATATATATATATATATATATATATATATATCTATATATATATATATATATATATATATATATATATATATATATATATATATATATATATACTTTTTTCTTCTTCTTTTTTCACAATGAAAAGTATGAAAGTGTTTATAGATATAAATATGTGTGATTTACCGATCGGTAACGCATCGAGGTTGAGTCAGTTGGAAATTTGCCCGTTTGATATTGATAGTTATTTACTTTTGGATTTGGCGAATGAAGCGTCTATAGTGAGTTATAGAGCTATTTAGTAAATATCGTGATTTTTCGTATCTTGGAACGTACTTCTTCGTTTGGTGAGATATTTGATTTGCTTTCGAAATGGCAGAATCACCATGCTATGGCCATTTATGAAAAGTTTTTAAGTCAGGATAGTCCTCTCATCTTTTGGTTTTCCGGGCTATTAGCTTACTGCGAGGAGCAGAGCTTCAATGAATCGTTGTAGACTTGGTTTGATATTAAGTGATTAACTTAAATGGAAGCCATGGGAGGATCTTGATGTCTGGAGGGAAGGTAAGATATAAACTTTTTCTACTGGAATTGAGATTGGTATGAGGCTTGGTGCAAGGACATTTGTCCTCTATGTAGCTTATAAACCTCCAAAGTGTGTCGTATGAGGATATCACAGAAGGTTTTCAAAGTCTTCTAATAATGGTTCAGAGGTCCCAGCAAGAGTTTTTATGCATGGGTGATTTTAATTTTGATCTTTTATCTACAGGTGGTTTTAATTTAGATTTTTAAAATTTTATAGTTTCTAATGATCTTTTCCCCACAGTAACAATTCCTACTAGGACCACAGATAACTTTGCTACCCTGATTGATAATGTGTTTATTTCTTCCAAGTATATCCGAAAGGCGTTTTCTAATATTGTTTGAATCCGGCATCTGATCATTTTCCAGTTGTATTTATTTTAGATTCACAAGTGTCACGCCGAAAAAAGCAAAGAAAATTGTTCGAGAGATCAAGCCTGAAAACATTCCGAAGTTTAAAGAAGAAATGTGCAACATCTTTTTGGAATCTGCCTTGAACCAGGAAGACCCGTTTGAAGCTTTTGAGCAATCTAGTAGCATCATAACTACTGCATATGATAAAACTTGTCCGCTGAAGACACTCAGACATAGTGTTGGGCGGTATTTTCCTTAATCGATATATCGATATGTTTACTTTCGATATTCTTTATTTAGATATCAATATTTTGGATCAGTATTTTACTATCTCATGGATTTCCCAAATTTCCGTAATGCGAATGGTGAATAAAGGGCATTTTGCATAACTTTTTTTTTAAATTCAAATAATATAAAATCAAACATAAAAATAAACTTCGATTACATAAATGAATATACTAAAACCCATATTTGGAATTATTCGGGCTCAGGAAAAAAGAAAAATAAACTACTGGCTATTCAAAAACATCAGCATGTCAATGTTTTACCCTGAGAGTCGGTTCCGCCGTTCATAATTAGCTGAACAGCCTTGGAAAACACTCTTTCAGAAGGGAAACTGGTAGCGGGCACAGACAAGAATTTCATTGCAACTTCGTACAGGTGATTTGGGAACCCATAGCACGAGACTTCCACCACTTGAGTGGACAAGTTTTTCTTGAAACTATTGGCTCCCTACTGAAAGTTTGCAGAGCCATGATATATTCGGCTGCAATCGAAGCATACCCTGCATTGACTATAAGGACTTCATCGCGTGAACCCCACAGACTGGCTTGATTCTGATATGACTGCATCGCAAGGACAGCGATGGTACTTGCATCTTCTGATCGAGATTCAGCAGCCAGCAAGGTCAAATCTATATCGTTTGCAATTTTGCTTTCAACTTGTAGAAGATCGTCAGGTGAAATATACATTTTCTTGAAACGCGGGTCAAAATATGTGGCAACTGCGACGGGTGTGCCTTGACCAAGGCGTATAAACCTACAATGCATTTTATTCAGCAAAGCCTTTCGAAGCTCATCAGTCACATCCGAGAATCCACAAAAATCTACTTGAACAAGGCGGCGTCTCAAAATCTTAGACAAAGGCAAGACTTGCAAGATGGGGGATAGCTTTTAGAAGAGAGCTGAATAGTCGCCTCTTCAAAGGGTGTAAGTACCGCAATCACGTTTGAAACAGCACCCCACTCACTATCAGCGAGTATGAGGTCCACTTTACCGAGAAGCACAAGCGAGCTTGTTACCGACTCTTTCATTCTTGTAGACTACGCAACATAGAGAGAAGCGAATTCCATATAGTGGTCACATCAGGTTTTAGTTTTTTGGTGCAAACATTGTCAATAGAGATTTGAACCTGACGCAACTTGTCGGTAGCTAAAACACTATGTCTGAAAATGCTGACAATATTTCTAGCCTTTTAGACGAGAGGCAACAAATCAGCAGTATTATTTGCAGCACCCCCCCCACATCAAATTTTGAGTATGTGCGAAGCACGAAACATGTGTCTATCCTATACCTACATGGGATGCAGCTTCCTTTCGGCCCGAACTGCGGCTCGTACATTTGCTCCATTATCAGTTACTACAGCAACAACCTTTTCTTTGATCCCCCACTCAGTGGCAATTTTCGTAGGATTAATTAAAAAAAACTTTTTCCACAAAATAAGTTTTTCAAAAAAAAGTAAAGAACTCCATTAAACCAAAAATGAACAAAAATAGAATTAAAATATGTACCAAGCATACAACTACCACAAATCAGTATCAATAAATAAATGAAGCCCAAAACAAACACAAATTAAAATAAGTCAAACTCAAAACGAGCAGAAATTAATATGAGTAGGGTTCTAAACCCCATGCGTTCTAAAAGCTAGAATATATTTTGTATTTTACTGAAACAAATTCAATGAATTTTATGAAAAAAATGGGTATGGTCAGTTTACTGAACAAAATAGAATCAAATAATCTACCAAACATACAACTGCCACAAATCAGCATCAATAAGTAAATGAAACCCAAAACAAACGGAAATTAAAATATGTCAAACTCAAAACGAGCAGAAATTAACCTGCGTAGGGTTCTAAACCCTATGCTTTCTAAATGCCAAAATATAATTTGTATTTTATTCAATTTTTTTTAATGTTTTCAATGTATAACCTTAAGAAATTAAAAATTAATTAAGATTTTATGGAATAAATATCAGCATATGTACATTAAACTGACAATGCATATTTTTTGAAGTAAATTCATTTGAATTTTTTTCAGTTCTTTACTGAAAACGTTTGACACTAGTAGCTCAAAACCTTAATTGGATGTGTTTGGGGAAATGGTGGGCGTGGAAGGGGTGTTAGTTGCTTTCCAATCACTTTCGACTATTAAAAAGGGCGCTAGCCATTTCAATTTCCAATCAAATAAGCCCTTTTTGAAGTTTCTACGACAACGCGTTATATAAAAACCTTATATGCCCCCTGGGCATAATTTACAAACCTTGCCCTGAAGGCTGTGGGGGGATTGTCATCCTCAAAGACCTAATTTCCAGAACTTAAAACTACGTTGAATAAAATGGCTATCTCAAAGTTTTGATTAGATATGTTTGGAGAAAAGGTCGGCGTGAGAGGCGGGTTAGTTGCCCTCTAATGACTTTCGACTATTAAAAAGGGCACTAGCCCTTTGAATTTCGAATCAAATGAGCCTTTTTTAAAGTTTTTACGACAACACCTTCTATAAAAACCTTATATGCCCCCAGGGCATAAATTACAACCCTTGCCCTAAGGGCTGGGGGGGACTGTCCTCTTCAAAAACATAATTTCTATCTGTAAATCAACTACACTGAACAAAATGGCTACCTCGATGTGTTTCGGAAAATGGTGGGCGTGCAAGGGTTGTTAGTCGACTTCCAATCAGTTTCGACTACTAAAAAGGACACAAGCCACTACAATTTCCAATTGAATGAGGCCTTTTCGAAGTTTCTACGACAACTTCTTCGATACGAAGTGCCCTGCTCTAAAGGAAAAATTAATATATAATACATTGTGCCAACATCGTTCTTATATGCCCCCAGGGCATAGCTTAAAACCCTTGCCCTGAGGGTTGTGGGGGAGTGTCCTCCTCTTTAATTTATCCTCGTCTCTTGTCTCGTTCTCGAGTGTCCCCGTTCTTCACTTAGGCAGCGCGATCGCGCTGCCTATGATTTATACAACAACTTTCTATATAAACCTTGTATGCCCCCATGGCATAACTTACAGCCCTTGCACTGAGGGCTCTGAGGGACTTATCATCCTAAAATACCTAATTTCCAGAACGTTCAACTACGTTGAACAAAATGGATATCTCAAAATTTTTATTGGATGTGTTTGGGGAAAAGGTGGGCGTGAGAGGGGGTTAGTTGCCCTCCAATCACTTTTGACTATTAGAAAAGGCACTAGCCCTTTCAATTTCATATTGAATGAGCCCTTTTGAAGTTTCTACGACAACGCTTTCAATAAAATCTTATATGCTCCACGGGCATAAATTACAACCCGTGCACTGAGGGCTCTGAGTGGGTTATCATCCTAAAAGACCTAATTTCCAGAACTTTCAACTACGTTGAACAAAATGACTTACTTGACTTTGACTTATGTCCCTGACGTCCTCAAGGGTCGCGTGGGGCCATCTCCTTCAAACGTTCCTGCATCAGTTTCCTGTACAAAGCCCGGTCATCAGCTTGTCTCAGAAGGCATAAGAGGTCATCTCCGAAGTTGTCACGCCATCTCTTCCTAGGTCTTCCAGGTGGGCGGCTACCGTGGACCCTTCCTTCGAAGGCAACTTTTGGCAGGCGCGAATTCTCCATTCGCTGTATGTGGCCCAGCCACCTAAGTTGCTGCAGGCACACTTTTTGGAGAATATTAGTTTCACGCTTCAGCTGCTTCCGAAGATCTTCGTTCGAGACTCTGTCCTGGTATGTGATTCCGGCAATGCGTCGGAAGCATTTTGTCTCGAAAGCCGAAATTCTGCGTTCATCTTCGACTTTCAGTGTCCACGTTTCACAGGCGTACATGGCAACAGGTATGATTAGAGAGTCGAAAAGTCGAAGTTTCAGTTGCATAGATAGGTGTTTATTTTTAAAGAGGGGGAGTAGCCTCTTGAAGCTTGCACTTCCTAGGGCAAGTCTTCGTTTTATGTCGTCGGAGCAGTTGTTTTCTGATGATATTAAGCTCCCTAGGTACACGAACTTGGTCACCGATTCGACTTCTTCGCCACTTACTACGACATGGACAGTGGATGGGTTTGGGTCTTTTGTGGTGCGCATCGCTTTGGTCTTCTTTGGGTTTATGAACATACCAAAGCTATTTGCGGCTGTTTTGGAGGCTTGGGCTTGTAGACTGGACTCAGTTTCTGCTAGCTTGTCGAGGTCGTCAGCATAAGCTATGGTATCGATGTTTGTACCGTTAACGGTCACTCCTACATTGTTCTCAAGCAGGGACAGTATGGCATGTAAGAATAGCTTGAAAAGTTGCGGTGAAAGTATGCAACCTTGTAGCACGTCCGAAGTTGTAGCGAACTCTTCTGTTTGGCCTTCTGGGGTCTGAACACAGCTACGGTAATTGTCGTACATATTTTTGGCTATGTTGACTATGTTTTCAGGAACGCCATAGTGGACTAGTATATGTCAAAGTCCATTTCGCCATACTAGAATCAAAGGCCTGCTTAAAATCAATGAATAGTTGGAGGATTTCTTTGCCAAATTCAAGGTACCTTTCTGCAAATTGCCTCACTACAAAGATCAGGTCGGTGGTAGACTGTCCAGGCAAAAACCAGCCTGATAGTCGCTGATGATGCGGTCTGTTATGGCTCTGATTCGGTTTAGAAGGATCCTTATTATGACTTTAGCTGGGTGACTTGTAAGGCTTATGGGCCGGTAATTCTCACAGTCATTTTTAGGGCCTTTCTTGTGGAGCGGTACGATGACTGCCTTCGCCCATGCTTTCGGGAAATGGCCTGTTGACCACACGGCGACAGCCACTTTATGGAGTAGGTCCTCTAGTAGAGGAGATCCAACTTTAAGCAGCTCCGCAGGGATACCATCAGGGCCTGGGGCTTTATTGTTCTTGAGACTGTGAATGGCCTCTTTTACCTCACTAAGTAAAGGTGAGGGGCTAGGGTCACATTCCTGCTTGGAAAATCTTTATAGCACATTAGGGTTGCAGGTAAGAAGCGGATTCAGTTTCTCTTCAAAGTGGCTTTTCCATCTGTCTTTAATAGCCTCGCTGTCACTGAAGAGCTTAACGCCCTTGTCCAGGACGCTAGTAGCGATGGTGGACTTTTTCGTGGAGAGTTCTTTGTCTGTTTTGTACATTCTGTGGTTGTTTCCTGATTTGAAATCCTTCTCGCAGGATTTGCACTTCTCCCGTATGTAACTTCTGAGGGCTGTCCGAATCTTTTTGTTTACCGTCCGCTGTATCCGCTTATACATGTCCCTACTTTCTCGGTCTTGCTTGTTACAAACCTGTCGCGCTTGGTCACAAAGATCTAGAATCTCATCTGTGATCCAGGGCTTCTCTGTTTTAGGTTTGTGGCCTAAGATTTCCTTAGCTGTATCTATGAGGGCTGTGTTCAGTTTCTCAACTAGGGCATCTAAGATGTCAGGGGTTATGGTCGACGGGAGTGACTCAAGTATGGGACCAAGACTTTCTTCTAGTGACTGCAGGAAAGTGGTGCGTGTTTTGGGTTCTTTCAGTTTATCGGTGCGGAGTCTTGGGATCTTATTTTTCTTTACAGGAAGGGTTTTCAGTCGGAGTTTTGCCAATGTGCTCATTACAAGGACATGATCTGAATCGAAATATTCCCCAGGCAAGGCGGTGGTATTTGTGACAGATGACTTCCACCGTTTTGAGATGAGGACATAATCAATCAGATTTGTAGTCTTTCCATCTGGGGATATCCAAGTTGCCTTTCTTCTCTTTCTATGTTTGAACATTGAGTTCGTAACAAAGAGATCATTTTCCCTGCAGAAATAAAGTAGACGCTCGCCACGTGCGTTTCGCCTCCCAAGACCGAATCTGCCTAAGACATCACTGTCAAGCTGTGTGGCTTCTCCGGTGATAGCATTGAAGTCACCCATTACTACGAGGAGATCTTTCTTTGGGACTTCATCAGTTAGAGACTGAAGTTGTTGATAGAACGTGTCAACTTCTTCATCAGGTCTTGAGGAGTCGGGGGCGTACACTTGGATGGCGGTGATGTTTTGTACTTTCGCTCGCAGCCGAATCATCATAAGGCGCTCTGAGACTAACTTTGTGGCTGTGAGTGCGCGCTTCGCTTTGCATGTCAGGAGAAAGCCAACGCCTTGTCGGTGTTTGCCATCAGGTCTGCCAGAGTATGGAAGTATGATGTCGCCGCATCGTTGTTCTCCTGAACCAGGCAAGTGAGTTTCCGAGAGGCCAATAACGTCCCATCTGTGCCTCTCGAGCTCTTTGACAATTAGCTCTAGTTTCCCAGGCTTTGCCAAGGATATCTAAAAATTTTGATTGGATGTGTTTGGGAAAATGATGGCCGTGAGAGGGGCGTTAGTCGCTATCCAATAACTTTCAACTATTAAAAAAGGCACTAGCCTTTTCAATTTCCAATTGAATGACCCCTTTTGAAGTTTCTACGACAATGCTTTCAATAAAAACTTTATATGCCCACAGGGCATAACTTACAACCCTTGCCCTGAGGGCTGTGGGGCGAGGGGTTGTCATCCTTTAAGACCTAATTTCCAAAACTGTCAACTATGTTCAATAAAATGGCTATCTAAACATTTTCATTGGATGTGTTTGGGGAAAAGGTGGGCGTGAGAGGGGGGTTAGTTGCCCTTAAATCACTTTCGACTACTAAAAGGGTACTAGCCCTTTGAATTTCAAATTGAATGAGCCCTTTTTCGAGTTTCTACGACAAAGATTACAATAAAAACCTTATATGCCCACAGGACAAAACTTATAACTCTTGCCCTGAAGACTGTGGGGCGAGTGTCCTGCTCAAAGGCCTAATTTCCTAAACTTTGAAAGTCGTGGGACAAATTGGCTATCTCAAAATTTTTATTGGATGTGATTGGGGAAATGGTGGGCGTGGAAGGGGTGTTAGTTGCCTTTCAATCCCTTTCGACTATTAAAAAGGGCACCAGCGATTTCAATTTCCAATCGAATGAGCCCTTTTGAAGTTTCTACGACAAGGCCTTATATAAAAACCTTATATGCCCCCAGGGCATAACTTACAATCCTTTTCCCTAGGGCTGTGGGGGAGTGTCCTCCTCAAAAACATATTTTCTATCTGGAAATTAACTACGCTGAACAAAATGGCTATCTCAAAATTTTGATTGGATGTGTTTGGGGAATGACGGGCGTGGGGACAGGGGCTAGTTGCCTTCCAATCACTTTTGACTATTAAAAAGGGCATTAGCCCTTTGAATTTCCAATCGAATGATTCTTTATTGAAGTTTCTACGACAAGGCCTTATATAAAAACCTTATATGCCCCCAGGGCATAACTTAAAACCCTTGCCCTAATGGCTGTGGGGGAGTGTCCTCCTCAAAAACATAATTTCTTTTCGGAAATCAACTACGCTGAACGAAATGGCTATCTCAAAGTTTTGATTGGATGTGTTTTGGGAAATGGTGGGCGTGGAAGGGGTGTTAGTTGCCTTCCAATCAGTTTCGACTATTAAAAAGGGCACAAGCCACTCCAATTTCCAGTTGAATGAGCGCTTTTTGAAGTTTCTACGACAAATTCTTCGATACAAAGTGCCCTGCTCTAAAGGAAAAAAAATAATAAATGATACATT
This sequence comes from Artemia sinica, assembly GCA_027921565.1. NCBI lineage: Eukaryota > Metazoa > Arthropoda > Branchiopoda > Anostraca > Artemiidae > Artemia > Artemia sinica. The sequence goes on from CM051271.1 coordinate 44,776,982, forward strand.
GTACCAACGTCGTTCTTATATACCCTCAGGGCATAGCTTAAAACCCTTGCCCCGAGGGTTGTGGGGGGGTTTCCTCCTCAAAAACATATTTTTTGTCTGAGTAGAGAAGATACATATTAATAATATGTAATATCTATTAATAATATGTATCTCTATTAAGAGATACATATTATTTTTTATTTTGGAGGGATGCCTTGAGAATAATTATTTTAAATTTCTGAAACCGATTATTTAAAAGAGATGAAGGCTTAAATATTAATTGCTTATCAACTATGAGATATAAATCTCAGGGAATGCTAACTCCATTAAGAGATATATATTATTTTTTTATTTGGAGTTGTGTATTGAGAATAATTATTTTAATGAGATATAAATCTCAGGGAATTAAAATAATTATTCTCAGTACATACTTCCAAATAAAAAAATAATATATATGTCTTAATAGAGTTGGCATTCCCCGAGATTTATATCTCATAGTTGATAAGCAATTAATATTTCAAGCATTCATCTCTTTTAAATAATCAGTTTCAGAAATTTAAAATAATTACTCTCAAGGCATCCCACCAAAATAAAAAATAATATATATCTCTGAATAGAGTTAGCATTCCCTAAGATTTATATCTCATAGTTGATAAGCAATTAATATTTTAAGTATTCATCTCTTTTAAATAATCAGTTTCAGAAATTTGAAATAATTATTCTCAGGGTATCTCTCCAAATTAAAAATAATATGTATGTCTTAATAGAGTTAGCATTCCCTGAGATTTATATCTCATAGTTTATAAGCAATTAATATTTCAAGCATTCTTCTCTTTTAAATAATCAGTTTCAGAAATTTAAAATAATTACTCTCAAGGCATCCCTCCAAAATAAAAATAATATATATCTCTGAATAGAGTTAGCATTCCCTAAGATTTATATCTCATTAAAATAATTATTCTCAATGCATACCTCCAAATAAAAAATAATATATATCTCTTAATGGAGTTAGTATTCCCTGAGATTCATGTCTCATAATTAATAAGGAATTAATATTTAAGCCTGAAACTGATAGATAATCAGTTTCAGAAATTTAAAATAATTATTCCCAAGGTATCTCACCAAAATAAAAAATAATATATATCTCTGAATAGAGTTAGCATTCCCTAAGATTTATATCTCATTAAAATAATTATTCTCAATGCATACCTCCAAATAAAAAATAATATATATCTCTTAATGGAGTTAGCATTCCCTGAGATTTATATCTCATAAAATCACATGTATTTTTAATATGGATGTTCTTATTTCTGAAAACTAAAACCCAACTTTATTAAAAAATATGCAAAATGCATCCCAATTATTAAAAAAATCAAATATTATTAATAAAATCAGATGTATTTTAAACGTGGATGTTCTTATTTCTGAAAACTAAAACCTAAATTTATTTAAAAAAATCAAAAATGTATGCCAATGAGGCCTTGAATCATCCCTCACCCCCCAAAAAATATTAAAGTTGATCATGGGTTTCATATAACATACACCTATGAAAGGCTATAAAACCTAGCTCAGAAAAGTGCGAAATAGTAAACCAAGCATCCCAAATCATAGGTTTCAGACAACATACACCTACGAAAGGCTAGGAAGTCTAGCTCAGAAAAGTCCAAAATAGCAAACTAGACATCCCAAATCATAAGTTTCATGCAACACACACATACAAGAGGTTAAGAAACCTAGCTAAAAAAAAAGTCTAAAATAATAAACCAAACATTCCCAATCATAGATTTCAGACAACAGATACTTACGACAGGCTAAGAAACCTAGGTCAGAAAAGTGCGAAAGAGTAAACAAAGCAGCCTAAATCATAGGTTTCAGACAACATACACCTACGAAAGGCTAGGAAGTCTAGCTCAGAAAAGTCCAAAATAGCAAACTAGACATCCCAAATCATAAGTTTCATGCAACACACACATACAAGAGGTTAAGAAACCTAGCTAAAAAAAAAGTCTAAAATAGAAAACCAAACATTCCTAATCATAGATTTCAGACATCAAACAGCTACGACAGGCTAAGAAACCTAGGTCAGAAAAGTACGAAATAGTAAACCAAGCACCCCAAATCATAGGTTTCAGACAACACACATCTAAAAACGTTAAGAAATTTAGCTTAAATGTGAATTTTTTATGCTTTAAGTATATTTTATGTCATTCTAAGGCATGTAAAAAACGTTGAAATAAAACTATCATGTTAAAACAAAGTAAAATAAATAAACATCAAAAAAATTATATAAAAAATGTGGGGAAGGGGGGGCCAAAAATATTGAGGGAGGGGCTCCCTTGGAGATTGGGGAGAAGGGACCTTGGAGGTTGAGGTCCTTGGTGGCTAGGGCCATTGGTGGTTGCAGTCCTTGATGGTTCAAATCAATAACCATCTCGCTAATCCTATATTATGTACTTGTCTATTATAGCGAGCACAGCCGAGAAGTAAAGCTAGGTCAAGTCACATGTCTCAATCTGTTTCACCCCAAATAATCCACTAAAATTTCAATTATTCTCTGACGTTTCCTTTGTTCTGGCAACTGTGCATAGATACATTTAAAATACCGTGAAGCCTTTTGATTTTTCTGTCATGAATTCTTACACAATCAAAGCTCTATAAGTCTAACGTAATTCATGTCTGTATCAATTACACATCCTCCTGCCTGAAAATTAATTTAACATGTTATCAAGGAATGTTCACGAGGTAAAATTGTGTCATAACAGAGAGTCTGGTCTGATGTCACTTCGCCCAGTATTTTTAGCTCTGTGATTGGTTTAGAAAGAAGGTGTGGTCTTGTTCTTCTTGGATTCTAGCCCTCTGATTGGCTGTGATCTTGTTCTACTTGAAATTAGAGAAGCTTCTCTACTCAGACAAAAAATATGTTTTTGAGGAGGAAACTCCCCCACAACCCTCGGGGCAAGGGTTTTAAGCTATGCCCTGAGGGTATATAAGAACGACGTTGGTACAATGTATCATTTATTATTTTTTTTCCTTTAGAGCAGGGCACTTTGTATCGAAGAAGTTGTCGTAGAAACTTCAAAAAGCGCTCATTCAACTGGAAATTGGAGTGGCTTGTGCCCTTTTTAATAGTCGAAACTGATTGGAAGGCAACTAACACCCCTTCCACGCCCACCATTTCCCAAAACACATCCAATCAAAACTTTGAGATAGCCATTTCGTTCAGCGTAGTTGATTTCCGAAAAGAAATTATGTTTTTGAGGAGGACACTCCCCCACAGCCATTAGGGCAAGGGTTTTAAGTTATGCCCTGGGGGCATATAAGGTTTTTATATAAGGCCTTGTCGTAGAAACTTCAATAAAGAATCATTCGATTGGAAATTCAAAGGGCTAATGCCCTTTTTAATAGTCAAAAGTGATTGGAAGGCAACTAGCCCCTGTCCCCACGCCCGTCATTCCCCAAACACATCCAATCAAAATTTTGAGATAGACATTTTGTTCAGCGTAGTTAATTTCCAGATAGAAAATATGTTTTTGAGGAGAACACTCCCCCACAACCCTAGGGGAAAGGATTGTAAGTTATGCCCTGGGGCATATAAGGTTTTTATAGAACGTGTTGTCGTAGAAACTTCAAAAGGGCTCATTCGATTGGAAATTGAAATCGCTGGTGCCCTTTTTAATAGTCGAAAGGGATTGAAAGGCAACTAACACCCCTTCCACGCCCACCATTTCCCCAATCACATCCAATAAAAATTTTGAGATAGCCAATTTGTCCCACGACTTTCAAAGTTTAGGAAATTAGGCCTTTGAGCAGGACACTCGCCCCACAGTCTTCAGGGCAAGAGTTATAAGTTTTGTCCTGTGGGCATATAAGGTTTTTATTGTAATCTTTGTCGTAGAAACTCGAAAAAGGGCTCATTCAATTTGAAATTCAAAGGGCTAGTACCCTTTTTAGTAGTCGAAAGTGATTTAAGGGCAACTAACCCCCCTCTCACGCCCACCTTTTCCCCAAACACATCCAATGAAAATGTTTAGATAGCCATTTTATTGAACATAGTTGACAGTTTTGGAAATTAGGTCTTAAAGGATGACAACCCCTCGCCCCACAGCCCTCAGGGCAAGGGTTGTAAGTTATGCCCTGTGGGCATATAAAGTTTTTATTGAAAGCATTGTCGTAGAAACTTCAAAAGGGGTCATTCAATTGGAAATTGAAAAGGCTAGTGCCTTTTTTAATAGTTGAAAGTTATTGGATAGCGACTAACGCCCCTCTCACGGCCATCATTTTCCCAAACACATCCAATCAAAATTTTTAGATATCCTTGGCAAAGCCTGGGAAACTAGAGCTAATTGTCAAAGAGCTCGAGAGGCACAGATGGGACGTTATTGGCCTCTCGGAAACTCACTTGAAAAGGAAACTAGAACTTACATTTCAAATCACATGAGCCTCTTCTAAAGTTCACAGGGCCACCCCTTCTATAAAAACTTTATATTCCCCTGGAGCATAACTTACAATCCTTACAACCAGACTCTGGGGATTGTGTCCATCCCAAAGGCCTTATTATATGATCTTTGGACTACTTTTGAACAAATGGCAATTTCAAAATTTTTATCGGATGCATTTGTGGAAAATAGATTGTAGGGGAGGGGGGAGCGGCTGCCCCTGATCACTTTGACTCTTAAAAGGGGAACTAGAACGTCTGCTTTTCAATCAAATGAGCCCCCTCTGGAGCTTATACAACCACCCTGTCCATAGAAAAAATTATATACCCCCGGGGCATAACTTATAACCCTAGCGCTGAGGGTTCTGAGGGGGTGTGTCATCCTCAAAGACACAACTTACAGACCTTTCAACTACGCTAAACAAAATGGCAATCTTAAAAATTTGACTAGATGTGTTTTGGAAATTCATCGGCGCGAGAGGGAGAGCTTGTTGCCCTCAAATCAATGTTTATAATTAAAAGGCGATTTCAATTTTCAGTCCAATGAGCCTTTTTTGAGGTTTCTACGACAAGAAATGGCCATCTTAATATTTCTATCAGATGCATTTTGGGAAAAGACGAGTTTTAGGGGTGAGTATCCGCCCTCTGATCACGTTGAATCTTAAAAAGGGTACTAAAACTTCTCATTACCAATCCCATGAGCCACTCTGAAGTTTACACGACATCCCCTTCTATAAAAATTTTATATACCCCCAGAGCATACCTTGCAACCCTTGCCCCGAAGGCAGCAGGGGGGGGGGATGTTTTCATCCTCAAAGATATTATTCCCGGAACTTTTAACTAAGCTGAACAAAATGGCTATCTAAAAAATTTGATCGGATCTGTTTGGAGAAACGGTGGGCGTGTGAGGGGGTGGGGGATGGGGTTCCCTCCAATCACTTTTAACTATTGAAGGGGGAGACCTTTCAACTACGCTGAACAACATGGATATCTTAAAATTTTGATTAGATGTGTTTTTTGAATTGATAAGCGTAAGGGGGGGGGGTCTTGTTGCCCTCCAATCACTTTTGACTAATATAGAGGGCACTAGCCCTTACAATTCCCAGTCGAATGAGCCTTTTTCGAAACTTCTGCGACAACAAATGGCCATCTCAAAGTTTCTTTCAGATGAACTTCAGGAAAATACGAGAATTGGGGGGTTTTAACCCTTCGATCACTGTCAATCTTAAAAGGGACACTAGAACTCCTGATTATCAATCCAATGAGTCCCCTCAAAAGTATATACGATCACCCTTTCTATATAAACTTTATATGCCCCCAGGGTTTAACTTACAACCCTTGCCCTCAGGGCTGTTGGGGGGCTTACATTCTCAAAGACGTAATTTCTAGACCTTTCAGTTACGTTGAACAAAATGGTCATCTCAAAACTTTGGATCGGATCTGTTTAGGAAATGGTGGGCGTGGGAGGGGGGCTAGTTGTCCTCTAGTCACTTTCGAAAAAGGGCATTAGCCCTTTCAATTTCCAATCCAATGAGCTCTTTTCAAAGTTTCTACGACAACAAATGGCCATCTCAAAATTTCCATCACATGCAGTTCTGGAAAATACGAGGTGTGGGGGGTATCCACCTTCCCGTCACTCTAAATTTTAAAAATGGCACTAGAACTTCTGATTATCAATCCAATAAGCTCACTCCAAAGTTTATGCGATCATCGTTTCTATAGTGTAAACAAAAACTGTCTTCCTAATTTAGTAACTGAGATAAATGAACACTTGAACGAAGTCTAGACCTTACTCATCCATCCAATCACTTAGGACAAAACAGTACATGCAACCTAATAATCCGAAAATAAAGTCCAAAATAGAGCAAAATCAGCATTAGCAAGTGTAAATCATTGTCCCAAGATCAAGCCATAGCACCTTAAGTCTATAAAATTTAATATTCTCCAAGTAATCCCCACATATCGGGGCTCCTCAGAGGAAAACTCATTGCTTATACAGCTTTCGGTGCTTAAATTTCCTTACCCAGGCAAAATGACCTTTCAATTACGTTGAACAAAATGGCTATCTCAAAGTGTTGATTGGATGTGTTTGGGGAAATGGTTGGCGTTGGAGTAGGGGTTAGGGGTCTTCCACTCACTTTCGACAATTAAAAAGGGCACTAGCCCTTTCAATATCCACTTCAATGAGCTCTTTTCGAAGTTTACACAACAAAAAATGGCCATCTCAAACATTCTATCAGATGCTTTTCGGTAAAATAAGAGGTGTGGGGGGGGGGGGAGAATCCACCCTCTGATAAGTCTGAATCTTGAAAAGGGCACTACAACTTTTGATTACCAATCCAATGAGCCCCCTCGAAAGTTTATACGACCATCCTTTCTATATGACCTTACCCACCCCCAGGGCACAGCTTACAACCCTTGCCCTGAGGGTTCTGGGGGGGGTGTCATCCTGAAAGACATAAGTTCCGAACCTTTCATTTACGTTGATCAAAATAGCTATCTTAAAATTTTGATTGGATTTTTTTGGACAAATAATGGGCGTGGGAGGGGGGTTAGTTGCCCTCCAGTCAGTTTTCGACTAGTAAAAAGGGCACTAGCCCTTTGAATTTCAAACCGAATGAGCCTGTTTCAAAGTTTCTACGACAACAACTGGCCATCCCAAAATTTCTATCAGATGCATTTTGAGAAAATACGAGGTGTGGGGGGAAGAACTGCTTAGAAATCACTGATTTGGGGGGTTTAGTCCCTCCCCCTTTGCATAATAACCCGACAAGTAACTAATAACTAAAATAAAAAAAAATTAAAAGAACCTGCCTAATCAAACAAAGTTCATTTAAATGGTATTTTCGAATAACATTTGCTGTTTACGTTTATCTTAACGGTAAAATTCAAGTGCAAAAACAAACTTTTGGGATTTTGAAAAAGAGCTTGAAACGGTGATGCATTGTCAGTTTAATATACATATGCTGATATTTATCCCATAATATGCTAATAATGTTTGATCTATTAAAGTTCTAAAAGTGAAAAAAAAAATTCCAGTAAAATGCAAATTATGTTCTAGCCTTGGGAAGTCATATATGTTTTGAGCCCTACTCGTGCTAGTTTCTGCTCGTTCTGGGTTCGACTCGGTTATTTATTGTAATTTCTGTTCGTTTGGATTTCATTTATTTATCGATGCTGATTTGTGGTAGTTTTACGCTTGGTAGATTATTTGATTCTATTTTTGCTCATTTTTCGTTTAATGGAGTTCTTTACTTTTCTTTGAAAAACTTAATTTTTTTTTAAAATCTTTTTTAAATAATTTGTTTTCTTTTTATATTTACATGGTCTTTTCAGTGAAAAAGAAAATGATTAAATCTTTTTAAAACTCTAGTTACAAATGGAAGTGTTTAATTCAGCTTTATACCTCCTCTAATTAACGGTAAAAATTAATACCATTCGCAAATAATTTTATCGTTGCTCTTTGACAGCTTTGATACACTTACACTCTTTTGATTTAATTAAATTTTAAGAGCAGAAGTAATAATAGAAGTAGCCCCGAAAGTTTTAACATAATACCCTCAGTCATTTTTGGGATTTTGCTGAAATGTCTTATTGGCAAGCAGCATACACACAGTGCGTTTTGATTTTAAGGCAACATTTGGTTTTTAAACATAATGGCAAATTAGCATAAATGTGGTGGTTGACCTACGCAATAGCCCTAGAGACACAGTTACAAGACCGTTCCACTATGCTAAACAAAATGGCTATCTTAGATTTTGATTGGAAGTGTTTGGAAAATTATGAGATAAAGAGGAGGACTGAATGCCACCCATTTACATTTGACTCTTAAAAAGGTACTAGAAATTTGAATTTCTAATCAAATTAGCTCCTTTAGAATATCAATGATATTACCAGCTATGATAGAGCAGTGCTGCCTGTGATATTGCTTATATGTCCTTTTAATACTTGTATGCGTTTAGTTTATTTTTGTTGATTTGAAACTCCCTCTAAACATTTCAACTTAATACCCTTAGTGTCATTAGTTAGAGAAGCCGTAGAAATAGTAATAAAAGTATACACATATGGTCTTCTGGCTAGTTCAAAATCCGTCACAACTTACCCTGAAAGGTCTAACTTAATAATGTAAACCGTTATTGTGATATTGCTTTGTCACCCTTTTGGCAATCTATATGATTATAGTTTGTATTGATTTAGTTCAATGTCCACCTAAATATTTCTTGAAAGCTTCAGCTTAATACCCTTAGATTGTGCAGTAGCAATAGTTTTAGTAGCATTAGTAGTAGTATGCACATAACACCTTTGTTTTGTTTTTTTTGTTCTTTTCTAAGATTTCCTTTTACACACGATGAAATTTTCAACTTAATACCATCATCCGGTCCCGAAGCATTGCTGACACGTCCGCTTGACAACCTAAGTGGGCATACTGTGTTTTGATTTATTTCAATACAGTTTCAGTATTGCCCAAAACTTTCACCTTAATACCCTTAGGTTTATTATCGGTAGTAGTAGCTCTATTATTTATAATTAAATAAAAAAACAAGTTTTTTAACTGAAAGTAAGGAACGACGTTAAAACTTAAAACGAACAGAAATTATTCCGTATATGAAGGGGGCTGTCCCCTCCTCAACGCCTCGCTCTTTACGCTAAAGTTTTTTTATTGTTTAAAAAAATAGAGTTGTGAGAAAGTCAAACTTTAGCGTAAAGAGCGAGGCGTTGAGGAGGGGACAGCCCCCTTCATATACGGAATAATTTCTGTTCGTTTTAAGTTTTAACGTCGTTCCTTACTTTCAGTTAAAAAAACTTGTTTTTTTTATTTAATTTTTGAACGTTTTTGAATTAATGCAGGTTTTGATTTTGGCTCACCGTACATGAATAATTAAAACAAAATTTGCAGGCTTTCTCGAAACTTGTTTAATTTTATTTACGAACGTTTTTATTAGTAATAAATATACGTAACTTAGAATTAACTTACGTAACGAACTTCTATATTCATAAAATTTTAACACGTATATTAGGGGGTTCGCCCCCTAGTCAATACCCTGCTCTTTAAACTATAGTTCGAATTTTTTTTCCAGTTCTTTAAAAATGACCTCTTAATCACAATCAGTTGATCAGTTGAAAAACTTGTTTTTTTTTATTTAATTCCTGATCTTTTTCTTTAATAATGCTGGGAAATCCGGCGCCCCCTTCATAGCAATGTCCCTTCCCCCATGAAAACTTCCTTCATGGAAAGATCCTTCCATATAGCCCCCGACCCTCTCCTTCCCCCACCTACCAGAAAAAATCTCCTCTGAAAAAGTCTGTATACTTCCCAATAACCAATACTATATGTTAACATTGAGTAAAGTTCATAAATTTCAGCCCTCTCCCTGGAGACTTTGGGGGATCAAGTCATCCTAAAAGACATTTTTATCATATTTTCGACCATGCTGAACAAAATGGCTATCTCAAAATTTTGATCGGGTGACTTTGGGAAAAAAATGAGCGTGGGAGGGGGCCTAGTTGCCCTCCATTTTTTTGGTCACTTAAAAAGGGCACTAGAGCTTTTAATTTCCGTTCCAATGAGCCCTCCCACGATATTCTAGGACCACTGGGTCGATACGATCACCCCTGGGGAAAAAAAAACAAACAAACAAACAAACAAACAAACAAACAAATAAACACGCATCCGTGATCTTTCTTCTGGCAAAAAATGCAAAAATCCACATTTTTGTAGATAGGAGCTTGAAACCTCTACAGTAGGGTTCTCTGATACGCTGAATATGATGGTGTGATTTTCATTAAGGTTCTATAACTTTTAGGGGGTCTTTCCCCCTTTTTTTGAAAATCAGCCAAATTTTCTCAGGCGCGTAACTTTTGATGGGTAGCTCTAAACTTGATGAAAGTTATATATTTGAAATCAGCATTGAAATCTGATTCTTTTGATATATCTATTGGTATCAAAAACCCGTTTTCTAGAGTTTCGGTTACCATTGAGCCGGGTCGCTCCTTACTTACAGTTCGTTACCACGAACTATTTGATAGCAGCAGTAGGAGTAGAATTAATAGTAATAGTCCAAGCTTTCTAGCACTAGTAGTAGTAGCAATAATATAGCAGCAGTAGTAGTAGTTGTAGGAGTAGAATTAGTAGTATTATGATGCAAATATTGCCTTTTGGTTTGTTCAACATCCCCCACAAAAAGGTTTGTCAGTTTTAATTTCACATACGAAACTGTTCCTAGGATATTGCTGGTATTTCCTTTTGACAACCTGCGTACGGATGGCAGGCTGTCAATCGTACAACAGAAATTTTCAGAGATATTCTCTGAAAATTTCAAATTCCTATTCTGAAGTATAGTTATAACAGCAGTCACAGCAGTAGTATTACTACTCAACTTAATACACTTAGCCATTGCTATGACATTACCGATATGCCCTTTTCATAGCCTGTATCTTCATATACTTCTTGAAATTTCCATATTAATGATCTTAACCTTACAAGTAGTTGCGATAGAAGTAGTAGTTGGAGCAATAGTAGTAGCAGTAGTAGAACTAGTAATTGTTGTAGTGGTAGTAGCATTAGTAGTAGTGTGCACATATTGCTAACTTAATACACAAAGCGATTCTTAAGATACGCTATTTTGACAATCTAAATGTACATAGTGTCTTCTGTTAATACAAATTTGCCCTCTATACTCTCTCCAATTTAACCTTCATGGAATTAACCTTCATAGTACTATTATCACAGTTGTTTCAATGGTAGTAGAAATAGTTGCGGTGATAGTAGTAGTAGTAGTAGTAGCAGGAATAGTAGCAGTATTAATGGCAGTAGTAGCATGTGCATATTGCCCTTTGGTCAGTTGAACATTGCTTTTATGATGCCCTGGAAGTTTTACCTTGACACATTAAGCCGTTTAAGAATATTGTCGATTTGCGTTTTTGACACTGTTTTGACACCCTTTTCACTTTAATGCTCTACGCCATACAAGTTGTTACAATTGAAGTAGTAGTTACAGTAGTTTAGTAGCAGAAGTAGTACTAGCAAAAGTAGCAGTGGTATTAGTTTTAGTAGTGACATGCATATAATACAGTTTTGTCAATTGATCTTCCCCTTTAAGTATTCTCTGAAAGACAATCTGCATGCAAATTAGTGTGCTTTGATTTAGTTTTCCCTCAATATTCTATCAAATTTTCACCTTCAGACATGTAGCCTTAATTGTACTATTATCATAGTAGTTGTAAAGATTGTTGCAAAAGTGAAGATTGTTGCTAGGCCTAGACAAGTTAGACATCAGTATATTTGTCGCATTTAGTGTTTTATTACTTAAGGTTAGATTTTTGGTATGTAGTGTTTTAGGGCTTTAAGTTTGGATGTTGCCTGTTTCTGCCTTCCTTCTCTTCCAGGTAGAAGTTGACCGTAACCACAACTTGCCAGCCAATGTGGGGCTACTTTGGGGTTCGTGGAACCGGAATGCAAATACTTGGGACTTGGAAGAGAAGTGGAGGCAAAAGACACATCTTGTGAAAAGTTCAGCTTTGGAACCGACTGTGACTAGAGTAGTTAGAGGAACACCGTTGGAGAGTTTGAGTAACCTTCACCTTCCTATCATATACGGTGAGCTGGGAGAGTTTACCAAGTAACCTCCACTAACTATAGACAGCGCGCTTGGGCAGTGCAGCAGCCCCCTCCAAATCAACTGTGCCAGGCGGTGCAAGTTGAATATAGCTTGGATCTGAACAACTTCAAGAGGGCGTATTAACGAGGAAGAAAAAGACTGTTCACGAGTGTGTTTTAGTACTGTATATTGTTTATTTGTTAATTAAAGTAGTATTAGCAGCATCTTCAGTAGATATAAACTCTACCTACCACGCTACCAAAGATCTTGTCCTCGCAGAGGCTTGTCCCCCCCCTACTGGGGACCGATAAGACGATATTTCCTGAGAGAATTGTCTCGCAATTTACAGTAGTAGTGGTAGTATTAGGAACAGTAGTAGCAGCAGAATTAATAGCAGTAGTAGCGGGTACACTTTTCTTTTTGGTCGACTGAACATCCCACTCATGATGCTCCTGAAGTTTCCTCTTGATGCGAAAGCCGTTCCAAATAATTGCTGATACGCCCATATCAGCAATCCGTATACAGATAGTATGTTATGATTTAGTTCGACCTTCCCCTTAACGTTACCTCAGATTTTTTTTTTTTTCCAATGTCCTTAGCATTAGTAATACTCTCTACAGAAGTATTAGTTTCAGTAATAGTACTAATAGTAGTTGTGGTAGCAGTAGAAGCAGCAGTAGTTATAGTAGTAACAGCGTCAAAATATTGAATTTTTGGTCAATTGGTCATCTTTCTCATCATTTCCTGAAAGTTTCAAATTAATACACTCAGTCATTCCTGAGTTACTCCCTTTTGTTAACCCATATACAGACAAAATGTTTTGATTTAGTTCAACACTCCCCTCAACATTCCCTGAAATACTCATCTTAACGCCCTCCATATTTTTGGGAAGTAGAAGTCAAACATGCATATCTTTTCAGAATAACATATACCACATGTAAGCAATGAACAAATTGTATCTCTTACAGCCCTTGCCCTGAGGTATTGGGGGAAATAAGGGGGTTGACATGTTCAAACGCATAATTACTGGACCTTTGAACAATGCTGCAAAAAATTGATGTCTCAAAGCTTTGTTTGGATGTTTGTTTTGGGAAATGATGGGCGGGAAGAGGGGTTGCTCTCAAATCGCTTCGACTCTTAAAAAGCAAACTATAACCTCCAATTTCGAATCAAATGAGACCCATATGAATTTTATACGACCACCCATTTCATAAGACCTTATATGCCCCCACGGCATAACTTAAAGCCCTTGCTTCACGGCTCTAGAGAGTTTTGTCAACCTTAGGGTATTGTAATGTGTTCTTTGGACTATTTTTACAAAAAATAGCCGTCACACGATTTCAATGAAATGTATTTGGTGAAAAGAGGGGTATTAAGAGGGGGAGGGGGGCTAGTTGACCTCCATCACTTTTGACTCTTTTAAGGGAACTAGAACTTTCAATTTCAATCAAATGAGCCACCTCTTAAGTTTATAGAACCATTCCTTCCATAAGAAGCTTAAATACCCCAAAGGAACAACTTACAGCTCTCTCTCACAGGCTCTGGTAGTTTATATCAACCGCAAAAGCCTTTTTATATGATCTGCTCTGTTTACTTTGACTCTTAAAAAGGGCACTAGAAATACTGGTTACCAATGAATAATTAAACCTTAAAACCTTATTTGTCCCCAGGGCATAACTTAAAACCCTATCTCCAGGGCGCTAAGGGGGTATGTCACCCCAAGAGGCATTGTTATATGTTGTTTCGACTATTTTGAACAAAATTGCGCTCTCAAAATTTCAATAGACGTATTTGGTGAAAAGAGGGTTTGTCGGGGGGGAGGGGGCTAGCTGCCTTCCATCACTTTTGACTCTTAAAAGGGAAATAGTACTTCCAATTTTCAACCGAATGAGCCTCCTCTGACGGTAAATAACCATACTCTCCATAAAAACCTTAAGGTTCCCCGGAGAACAACTTAAACCCTCGTCCCCAGGCTCTGGTGGTCTGTATCAACCCCGAAAGTCATGTTATATGATTTTAGGTCTATTTTTAATAAAATGACTGTCTTAAAATTTCTATTGGATCGATTTCGGGAAGACACCACGTGTAAGGAGGGATAGCTGCCATCTGATCATTTTGACTCTTAGAAATGACACTAGAAATTCTGATTACCAATCCCACGTGTCCCCTCTGAAATATGTAAGACTACGCTTTCTATACAAGCATTATATATCCCCAGGGATATATAATGCTATATCCCCAGGTGTTTTCCTCAAAGACATAATTTCTGGTGAACCAAAATTTGTTTCTCTAATTTTTGATTGGATGTCTTTGGGAAGATTGTGGGTGTGTGGGGGAGGGGGGGCTGGTTACTCTCAAATCAGTTTTGAATCTTAAAAAGGGCACTATAGCTTCCAATTTCAAATCAAATGAGCCCCATTAGAAGTTTATACGACCACCCATTCCATTAAAACATTATATGCCCCCATGGCATGCCTTACATCCCTATCCCCAGGGCACTGAGGGGTTGTATCAACCATAAAGGCATTGTTCTATGTTATTTTGACTATTTTGAACAAAATCACTATCTCACAATTTCAATCACATTCGTTTGGGTATAAAAGGGGTAGTCAAGAGGGGGGATAGCTGCCCTCAATCACTTTTGAGTCTTGAAAGGGAACTAGAACTTCCCATTTGTAACCAAGTGAGCCTCCTCTAAAGTTTATCCAACGATCCCATTCAAAGAACCTTAACTGCCCTGGGACATAGCTCATAACCCTTGTTCCCAGGCTTTGGGGTTTTCTTTCAACCCCAAAAGCCTTGTTATATGATATTTGGACCATTTTAAATAAAATGGCTATCTCCAAATTTCCATTAGATGCATTGTTGGAAAATACAACGTGTGTGTGCGTCGGGGACTAGCTTCCCTTCGATCACTTTGACTCTTAAAAAGAGCACTAGAGCTTCTGGTTACCAATTCAATCCAATGAGCCCTGTTGAAGTTTATATGACCATGTTTCCTATAAAAACCTTTATATGCTGCCAGGACATAATTTACAAAACCTTGCCCTGAGGGCTATTCTCAAAGACATATTTTTTGGACCTTTCAACTATGCTGAATAAAATGGCTATCTCAAAATTTTGACTGGAAGTGTTTGGGGAAAGAATTGGCGTGGGGGGCATTTGCTGTCTGATCACTTTTGACTATTAAAAAGGGCACTAGCCCTCTCAATTTCAAATCAAATGATTTTTTTTTAGTTTCTGTGACCACTCCTCCTATGTGAAGTTCTCTGGTCTAAAGCAAACAAACAAACCCCCCCCCCCCCCAAAAAAAAAAAAATAATAATAATAATACATTGCGCCAACATCGTTCTTTACTTAGGCAGCGCTATTGCGCTGCGTATGATAATGATGCCCCCTTTTTCACTTTCAGAGATGTATGGAAAAAAAAAACTTACAAAAGTGAATTTTTTGTGCTACTTCTTGAATATAAAAAGTGAACTCTTCCCCCCCCCCCTCTCAAATAAAAATCCAGATCTTGGAATCAAATAGCTCAAATAGCACTTTTTATACTCGTTTTATTCAACTCGCCGAGTTATATATTTTTTATTTTTTTTTTGCAACAATGACAAGACATGATAACAAAGCTATAAGAACCCTTGCCTGCAACCATGGAAACTTAGGTTCGAATTTTATAGAAGAAAATTTTTTAAAGAGCTCAAAATGGATTTGAAATCAAACTGATCCTAATTGGAAACCGAGGGGCATAGTACTTAGAAATATGAAGTGGCCGAAATAGGGCACAGTGCCACGCTCCACTTGTTACACCCGACGATAAATATATCCCCCGATATTTTTTAATTCTTCAAGTATATCGACAATGTACTGATTTTAAGCAATTTTCTCCCAGTTTTCTAAGAATATGAAGGAAGCACTTTTAGTTTATTTTTTTTCTAGTAAAATTTCAGGTTTTAAATGTTTGCAAACAAGCTCTTTTTTTTTAATACCTATCCTAGTTAAAATATTAGAATGACCATACTGTTGTGCGAGAACCCAATGGGTGTGAGTTGCAGATTTTTGATTTTACAACAACTTACAAAAAAGGTTAGCGTATTCGCTCGAAGGGATACTTTATTTCAGTAAGTCGAAGGAAAATCAAACATTTTCCTTCATATTATCCTTTTCCATAACTTGTTAATAATTACAATTGTAAGATTAATATAAAGAGATTTATAATTATAATACATCCTCAACACACAAAACTATATCACATAGTGTCAATTTCTCGAATGGCAGGCGTGATTCAAGAATTATTAAAAAGACGGAGATGAAATTTATAGAACTTTTTGTGTTAATCTTCACGGAAACTTTTGCAAATTTAATAAAAATTGTCACAGTAGTAGCTTTTCCTTATTGTGATGCGCCTTGTCGAAAATTAGTCAAGGATAGTATAATTCCAAGAAATGAGTTTTTTTTTAATTAAGAAAGTGACAAGAGAATTAACTTTTAAGAAAAAACAAAGAAATCGAGCATTTCGAATTTAAAAGTTTAAATTAATTTACGACTTTAAAAATTAGTTAGAAATTACAAATTTAATTAAAATCATTAATTATAAATTTAAAAACTGAAAATTACCATTTTCAAAAAAAGATAAAAACACGAATCAGAAGCAAGATACAATATGAAAACTTGAAACTCCATAAAAAAAAAGGAAAGAAGAAGAAAACCAATTTTGTACGGCTTGAACTCATTCCTAATAATACGTTTATTAATTTGTATTAGACTGCTTGTATATTGTATTTCAAATTTTGTGGTCAGGTAATAAATCAATCCTATTCAGGTAATAAATCGATGTTTTTTGTAATTTTGTATTTTTGTTTATACCTTTTTTTGTATTTTTATGTATTTTGTATTTTTGTATTTTTGAACATGTATTTTTATTTTGGCTACATCATTTATTTTGGTGATGTTTTTGCAGTATTTCTTCCGTGCCTCCAGCAAAGACTTCTTAAGGCATTAGAAGCCAGAATAATTTATTCTGGCTTTGGTACATGAAATCAGTGGTCATTACCATTGGTGTAACCCTTAGTGTTAATCGCATGATGGCTTTCTAGCTGCTCGCGTATTGCAATGCCTTTTTTTGTATTGTTTTTATTTTTCTACACAATATTTGTCTTTAATTTCTTATGTTTTTTTTCTTGTAATTATTCATTTTATATTTATTCATATTTTATTAATTTTATAATCGTATTTATATTTTTTTTCATTTTTAATAAATTTTTTACCTGATAAAAAATTTCATATCCAAGTGATAAATATATTTATTTTATAGGATTTTAGTTTTTTTCCCGAGTTTTAATTGTGGGCTATATTTATTTTGTTTTTATTTTGTTTTGGTTACTTTAACTAAGAACAACAACTGGCAATATGAACCAAATTTCTTACTTTTTATAACAGTCAATGTTAGTCATATTCACCCAGCCAATAGTGCCTCCACTTGGCAAAGATCATCCCGAAACTCAGGATTTTTTTAACTTTGATAGGATTTATTTCAGTTTTTATGAGAATCAAGGATTTTTCAGGATTTCAGGATGTCTTCTTAATTTATTATTGACTTCAACAAGAATTTGTGTTTAAGGTAGAAACAAATATAGTAGAAAACAGCATTATTAACTGATATTCTATGCGCAAGAACTTTTTACGTATTTGTAACAATCAATGAGGAAAAAAGAGCTAGTCTCTAAATTATGTTTATTCCATTTTTTTTCCTTCTTTGCAAAAATATTAAAAGATAAAATACAAGCAACACTCAGTGTCACCTAGAGGGGAATTTTCGAAGAAATGCCAGCTTCCTGTGGTTAAGACCTCCTTAAAGAAATGCGAATATATTGTCTTCTTTTCAGCTGCGGGACCAAGGTAGTGACCATCCTTTCAAATAGCAAAAAAAAATGTGGACATAGCCTTTGTTGCGGGGTTTTTGAATCTTGCAAATAGTATCTTTCAGGATTTCAGGAAGATTTTTTAGGCTACTGTCATACTGTCATACATGTATACTTTCAATAGGTTTCATTAAAAAGTTGCAACTTGTGTAATTAGTTCGGTAAGTTTACTCGATTTTGTCTAGTGGCTACGTGATAAAGTTGTAACTCTATTTTTGGAAAAAGTTATTGTTTTGGAGGGGGAGGGGTGACTTTGAAATTTGAAACTATATTTTCCAGTACCATAAAGTTGTAATTCAATTTTTGGGAAATTTTCTTTTTTGGAGGGGGGAGAGCGGCTTGAATTTTGAAACTATTTTTTTCCGATCCTATAAAGTTATAATTCTATCTTTTGGAAGTTTTCTCTTTTGGAGGGAGAATGACGGCCTTGAACTTTGAAACTATTTTTCTCCGGTCCTCTAAAAACAGTTAAAGCTACGGTTTCTATTTTTTTTCTATTTTATGCATATTATCCAACAGGTTCTTTGGATAGCTCCTACGTACTAGTTTAAATATTAGTTTATATAGAATTAGTAATTGTTATATAACTCGGCAAAAAAAAAATCGTTTCCTGAGGATACTTTGTACATGACAGAAGGCATTGCAGTATTTGGGCCTTTACCAATTAGTTAAAAGTGTTTACCATTAATCTACGCCAAAGTTAAGTTGATATACCATTTATTATCACGCATTAGTTAAAACTAATATTTAATTCTTTAAAGGTATACAAGTCTTACCTTTGGATAATCCCCATATGTACTTTGATAGGCAAAAACATAAAAGTAAGATTTGGCTCTTAGAGATGAGTGAATATCGGCGAAGTTTATGGTTGGACAGACTGTCTGAGCGTCGCTTATAATGTCAATCAACGAATCACGGAAGATTTTTGTATCTGAAAAGAAAAAAAATTGTTAATGTAATATAAATAAAATTCAAACTTAGTTCGAATAAAAAACTATAGGAAAATGGTCAAATTTCCTGAGCTTAGTAAGTTATTTTTTCTTGGTCTATCAACTTCTTTGGGGGATTGTTCCTTTTTTTGAAAATTGTATATGTGCTCTTATAAGCAATGGTGTCACTTGAGGGTGCGGGTAAGGGGGGTTGTTGCTCCCAAGACTTTCTACCCCTACCCGCTAGGTTTTCAAAAATATCTTTTTTTGTATTTGCATTAAAAAATTTGCTATTTTGATTTTTCAAGATTTTTTTTTAAATGTGCCCCTCTCCCCTAGAATATAATAGATAAATCATCCCCCAAATTTTCATAAAATGGCGCCACTGCATTTAAATATTACTTTCAAAGTATTTTGCAAGAGAAGCATTTATTGCCATATAAGCGCTTGAAAGGGGCTGATATTCTCGGTATTTGTGGTTTGTGATTTATAATTTCATTCAAGTATTAATGCACATAGCTTTATATAGTTTAAATTCTCCAAAAAGCGCATGATACGCTACGATATAATATTTATTAACATTAAAAGACTTTACGGGTCATGTTTAATACAAAAAATATAACAGTATACAAATCATAAACAAATACACACCCATAAATCCAAACTAAATTATGAATATATTACAGGAAATGGTCCCAATGTATCATACCCTGTACCCAAAAACTTACCCAACTTCTTAATCCCCATTAAAGTTCTATTATTAAATAGTATATCCACCCATTCCTCCCTTGTATTCTACCTCCTCCCTCAGATCATTTAATCTCTCATGCAAATAACTAAAAAAATAATTAAGTCATTCTTCCCCATCTACATATAGGGAAAACGAAGTTTAAATTATCATGCAAATGAACCAATTTCGCTTACATTAAACCCTTAACAATCGGATTAAGGAACAATGGGAAAGGGAAAGGGGATTGAACCCTGTGCCCCAAGGTCGTGCCCAGAGGGGGGGGGGTGGTCAGGGGGTTTGAACCCCTCCCGAAATGTTTTTTTGACTTGTAAAAACGTAACAAAAATGGATATAAACAAATTCTGTATGCGTTTTTGAGTTTTTTTTGTGTAACCCCCCCCTCCCGAAAAAAATCTTTGAGTAAAATCCCCTCCAAAAAAAATTCTGAGTACGGCCTTGCTGTGCCCCAAGAGGTCTAGATTTCAACAATCGTCCACATAATTCACCTATTTTCAAGGCTTTTGGGACTTTTAAAGTGTTGCCCCTCTCTGGATTAATCCGCACTTACGTCATTAGTTTTACCTTTTCTTTACATTACGAAAACAAAAGAAAAATAATTATAATCACATTTAAAAGTCAATTAGTGCTAAGATTTAATTAAAAAAAAAACTTTTGTATTGAAATTACTGTTCATTTAACATCTAGTATAAAATACAATACTGTTGGTTAATACATTTAAAACAAGAAATTTTAATCTAATTTGTAGCGATTTTTTCTAATGAAATTGAATTGTAGCCGAATAAAAGTTGTGTATACTAATTTTATATTACTTAATCTTCATTTTTCCCTTTCTTTTAAATCTTTCTTTACTAATAATCCAATTATAAAACCCTAAGTAGTATGGCTTAGGGAAAACTAGCAAGTGCTATTTTAAGTTTTGTTTATCAAAATTTATGAAACCTTGAATTAACTGAAGCCATATGTAGTTTTGTTAACGTAATTGGGTTAAAGAATCGGAACTGTTACAGAAATGAAATTGATACTTTCATGTGACCAGTAAGCCTCATGTTATTTCTTAAAGGGAGGTAGCTCTTTTCTTTTACTGTGGCGGCTCATGTGCTGGTGGCGAGTAGAAACAGGAACTTAGTGGTTCATATCCAGTAATCCGATTTTTAAGGGCATATTATTTTTTTTTTCCTCAGTCTACTTCGTATGCAAGGTGTTGTAGAAACTTCGGAAAGGACTCATTCGATTGGAAATTGAAAGTTCTAGTGCATATTTTAAGAGCAGAAATTAATTAAAGGGCAACCAGCCCCGTCTCAAACTCTTTCTAGCTGCACTTTCTCCTCATATCTCACCAACATTCTGGGATAGTCATTTTTTGCAAAATTACCAAAAATTCAAATAGCTGTACCTCCGGGGATGATATGAGCCCTCCTCCTCCAAAAACGCTAGGACAATGTCAGTAAGCTATGCAAGTTGCCCATTTTGACATATAGGTGTTATTATTAAGAAAGGAGAGCATGTTTGATCCTGGGTCTCCAAAAAGAAAAGGGTTCTAAGGTGAAATTTTCAGGGTATGTTAAGAGGAATGTTTACCTATATAAAAAAATACCATGTGCATAAAAGGCTGTTAAAAAGGCGTATCTTTAATATCTCAGGATCACCCAAGGGTATTAAATGGAAACCTTCAGGTTATGTTAAGGGATGTTGAACTAAATCAAAACACACCATGTGCATCAAGGTTTCCCAAAGACCGTATCTACATTATCTCAGAGCGTCTAAGGGTATTAAGATTAAAAATTAAGGGCATGCTGAGGGAGATATTGAAATAAATCATAAGCCACTTGGTACATCTAAGTTATCAAAAGGGCGTATGGGCATTATCTCAGGAATGGCTAAGGATATTAAGTTGAAAACTTCAGGGTATGTTGAGGTGGATATTGAACTAAATCAACAGAAATTTCGTTCATCCATGCTGTCAAAAGCCCTTATCAGCAGTATCTCAGGCATATTGGAGGATATTAAGTTGAAACTTTCATAAAATGTCGAGGGAGATGTTGAACCAATCCAAAGAATCATCTATCATATCCGGAAAATCTCGATTTGCATATCCAGGTTGTCAAAAGGAAGCATGCGAAATATCTTGGGCCGAGTTAAGGGTATCACGTTAAATGTTTTAGGAATGTTGAGGGGCTTGCTGAATGAAATCAAAAGACATTATGTCAATTACAATTGTCAATAGGGTGTGTCTGCAATATTTCAGAGACAGCAAAGGGGTATCGGATTGATATTTTCAAGGAATTTTCAGGAGGATGCTAAACTAAATCGAAAGACGTTATCTGTATCTAGGTTGTCAAGAGGGTGTAAGTGCAATGTCTCAGGAACGTCTAAGGGTATTAGCTTGAGACTTTCAAAGCATATAGAGGGGTATGATTAATTAAATCAAGAGACACTATGCGTATCTAGGTTTTTCAAGACTGTGCATCTACATAATTTCAGAAGAGTAGTGACACTATAGGCTCTTTAAAACACAACCGAAGGGTTTTACCTAAAGTTGCTAGCCCGTCCCGTCTAGACGTAAGAATTATTGATTATTGATATATTATGTACACCTGGTTTTCACATAATAGTTAATTGTTTACCTATGCAAAACCACAACAACCAGAGTTAGCCACAGTGCCTTAGCAACCAACAAGTTTTATTCATTATATTGATCTATTACATGCACATGGTTGCTACGTAATAGTTTAGGTGATATTAATATTTACTTATGCACAGCCCTAGTAACCAGTTCCAGCCAATCCCTAGCAACCAATTCCAGCCGGGCCCTCGAAACAAACAAGTATTATTGGTTATTGATCTATTGTGCATGCTTGGTTGTTACGTAATACTTAAGGAGATATTTTTTCTTCAAGATTTTTTTCTTCGATATGTTTTCCCCACAGGGCTGCTAGTCAAGTGGAGAACCCCCGAATGTGAATAAGGATGACATATAGCACACATTTGGGTGTTACTTAATACATGAGGGAGATATTTTTTCTTCGAAGATTTTTTTCAACATATTTCCCCCTCAGGGCATACCCCGAGCCGCTTACGTGACGTGTTTTGATTCAGGCAACATTTATAATTTGTTATCAAACATTTTTGTCCGGTGTAGGAATCGAACGTAAGACCAGTGATTTCCATGGGATTGACGCCTTAGTCAAATGAACCAACAAGCCACTGCTGTTATTACGATCTCGGGAATACATTCTGTGCAATAGGCTTTTGTAGCTTAATGACAATTTCTCCCTTGTAGATGCTATTATTTATTTGGTCTATTGCTCAAGGGGCTTTGGAAATTCAAGGGAACCATCAAAACGTACTATGATTATTAGTGAAACCTGTCAACG
This sequence comes from Artemia sinica, assembly GCA_027921565.1. Classification (NCBI taxonomy): domain Eukaryota; kingdom Metazoa; phylum Arthropoda; class Branchiopoda; order Anostraca; family Artemiidae; genus Artemia; species Artemia sinica. Next base: position 44,799,966 of record CM051271.1, read on the forward strand.
ACTATTTTCTAAAGTGATAGCGTAAGATGAGCATTTAATTCGTAATTTTTATTTTATTACAAATCTAAGACCTAATCCGAATTGTCTCTGGGAACACCCCATTGAAGCAAATGATGAAGCCATGAGATAACAAGAAATGAATTACCATCCATGGACCATAATTGTTCTTAACACATTGATCGCTGTGCCCCTTGTAATGTATTTCAAGAAAGAATTCATTTTAGTGTCATACACATCCATAGTTTAAGCAACCGCAACTCATTTTGAAGCATGTACTTGTTTATTTTCATCTCATTTAAAGCAAAACCACAGACTGAAGCATTGACTTGAACATGTTCTTCAATTTTCAATCATCAACACAGTTCACGCCACATTAACGCTATGCTGCTGGTTCGTGGCATCCCATGACACCCAAAATCATCACTTAAGCGTTTTGAGATGTTTTAGTATCCTGACAGACTTTTTTATTTGAACAGTGGGAATTTCCATTTCATTGTAAGATCGTGATACTCCAAGGCAGTTTACGCCACCAAGACACAATGTGGCTATCCTGTGGCACCCTGTGGCACATGTTATAATTCCTAAGACATTTTCAGCCATTTTACTGCATAAATAAGTGCATAAACCGTGTAAATTTAAATTGACCGTTTAAAATTAGAGGAAAATTCCCAATACCGTTTCTTCTGACAAAAATAACCTTATAAACCATATATACTAAAGCGAACCGTTTAAACTGAAACGAAAATTCCTAATAGCGTTTCTTCTGAAGAATCGTGTTAGTCTGTGGCACGCATCATAATCACTTAAGGGTTTTCAGATGTTTGAATGTCCTTACAGATGTTTTATTTGAACAGCGGGACTTTCAATTTCATTTTTAGATGGTTATACTCCAAGGCCGTTCAGGCCACCGTGGCACTATGTGGATGGCCCGTGACACCCGTCATCATCACTTAAGCGTTTTCAGACGTATAAATATCATTGCATATGCTTTTATTTGAACAGCGGGGCTGACATTTCCTGATATTTTCTCTCTAGACCTCTAGTGACACATGTGGCTTTTGACAGAAATTTAAAATAAGTCATGAAATTCCCGGCTAGTGAAATCATTTGCGCAGTGCGAAAGTATTTGGCGGGTATAATCACTTGATCTTATATTTTAAATTGTACCGTATTTCTGCCTACTTTGGGTTTCTTGAGGGGGGGGGGGTATTGGAGGTAGATTCAAGGGGACACAATGCATGTGAATTAATTCCCTATTTTGTTCATTTTTGTTGGTACTACATTCTCCACTGCTCCATTCTGGTCATAGAACCTTACGAGGGGACTATGCTGAAATTTCCTCATATTGTCACTATAGGCCTGAGTAGTGACGCCATAAGGCTTTTAAGGACGTTCATAGGGGATATACTACAGGCGTTACTAAAACCTCAAGAGTTATTACGTGCACCTGGTTCTTACGTAATAAAAGTTGCTTGTTTACTTATGTAAATGTTTTGTTCAAGAGATTGGTATTGATTATTTACACCTGTTTGTTACATAAAGCTATTGGGAGTTTCTTGTTGGGAAATATTCGATGAATTCTTCTTTGATTTTGAAGCAAATTTTAAAGACCTAAGGGTGTAGAAAACCCACAGGACCCCCACCAGTCAAGTAGGGACTTAATCCTAATTGCTCAAATTGATCCTAGTCCAATAATTTTAGGTTTTTCTAGTTTACACACAGGCCCTTGTTCTGATTCTCAATTTTCTTTGTTGGGAACAGACAAAGGAATTCCCGTTATGAATTGATTTCAAACAAGCACAAAGGCTAACCGTTATATGATTTAGACGTCTATTGATTTTACAGTGTGAACAAGGGATTCCCCTTAAGCGACAAACAACATTGTGCAAGAGAACGTTATTCTCGTTGCGGGTAATGGGCCCAGTAATTTTATCTGTTTTCTGGGGGCTATAAGACCTAGAACCAAACGCGGAAATACATCAGTCTTACTTTTTAGATTGGTGGTAACACAAGACGATTTTTAAAAGATATTTAGCCCGAGCTTATTTGCAGGTAAGGATCTAAGCATATTAAGAGATGTCCCTCCCTCCCCTCCCCAAATAAAAATAGGACAAGATTATGCTCAAATTAGGAATGATATAATTCTCTATATGAAAATAACAAGTAAAACCCTAACCCTTCCCTTTTAAAAGCTCCATCGGAGACATAATAACATCATTTTTTCGGGTCATATAGGAAAAAAGAATTTATTTTTCGTTAAAATTAAGAGATTTTGGTTAAATGATTGCGTTTTAAGCGAGGATTCCAGACGGGAGATCGAACAAGCGTCTTTGTGAGTATAATAATGAATTGTTGTTTAAGGCCCCCTCCTCTCCTACAAGCATGAGGGGGTATGCAGTTATTTTAAAACCATAGTTTTTGGTGTCTAACGTCTAAATCAAGTTGAACTTAATGAGAGGGAGTGTTATGAAACCATTGCATGGTAAAGCTAGAAATGTATTCTTTATTTTAGAATGTTTTGCTTATTAAATTTAAACGGTGTTGTATAAAACTTTTGTAGCTTACGTTAAAAAAAAGTTGCAAAGAATATAAAGTTTTCTTTTACTATAACATATTATAGAAAGAATAAAAAACGTATTAAGGCAAAAATTTAATCAGGGGGTAAAAATACTGACGGCTTACGACACTTGTTAATTCTAAGTTTTCCTTCAAATATTCCATTCTTGGGGTTTTCAGTTACTATTAACAAGAGTCACCTTCATTTATATAGATTATATTATTCTATTTTTGCTCACTTTTGGTGTAATGGAGTTCTTGACCTTTCTTTTAAAAGACCTATTTTGTGAAAAGAGTTTTTCCTTTCAGAAATACCTTGTTTAACCTTTTGGATTAGGAAAACAGCCTTTCTGACCATGAAATGCTTCTATGCTTAAATAATTTTAGAAAAAAGACAATTTAAGTTGCAGAGGGATGGTTTTTAACATTGATATAGAAGAAGTGGAGCAATGGGGATGAATTAAATTTCAGTATGGGGCATAATACATGTAGAAAACTGAGATTTTTGGGAAAACTAAAAAAATAATCTTTATTTCAGGAAAACCCCAAGCAAGGGCTTCCTACCCCAAAGAATACAAATATGTGCGATGCAGGGGTAACCCTAAAAGGCACAAAATACTGCCCCTTCCCCCAATCCATGGAGAAGTTTCCAGCCCTTCGAGACCTGTGGTCTTCAAGCAAGGGGAAAATGTAGACACTTCTGTAAACCCCCCTGCTTACTGATAAAGATGCGGGGAGTTCAAGACCTACTACGCCCATCATGAAGAGTCATGATGAACAGATGATCAGCCCTTTCGTAAGTGTAAATTCTTTGAAAAATCATAGATATTTTCGAAAAGCTTATAACATGTTTTAGTGCTCCAATTTTAATATTAGGATCTAGTGCAAGGCAAGAGCCTGAGAAAATTTGACAGGAGAATAGGACAACGAGAGAACCCTAGGTCGATACTGCTGAGGCTGGCCCTCAAATAAATAACTAAAATAACACATTCTTTTCAGCTTAATAAAGGAACTGTTGGGGATCTTGTCCATCAGTTCTGGGGACAACCTAGTCCTAAAAATAGGTTATTCATCAAGATGAAAAGAATCTATGATTCTTTAAAAAAATTAAAGAAGATATTTACTTCAACTCGAGGGATGGAAACCCTGAGCTTAATAATAATTTTGTTTTTACAGGTTATAATCACAAGTGTTTCAATAGAAAATATATTGTCATTCTTTTTCCAGATTCCAAACAAATGATTATGATTCATTGATTGACAGTCTTCAGACCAATATCTTTGAAACACAATAACTTGACAGAATTACTAGCAACCCTCCTGTAAGTGTAATTATGTTAAGACTAATAATTTCAATGGGGGTAGGTAACCTATTAATAACAGGACTTAAAATGACTTTTTTCATAGAAAAATGAAGCTTAAAAAGTCAGGATTGAAGGAATACTCGGCCCCAATATACGAAATAATTTCGAGATATTAAAATTTTAGGTAGTAGTTTGGTCTCTTTACGTCCAAGTAGCTACTTTGCCCCCTCAAAAATTTACAGACATACAATATATTCCATTTCAGCCTAATAATATATTCTTTTTCGGGATGAAATCAAAAGCGTTTCAAAGGCAAAATAAGCTGCTATTATTTTTGGCTCACCTAATGACATTATCACCAACTCATGGGTCCTACATTGATGGAACGGAGACACCTAATCTGTCACTATCGACAAAACTTAACGAAAGTCTCTGTGTCAGGACGAGACTCATGGAAAGCGAAAAAGATGGGGACTTTAGTGCGAGGATGAACCCTGTTAGTGTAGCTCCACCAGCTTTGAGTTAGATATTTTCATAACTAATATCGGTCTTGATGCATACCTTTTGGATTGGGTGAAAGACCAACTTCCGCCAAAAATGGTCAAAAGGGTGCTACCAGAAACAAACCATCCATCAATTTTACTTCTTTACAACAGAAGGTGAAAAGGAGGATGTGAATGGGCTAAAACAAAGTGCAAAAATAGCAGGCCCCATCGAGAATCTGATTTTACCAGAGGAGGAGGATGGTTTCGCATGGATGGAACATCTTTCCCCTAGCACACTCGAAGGAATTTTATCAAGGATGGAGGAACTCGAGGGAACAAAAGAGTGTGCTCGAATAATTGCCGATCCAGATTTCACATTGCTCACGATGATAGACTTCAATATGGTCATTTTATATAAAAAAAGAAGCGTACTTTTAAATAAAAATATTGCCACTGGTAGTGCAATTCTAGAAATTTCAAAAACTCATGTTGGAAATTTACTACAAAGTGTATGAGCTCCAATGTCGGGGGGAGGGGCAAGTTCAAGTGTATTATGAAGACACGGATTCACTCCTTTTAAAAGTTAAAAATGACAATCTGTTTGAAGATTTAGAAAGTGGTGAGGATATTGGCTCTCGAATAGACTACACCAACTGGGACATGCCCGTTTACTCGAAGCTAGTGAAGTGCCAAGCCCCAAATAAATTATTATTTTTAAAATCCGAAACGGGGATCAAATTGATTTACAATGGAGTGGTAGCAGGTCCGAAGGTTTACTATGTGCAAAATCACAATGAACAAATAAATAAAGTCTGCAAGGGGTTGCCTACACACTATCTTAAGTAAAATTTTGATATTTGTGATTATAAAAACTCTGTATAAGTTAATTTAATTCCAAGAGCGAAGGTCATGGCGATTCGCTATTTAAAGTTTAAAAACTATACAGTTAGAGTCGTGAAAAATGCCATTTCAGCCACATCGGATGAGGTCTATGTATGTGAGGGCGGTGTGAAGGTACTGCCACACGGCCATTACCTTACTTCAGATTGAGATGTAAGTGTACAGTACAGAAATCCTCTGAGTCTGGAGATACTTCGATAGATGGCAGGAGGAAAGTCCGATCAGTTTTCAACTCAACGGTGGGTTTTATACAGTTTTTATATTTTGTGCATGGCGGCATCCTTTTCGTTTTAAAAAGTTTTTGATATTATACAATGAATTTACATGAACCTCGTGCCCAACCCTGGCCTGGGTCCGGCCTTCGGCTGCCACAGCGACCATCTTTGCCCTCAGTGGGAGTGGGCAACCTCAAGTGCTTATTACAGCTTGTGTATTTTTAAGTGCCTTTTGTATGTTGTTGATTACTGCCTATGTTACTATGTTTCTTTCCGAAGTGCTTATTTCATGTTGTCGATTGTTCCTTACGTAAATATTTTTTAGAGATAATATAGTGCATCTATTTACATTGAAGAAAACACGTATTTTATTTTATCGTCTTTCTGAACCTCCCTTCCCCATTCATTTCTCCACACAACAGAAAAATTACCGTGATTATGGAGGAGTAGGACAAGGTGGATCTGTTTCACCCCCTATATTGCATGATTTTTATTGAGCTAAATCTGCCTTACGTAATGTTTATGTTTTTAGAGCTGAGTTTGGAGATCCCTTTAACCCATTTACAGCTGGTAGTATTCAGTCGGGTCCGATTGACATAGTACACTCCTATGTGGGCAAGATTCAAGCCCTTCTTGAAAAGAAATCGGGAGGCAAGAGGACGCAACAGCATAAAAGCATCAATTGCCCAAATTTTTTATATAAATAAAAAGCCTGGTGAGGTTTATCCGCATTATATACGAAAGGAAATGAAGAAATTTCATCTGGACTTGCACAATTTTGGGGGTGTTTTTTTCAGAGTTGGTAGGTAGTATTTCAATAAGGTAGACAGTTGCAATGAAAAGGAAATTGAATCAGTAGTTTTATATATAGAATGTTTAGCTGTTAATATAACCAAAATTAAAAAGGTTTTTTTTAAGAAGCGGGAGGGGGAAGGGAGGTGTAAAATATAATGCAGATTTGAGGGATTGTAAAGGTGTAAAACGCTCTCGATGCGATACGAGTCTAGATTGCTTTAAGTACGCGGTCCTCTCAGGAGGCCATAAGCCCAGTTTCAATTGATGCCAATTTCAATGAAGACACAATTGTACGATTTGGCAGTTAATGGGGATGGGAAAGGGGCAAAGTTTCCAAAAGTAGATTTTAACTGTTTACAGGGGCAATATCCTGTATTAAGGGACAGACATTTTTTATAGGGCCAACGAACATTTAAAGATTGGTGTTTCAGTGTTACAGTCTGAAAGAGAATTTGAAGAGGGGAAACGTAAAATAAAAAGGGGCTAATATATTCAGTGAGGGCTCTGTCCATTGAATCAGTGAAACACTGGGTATGGCTTATTTAAGAGAATACCAAAGAGCCCAATTAAATCGGACATTTCTTTCCAATTCAAAACATTAGTTGGGTTTTAAATGAAGGAAAAGGGTTCAAACGGGGTGATTTTTTTTATTGTCCAATGTGTTTGTCTAGATTCCGTACAGAGATAAATTAGAATGTAACTTGAAGCACTGTATACAATACGGTTACCAATCCGTTGAGATGGTTTTGGGTGACAATGTCATCTTGCGGTTCAAGAATTTTCGAAATTCACTCTTGCAGAGTGACAAGGTGTTTTTAGACATCGAAGCAAAGCTCACGGATGTGTATGGTCCATTGAACTCAAATCGTGTTAAAGAGCAAGAAGCCATTGAAATCTCCTGCCTATGACCAAAGAGATTCTAGTTATACCCAGCCATTGGTGGATTTATTTGAGACGTTAGATGGGGAAGATTGCGTGGGCGCAGCTTTGGTTGCGCTTATTAAAACAGTAAATAAGTCAATTTCACAGTTGTGAAATACAAATTATCCAATTACTCTATCGTCAAAGGACGAGTTAGCAATTACAATAAGAAAATGCGTTTGGTATGCAATAGGAAAGCTCTTGACGGTATTGGGGAAACCCCACTGCATGGCCATGATCATTTAAGCAATCCAATTTTATCGGGGAAGAGTAACTTTTGTTAACAGGCCCATAAATCTTGTAATTTAAGCGTTAAATAACAATTTTTTCTACCGGTTTACATTCAAAATTCCAATTATGATTCGAAATTCAAATTACCCATTTTGGAACGTTAGCAGAAAGGTGAAGATGTAGATGGCGCATGGGTAGATGGTTCTTTTTCATATAATATGATACTAATGTCATCTAATAAAATGCTAGTCTTAGATTTGAAATGGAAAACATCTGATAATGGTAATACGTGCATGAATAAGATCCGTTTTTCAGATTCCCACAGCTTTTTTTCCAAATTTCTAAACCCACTAATTCAAATACAGAAAAACAACAATTTTAATAGTTCCACCCTCCTTAAACAACAATTCCCAGACGATGAAATTTATGATTTATTGACACGTAAGGGACATATGCCTGTATAAGTACTACAGATCCGCCTTGAGGCTACGTGAGGAAAAATTACCGCCCATAGAAGCGTTTTATGATTCACTTTACAATCGTCAATGCACCACTGCTTACGGCGAATTTGCTATAAAAGCTTGGGCCAAGGATGGCTTAAAAGTGGGGATGATTATTTTAAAATGTACCTCGCAAGTCATGTATTGACGTTGTTGGATATTGTATTTAAAAACACGGACAAAATCTATGAGGAGTTTGGGTTGGATTTTAAGTAAATAATAAAATCTCCTAAAGTTTTACATAGCAACCTCGTGTGTGCAATAGATGAATAATCAAGAATACTTGTTGGTTGCTAAGGCGCTGCAGCTGGAATTGGTTGCTATGGCTTTGCATATGTAAACAATTAACTATTATGTAACAACCAGGTATACGTAATAAATCAATAATCAGTAATACCTACGTTATGACGGGCTAGCAACTTCAGGTATACATCCTATGGGCACGCTTAAAGTGCCTATGGTGTCACTACTCAGAAGCACCTAAGGGTATCAAGCAGAATCAAACCCAGGATTTTTCTGGGGAGGGGAGATGTGAAAAAATCACCCCGTGGACTGATATAATGGACGAGGAGATCGCGCTAGTTTTAAATTTTGACTCAGGGGGACCAAAGGGAGCTTATAAAGCAAATAAATTCTTTAAGAAAAATGTTAGTAGAATGCCTCGTATGGATTCCATGGATACTATAGGAAAACATTTCTACGACTGCTATAGGAATCACAGTGCTATTCTATGGATGCTCTACACCTTTTCAAAGAGAGTGAGTATCCCCTCGCAATGTCGTATGGATTCTATGACTTTATGTTCCTTCCCATGCTATTCTAGTACATTATGTTCCTTCCCATGCTATTTGCCTACAGCTCTACACCTTTTCAAAGAGAGTGAGTAGCCCCTCACAATGTCGTATGGATTCTACGGGTTTATTTTACTTCCCATGCTATTTGGGGACATTATGTTTCTTGGTACCTTTCCAAGCAAAGCAATCAAACACGTTTTGGAACTATGGTTGAGATTGTATAATAAAACCAGACTGGTTTATGAGGCAACATCCATTTTTTGGATCCAATCACAGAGAGTGGAGGCTACTCCATATACGATAACTTGACTAGTAATTGGATTCAAATAAAAGGACTGATTTTCATTGCAGTTCATATTAGTAATAGAATTGAATTCAGAGAGAATAGTTTATTTGAGACGATATTAGTAGAGAAAATGAGTGGAACATTTACACTATTGAAGCTTGATGGTGGAGCAGGTAGCAGCAATGATACAAGGGTACCAAACGTGGCTGTGGAAATAACACGAGGATGTAGACTAAGCCTTGAATGGAATGATATGTATAGTTGATACGTGATATCATTGAGCAAATTTAAAGTGGAGGAGCAATTATGCTTTGGAGCTAAACTGAATATTGTGCGTGTAAATAGACTTCGGGCAGCATTAGATGCACTAGTGAAATATATTGATGAAAACAAATTGAATCAGTGATTATTATTGTTGTAATTATGCTCAATAAAATTGTTTCTAAATCAAAGATATTTTCCTTTCCATAGTAGGTTAGCGTATATTTTTTTAGAGTAGAATAAAGAATCGTGGTTAGTTTAAAGTTGACTGTGAGAGTGTTAGGCAGACTCTAAAAAATGGATATATTTGAGAAAGAGTGAATCATGGGAAATCTTGTGTTTATGGAAAAACGTTTGATTCTAGATGATTATTTTCTAGAGCTTTCTATTCTAAGAAAGATATTTTCTCAGGGAATGCTTGTTGATATATTGAAAACTGATTCTCCATCACTAGACTATTGCATGAAGCTTTTACGTTGTGGTCCAAATGCATTTACACAATTTATTGACATATTAATCACGACACAGCAAAATGATATTGTGGATATGCTTTTAAACACTAGCTTAGAAATTTAGGACTTTTTTTCATGAGAAATATGGAGTTCAAGGATGATTTACTCCTCTCTCTCCATCCTACTCAATTTGTTGTTGGTAGCTCAGTTTCATTTTGGCAGTGAGAGTGTCAACACATGAAAAAATGTTCCATACATGTCCACTATGCATGTACACACTGGGCAGCTGGTCATTATGTGAGAATTGTACAATGATTGATGAGTATGATGAAAAGAGCAGATTATGCAACCCGTGTAAATTGCATAGAGGATATGCTGTATAAATTAAAGGTTGTAATTCCTGTCTTGATATGGTGTGTGATTCTCATCCTAGAGGGCACCTATGCTCGAATTACGACTATGATAAAAGTAATCAGTGGGAGAATACGTATCCCGGTATGATTGGAAAGAATCCTAATCGTGATTTTAGTTTATTGCTAAGAAATTGGTATCGTCGTGGCTTTAGATTGCTTTGGGAGGAGGAGCCGGGTCAGGTATTCAACTGCTGGAACAACAAAAGAATTTAGTTTCTACGTCTTCGTTGTGAAGGCAATGCCTACTATGATTATAAACCCACTGATTTTTATTTGGCTGTGACGGAATGTGATTCGCCACTTGAGGACACTGTTTGTGACATTGATTCAAATAAACAAATGGATACATGTGAATTCTATAAAATGAATGAGGATGGTATCATTGACTATACAAAGAGATATGACAAGAGTGAAGTTACACTCTACTGTAGAAAATGTGACCCTGACATTGCAGCACATCAGGATCAGTATACTGTGAATTCAGATAATCTACCTGCATTAGTTGTTCTCGACAAATACCTATACCTAGTAGAAGATGAAATCTAAAGAGTAGAAAAGTCTTTTTATCATGTATATACATTATTTTTATTAATAAACAATTTCACATACATTTTTAGAATATTTTATTCGTAGGGCACTAAAATCGATATTAAACACGCTTGTAAGTATATTTTCCACTAGAAAGTCGTTCAATCGAGGAAAGTCAACGTAGATGTCGAGAAACTGCTTGTAGGTATAGCCACGACATCTGAACATGAAAAAGAGTAGAGCAGGAAGGCCACATGTCTTAGTCGTTAAATCCTGTACTCTCCTTTGATTTTGAATAATAGTTTCCCCACTACTCTCAATAAAGTTGCTGATGTTTGGAGTGTAGAATTTATAAGATAGGCCAAGAGTATCAAAACATTCAATATTCTTCGCTGCTTGAAAGATGCATAGCCAATGGCCTGTCTTCAAAGTCGATGGACTGCTATTAACAATGATTAGGGTATTGTTAACACTCGGAATTTTTTCAATGAAGTCCGATGGTATGCAATAGGACTTGAACTGGGAAATGTATGGATCCATATTAAATACACTGATTATTTGGTTTGTGTTCATGGTGCTAGGTCTAGTAGAACACTGCCGTCGGGTGTGATTTCCCAATAGGTTTCAGATTGACTCAATGATATCAGCGTGATAATCTCAGTCAAAGCATCGGCAAATGTACACTCTAAATGTACATTCCCTGTTCGTACTATGCTCATATCCTGGGTCCCCGACAGGTCCAAAACGATTACGCCATGATTTTTTGAAAATATTGAATCGGTTATTCCATTTTCAAATAGTTGGGAGTCATGATCTAGGGATTGCATGGTCAACTCATACAGAGTTCTATAGGATTTTTTGTCAAATGATAGAGTGTACAGTGGAATACCATTCAATTTGCTTACAAGGCTAGATAGACCAAAAAAATTAAAATCATGGTGGGATACAGTCCAGGATCCAACGGCACCGCCACTCTTCACAAAGGTCAAAGCGAGTTTTGATGGGATTTCTCCATTGATAAATGATGAATCGGGGATAGCTACGAGACCCGGTGGCAATGTGACGTTGATTGGTGATCGTGTGGGGGACAAGAAGTTTAATGTTGTTGCCATTGGCTCTTAGCTTTTCCACTGCCAATGCAACAGTACTCATAACCTGTTGTTTTCGGACATGAAGAATTGCCGATGTGATAATGACATTTGCATAGAGTGCTGCAGGAATTTTTTGTCTCAAAATGAAATTCGATGGGGCTAGTTGCAACTTTATGTCAATCTTGACATTGGGGGGTAACCATTGGGATATATTGAATATCTCATGACTTAATTTTCCAACTAAATGATACTCCTTGGTCACTGCAGTAGTCAACTCCCCGTCAGTGTCAACACCTGATCGATATTCATAGCCCAATGACTGTCCTCTCAACTCCTTATATGCCTTTGTTGTCATCATCATAAATTGTATGTAGCTTGCATAGTTGGATAAATTATTGCTAGTGCTCAGCAATGTTCCATTAATAAATACATTAATTTGTTTGAACGGGTTGTGTAGATTACAGTTTTCGTAGGAGAGACCATCGGCAGCAGTTGGAGTTGTATTATCTGACTTTTTCTTCACCGCAACATTTAAATCAATAAATGTTGACGACAAATCAATGAAATAGTCTTCATTGGAAAATATTTGAAAGTGTATATTTTCCAAGAGGGGTTGCTGGGGATGAAATTGTTCATAGTAACCATACTTGAAACTGACATCAATATTTTCAGCATTGAACAGATTCAATGAAGAACTGACTGATGGATTTGATTCCTTGTGGGGAAGATAAGTCATCTTAAGAGAAGAAATCCTTCTTTGATCTAACAATATTTATTTTCTTCTTATTGGTCTTCGTCGTTTTATTCCTCAAAGTCCTTGTTAATGTCCTTCGCTTCCCGCCCGGGTAGAGACTGATGAGTGAATGACGCGCACGCATCCTTTTCAACCCCTTTCCATTTTGCTGAGATTTTAATTGCGCACCAATGGCTCTTGCTGAAGATCTAATATTTTCCTTAACACTTTCGTTGAAATTTTTACCCGACCCCCAGTCCTGTATTGTTGAGGCAGCAAAATTTGATGCAGCAGGTACAAGATATTTTCTGGCAAGGGGTAGTGCAGAACGAAATAGCCTAGCAAACCAGCTACCAAGACCATAGCCAGACATTGTAGCACGCCCCTTGTAGTAGTCCAGTCCATGACCTATTTGATGTGGACTCAGAGCACCAACATAGCAATCGATATCAGGACAGACAAATGGAATTCTTCTATTGTTCATTTTAGGTGGTGCTGTCGCCGATGATGGGTCGAAAATGTCATGTAATCACTGCTAAGCCTTTTGTTATTGCTAGAGGATCACCCAATTCTTTTCTTAATGTTAACTGACAGAGTTCCAAATACGAAGTGTTTACACGAACATACTGAAGATGCTTTATATTATAGTGATGAACAAGTTCATGAGTTGTTTTTCGTTCAAGAACACGAAGGAGGGGGACATTTGAATTACCAACTCTCGATGTTTCCACAAAGGATGAATAAAGAAACATGTAAGAGTCCGAGGTAAAACCGGGTGGATAATCAGCAAAAATAATTTGATCCATCCCGTTAACAGTGCTAGTGTTTTTCCCATTGATCATATTCTGTTTAAAGCCAAGAATATCTCTCAGATTATCATTGAGATGAATCATTTCAGTGTCAACAGGTGAGGTAATGTAAATCCTATCGTGTTCCATTGAATAATATAATGGAATTTACCTTTCCTACGATATGAGATTTTTCTATTCATTGCACGACACAAATCCATCATAGTACCATATTCTTTATATCTCAATTTAGCATCTGGATAGTCACTAGATTTAAATGCTCCAACCCATTCATACTCGACAAAGAGCGACCAGTCGAATGGTATAACTTGTATATTATACACTCGATCCTTTCTCAGGATGTCGTAGGTATTTTTGAGAATACAGTCGACAAGAGCCACTTCATACTTTCCGCCATCGAATTTAATGGCGATGGAAAGTTTCGAACAAAAATCACTTGTTTTATTCAAGTCATTGTAGAGAGGATCGGAAACGTTGGACATAAATGTTACATAGAAATCATTGGGTATTGTCAATATCTTCAACACCGATCCAAGGATCAACATCAGAGTTGTATCCTAGCCACTGAGCAAGTAACTGTTTCTTAGCCCTGCGAGTACGAGTCTTTAATATCTTTTCAATTTGATAGATTTCACTATTATTTTTAACTTTTTGTAGTTCATAGTAATAAAAGCCACCGAGAATTTCTTCCTCTTTGGTATCTCGCAGACGATAAGTTGTGGGTTTAGTGTCTAGGATTTTTGCCACTTTAAAAAGTTCTGTGGACCATAAGTGATTGCCCTTTTCAAAAACATTATTTGTTCTATTAATTCGAACAGTGTCACCAACATTAAATTTTTTCTTGACAATCCTTTCATTGGAATATTGTTTAAGAAAAGTATCAATTGTATCATGATCAGAATGATGAACTTCCGTTGGGGTTGAATTGGACAATGATCGATGAGGTCGTTGATTATAAATCAACATGATTTTATCTAAATCATGAATGAAAGCAGATGTATTTTTCAATGTATAGTATCTTGAAATTAAAAGTCGAATAGTTCTGATCAATCGTTCGGCCAATGCAGTCGTTATAGGACTATGACTATGATAGAGCAGTGTATTATATTTCTATAGTACTTTTGCAACATGGGGATTAACAAATTCACTACCGCGATCCGTTTAATTTTTTTATACGAATCCTGTTCGAGAATACTTTTTATAGCCTGAACAACGTCAACACCTCTCTTTCACCGCATTGGAATGGCATATGCATAGCGACTAAAAACACTGATTGCAAGTAGAATGTACTTGTACGATGTATTATGAAGTCTTTGAATCTCATCTAGAGTTAAGAGATCTGCTTGCATTATATGCAATGGGAAAAAGGCTTTAGTTTTTCGATAATGATAAGCACGAAGCCTATGATTTCTATGCAGAGTGTAACTTGATTCATTTTGTAGATAGTTTTGTACACTTTTAGTGTTAACACCAGTGACTTTGGAAAGAGTGGTGAGGGAACTTAAAATTCCCGCTTCACCAACATTTTCATAAACACTTTTCAGAACTTCAACCATTTTGAACGTAAACACGTAGTGTAACGTCCGCTACCCTTTTGTATACTAGTGGTTGATGATGGTGGGGTGATTTTTACTTGATACGTCTTCGCTTTTGTCTAGCTATCAGTGGTGTGCTCCTCCTCCTCATTGTCAAATCAATGTTTCCACTAGGTGTGCTAGTATTTTCCAAGATTGATTTAAAATCTTCTTCTTCTTCTTCATGTTCATATTTTAAAGGTGTTGACGAGGGTGCATGTTCATTTAATTTTTTTAGAATTTGCCTATTGCTAATAAGAGTTTTGGGGAAGTTTAATGTATTTAGAAAATTGTATAGATGAGCGTCAAATGATAATAGTCCTTTACGATTTGTAACCATATCATGTATTAAATCAAGTAGATTATAGCTCTTGCCCTGAATTATAATCCCCTTCCCATTGCTATCAACTTGAATATAATCTTGACCACTTTCCATGAGATATGTTATGAGTCGTTTACTTTGTTCACGATATGAGTGCGGCATTAGATTTCCAATTTTCGTCACAATTGAATCAAATTCCTCCTTCTTTAATTGTGTTCCAGCAGCAGAAGAAGAAGAATCCTGGGGAGATGGTTCTTTTTTGTGATCAATGCCACTGGCCTTCAAATGATAGGGTGTATGTTTGTCCACTCGGCGAAGTGCATCTTGAAGTAAAAGCAGTTTTTTATCATCCTAAATATTCTCATTGTCAATGAATTTACTCAGATTGTCCTCAAAGTGCTCCACGGGTGGGAGAGCGAGTTCTATTGGAGTCAATTTATAGGGTTTAGCCATCTAGAGAAAACTGTTTACAAGTCCTGCAATTATTGGCAGTAAAAGTGTGAAAAAGCTACCACCCGCTTGAAGAAGACGTTTCCCTTTAGAATTCCTTTCTTTCTTTTTACAGGCCAATGTACGTACAATGGAACAATGTTGCTTTGCCTGATGCTTAACTACTTCTGGCAGTTGAGCATTGCCTTCGGTTAAATTTAAACAAAGTTCGATATTAGATTAATGAAATCATTGTCAATACCATGTTTGAGTATTGCTTTCCTAAGTGAGGGTTTTGAAGTGCTTAGAACGGAAAATAAATGTCTATTTTCATGTAGTTTCTTCAGTTTCATCATGGCAACTAATAGGTCTTTTTACTGTTCACGGGGAGATATACTGTAATTTCATTGTCAAAATTATCTGTGACTACACGCAGATCCTCGGGTGTATTTTGATTAAGATCCAATAGGATGTAGGCGTAGGGTTTATTAGTTGCCTGATTTTGTGCTGAAAGTGAAAATTTAGGTGCCCCAGGGTATATTTGTTTATTCAGGGTTATTAGAGAGCTAGAATCACGAACAACTCTTTAGATGATATAGTATGTGCAGTTCAATGCAAGTGTACGCATACATTTGCTCTGATGAAAGAGATTGTGTAGAACTAGAGTAATTGAAATCTGTTCATGATGAGAGCGAACGGTGAACAGTTGTAGCATTTCCTGGGACCATTGTTCAGTGGATTCAGCTAAATCGTCAATAATCAGCCAAGAGTTTGGTTCAATAATGCTGAAAACATCAAGTCCCTGTATGAATTGTATCTGCACCAACCCCGATATGGCAATTGCTTTTATTTGATCGTATGACTCCTGCCAAATACTCTAACAATAGTAGATTTTTTCGGCTTTTCCACAAACATTTTATCGCAATTTTTAATTATTTTAGTTAAGAGTGTCGTTTTGCCTGACGTTGATGGACCACACAGAAACGATCTGAATGGTGTTTTAAATTGATAAATGTTCCCTTCAACAGTTCACCTACAACTAACTGTAGACTAGAGTTGTCTAATGACTAAATAATTTCCCTAGTAGTACTACTCCGTTCAGGAATAATGAGAAGAAAAAAATCAATAAAGAATTATATTTCTTGTGTTATTAACGTAAAAAAAGCACTTTACAAATAAAACATTACAGAAAAAAAGCTCATTAAACAAGAAAAATACTCTTAAAGTTTTTTTTAATTTATTTATAGAAAAAAATAAACATTTATTTTAAAAATGCACTAAAAAAAGCATTGTAATAAATATACTTTATTTATAAAAAATACACTTAAAATAATATCACATTTTTTACACCATTTTTAATTTGAATGCAACAACATGTATATTTACAAAAAAAATATGCTCTAAGTAAAAAAAAAGATACCGTTGGTGGCGGCGCCCCCCGCTGGCGGCCATCCGGGTGGCCGAAGGTCCCTCCCGGGCCGCGAAGCCCCCCCCCCTCCCCCAAGGTTTTGGGAAATGTGTTTTATTGGACTTTACTCAAACCGAGACTTTCCCTATGACTAACACATTCGGCTCGGTTGGAAGTTAAATAGTACCCCAGGGGGAGGGTAGTCAAACCGTCTTGACAAACATAGACCTTGTCGGAAAAGGTGCTCATGGCAATTTTTTCTACATTTACAGTGAATTTCCTGTAGTTTAACGAACGAATTACCAATAATTTCGCTCGTGGAATTGTATCTTCAACAATGCAATTCCTATAAACGTCCATGTCAAAATTCTTATCCACATAGCGCGTGGGTACTCCTTTGCAACCTTTTTTGATTTCCTAGTCGCGTGTCAGTATAAAATACACCTTCAGACTTACAAACATACCACGGGAAATCATGTCACTTCCGTTTCTGATTTTAAAAATAAAAGTTGATTTGGCGCCCGACGTTTCACTAGCTCTGGGTAGATTTCCCCACTCCAGTTGGTGTAGTCCATCCACAAGCTGATGAATTCACCGTGCGCCAAACCATCAAGTAGATTTTGAGTTTTTACTTTTAAAAGTAGAGAATCTGTGTACCCGTAGCAGACCTCTACTTGTCCCTTCTCCTGCCACTGTACCCTAGCCACGTTGTAGTAGAATTAGAACATGAGCTTTTTAGAGATCTCCAAGATCGCACTGCCTGCAGCAATAATTTTATTCAGGACAATGCTTGTTTTTTTTCTATTCAATAGTACTATGTCCGGGCCAATGATTGTAAAGGAAGTGCAGTTTGGATCGGCAATAATTCGAGCACATTGTTTGGGATCGGTCACGACGTCACAACGATTCCTATTGCGAACACTTTCACACATTTTACCAAAAGCCGAATTTAAAATGAGCTTATAGGTTTCTTTTTCGGCTTTTGTCTGCGCTTTAGAACGTTTCTTGACAAATGTGTCAACAAACGTTTTCAGATAGGGTTTTTGACTAAACTGGAGGGCTCTATGGATCTTTGTGACATTGAAACCGTTGTTGCACATCCATTTTAAAGCCACATGATGTTCAACAATATTTTTCTTCGGCAGGAGGTCGGCAATAAGTTTTTGTTTTGAAGGTGAACAATGCAATCCCTTGACCTAGACCAAACCTCTGTTGCAAGGACTCAAAGAGTCCCTAGACACTGGTCTACTGATGCATGGGAAAACAAAATCCTTTACCGAATCGTGAAGCTCAACTGGTATCTCCCCATCAATTTCAAAAAACCATCCAACCGGTCTATTCTCCTCAACACTGTCAATGTTGGGGAAATTGGAGGCTTGAGGGTCATTGAGCCATTTATAGTCATCGCATGGTAGCGCATAATGAGACATGGCCTAGGGGTAGAGGGAATTCATATCAAGGAACACTGCATCCGATTTTGTTCCCCTCTTCTCTCCAGTTGGATCAGTTTCCAAGATACGATCCCCATGAAAAACGTATCCACCCCTCATTGACCTCTCGATGAACAGGTGCTGATCTATGTCAGTGATCAGCCCGATTTTTCCCTGCTAATTTTTAGGATGAGGTCCATTACCAGATGAGGAGATGAAAAATAATATCCTAAATCAAGATTAAATTCATCATATATTTTTTTCCGTATTTTTACACATAATGTCTAACAAAGTTAGCACATCACTCCAAAAATACAGCTTGCAGTAGTCAAACCCATTTTTACACCCTCCCTCTGCCCACACTTTTTTGGCAAAACTGTATTCATCAGGAGTACATCTACGATCGTTTAGACTGTCGTAAAACGATTCGATTGAGGGAATAGTTTCCTCGGCGAATCTCGACATGTAGCTGTAATAATCATAAGGATATATGCCCTTGTCCGTCAACAAATCATATAAGTCATTTGGAAATTGTTGCTTGAGAAGGGGGAAAGCGTTGCAGCCGTCATCGTTTTTCTACACTTGAATTAATTCGCTCAAAGATTTGGGGAAAAAACTGAAGGAATCTAAAAAGCGAATTTCATTCTTGTACTCAAAGTCGTCTTCAACATATCTCCACATAAATTCCAAAACAAGCAACTTTTCCGATGATTTAGGAATTATTTTGTAGGAAAAGCTGTCTATCACCCATGCATCATCCACAGCTCCATTTCTTTGAAGATGTGCCATTGCTGGTAGCACATACTTCAGATCGTAGTTAGAATTATGTATAAAAAACGGAAGAAAGAGCTGCTGTTTAATTTTTAAATACCATGAATTGTGAGCCTACCCCAAAAGTTACTTTTCCCCTTTTGAATTGGGGTCAATAAGGTGATTGTGATCCTGAACAGCGTCTTTTGGGGCAAAAGCACCCCTACAGACCCAACAAATTGTCCCCTTTGCTACTGCCCGTTGCTCCTTATCTGATAATGACATTGGTTAGTTGGTGTGACGCAATCGTGAAATAGATTTATTTGCTGTTTTTATTAAGCACACCAATAATTTCTCCATGCTACCCTCCTCATCCATAGTAAAAAAACTCTTCCAATTGCATTTTATTGTTGGAATCGCGTCGGGCATGCACATAGGAACACGCAACGAGTTTGTGTTCCTTGACTATATTCTGCCTTGATGGGTCCGATACCTTCAACAGTCTTGATTCACAATCCAAAGATACTTTATCAATCTGTAGCAGGGAAAATTGGAAGTTTTAAATTGTAAAGTAGCTTTGCCTCCTGTCGGCATTTCTATCCTTTGATTGCCATGAAGTTTGCAATATCTCATGTGATCCGTGAATGTTCTTTCAATTTTAAATGGGGAGAGACACATGGGGCAATAGTGACGTTCCCCATATTTTTTGCCTTGAGATAAGAGTCGACTTATTGCCATAACGGGGAAAAAATGACCGTAGGAGTTTATATCTTTGGGGAGCTCATAGACCATCCAAACCCAATTTTTAACATTATTTACCAACGGTGTCCTAACTGGATATAAAACCCCTTTTTTATTCGGTTTCTTTCCTCCATTTACAAATTCTGTGTCATACTGATGAACAACCACCCCCAACCCGAGATTTTCATTAGCTTTTTCAAATATGGTTATTTCTTTTAAGGACACCGACACTTTCCCTCTAAACAATCAAAATTTACTTTAGGAAAATTGTTTCCACCATCACGTGCAAGTCTGTCGAGATTTTTTATTGTTGACTCACCTCGCAATGTTTTATAAGCTGCTGCTAAAAAATCATATTCAAAGCATTGCAGCCCCATTTCAAACTTGAAACTCTGAACTCCCCTGTAGCCGACAAATCTGGGTGGCATTTTATTTGTCGATTACTACCCGCCCCCCTTAAAATACAGTTTTTTTTAATCTATTGAGATTCAGATCCATATATTCAATGTATAAAATTGTGGACCCGCTTCCCCTCTCGTTGAATGTGTCCAAGGTTGATATTAATTTATTGACCCAATTGAAAAAGTTACCCTCAAATTCATTTAGACCGGGGTAAAAAGTTTGGTTGCCAGTTGCAAAATGAAAATAAAAAATGTCCCCTTTTGTAAAAAAAAAACTTTTTGATTGACTGATGCCTTAATCCCTCCCTGACCACCCCAATTCTGAATCTGAATCTCAATAAGTGCTCGAATTCGGTCGATGTATGTATGAAGAACATTTACAGGGTCTGTTAAAATGACACTCCCCATCAACCAAGTTTTCCTCGCGAGGATTAAATCTAACCTGTGTGTTTTCAAGTGACCTAGAGCAGATTCTAACAAATAAAATTCACGTAGTTCCGGGGACGCGACACTATTTTCATGTCCTGCACCTATTTGCACAGGACCTAATTCACTAATAATAAAGTCATCGTCAAAAATGTCCCCGGAAACATCAGATCCAACAATTTCCATAAGACTATTCATTTCTTCCGTTGTAAACCGGAAATCCGGGGGGTTACTAAATGACATACCTTCCCTAACATCATCTGATTGTTCCGGTGAGAGTGGACAATTACCCATGATATTCTGAAATCCTGGGCCAGGGAAGGCAGTTGTTTTGTAGCTTCCCCCTGAAATTAAAATGAATGGATTGAGTTTTTTTCTTTGAGGAAAGTTTTATCACAATTATAACACACTATTTATTTTTTTCTTAGTTGGATTCGTATTATTATTTATCAAACAAATGTTTTTTTTCTTAATTGTATTTGTATTATTATTACTTATCAAACAAATGCATAATAAATTGCAAATTTTGTTAATAGCACACACACACACACTTTGCTTATAGCACTATTTATAAAACAAATGCATAATAAATTACGAATTTTGTTATTAGCACACACACACGCACACTTTGCTTATAGCACTATTTATAAAACAAGTGCATAACAAATTACGAATTTTGTTAATAGCACACACACACACACTTTTCTTATAGCGCTATTTATAAAAAAGTGCAAAATAAATTACGAATTTTGTTAATAGCACACACACACGCACACTTTGCTTATAGCACTTTTTATAAAACAAGTGCATAATAAATTACGAATTTTGTTAATAGAATACACACACACACACACACACACACACACACACACACACACACACACACACACACACACACACACACACACACACACACAAACACACACACACACACACACACACACACACACACACACACACACACACACACACAAACACACACACACACACACACAAACAAACACACACACACACACAGATAAATTTAATTTTTTGATGTTTCCAATAGAAGAGCTGGCCAATGTTTTATACGATGGGTCCATTTTTATCAAGGGGGAAGAATGGAATTCTTGAGAATTTTGAATATTGTCTACCATAGCCAATAAATCATCTAATATCGACATATCCGAATTATCAGGAGACGGTATGCCACCTTCCTCTAAAATAGCTTCAAAACTGAAGTCTTCCGTGTCAGTGCTAACCGGGGCGGCACCGAGCTTTTGTCGCTTTTGACTTGATGTTTGAATATTAGAGTCCTGGAAATAAAAATCAATTTCAGTCTTTTCTAGTCACATGTTTACCGGGTACTAAATAAGTACCATTTTACATCTCCCTCAAAACTTAATTCCCCCTCCTAGCATTATTTTAACTAGACTCTTGCCCCCCCCCCTCACCCCATAAAAAGTAGTCAAAATAGAGCTTAGTCAAATCTAAATTTCACCATTTTTATGTTATTAATTACAGTAAAAATATTTGAACAGAAAAAAGCCCCGATAAATATTCACTAGTTTGGTGTGGCATACACAATGCAACGTTTGGCTAATAGCAATAAAGTAAAATAAAAAAAATATTTGTCAAGGAGATATCATTAGCACTAACCTATTTCTCATGAAGCATTTCAAACCTAGTCACATGTTTTTACCGAGTACTAAATAAGTACCATTTTTAAACCTCCCTCAAAACTTAATTCCCCCCTCCTAGCATTATTTTAACTAAATACTTGCCCCCCCCCCCCCTCAACCCATATAAAGTAGCCAAAATAGAGCTTAGTCAATTCTAAATTTCACCATTTTTTATGTTATTAATTACAGTGAAAAATAATTCAGCAGAAAAAAAAAGCCCGATAAATATTCACTAGTTTGGTGTGGCATACACAATGCAACGTTTGGCTAATAGCAATAAAGTAAAATAAAAAAAAACATTTGTCAAGGAAGTATCATTAGCAATAACCTATTTCTCATGAAGCATTTCAAACCTGGTCACATGTTTACCGGGGTACTAAATAAGTACCATTTTACATCTCCCTCAAAACTTAATTCCCCCTCCTAGCATTATTTTAACTAGATACTTGCCCCCCCCCCCCTCACCCCATATAAAGCGGCCAAAATAGAGCTTAGTCAATTCTAAATTTCACCATTTTTATATTATTAATTACAGTGAAAATAATTGAACAGAAAAAAAGCCCCGATAAATATTCACTAGTTTGGTGTGGCATACACAATGCAACGTTTGGCTAATGGCAATAAAGTAAATAAAAAAAATATTTGTCAAGGAGGTATCATTAGCAATAAACTATTTTCTCATGAAGCATTTCAAACCTAGTCACATGTTTTTACCGGGTACTATATAAGTACCATTTTTACACCTCCCTAAAAACTTACTCCCCCCTCCTAAAATAACCCTACATACGATAAAAAAAATAACAAATTTTTTTGTTATTTAGTCCCAACATATGATAAAAGAAAAAAAGAAAAAAAATTTCAACGATTAGCTACGTTTGAAATTTATTCAGAATATTAATGGTGGGGATTGCACCCCTTCCCCAACTCCTCTTTTTTTCTCTACAATAATTTACCCTGATTATTAGCTGAGTAGGTGATGTTCCTTTCATCGAGTTTCCCTAATTAAGACTGCAGTGAAATATGGATTGGAATTTTCACGAGAAGCGACAAAAGTACCCTTTTAGTCAAAACATCTAAACAGCTGTTATAGAGCATGCGAATTTCATCGTAGATATGTAATTATGATTGTTTACTTCGAGGGTTTGCGTCATGTAATTACAGGAGTTCGCTTTTTGTGTGAAACCCAGATGATAGTTAGTTAATTGGTAACTATAGGGAAAAAAGGATTATGTTCTTATGATAAATCAAGAATAATGTGTATTTACTTACCATTGCTATTCTTTTGTTCTCCATTAGAAAAAATGAATAAATTTGATTCTAATAGGCTTAATATAAGTTCTATTAATCAAATGATTCAGAAAGATCAATTGCATCTTAATTTATACCGGAAAAACACGACTATAAGCCCTCCAGCTGTAAACCAGTATTTCTAGAATGTGAACATCCTTTGAATACACAATATAAGGAATTTTTGTTATTGAGCTTAAAAAATATGTCTGCCAAGTCTTTTACCGTCTGTGTCAATTGATGCATGCTAAGGAACATAATGTACTAGAATAGCATGGTAAGGAACATAAAGTCATAGAATCCACACGACATTGCGGGGGGATACTCACTCTCTTTGAAAAGGTGTAGAGCATCCATAGAATAGCACTGTGATTCCTATAGCAGTCGTAGAAATGTTTTCCAATAGCAGCCATGGAATCCATACGAGGCATTCTACTAATGTTGTTGCATGGATTATTAATGTGAAATATCACACTGGTAACTCTTTATTATGTGTATTCACTATTTATTTATGTTTTTATCTACTTAAAATTTCAGGTCGGGAAGACATCTCATTGAAAGCTTTAGATCCAAGGGAGCTTCGACTTTAAATAGATGTGGTTGCCTTGATTCCTGACACCCTCTTTTTATTTTATTGTTTAAAACGACAAATCAGATTCATTTTTAACAAATAATCTTAAAATTTATTATTTAAACAAATAAGAAGCTGTTCAAAGAAACTGAAACAGCTGCACCGAACAAAGGACAAGCAGAAATAAAATAAAGTAATAATTCAAAAAGTATGGAACGGATAGAAGCAATTAGCAATGCAAAATGAGACCCAAAATAAATAAAAATTACTGAAACTTAAATTTGAAAATTCACTATGAAACTTGAAACCCCATTCGTTCGTAAGGATTGTATAGTTCATTTAGATTAAACTTTGAAATATTAAATAAAATAGAAAGTTTCTTTTTTAACTGAAAGTAAAGAGCGACATTAAAACTTAAAACGAACCGAAATTATTCCGTATATAAAAGGCTGTCTCCTCCCCAAAGTCTTGCTCTTTACGCTAAAGTTTGACTCTGTCACAACTCTACTTTTTAAAATAATAAAAACTCTTCGTATAAGAGAGGGCCTGTCTCTTCCTCAACTCCGCAGTTGTTGCACTAAATTTTTTTTAGTGTTCAAAAAAATTCTTATTCCAACTTGGTGGCATCTTCCAACAGTTATTCTTGGATAATTCTGACAGAAAGTCAAACTTAAGCGCAAAGAGCGGGGAGTCGATAAGGGGGCAGCTACTGGCACGTACGCAGGGGGGGAGGCATCTGGTTCCGGGCCACCTACCAAAATCTCACGGGTTTATTTCCCATAATTTCCTGATACTTCTCACAGAATATGAGATTTGAAGGATTTGACCCCCCCCCCCCCAAAAAAAAAAAATCCTGCGTACGTGCCTGGGAAGCCATAACTCCTTACTTTGCAAATATCCATATTTGTCTGTTTGCCTCTTTATTTTAAACCAAAATGCAGCTTCAATGTTTCACCTTTTTTCTTAATAGTGTGTTGTATTATCCTTGTAATAATTTTGCGCTGTTAGTGTAAATTAGAAAAATGGAAAACGAAACGCCAAATGTATATATGGAATTTTTGATCTCTAGAGATATTCAATCCTATTTTCACAAAGGAAATATTATTTTCGAAAGCACTGAATCTAACCATAATAAGAAAAAAACTTTTGCTTTTCTTGTAGATTCCAGGGAATTGGAAGGAAAATAAAGAAAATTACAAAAAAAATTCTCTCTAACTAGTGGAAGTTGCTATCCAACTGAGAATCCATTTCCTTTTTTCTTATAAATGACGTAAAAATGGAATATATGAAGCGTCAAAAGATGATGATTTCTGTGCATACATAATCCCTATCTTATTCATGAAAATGACAAAGATAACATTATCAATATGAAGCAAACATTGCAAAAACCGAAAAGGTGGTACAAGATCATGGAAAAGCTTCGGATGAAGACAAGACAAAGAAAAGTAACAGAATCGTTAGAAAATATATAATTTGGGCTATATATTTGCACATAAGGGGGGGAATAAAGTATTTGGACAATTTGAAGTTTGAAAACAATTCTTACTTCATCAATGCAGAATAATTGTATGTAACACATTTTGCATGCAGACCCACTATACTTTACCCCCCCCCCCTAATGTGCAAATATGTAGCCCAAATTTATTTCTAAAGTAACGAAGAAACTAACGAAGAAACTGGTTTGTTCTCGAGTTTTACACGTCGTAAACTTGAGTGAGTGGCGTATAATACACAAGTGCCGGAATTTTTTATAGAGAGAGCCGGATTTCCCGGTATTATTTAAAAACGATCAGAAATTTAATTTAGAAAAAATAATTTTTTGCAACTGAAAGTAAGCAGCAACATCAAAACTTGAAACAAACAAAAATTATTAAGTATATGAAAGGAGTTGCCCCTTGAACAAGACCTTGCTCTTTACGCTAAAGTTTTGAATTTTTGTCCTAATTCTTTTAGAACGATCTCTGAAACAATGGCCGTTTAGAACAATAAGCTATTGTTTTAAAATTCTATATAAAAAAAACTTTAGCTTAAAGAGTGAGGTCTTGAGGTGGAGGCAACCCCTTTCAAATACGTAATAATTTCTGTTCATATTAAGTTTTTATGTTGCTCCTTACTTTTGGTTGATAAAACTTGTTTTTTTAAATTCAATGTCTGATCGTTTTTAAATAGTACCGGGAAATCCGGCTCTCTCTAAATGAAAGATTCCGGTACTTGTGAATTATACGCCACTCACTCAAGTTTACGAAATGTACAACTCGAGAACAAACCGGTTTCTTCGTTAGTTTTTTTATTTTAGAAACTTTGTTATTTTAGAAACAAATTACTACTTCTACTACTACTAACAACTCACCGCAGCACCAAGCCACCTGAGACCAAATCAGCTACGCACGCTCCTCTTCCATCTCAATCTTTTCAAAGCCTCCCTTTTTACACCCTCTCACGAAGTTCCCATTTCCTTTAAATCTTTCTTTATGACGTCCTCCCACCCCAGACGAGGACGACCTGCTTTCCGTTTAGCCCTAGACGGTTGGCCGAAAAGAACAATCTTTGGCAATCTGTCATCCTTCATCCGCACAATGTGCCCTAGCCATCTCAACTTTTCTTTAATTGTAGCCCTAGAGAGCTGTATTGAACCACATTTTTCGCACAGCCTATTGTTTGAAATACGGTCAGTCAGCCGGGTACCCAGAACAATCCTTAAGCAATTTCTCTATAAAATATCTAGCAAATCTTATTTCACTTTTCAGAGCGCCCATGCTTCAGAGCCATATTTGACCACTGTCATCACTGTAGCTTCTAATATTCTAATATTGGTTTTCACACTTATCTTACTATTCTTCCAAACTTTTTTTAACTGTGCAAAAACACCCTGAGCCTTGGCTATTCTACTTTTAACATCTTCATTGCTCCCACAATCCTTAGTAATAACACTACCAAGGTAAGTGATGCTGCCCACCTGATCAATCTTGTCATTACCCAACGTCACCTTTTCATTTTCACTTATTCCTAGCCTTAGCTACTTAGTCTTCTTAACATTAATTTTCAAACCTCTTCTAGCAGCCTAAACTCGAAAAATTTCTAAAAGTTCATTCATTTTGCTCAAGTCAAGGAGACTTTTCCCTCCCCATTCAATTCCATGGTCTCTCATTGCCTTTCCTGTGCTTCTTAAGACAAAGTCCATCAAAATAATCCAAATAAAGGGGGATAGAACTGTTCTCTCCCCCTTTATTTGGATTATTAGAACACAACCCTGCTTAACTCCTGATTTAATACAAAACCAGCTGCTAACCTCATTTCCTACCTTAACCGCAGCAGTGTTATTCTCGTACATAGTACTGATCACTTTCATGTATTTGTTTGGTATCATAGCCAGCGCAATCGCGCTGCCTAAGTAACGAACGACGTTGGCACAATACATAATGTTTTTTCCATACCAGGGCATTTCGTATTGAAGAAGTTGTCATAGAAACTTCAAAAAGGGGTTATTTGATTGGAAATTGGAATGATTTGTACCCTTTTTAATAGTCGAAAGTGATTGGAAGGCAACTAACGCCCCTTCCACGCCCACCATTTCCCCAAACACATCCAATCAAAATTTTGAGGTAGCCATTTTGTTCTGCGTAGTTGATTTCCAGATAGAAATTATATTTTTGAGGAGGACACTCCCCAATAGCCCTCAGGGCACAGGCTGTAAGTTATGCCCTGGATGCATATAAGGTTCTTATAGACAGCATTGTCCTAGACATTTCAAAAAAGGCTCGTTCGAATGGAAATTCAAAGGGCTGGTTCCCTTTTTAATAGTCGAAAGTGATTGGAGGGCAACTAACGCCCCTGTTATGCCCATCTTTTCCCATACACATCCAATCAAAATTTTGAGATAGACATTTTGTTCAACGTACTTGAAAGTTCTGGAAACTAGGTCTTTGAGGATGACAACACCCCAACAGCCCTCAGGGCAAGGGTTTAAAGTTATGCTTTGGGGGTAAATAAGGTTTTCATAGAAAGCGTCAAAATTTTGTGATAGCCTTTCTGTTCAAAGTAGTTGAAAGGTCTGGAAATTATATCTAAGAGGATGACAACCCCCCCCCCCCCCGACACAACCCTCAGGGTAAGGTTTGTAAATTATGCCCTTGGGGAATATAAGGTTTTTATTGAAAGTTTTGCCGTAGAAACTTGAAAAAGGGCTCATTCAATTAGGAATTCAAAGTGCTAGTGCCCTTTTTAATAGTCAAAAGTGATTTGAGGGATACTAACCTCCCTCTCACGCCCACCTTTTCCCCAAAAACATCCAAACAAAATTTTTAGATAGCCATTTTGTTCAACGTAGTTAAAAGTTTTAGAAATTAGATCTTTCAGCATGATAACCCACTCAGAGCCCTCGGAGCAAGGGTTGTAAGCTATGCCCTGGGGGCATATACGTTTTTTTTATAGATAGTGATGTTGTAAAAACTTCAAAAAGGGCTCATTCGATTGGAAATTAGAAGAGCTTTTGCTCTTTTTAATAGTCGAAATTGATTGGAGGATAACTAACACCCCTGTCACACCCATCATTTCCCGAAACACATCCAATCAAAATTTTGAGATAGCCATTTTGTTCGACGTAGGCAAAAAGTCTAGAAATTATGTTTTTGAGGAGGACACTCCCCCCAAAGTCCTCAGGAAAAGGGTTTTAAGTTATGTCCTGGGGGCATATAAGGTTTTTTTTATAGAAAATGTTGTCCTAGAAACTTAAAAAGAAATCATTCGATTGGAAATTGAAACGGCTAGTGCTCTTTTTAATAGTCGAAAGTGATTGTATGGCAAGTCACCCCCCTCTCACATCCACCATTTCCCCAAACATATCCAATCAAAATTTTGAGATAGTCATTAAGTTCAACGCATTTCAAAGGTCCGGAAATTATGTCTTTTAGGATGACAACCCCATCACAGCCCTTAGGTCAAGGGTTGTAAGTAATGCCCTGTGGTATATAAGGTGTTGATAGAAAGCCATGTGGCAGAAACTTCAAAAGGAGCTCATTCGATTGGAAATTCAAAGGGCTAGTGCTCTTTTTAAAAATCGGAAGTGATTGGAGGGTAACTTACCTCAGTCTCACGCCCAGCATTTCCCCAAACACATCCAATCAAAATTTTGAGATAGCAATTTTCTTCAACGTAGTTGAAAGTTCTGGAAATTAGGTCTTTGAGGATGACAACCCCTCCCCCCAGCCCCCAGGGCCAGGATTGTAAGATATGCCCTGGGGAATATAAGGTTTTTATTGAAAGCGTTGTCGCTAAAACTTCAAAAGGGCTCATTCGATTAGAAATTGAAATTGATTGGAAAGCAACTGACGCCCCTGTCACGCCCACCATTTCCCCAAACACCTCCAATCAAAATTTTGAGATAACCATTTTATTTAACGTAGTTGAAAGTTCTGGAAATTATGTCTTTGAGGATGACAACCCCCTCACAGACCTCAGGGCAAGGGTTGTAATTTATGCCCTGGGGGCATATAAGGTGTTTATAGAAAGCGTTGTCGTAGAAACTTCAAAAAGGAATCATTCGATTGGAAATTGAAAGGGCTAGTGCCCTTTTTTAATAGGCGAAAGTGATTGGAAGGCTTGTAGTTTTTATAGTAAAGATTGACATGGGTACAATGTATTATGATTTTTTTCTTTTTTTTTGTTTAGACCAGGGCACTTCGCATCGAAGGAGTTGTCTTAGGAACTTCGAAAAGGACTCATTCGGTTGAAAATAGAAACGGCTAATGCCCTTTTTAATATTCGAAAGTGATTGGAGGGCCACTAGTCCTCCTCCCACGCCCACCCTCCCATTTGCCCATTTTGTTTAAAAATTAAATTTTGCCTTCAGAATAAATCAAAATGCATTGTGTTAATGCTAATTTCCAATGAGACATCTCAGCAGTATCCCAAGAACGACTGATGGTATTATGCTCAATATTTCGGGGCTACTTCTGCTCTTAAAATTTAACCAAATCAAAGTAGGGTAAGTGTATTCAAGCTATCAAAGGTCTGTGAGGATGACCCCCCCCCCCAGCCCTCAGGGCGAGGGTCGTAAGTTATCCCCTGGGGCATATAAGGTTTTTATTGAAAGTGTTGTCGTAGAAACTTCAAAAGGGTTCATTTGATTGGAAATTGAAAGGGCTAGTGTCTTTTTTAATCAAGATTTTGAGATAGCCAATTTGTTTAACGTAGTTCAAAGTTCTGGAAATTAGGTCTTAGAGGATGACAACCACCTTCACAGCCCTTAGGGTAAGAGTTGTAATTTATGTCGTCGGGGCATATAAGGTGTTTATAGGAAGTGTTGTCGCAGAAACTCAAAAAGGGCTCATTCGATTGGAAATCGAGAGGCTTAGTGCCCTTTTTAATAGTCAAAAGTGATTGGAAGGCTGGAAATTTTTATAGTAAAGATCGATGTGGGTATAATGTATTATTTGTTGTTGTTGTTGTTGTTTAGACCAGGGCATTTTGTAACGAAGGAGTTGTCGTAGGAACTTCGAAAAGTGCTTATTCGATTGAAAATAGGAAGGGCTGATGCCCTTTCAATAGTCGAAAGTGATTGGAGGAAAACTAATCCCCCCTCGCCCACCCTCCCATTTGACTTTATGTTTGAAAACTAAATGTTGCCATAAGATTAAATCAAAATGCACTGTGTTAATACTAATTCCCAATAAGGCATCTCAGCAGTATCCCAAGAACTACTGAGGGTTTTATGTTCAAACTTTTGGGGCTGCTTGTGTTCTTAAAATTTAACCAAATCAAAATAGCGTAAGTGTATCCAAGCTATCAAAGAAAGTAAACAGATTTTGTTGCGAATGGTATCAAGTTTTCTATTTCAGGTCAACTAGAGGAGGCATGAAGCTAAATTAAACACTACTATTTGTGTCCAGATTTTTAAAAGGATTTATGTGTTAAAGATTGCTCAAAAATTTTTCACCAGCATACAAATAGCGGGCCAAACTGTAAAGTCTTAAAAAAACAAAAGGATTTAAAGAATTATTTTCTTTTCCCCTGAAAAGAATATGAATATAAAACGAACAGAAATTAATTAAAAAAAACCCTTTTCAACCAAATAAGTTTTTCAAAGAAAAGTAAAGAACTCCATTAAACCCAAAATAAGCAAAAGTAAAACCAAATAATCTACCAAGCGTGAAATTACCACAAATCAGCATCGATAAATAAATGAAACCCACAATGAACAGAAATTACAATAAATAACCGAGTCAAATTAAAAGGAACAGAAAGAAAGTTGAGTAGGGCTCAAAACCCCTATGCCTCCCCAAGGCCAGAACATAGCTTGCACTTTACTGAAAAAAATACAAATGATTGTGCATTGTCAGTTTAATATACACATACTGATATTTAGTAATCAAAATGTTAATATTATTTGATTTATTAAAGTTATAAAAGGAAAACATTTTTATTTTTTCAGTAAAGTGCAAATTATGTTCTGGCCTTGGGAAGGCATAGGCCTACTCATGTTAGCCCTACTCATGTTAATTTCTGCTCGTTTTGAGTTTGACTCGGTCATTTATTGTAATTTCTGCTCGTTTTGGGTTTCATTTATTTTTCGATGCTAATTTTTGGTAGTTTCACGCTTGGTAGATTATTTGATTTTATTTTTGCTCATTTTTGGTTTAATGGAGTTCTTTACTTTTCTTTGAAAAACATATTTTGTGGATTTTTTTTTTAATTAATACCATACAAGGATACAACCTTTACTAAAGCTCTTTTATCAACAGAATCGAACGCTTGCTCATAATCTATAAAACTGAGGACCAGAGGTGTTTGACAACTCAGGCACTCCTCGATTATTAGCCTAAGAGTGAAAATTTGGTCGACACATCCTCTACCTTTTCTAAAACCGCACTGTTCTTCTCTTAAAACTTTGTCTACTGCATTTCTCAGTCTAAAAAGTATCATATTACTAAATAATTTACTACCTACAGAGACCAGACTAATGCCTCAATAATTACCAGACTCACGTTTATCACCTTTCTTATAAAATGGCTTAACTAAGATTTTCCTAAAATCGTTAGGTACTTCTTCTTTTTCAAAAATCATATTCATAATTTCCTGTAACTTATTTCTAACCTCACAGCCGCCATATTTAAGAAACTCATTTACCACCCTATCAGCATCTGGAGCCTTAATATTTTTTAATCCATTCAGTACTGTCGCTAATTCTTCCTAACAAAACAAATCTTTCTTCACATTCAAGGTATCACAAACCTTTTCATTTTCCTCTATATCTTTTTCTGCTACTCTATCTCGGTTTAGCATATTCTCAAAATGTTCTGCCCTTCTCTCTTTAATTCTTTTCTTATCGCTAATTATGGCCCTATTCCTATCTTTAACTGGACCAAGTCCGAAAAGGGTACTCCCTCTCAATTTATTATCATGCCAGTACAATATTTTACTATTATGCCGTCAAGCTGTATCTTCCAGATCCTCGACAATTTTATCCATGGCCTCCATTTCACACCTCCTTAGTTCATATTTTAATGCTTTTTCCACTTTCTTTTCATTCCTTTTGTTTTCATATGATCTGTCACTAAGACAATTCTTATAGAAGTCCTTTCTCCTTTCTATTAAACATAAAGCTTTTTTACTAATATTCTTAGCTGCAGTCCTAGCTTTCTTCTCTAAGACACCTTCAGCAACTTCACAAATTATTTTTCTAAAATTATTCCAACCATCTTTCACATTATCAGATTTTAAACTGTTAAGTTTAGTATTCAACTGTTCCTGGAAAGTTTATCTCAAATTTTCATCCTGTAGTCTACCAACACCATTACTTCCCCGGAGGTAGTTACCCTTCCAAAATTTCAGCTTTAAATTAACCCCTGACACTACTAGATGGTGATCTTTACTTTTAACATCAATAACAGCACTCCTATATACCCTAGTATTTTGTATTGATCCTGCCAGTCTTCGGTTTAGTATAACATAATCAATAGGGTTTGCTGTCTTAACATCACGTGAATACCATGTTAACTTATGAGCCATTTTATGACCAAACCCCGTATTGGCCTTAACTAGATTGTACTTGGGCTGTATATTTGCACATTAGGGGGGGGGGGTAAAGCATAGTGGGTCTGCATACAAAATGTGTTACATACAATTATTCTGCATTGATGAAGTAAGAATTGTTTTCAAACTTCAAATTGTCCAAATACTTTATTCCCCCCCTTATGTGCAAATATATAGCCCAAATTATATATTTTCTAACGATTCTGTTACTTTTCTTTGTCTTGTCTTGTGCTAAGCAGAAAGAAACTAACGAAGAAACCGGTTTGTTCTCGAGTTTTACACAGCGTTAACTTGAGTGAGTGGCGTATAATACAAAAGTACCAAAATTCCTTCTCCGTACGAAAAAAAAACTCAAATAAAATTCTCAAATTTAGAAAGCTTTATTTTCCAGGGGGGGATTTTTCACGGGGGGAGTATTTTATGGGGGGGTATTTTCCGTGGGGGTATTTCCACAGGGGATATTTTCCGGAGGGTATTTTCCTGGAGGGGTATTTTCTGGAGGGGATTTTCCGCGGGGATTAGTTTCCAAGGGTAAACGGGGGGGGGGGGGGGGTAAATCCTGGCCACCTTCCAATAGTATCAAAATTTGATATAGAACACTAAGCCCGTGATTTTCGCTTCAAGCGTTTTGTTTTCGTAAATGTGACTAAATAATTACAATACACCAAAGTAACAATATGACAAAGTGTTTACCCAAATACAACGAACTAATTGCGTATTTGTATTTAACTTGCAGCGGGTAATAAGCAGTTAAAAGATAATTAAAACAGGACAGGACACATCAAAACATATACAAATGGTGTCCGAAACAGAACGGTTCATTGCCCAGCCTATTTGATATCTACCTACATAATTGAATATTGTCTTTAACTCCCCGGTCTTAAGACAATCGTATACCATTATCAAACAGTTCGTGATAACGAACTGTAAGTAAGGAGCGACCCGGCTCAATGGTAACCGAAACTCTAAAATACGGAAATTTGCTACCAATAGATACAAATATATAAGTATTCAATAGATGCAAATATATAAGATTTCAAATATATAAGTTTCATCAAGTTTAATTATACCCATCAAAAGTTACGCGCCTGAGAAAATTTGGCTGATTTTCAAAAAAAGGGGAAAGACCCCTAAAAGTTATAGAACCTTAATGAAAATCACACCATCATATTCAGCGTATCAGAGAACCCTACTGTAGAGGTTTCAAGTTCCTATCTACAAAAATGTGGAATTTTCCATTTTTTGCCAGAAGAAATCTCACGGATGCGTGTTTATTTTTTTTTCCCTTCCCCAGGGGTAATCGTATTGACCCAGTGGTCCTAGAATATCGTAGAAGGGCTCACTGGAACGAAAATTAAAAGTTCTAGTGCCCTTTTTAAGTGACCAAAAAAATGGAGGGCAACTAGGCCCCCTCCCGCGCTCATTTTGTTCTCAAAGTCACCCAATTAAAATTTTGAGATAGCCATTTTGTTCAGCATAGTCGAAAATCTACTAAATATGTCTTTTAGGATGACTTAATCCCCCACAGTTCCTAGGGAAAGGGCTGCAAGTTATGAACTTTGTCCATTGCTTACATATTGTATTGGTTATTGGGAAGCACAGTTCATATAATTATCCAGTATGATCATTCCCTATCTTACCCATTATAAAAACCCGGACCGGGTTGCGAGTGCTCCAGAGAACGTAGAAACATAAGCGGCGTCAGATCTTTTCACGGGTAGACAAGTCAGACGCGAAACAATCGGAAACAAGTGGAAACCCGCTATTAATAACTGCACAAAGAAGTGGGAGGAGCTTTTTGTTCAGACCGAGAACGAAGACCAGAAATGAACTGCGATAAGCTTACTGGATAATTATATGAACTGTGTTGGGAAGTATACAGAGATTTTCAGGAGGGATTTTTTTTCTGGTGGGGGGGATGGAGGAGGAGGTTACTCGGGAAAATCTTTCCGTGGAGGATGTTTCTTTGGTGTAAGGGACATTTCTATGAAGGGGGCGCCGGATTTCCAAGCATTATTTAAGAAACGATCAGAAATTAAATAAAAAAAAAACAAGTTTTTTCAACTGAAAGTAAGAAACAACATTAGAACTTAAAACGAACAGAAATTATTACGTATATGAGGGGGTTTTCCCCCAAGTCAATACCTCGCTCTTTACGATACAGTTTTTTTTTTAGTGATTTCAAAAGAGCCATCTATTCTAATTAAACGGCCTTTGTGATTCAGGGGTTTGTAAATTAAATTTTTTTTAACTTTTTACGTAAAGAGCGTGGTATTGACTAAGGGGAGAACCCCCTCATATACGTAATAACATATACGTAATAAAAAAAAAACAATAAAAAAAAACAAGCGATACGGCTCAATAGCAAGCGAAACTTTTAAAAACGCAATTTTGGTGTCAATAAATGTATCAAAAGAATGGGCTTATAATGCTGATTCTAAATATATATATTTTATTAAGTTTAGTATTACTCATCAAAGGCTACGAGTCTGAGAAAATTTACCTGATTTTTTAAAGAGGGGGAAACATCTCCTACAAGTGAAAGAATTTTAATAAAAATCACACCGTCAGATTCAGCGTATCAGAAAACCCTATTACATAGGTTTCAAGCTCATATCTGCAAAAATTTGAAACTTTGTATTTTTTGCCAGAAGAAAAATATACGAATATAGAAGTTCGTTACGTAAGTTAATTTGTAAATTAAGTCAGAAACAAATTTAAAGACAGCCGTTTAGCAAAAGAAAAGTAAAATTTTCATGCACATTTTGTTTACTTATTCAGATGGTGATCCAAAATAAAAGCTACATTAACTAAAAAACGATCAGAAATTAAATAAAAAATCAAGTTTTTTAAACTGAAAGTAAGGAGCGACATTAAAACTTAAAACGAACAGAAATTATTCCGTATATGAAAGGGGCAGTCCCCTCCTCAACGCCTCGCTCTTTACGCTAAAGTTTGACTCTGTCTCACAACTTTATTTTTTAAAACAATAAAAAACTTTAGCGTAAAGAGCAAGGCGTTGAGGAAGGGGACAGCCCCTTTCATATACGGAATAGTTTCTGTTCGTTTTAAGTTTTAATGTCGCTCCTTACTTTCATTTTAAAAAACTTTTTTTTTTATTTAATATAATGGAAAACTGAAGCCATCCTACCAAGGTAGTTTATTTTATTTCATTACCGTCAGTAGGTTTCCAATTGTCTCAAAAGAGTTTTTTTTTTTCATTCCATGACCTGATATATATATATATATATATATATATATAATATATATATATATATATATATATATATATATATATATATATAATATATATATATATATATATATATATATATAATATATATATATATATATATATATATATATATATATATATATATATATTTATATATATATATATATATATATATATATATATATATATATATATATATATATATATATATATAATATATATATATATATATATATATATATATATATATATATATATATATATATATATATATATATATATATATATATATATGTATCGCAAACCTCTTTTATCCAATAATTTTTTTAAATAAATTAGTACACAAAGTTCACAACCTTTGGTGATTTTTTAATGTCAAAGAAAGTCTTTTAATGTAGCTTTGTTATGCTAAATACAGCAATTTATTCTCTCTATCGCTCATTGTTTTTTGTGAAGCAATTTTTGAAATTTTATTTCATGGAATTTTGGCGAATAAGGTAAAAGAAAATTTTATTAGACTAATGTATTATGACTAATAATATACTCTACAATAATATTATAATGGTGACTAATTAATTGACGACATGATTAATAATATAGTAATATTAGACTAAAAATATCATCTAAAATATTTTTCCTAATGAAGAGGTACATGTTTGGCAATGTAAAAGAAGCCTCTCTAATTTGCTGTACCTCTACATGATCGTGAAAAAGACATGGAGAAGGGTATTTTTTAAGGTGAATTTAAGAAAGGTGGCATTAAAGTGTACTATTGAATTTAGGGTGAATAGGAATGGAATATTGTTTTCCATTGTAACAAACAAAAAAGAATAACATGATTCTTGATACATGAAAAAAAAACATTTCAAATACATTTTCAAAATAAGAAAAACAAAATCTTGGTGTATAACGGCTTACAATTTCAAACGTGATCCACACTTACTCTTGCAATTTTTTTTAGCCGACTGATAGTACTATAGCATTTCCTTCAATTATACTGTACAGCCACTCTTTGTTATACTTTCTATGCATGAAGATACTATCTCTTATAATATATAATGATCACCATAAGAGTGATCAAGTTATAGCCTAAAAAAGTGGTATCGAATAGCATTTTTTGTAGTGCTTATTGTTTTGTACAAGGTTAGAAGAACGAGTACCTATGACTTACCACATATCTTAGATCCTTGCGCCCCTAGAGGCACTTAGAGCACTAACAAAAAGATACCAGCCGTCCTTCGTCGCTATGGCTTCCCAGACATTCTCAAATTCGGGTTGAAGTGAGGTATTGAGATTTTAGAGGTCAGTGCGGTAGCCGCTTCTTAAGGTGTATTTGGAGTGTCATCTTCTTCTGTTACCGTTTGGCTGCCACTGAAGGTTGACAAACCTTTGGCAGATGAGTGTCAAGTATGAGAATAAAATTCCTGAGGTATCCCCACTTCATGTATTTGACTTTAGTAGTCAGTGGCTGGGACATCTTCTATCGCGTTCTGTATTTTGAGGGTCCAATAGAAATTTAGAATACGCCTTAAAAACATATGTCCAAACGCGAGGAATTTCAGTTCAAGGTCTTGGTCTAAATACAACGTTTAGGAGCCATAGCAAAACCTCTAGAAGACGTTTATATTTAGCAGCCTCAGCTTGAGTCGGAGAGAGTACTACTGGCTGTGCCAAATTTGGATCCATTTCCTAAAAGATGCATTTGCCTGGCTGATTCTGACCTTGACTTTTCTCTGGCAGGAGCCGGTGTTATGGGTAATGCTCCTCAAAAACTTGAATTCCACGACTTGCTCAATGGTCTGGTTGTCACAGCGTCGATGAGGTGGAAACCCAGTGTCGTCCGTTCTTTTTGTTTTACTGCAGAAGCTTTTACTTGCAGTTCTTTTGGAGACCAAAATCATTTGCGAAGTAAACATCTCTGGGTCTCTATTTTCAAACTGAATTTGACGGCCACCCAGGTTCAAAGAATATAGTAGATAATGAGGAATAACAACAGTGACCATAACACACAGCCTTACTTCATCTCTGTCATGATGCAGAAGCAACGAATGTTCCAATTACTTGTCTTCGCGCAGCATACTATGTCTGTTTAGAAAGGTTCGATGATTCACACGATCTTATCGTTAGTCCTACAGTATCTGAAGACCTTCCGAAGCGTTTGGTGATCTGTGGTTTTGAAAGGGTTCAAAATGGCTTATTTCGGCATTTGTTTGCGTCTTCCAACACCATTCTCAGAGTTAATTTGAGGTCAGTGCACGAGCGATTTTGTCGGAGTCCATGCTACTCCTCCTGGAGATGGTCATTTAGTGCTGGTTGGATCTTAATAATAGTCGTTAATACTTTGCCAGGTATTGAGAATAGGCTGATTACTTTCCAGGTTTCGCACTCTGCAGCATCGCCTTTTTTGAATATTTTTATGAACATGCTTTTCATCCAGGGATTACGATTTTTTTCTGTTCTCCAGATTATCGCAGATACTGTTGTCCACACAGTCACCCATACAGCTATACTTCATTTAATCTTCTCAGCCACGGTCCTAACTCCACGTGGGGCTTACCAGACTTTAGCTTTTAAGCTACCTTTAGCATCTCCCCACCTGAGGGGGATTCAATATCAATTGCTATATATAGAAATTGCACATCTAGAGAATCAGCAGTTGGCAGTCTATTAAACAACTTTTTGAAATGCATCACTCAGCCATCATATACTTAGTCACAAACGGCAAGGAGTCGGTCAGTCTTATCCTTGACGGGCTGGGAGTTATGGAGACCTCCAAAGTAAATTCTAGTATAATAAATCGAACTACATGAAATCTGTCATTTTAGGTGGCATTTTACAACTATATAAGTATAATAATATTCACAATTAAATAAGTTAACCCGACAATGTTCTTTGGATTTTATCATTATATAAATTTCGTTGTTAATGCAAAACACGCCATATAAGAACTGAAAGTGAAATTAATTAAAGATTTTTTTCAACAGAAAGTAACGAGCAACATTAAAAATTAAAACAAACAAAAATTATTACGTATATAAGATGGCTGGCCCCTCTTCAATACATCGCTCTTTACGATAAAGTTTGACTTTTTGTTCCAATTATTTAAGAATAACTATTAGGATAATAAGCACTTTTAAAAGTTCTTTAAAAAAAATTAGCGTAAAAAGAGAGATATTGAGGAGGGAACAGCCCCCTCATATACACAATAATTTCTGTTCGTTTTGAGTGCTAATGGTGCTCCTTACTTTTAGTTGAAAAAACTTGTGTTTTTTTTATTTAATTTCTGAATTTGTTTTAACTAATGCCTGGAAATCCGGCTCCCCTTAAATAGAAAATTCCCTTCCTCACGAAGAATTCCTCCATGGAAAGATCGCCTCACGTAATCAACCCATCAGAAAATTCCCCCACCCGAAAAATATTTGTATACTTCCCAATAACCAATACTATAATATGTAAACAACGGACAGAGTTCATAGCTTGCAGCCCTTCCCTGGGAACTGTGGGGGGTCAAGTCATCATCAAAGACATTGTTGCTAGATTTTTCAACTATGTTGAAAAAATTGTTATCTAAAAATTTTGATCAGGTGTCTTTGGGGAAAAAAGGGTCGGAGGGGGCTAGTCGCCCTTCGATATTTTGGGTCACTTATAAGAGCACTAGAACTTTTGATTTCCGATCAAATAAGCCCTCTCCTAATGTTTAAGGATCACTGGTTCGATACGATCACCTCTGGGGAAAAAACAAATCAACACGCATCCGTGATCTTTCTTTTGGCCAAAAATGTAAAAATCCGCATTTTTGTATGTAAAAGCTTGAAACTTCTACAGTAGGGTTTTCTGATACGCTGAATTTAATGGTGTTTTTTTTTAAGTCAACTTGATGTTTTGGAGGTGTTTCCTCCCTTTTTCAAAAACTGGGCAAAATTTCTCAGGCTCGTAACTTTTGATAGTTTACATTAAACCTAATGAAATTTATATATCAAACGGTTCGTGGTAACGAGCTGTGTGTAAGGAGCAACACGGCTCAATAGAAACCGAAACTCTAAAAAAAGAAATTTTAATATCAAGACACATATCGAAAGAATTGGCTTGTTATTTTGATTCCAAATACATAAAATTCATTAAGTTTAGTGATACCCATCAAAGGCTACGCTCCTGAAAAAACTTGCCTAATTTTGAAAAAAAGGGGGAAACATCCCCTAAAAGTCAAGGAATCTAAATTTTGTGTTTTTTTGCCAGAAAAAAAATCACAGATGCGTGTTTATTTGTTGTTTTGTTTTCTTTTTTTCCCAGGGGTGATCGTATCGAACAAATAGTACTAAAATATGGGGAAATGGCCCATTTGAAATAAAATTAAAATTTCAAGTACCCTTTTTGAGTAATCAAAAAATTGGAGGGCAACACGACCCTCTTCCATCCTCTTCTTTCTCAAAGTCATCCTATCAAAATTTTGAGATAGCCATTTTGTTCAGCATAGCTGAAAAGCCCACTAACTATACCTTTGGAGATAACATGACACTCCACAGCCCTTGAGGAAATCTCTTTAAGTTATAATACCTGCTCATTGCTTGCGTATTGTATTTGTTATTGGGAAGTATTCCTACATTTTTCAGGTGGAGGGGGGGGGGTGAATTTTCTGCAGTGGGTATTTTCCTCGAGAGAATTTTTCACGGAGAAGAAAGTGTCCGGAGGGGTAATTTTACACTGAGGTAATTTGTCAGAATTCCAATACGAATTTGTTTTTATTAGTTTTACATTCTCTTTGTTGACTCAGTTTTACAAGTGGAGATATTAAGGGGAATTGTCTGGGGGGAAGTTTTTACCGGGTTGGAGTTCTCTACAGTATCTTTCCGTAGGAGGGGGGATTTGTCACGGGAGAAATTCGCCATGGGGGAGTTTTTCACGTGATAAATTCTCCAGAGGGAATTTTCCTGGGGGATCAACTTTCTACTAGGGGCGGATTATTCGCGGGAAAACCTTTTCACGGAGGTGGGAATATTCTGGAATGATTTTAAAAACAATCTTTTCGAATGAAAGTCTTTTCCAAATGAAATTGCACTAAGAAAAATTTTTCACTTGGAACCGTCTGCAAAAAAATTTTCGGGGGTAATTTTCAGCAAGAATGGAATTGTCTGGGAGGAATTTTCCTGGTGGGGCGGGTATTTTGCATGGAAATAACTTCCTTGGAGGGATCGTTCGTGGAGAGAAGGAATATTCCATAGAGGGGAGCCGGATTTCCCTCCATTGTTTAAAAACGATCAGAAATTAAATAAAAAAACAAGTTTTTTCATCTGAAAGTAAGGAGCAACATAAAAACTTAAAACAAACAGAAATTATTAATTATATGAGGGGGAGCTGCCCCCTTCTGAATACATCGTTCTTTACGCTAAAGTTTGACTTTTTGTCCCTATTCTTTAAGAAGGACTCCTGAAACACAAGGGCCGTTTAATTAGAACAATAAGCTTTTTTGTAGAAATTTAGAAAAACTTTAGCGCAAAGAGCGAGGTATTGAGAAGGGGGTAGCCCCTCATATAACTAATGATTTATGTTCGTTTAAAGTTTTTGATGTTGCTCCTTACTTTCAGTTGAAAAAACTTTATTTTTTAATTTAATTTTCAATAGGCATCAGAATTCAATTCTTTTGATGTACCGTTGTAATCAAGACTCTGTTTCCTAGAATTTCGGTCACTATTGAGCTGCATCGCTCCTTACTTACAGTTTGTTACTACAAACTGTTTGAACAATTATACCAAGCAACTTTGCTACTCCAATAATCAACTCTCATATCAAAAAAAAATAAAATAATAATAATAATTTCATGGCTCAACACGAAATGCTTGTATGTTTTAGGAACCTGAAAACTGTAAGATACAGTGTTAGATCAATCAAAAGTAAAATTTTCGGTCATTTTTGAGCCGTAGTTTGAGAGTCCGGCACTTTTAACTTGAACTTTTTTTTGTGATCTAGAATCCACACTACAAAAGGACTTGCGAATTCAAGTTTCAACCGGTTCGAAAAAAAGTTCTTGGGCCCTTTTTCGAAACTTTTTTGATGGGAGCCAAGTTTTCTTCTTTTTTGTGAATTGGGGTTGTCTTTGACGATGTACTTCTACACATGCTTTACACCCATAATGAAAAAGTCACTAGGGCCACCTACGGAACCCTTTTTTGGTTTAAAAATTAATCCAATTAAGCACCTCTACTAGTTTCCAATCTCTTTAATAGAAGAAAAAGTCCACTTCAGCAAAACAAATATACCAAACAATTTTGCTCCAACGAAAGTCAGCACTCTTCGCAAAAAAAAAGGTTTAATTCCATGTTTGAAAGAAATACGAAATGCATTCATGTGTCTCAGAATATTGAAACCCATTTCAGTGTTTCCTTCCTGCAGGAAATTAATTTTGGGAAGCAACTGAGTTTTTACCTTATTAATTTCAGTTGGACTAGCGTTATTAGGGAGAGAGAAGCAATCCCTGGAGTATAATTCAAAACATTACATCTAATTCTACGAAACCGAATGAAAGATGGACTTTGAACAAGTGATGCTGTTTCTGCTAATTTATTTACCTCGGTGTTTTCTTCTAAGCTTAGAAAATATATTTCTTTGTCACAAAGGAAAGCGCAAATTGAATTTGGTAGGAGCTACGAAAGCGGGAGTCATAGAACCTAGTAAAAACCCATTACATATAGATTTATATCCAGTAACATTTAAAAGGTAAATGTTAGAACATTGTTTAAAAAATGTAAATGTTTTAAATAAAAATAAAAAAACAATTAAAACACCAGGCAAAAGAATATAACAGGAATATGATCCTGAGAGGAATATATGATGAAATAAATCATAGTTGCAGCAACAGCTGTAGCCTAGAAAAAAATAAATAAGGAATGATTGATCCAATCGTAGACTATATTTTTTCGAAATTGAAATTAAACATATAAAACTGTGGCAAGAAATATGAAAAAAGTCTAAAAACCATTGCGGTTGTTGCACTATTTGAGAAAAATAATAATATTGTTTCCTCAGTCCAAAAAAAAAAATATTATAAGAAAATTGTCTGATTTTTAAATAGCACGATAAAACTGTTTTCTGTTTTTATTTTTTAGGATTTTAGGGAATTTTCTTAATAGAGCAGAGAATATTACATTGGCTCCAATGCTGTAACAAAATAACAGATACACGCAACACGTACTTTTTTTGATAAAATACGAAAAAAACTAAAAATACGCTCAAAATGAACAAAAAAGTAGCCTACTACTGAATTGGCAATTGGTATGCATTATTTAAAAAAAAAATCTTAAAATATCAAATGTTTTTATTGTCTCTGAACTTAACAGTTCTTTTTTCTGATCTACTTACTAAATTACATATTAAGAAACAAGTTTTTTCAACTGAAAGTAAGGAGCAACATTAAAACTTAAAACAAACAGAAATTATTACGCATATGAAGGGGGTTGCCTCCTCTTCAACACCTCACTCTTTACGCTAATATATTTTAGTACTTTTAAAAAAGCTTCTTATTGTTCTAATTAAACAACCCCTGTGTTTTAGGAGTCGTTCCTAGGGAATTGAGACAAAATTCAAACTTTAGCGGAAAGACTGAGGTGTTGAGGAGGAGGCAACCCCCTTCATATACGTAATAGTTTCTAATCGTGTTATGTCTTAATGCTGCTCCTTACTTTCAGTTGAAAAAACTTTTTTTTCTTATTTAATTTCTAATCGTTTTTTTTAAATAATCCCAGAAAATCTGGTCCCATCTCCACGGGGAAAGACCCTCCCAACGGAAATATCCTATAGACAATGCAATCGCGGTGAAGATATACCCGGGACAATTACCCTCAACAACTCCGCGCATAAAATTCAGACGGGAAAGAGAAAGCAAGACATATAAAAAGAATTTTGTATAGGAATTCTTACAAATCCCCCCGGGTATAATTTTCCTTGACATGTTCACCCCCTGAAAACTTCCCTCCCCATGGAACATTCCACCGTGGAAAAAATCCCAGCAGAAAATTCGTCCCCCCACCCTAAAATGTATGCATGCTTCCCAATAACAAATACTATGAGTAAACAATGGGCAAATTTTACAACTTAAAGATCTTTCCCCTGTGGCTGTGGGGACTTTGACTTACTTGACTTAAAGCTCTTGCTCGGCAGCTTCACCAGCGTAGAGGGAACCAGACGTCAGAGCCGTTAGTCGTCTCCAGAGTGGCCTGTTTTGGACAAGGGTAGGAGCTTCGCTTTGGGCAATGCCCCACGCTGTGAGTAAGCATGAGAACTGTTTCTGTTTTCTGTATCTGTTCTGTTTTTAAAGTACCTGTTTCTGTTCTGTTCTCACAAAAAAAAAAAAACAGATGACTTGTTTTTTATTTACCTGTTCTGTTCTGTTTCTGTTCTTATAATAACTATTTTGTCCTGTTTCTGTTTTTTTTTCTATCTGTT
This sequence comes from Artemia sinica, assembly GCA_027921565.1. Classification (NCBI taxonomy): domain Eukaryota; kingdom Metazoa; phylum Arthropoda; class Branchiopoda; order Anostraca; family Artemiidae; genus Artemia; species Artemia sinica. Next base: position 44,844,940 of record CM051271.1, read on the forward strand.
TTTCTTCTGTTCTCGATTTTACTTTATTGATTCGAGAATGAGATATTAAGAAATTTCGAACTTACTAAATAGTGTTTTAAATCATATTTTAAAGTTATAAAGAAGCGTGGTTACGCCCCATACAGTTTTTGAAATTGGAGCGTCAATATAAAGTAGAAGTAAGTAAAATGATGGCACTCAGTGTGTCTAAAATAGCAAAGAAGCTGCTAGTTTATTTCAGCTAGGCAAAATTAGGGCTTAGGAGACAGATTAGAGTAGGTAGGTGTGTAAATGGGAGAGCGGTAAAGTTGCAGATCTTTTTCACTAAAACATCTTATTTTTTTGTGTCAGTTGAACAGTCAATTGAGCAGCAAAGTTGCATATATACTGTCTAGGTGAAGCAGGATTCAAACAAAGCACTTATTACTGTATATCCTGGTTCTATTGATAAGGTTTCTGTATCCTACATTACATGGGAAGTAATCGGCACCTTTATACCGGGAAAACTTTAATTCAACGGTTTTTATGGAATTTATGCTGCTAGATTACAGTGACTCGCTATGATTACCATACTAGCCAAAACATAATAAATACCGATTATTAATTGCAAATTTTCTTAAATGTTTAGTCAGAGAGGAGTGTAAATGTATTGAAGTCTTGTCCAGTAAAAATACATGTATTTGCTGGCACGTTTTACTGCATCAACATAACAAACATACCAAACATACAAGATACATTTTCAAGATACCAAACATACTTTTTCTCATAAAACCATCTCTAAATAGAATCAATGGAAACCCTATCAAGGAAAAGCCTAGAGTTGAAACAGTGGCCTAACTAACTGCTTCTGGCCTAACTGGCCGAAGTCTCATAAAATTCTGATGCACTTTTCTCATTCTGTAGGATACCACATCTTCCGACGAACACGGTAATTTTTGCCATACTACACAATAAATTTAAAAGAAATGCCACTAAGCAGTATATTATTTCTTGTATCTATCTCTTAAATACCTATTATAGACATGTAATTTCCCGTAAAAATTAATACTATGCTGCAAATGGTCTAAGTTTTTAAGAAGCCGTAGTTAGGACCTGTCATTTTGCTTTTATTTGCCAACAGGTTTTCTTGGCTCACTACACAAACGAAACCACTCAGGGGGAAATTGGCCCCTTTCCTACTAATTATGTCACTGAGGTGAATGAGGTCAGATATTTGGCTGGAGATGCAATTTCCAAAATGGTAGGCTCTTGGAAGGTGCTTCTAATTTTGTGAAAAATCCTAAAATCAACCTATGTTTTCAGACAAGCATGATGTCATTTTCTGATGACGACTTGGACGTTTCAAGACATCTCTCTGGATACCCTACGGAAAAAAGGAAGCAAAGAAAGTATTAGGTGCAATTTCTGAGGAGCGTCTCTAAAGGCTAAGGGAGTCTCTGCCATGACATTTATATACTATCTTAAAAGGAAGCATACAATTGATATGCGCAAGGATAAAGTATATGCGGGTGGTGCATCAAATAACAATCCCAAACCAACTAAAAAAAACATCAAGTCAGGCGGCTTCCCTTGAGAAAGCTCCAGAAAGTAAAGCAAGTGACACAGAGGGCGATGGATTAATGAAATCTGGAATAAGAAGAGCAGATATACGGCGGTTCTTTAGTTCCAATCGATCAAATCAAACTGCTCTGCGGATGCTCTGCTGAAAAACCCTGTTTAAAGACAAACAGGGGGCTTGAAAGCACTACTTGGGGGAACCATTCATCGTCAATTAAGTTTTGCTGCCAGAAAAACAGTAGTTCAGAAGGCTGCTTTAAGATCTGCCACTCAGACTAGCTTGGCGTTTCAGTGCTGGTCTGCAAAAGGATCTGGCTTTATAGGTATCACTGCCTATTACCCCAGGAAAATGAAAAATGAGCAGAGGTTGCACAGCTATCTTTCACATTTCAAGAGGCATAAGCATTCTCATACAAACTACTAACATCCTTTCAGCAATCCAAGTTGCAATCAGGAAGTTTTCAATGACAGATAAGATGTTCCGTGTTGTGACTGATTCTGGGAACAATGTCACCGAAGCCTGTAGGGTATGAGCCCTTTCCTGAACTTCATGTTTTTAACATTGTCTTCATTCATCTGTTGTTCCTTGTTCTGAAAACTCCGGAAATGAAGATATGTTTGCTGAAGAATCTGGATAAACTGATGCAGTTTCTAAGGAAGAGGGCGGTGAAAGTAATGAAGAAGTAGAGTGGGGAGCTGGGAGTCTGTCAAAAAACGGGGTTGCAGCACAGGCTATCCGAAGACACGTTACACTTGCTCAAACATTGATAGTCGAGGTTGTCACTACCCCTTTTCCTTTGGGAATGGACCATGAAAACGTGCCTAAATAATCAAAAGCATGCCCACTCGTATTCTTAAAACAAAAGTTTGAAGTAGTAACACTTTGTATAATAAACAAGTGTATGGGTTGGAGAAAGTATTTTCTGCCGTAAAACCAAATAAATTTTCAAAATAAGTAATATTTATTTCATTTTCTAAAATTTTCTAATAAATATATTTTCTAATTTCTATACAAAATAAGTTTTCTAAAATTTCAATTGTTCTTATATTTGCATCCCTTTAAAAACCTATCATAGGCAGCACAATCGCGCTGCCTAAGTAAAGAACGATGTTGGCACAACGTATTATTATTTTTTTTTTTTTTAGACCAGGGCACTTCGTATCGAATGAGTTGTCGTAAAAACTTCGAAAAGGGCTCATTCGATTGAAAATAAAAAGGGCTAATGCCCTTTTTAATAGTCACAAGTGATTGGAGGGCAACTAGTCCCCCCCCCACGCCCACCCTCCTATTTGCAAATTATGTTTAAAAACTAAATGTTGCCTTAAGATTAAATCAAAATGCACTTTGTTAACGCTAATCCCCAATAAGGTATCTCAGCAGTATCCCAAGAACGACTGAGGGTATTATGTTCAAATTTTCGGGGCTACTTCTGCTTATAAAATTTAACCAAATCAAAATAGCGTAAGTTTATCCAAGCAATCAACGAAAGTAAACAGATTTTTTTTGCGAAGGGTATCAAGTTTTCTATTTCAGGTCAACTAGAGGAGGTATGAAAGTAAACTAAACACTACTATTTGTGTCCAGATTTTTAAAAGGGTGTATGTTATTAAAAATTGCTGAAAATTTGTCTCCAGCATACGAATAGCAGGCCAAACTATAAAGTCTTAATAAAACAAAAATATTTAAAGTATCATTTTCTTTTTCCCTGACAAGACTATGTCAATATAAAACGAACAGAAACTAATTGAAAAAATTTTTTCCACAAAATGAGTTTTTCTAACAAAAGTAAAGAAATCCATGAAACCAAAAATGAGCAAAAATAAAATAAAATAATCTACCAAGCGTGAAACCACCACAAATCAGCATCGATAAAAAACAAATGAAACCCAAAACGAACATAAATTACAATAAATGACCGATTCAAACTCAAAACAAGCAGAAATTAACATGAGTAGGGCCCAAAACCCCTATACCTTCCCAAGGCCAGAACATAGTTTGCACTTTACTGAATAAATACAATGAATATGCATTGTCAGTTTAATATACATATACTGATATTTAGTGATAAAAATTTTAATATTATTTGATTTATTAAAGTTATAAAAGTGGAACATTTATAATGTTTCAGTAAAGTTTAAATTATGTTCCGGCCTTGGGAAGGCATATGGGTTTTGAGCCCTACTCATGTTAATTTCTGCTCGTTCTGAGTTTGTCTCGGTTATTTATTGAAATTTCTGTTCGTTTTGGGTTTCATTTATTTATTGATGCTGATTTGTGGTAGTTTCACGCTTGGTAGATTATTTGATTTTGTTTTTGTTCATTTTTGGTTTAGTGGAGTTCTTTACTTTTCTTTGAAAAGCTTATTTTGTGGAAAATTTTTTTTATTTAATTTAAGAAAAAAGAATGCTGAAAGAAACTATTGTGTAGCAAAGGGTCTGAGTTTCTTTGAAATTCAACGAAAATTTTTGACTTGGCGGTAAGAAGTGTCATTTTCCGGTGCATTTTTCTTCTTTCATACATTTTTTCAGATGGCTTCTAAACATCAGGACGGGGAAGGGGAAAACATGGTCTGAAGGAGGAGACTGTCCCCTGCCAAAGCAACTGTGGCCACTGCTTGAATACTAATGACTTTGAGCTGACTGCGCAATTTGACGACGAAAATTCTTTTATTTTCCAAACGTCTCAAATAACTAGTACGCATTTCCGGGAAATTCGAGGAGATTCCTTAGAAACCTAAAAGCACACTTTAGTAAAAAAAAGGAACGGGAGGATGGAAGAAAAGAACCATAAAAAAGGATGATGATCTTGTGTGCATAGACAGTTTTCAACCCTTTGTTGAAAAACTGTTCTTTTTGGCGAAAAAATGCTGCAATAGTACTGATAATAAACCAAAATGTATCATTTACAATTTTTTTTTCTTCTTTAAGCTTTAGGTGTTCAAAAAACGGCTGTTTAAAACAGCTGTTTTCTGTTTTTACCAAAAAAAAAAAACAGAACAGAAACAGAAAGTCTTCTGTTTTTTTGTTGACCTGTTCTGTTTCTGTTCTGTTTCATTCAAACCCTGTTTATTTTTTTTATGTTTCTTCAGAAAAATAGAACAGTGCCCATGTTTGGCTGTGAGTCGATCGCGGAAGATATCTGCCCATCTCATACGTGGTCTACTTCTGGGGCGTTTCCAGCCGTTTGTAGTTGGATTGAAGTCAAATATAAGTTGGGCAGGTGTTTCAGTGGGTAGGCGAAGTAAATGACTGTACCAACGCATCGAGCGGGACTCAAGCCGTTCGGACAGGGGTGGTAATTTAAAGGACCGGAGGATATCAACGTTCCGTACCCTGTCAAGCTACCTAATGTGTTCAATTTTGTGGAGGTGTTTAGTTTGGACAGCATCTACCTTCATCATCTGTGACTGTGTCAAAGGCCAAGTCTTTGACGAGTAAAACACGACACTTGCTACCAAGGCAGAGTAGATACGAGCTTTCATGAGACGGCTGATCTGGGGTTTGTGGAATATTGTTCTCAGTAGGTGGCCAAAAACGGCGTTCACCTTTGCCACCCTTGCTGATATCTCTGCATCTAGATTTCCGTTTCAGCAAACAATTAAACCAAGGTAGGTGAACTGCTTGACTATCTCAAAATCTTGGCCACATACTTCTATAGTTGTCAGGAGGCTGTATGGTGTCTTGTTCACAGGTAATATTTTGGTCTTGGTCCAGTTTTACATTCAAACCAAGTTTTCCTGCTGCAGATGCTAGTATTTCCAGGGCAGTTTTGATGTCAGTGAGATTTTCGCATACCAATGCAACATCTTCAGTGAAGTCGACATCTGACAAAACTCTTCCAGCAAAATCAATGCCAAACAGATGCACCGGCAGGGTTTTGTTGCGAACATGGTCCATGACACAATTGAAGAGTTCGAGAGCAGCACCGCAGCCTCTCCGAACACCATTTCTAATTTGAAAATGTAATGAGACCTGGCCATTTACAATGACAGCACTTTAAGTCTTACTGTATAGTTCTTTTAAGAGAATGACAATTTTCTTAGGTACACCAGATTGAAGAATCAACCACAGTGGCTGTCTGTCAACAGTGTTGAAAGCAGATCAAAAATTGACGAAGGCAATGTACGCCTTCCCTTTATATTCTAGAGTTTTCTCTATCAGCTGTCTAATTGTATGGATTTGCTCAGTAGTGGACCTACCCGGCAGCAATCCAGCTTGCTGGTGGCGACAAAGGGGATGGAGGTACTTTGTTGCTTGCTTGAGGAACAGCATAGCGAAGAGCTTGCAGGGTATCAAGAGCAGAGTTATTCCACAATAATTATTACATTCTGCTTTACTTCCTTTCCTCTTGTAGACTGACACAAGTAAGCCTGTCTTCCAGTCTGATGGTGTTATTTCAGAGCATGACACAGTATTAAACAGCACTTGTAGCCAGAGGGTCATGGATGGATTGCCATTCTTAAGGAGTTCTGATGTCAGGTCACATACTCCCGGCGTTATGTAGTTCTTCAGCCTTCGTGCTGCTGCTTTAATTTCTTCTGTTGTAAATTCAGTGCCATCGGGGACAGGTGTAGCATTCTCAGCCGCAGTAGTAATCTGTCTGTCAATTTGGTCAGGTGGCTCTGAGTTTAGTAGCTTCTCAAAGTTGTGTTCCCACTGGTGAAGGGACTGTGATTTGTCGTAAATATTTTCACCACTGGCGTTACGGAGATACGATGTAGTTTGAGTGTATTTGCATGAGAGCTCATGGAGGATCTTATATGTGGCTCCGATATCCTTTTTTGGTTGGCCTCTTGGAGCTCGCGTGACTTTTTGTCAATAAAAGTCTTTCAGTCTTTGTGCAGCATGATGTTACGCTCTTTATTTTATTGCCTATATGCTGTCAGTTCCCCGGGAAGGTGGGCTTCCAGTCTGCGATCAATAATGGCGAGGGACTCGCTGCTGATCCAGTCTTTTTTCTTATGCTGCTTCATTCGAGCAACTATAGTTGCAGCTGCAAGAGAATTCTCTTTGAACACCATCCATACACCTTCATTATCATCGCATTGCGTAAGAATCCTAAATCTTTTCGATATTTTGACCTGATACTGCTTAGCCAAATCGGGGTCTTGCTGGATACGGTAGGTATCAATTTTCCGAGGTTTCTGGCTGGCTTTTGTAGCTTTTAGGCAAAGCCTGGTTTTGGCTGCAACAAGACGATTGTCAGTGTTCCCATTTTCGGCGCCTCGGTAGGTACGACAATTCTGCATAGACGACAGCCATCGCAGACGTATGATGATGTAGTCGAGCATCTTCTTCGTTGATACATCGTTGCTATACCAGATGTAGTTTGATATATTGGGTCTCTGAAACCATGGGTTTGCAATGGTAAGATTGTGGACGAGACAGCAGTTCAGCACTCTCTCTCTCTGTTGTCGTTTAGTCTATCTATTGTTACGGGTCCAACAGCGAAATCCCACAGGCCAGACTTATTTGAAATGTTAGCATTCATATCTCCTAGAAGGACGAGGTAGTCATGGGGAGGTACTGACGAGGGCTCAGAACTTAAAAGGGTATAGAAACGTCTCAAATAACTAGTACGCATTTCCGGGAAATTCGAGGAGATTCCTTAGAAACCTAAAAGCACACTTTAGTAAAAAAAGGAACGGGAGGATGGAAGAAAAGAACCATAAAAAAGGATGATGATCTTGTGTGCATAGACAGTTTTCAACCCTTTGTTGAAAAACTGTTCTTTTTGGCGAAAAAATGCTGCAATAGTACTGATAATAAACCAAAATGTATCATTTACAATTTTTTTTTCTTCTTTAAGCTTTAGGTGTTCAAAAAACGGCTGTTTAAACAGCTGTTTTCTGTTTTTACCAAAAAAAAAAAACAGAACAGAAACAGAAAGTCTTCTGTTTTTTTGTTGACCTGTTCTGTTTCTGTTCTGTTTCATTCAAACCCTGTTTATTTTTTTTATGTTTCTTCAGAAAAATAGAACAGTGCCCATGTTTGGCTGTGAGTCGATCGCGGAAGATATCTGCCCATCTCATACGTGGTCTACTTCTGGGGCGTTTCCAGCCGTTTGTAGTTGGATTGAAGTCAAATATAAGTTGGGCAGGTGTTTCAGTGGGTAGGCGAAGTAAATGACTGTACCAACGCATCGAGCGGGACTCAAGCCGTTCGGACAGGGGTGGTAATTTAAAGGACCGGAGGATATCAACGTTCCGTACCCTGTCAAGCTACCTAATGTGTTCAATTTTGTGGAGGTGTTTAGTTTGGACAGCATCTACCTTCATCATCTGTGACTGTGTCAAAGGCCAAGTCTTTGACGAGTAAAACACGACACTTGCTACCAAGGCAGAGTAGATACGAGCTTTCATGAGACGGCTGATCTGGGGTTTGTGGAATATTGTTCTCAGTAGGTGGCCAAAAACGGCGTTCACCTTTGCCACCCTTGCTGATATCTCTGCATCTAGATTTCCGTTTCAGCAAACAATTAAACCAAGGTAGGTGAACTGCTTGACTATCTCAAAATCTTGGCCACATACTTCTATAGTTGTCAGGAGGCTGTATGGTGTCTTGTTCACAGGTAATATTTTGGTCTTGGTCCAGTTTACATTCAAACCAAGTTTTCCTGCTGCAGATGCTAGTATTTCCAGGGCAGTTTTGATGTCAGTGAGATTTTCGCATACCAATGCAACATCTTCAGTGAAGTCGACATCTGACAAAACTCTTCCAGCAAAATCAATGCCAAACAGATGCACCGGCAGGGTTTTGTTGCGAACATGGTCCATGACACAATTGAAGAGTTCGAGAGCAGCACCGCAGCCTCTCCGAACACCATTTCTAATTTGAAAATGTAATGAGACCTGGCCATTTACAATGACAGCACTTTAAGTCTTACTGTATAGTTCTTTTAAGAGAATGACAATTTTCTTAGGTACACCAGATTGAAGAATCAACCACAGTGGCTGTCTGTCAACAGTGTTGAAAGCAGATCAAAAATTGACGAAGGCAATGTACGCCTTCCCTTTATATTCTAGAGTTTTCTCTATCAACTGTCTAATTGTATGGATTTGCTCAGTAGTGGACCTACCCGGCAGCAATCCAGCTTGCTGGTGGCGACAAAGGGGATGGAGGTACTTTGTTGCTTGCTTGAGGAACAGCATAGCGAAGAGCTTGCAGGGTATCAAGAGCAGAGTTATTCCACAATAATTATTACATTCTGCTTTACTTCCTTTCCTCTTGTAGACTGACACAAGTAAGCCTGTCTTCCAGTCTGATGGTGTTATTTCAGAGCATGACACAGTATTAAACAGCACTTGTAGCCAGAGGGTCATGGATGGATTGCCATTCTTAAGGAGTTCTGATGTCAGGTCACATACTCCCGGCGTTATGTAGTTCTTCAGCCTTCGTGCTGCTGCTTTAATTTCTTCTGTTGTAAATTCAGTGCCATCGGGGACAGGTGTAGCATTCTCAGCCGCAGTAGTAATCTGTCTGTCAATTTGGTCAGGTGGCTCTGAGTTTAGTAGCTTCTCAAAGTTGTGTTCCCACTGGTGAAGGGACTGTGATTTGTCGTAAATATTTTCACCACTGGCGTTACGGAGATACGATGTAGTTTGAGTGTATTTGCATGAGAGCTCATGGAGGATCTTATATGTGGCTCCGATATCCTTTTTTGGTTGGCCTCTTGGAGCTCGCGTGACTTTTTGTCAATAAAAGTCTTTCAGTCTTTGTGCAGCATGATGTTACGCTCTTTATTTTATTGCCTATATGCTGTCAGTTCCCCGGGAAGGTGGGCTTCCAGTCTGCGATCAATAATGGCGAGGGACTCGCTGCTGATCCAGTCTTTTTTCTTATGCTGCTTCATTCGAGCAACTATAGTTGCAGCTGCAAGAGAATTCTCTTTGAACACCATCCATACACCTTCATTATCATCGCATTGCGTAAGAATCCTAAATCTTTTCGATATTTTGACCTGATACTGCTTAGCCAAATCGGGGTCTTGCTGGATACGGTAGGTATCAATTTTCCGAGGTTTCTGGCTGGCTTTTGTAGCTTTTAGGCAAAGCCTGGTTTTGGCTGCAACAAGACGATTGTCAGTGTTCCCATTTTCGGCGCCTCGGTAGGTACGACAATTCTGCATAGACGACAGCCATCGCAGACGTATGATGATGTAGTCGAGCATCTTCTTCGTTGATACATCGTTGCTATACCAGATGTAGTTTGATATATTGGGTCTCTGAAACCATGGGTTTGCAATGGTAAGATTGTGGACGAGACAGCAGTTCAGCACTCTCTCTCTCTGTTGTCGTTTAGTCTATCTATTGTTACGGGTCCAACAGCGAAATCCCACAGGCCAGACTTACTTGAAATGTTAGCATTCATATCTCCTAGAAGGACGAGGTAGTCATGGGGAGGTACTGACGAGGGCTCAGAACTTAAAAGGGTATAGAAGTCATCCTAATCTTCTTCCTGGGCCTCATTTGTGGGGGCATAACAGGTGATGATGGTTATTTTTCCATGCTTACCATCGAGCCTTACTCTCATGAGGCTGGGTGTTACTGGTGCAAATGACAGGAGGGCCTTGCGTGCGGCACTGTTCAGTACTATGCCAATACCTGATCGTTTCTGGTACCACCAGACAAAAGCAATATGCACCCACCACCAATGTACTACTCACCATCACCAGATAGATGTTTTTCAGTGATTCCAGTAATTGTAACTTTACATTTCTTTAATTATCTGGCTAATAAAATCTTTGAACCGGGTTGGTTCATTTTCAGAACATTCCAGGTGGCCACCTTGATGCCACCTTGGTCAACGATATTCAGAGGGAATCGTCCGCGGGTGGTCCAGGTTCGAGACGGGCTTTGAGATGATATATCCGAGGCTGAATTTCTGTTTCCATTCGTAGCAATAGAAGTTTCAGGAGGTGGGCTGCCAACCCAACCGCCCCTAGATGCATTTGGTTCTCTACTAGCTAGTCATTTATCCAGAGGCACGTGGAGTTCGTTTTTCGTGCGCCAATTTGCGTGGGAACTAACTCCGGATGAGCATTATGGCTGTGGGGGGCTATGTTATATCCAAAGGCATAGTTATCGGGCCTTTCAACTATGATGAACAAAATGACTATCTAGAAATTTTGATTGGACGATTTTGAGGAAAAGGCGGGCAAGGGGGCATAGTTACCCTTCAATGTTTTTGGTCACTTAAAAAGGACCCTAGAACTTTTAATTTCCATTTCAATGAGTCTTCTCAGGATGTTTTGGGACCATAGGATTGATACAATCAATGCTAGAAAAAAAAACAAAGAAAACAAATAAACATCCATCCGTTATCTTTTTCTGGCAAAACATACAAAATTCCACATTTTTGTAGATAGGAGCTTGGAACCTCTACAATAGGGTTTAATGATAATCTGATTCTGATGGTGTGATTTTCATTAAGATTCTACGACTTTTAGGGGGTTATTACCTCTTTTTTCGAAAATCAGGCAAATTTTCTCAGGTGGTTTCCAGGTGGCTTCAGGCAATCCCAGTGGCTTCGCCACCAGGCCCCAGTATTCGGCATGCGGCAGGCTCCTATACATGTATTCTTATTGTCGCTTGTCTTCTAACCTCAAGCAATTTATGACGTCATCACGGGTTCGATACAGCTTCCTTGGGAAAAATACATATTCTATCTTAAAGTTGTGACCCATTTAGATCGTTCTTGGGGCCAGAAATGTGAATTTGCTAGGTTTTAGAATGAAATAAAACTATATGGCTGATTTTTAGGCCGGGCCCTGGCATGACTAGGTGACAAGCTTGTATATATTGATTCTCATTGTCACTTATCTTATAACCACAGACAATGTGAGCCCGTTCTTGATGTCATGGCGTCACAATGGGTTCGATACAACCACCATAGGAAAAAACAGAAATTCTTCCTTAAATTTGATACTTTTTTACATCGTTTTAGTGGACAGAAAGGTCAACATGCCAGTTAAGAAAAAAAGACTATGTAGCTTATTTCGAAGCCGGACCCAGGTACTCGGTATGTGGAAGGCATATGTATATTGATTCTCGTAGTAAGTAGCAACCTCCAAATGAGTCAGCTTTGTATGCTACTCTTTTCTTGGGAAAATGGAGGCATCCCCTGGGACCACAAAGAACATTGAAATGTCCCAATGACCTGTAATCAACAGTTACGCAGTTTATGACATCTTTGTCGATTTGTACCTTTTTGATACCTGTCTTCATGTAGGTCATTATCCAAATTATGATGTTCGTTCACTATTGCATAAGATTAATGGTCTTAACTAAGGATGTGAATAAGGGGATGAAATCTGATGACAATAATAAAAACAAATGTTTTATATGAATTGAATGAAAGCGGTAAAGGATTAAAATAGCTTACCAACTAAAGGTAAGTCTGAGAGAATCTTGACTCCCACGCAATGTGACATAAATGACAGAATATGATTAGAATATTTTCATCCTTTCACAAGTCGATTGATTCGATTTACCTTACTTCACTTCTTAGCTGTAGTCGCTATAATACACAAGTATCAAATGAGGAGCGTAAGCAATATAAAATATTGTGTAGTATTGGTGTATGCATAAAGTTGAAAATAATAAACTCGTAGGCGCCAAGAAACAAATTTCAATATAGAAATCCAGAACAATCCTTAGAAATCCAGTAAAATCCTTATAAACCAAGTAGTGAGGTGGTTATGGATTTGAAACCTCAAGGATCCCAAACTTTAAGGACCCCAACCACCAAGGACCACAACCGCCAAGGACCTCAACCTCCAAGGACACCAATACCCCCCCCCCCAGTTTTTGGCCTCTCCCCCCATTTCTTATACTTTTTTAAGTCTATTTTTTTATTTTTTTTTAACTTTTTTTTATTTTTTTATTTTTTTAACATAAAATTTTTTTCAACTTTTTTACATGTCTTAAAATGACAAGAAATGTGCTTAAAACAAAAACAAAAATCACATTTAATATTTCCGAAATGCAAAATGAGAATGATATCGAAATGTTTGTCATGATTTTTAGTATTAGAAAAATATTGTTTGTAGTAGACTTTTCTTATCTTTTACTTTGAAATTTTTTGGACTTGGAATTTTTTTGGCTTTTTTTACATGTCTTAAAATAACATGAAATATAAATAAAACAAAATAAATCACATTTACTATTCTCGAAATATAAAATGAAAATGATATAGATGCGTGAGTTGTGATTTTTACTATTAGAAAAATAATGTTTGCACTGGCACTTTTCTTTTTTTCGACTTGGAATTTTTTGGACTTTTTTTAATGTTTTTTTTATTAAGCAGCTATATTAGTGGTACTCTATGGCAGCTCATCGACACTTCAGAATTTTTTATAAATTTTCAAAGAGTATTTTTGTACATTGGAAGGATAAGCATTAGCATCATATTAAAAAAATGAAGATGGCATTCCTTTGTCCTGATATTGATTGCTATAAAGCTACTCTTCGTCCACGACCAAAGACTCGTGGAATGGACCATTACAATGGCCATTCATCCATAAAGGGCTATGGTCTTGGAACTTGGTTTGAAAAGATGTGGGAACACCTTATTGGAGGCCTTATTACCACAACCAGGACATTTTTCAACGTTTTTTTTTACATGTCAAAAATGATATGAAATATACTCAAAACAAAAAAAATCACATGTAATATTTTCGAAATACAAAATGAAAATGGTATAGATATGTTAGTCATGATTTTTACTATAAGAAAAATAATATTTGTAGTAGCATTTCTTCTGCAATGGAATTTTTGAACTTGGAAAGTTACTCATTTTTTTTTCTTTTTTTATATATTCGGCTTTACTAATAGTACTCTATGGCCACTTACCGAAACTACGTGGCTGTCTCAGTGGTACTCTATGTTTTGTTATTGACACTACCTAGTTTATTTTTTGTATTAAATCAGTCATTTTCGTACATTGGAAGAATAAACACCTGCATCATATTCTTTAAAAAATGAAAATAAATTATTCGAAGAAAGTTTGTGCAAATGATAAAGTCATCGTTGTGTTGAACACTGGCAAGAATAAATATTTGAACTATGTAACAATCACTAGTGGTAAAGCTATTGGAAACGTATGCGTAGATGATAGTGCTCAAAGATAATGCGAGCCTAAAACTAATAGTTGATGATAAGGGCTAACTTCTTGCTCATTTTGCGGGTAACACATTACTTCTTGATAAATCATATCAACGCCCTTGTGGTATTACCATTCAACAGCATGTAAAAGCAAGACGAGCGTACTCCAGCACCAATGTCTTAAATCATATCATGTCTATGCGTCGGAACTGTAAACTGTGCAAAAATAATGTGAGAATAGACAGTGTAGTCGAGACCAAAATTAAAAGGTTATGAAAATATAATATTGCCAAGGAAATTAAAGACAATTCAATGAAAAGCATACCATCACTGAACGTAAATAATATCACTCGTAGTTTACCACCAGGCACCTTCTTTGAACAGAATAATATCAATGAAGAAAAAGTGAAAATGAAATACTTTAAGAAAGTATGTGCACATAATAGAGTTATCGCAGCATTGTATGTTGACAAAGATAAATACTTGAACCATGAAAAAAGCACTAATTGTGAAACCATAAATGTATGTGTGCATTGCCATGACAGTGAGAGACTAAACATCTTTGGACTTCCGAAGAAATTCATCATTACTGATGGTGGATATAATAGAATAAAATTCCCAGAGATGATATTGTTTAACGATAATTCATGCCTAAAAGTAATAGTTGACAACGAGGGTCAACTTCTTGCTCGTAGCGCTGGTAACAAGTATTTCACATAAGATGTCGCTGGTGAAATATATTGTATTTCAAATAAGATATTTGGTATTTTGAATAAAGCATTTGCTTATTTAATGAAACAATACAATTTGAGCAACACCAATGCATATCTTATCATTTTATTTCAAGCAACTTAGTATTTCGAATAAAATATTTAGTATTCTGAATAAAACATTTGCTTATTTCATGAAACAATACAATTTGAGCAACACCAATAATACATATTTCCTCATTTCATTTCAAGCAACATAGTATATCGAATAAAATATTTGGTATTTAGAATGAAGAATTTGTTTATTTCATAAAAAAAATACAATTTGAGCAACACCATCACATATTTCTATATCTTATTTCAAGAAACATAGTATTTCAAATAAAATAGTTTGTATTTAGAATAAAGCATTTGTATTTCATGAAACATTACAATTTGAGCAGCACCATCGCATATTTCCTCATTTTATTTCAAGCAACATAATATTTAGAATAAAATATTTGGTATTTTGAATAAAGTATTTGTTTATTTCATAAACAATACAATATGAGCAACACCTTTGCATATTTCTTCATTTGCAGTATTTCATTTTCACTTTTTCATCTCTACTATTATTCTGTTCAAAGATGATATCTGGTGGTAAACTACCAGTGATACTATTAAAGTTTAGTGATGCTATACTTTTCATTGAATTGTCTTAAACTTCCTTCGCAATGTTATCTGTCAATGCCGTTTTAGTTTTTCTCTTGATTACACTGTCTATTATCACATTATTTTTACACAGGTTACAGTTCCGACACATAGACATGATATGATTTATGACATTGGTGATGGAAAACGCTCGTCTTGCTTTTGAATTCTGTTGAATGGCAATACTACAAAGATCTTGATACTATTTATCAAGAGGTAACGTGCTACCCGAACAATGAGAAAGAAGTTGGCCCTCGTCAAAAACTATTAGTTTTAGGCTCACGTTATATTTGAGCACAATCATGTCTGAAAATTTGACCCAGGCATAACTAAAACTTTGACCATTGAGCTTTTTCGATACTCCAAAGAAATTCAATCTGTCAATGTCATGACAACGCAGGCATACGTTTACAATATTGTTACCAAAAGTGCTTGTTTCGTAGTTCAAATATTAATCCTTGTCAGCATTCAACACAACAATGACTTTATAATGTGCACACACTTTCTTCGAATAATTCATTTGTTTATCCTTCCAATGTACGAAAATTACCGATTCAATACATACAATAAACTAGGGATTTTCGATAACAAACCTTAGAGTACCATTGAGACAGCCTCGTGGTTTCAATGAGCAGCCATAGAGTACCATTGGTACAGCTGAATAAAAAAAAGAAGTGAATAATTTTTCGTCCAGAAATTCCATTTCAGAAAAAAAAGTGCTACTGCAAACAGTATTTTTCTAATAGTAAAAATCACGAATAACATATCTATATCATTCTCATTTTGAATTTTAAAAATATTAGATGTTAATTTTTTTTGTTTTAAGCCTATTTCATGTCATTTTAAGACATGTAAAAAAAACTGGAAAAATTTCTTGGCTGTAGTAGTAAGGCCACGACTAAGACGTTCTCATGTACTTGCAAACCAAGTGCCAAGACCATGGCCCGTTATTGATGAATGACCCTTGTAATGGTCCATTCCATGAGCCTTGGGTCTTGGACCAGGAGTAGCGACATTTCAATCAAAATCAGGACAAACCAATGTCATCTTAATTTTTTATAAATATGATCCAAGTGTTTATACTTCCAATGTACAAAAAACTGTTTGAAAATATATGATAAACTATGTAGTGTCGATGAGCAGCCATAGAGTACCACTGATATAGCCGCATAAATAAAAAAAATGAATAATATTCCAAGTCCAAAAAATTCATAGTCAGAAAAAAAAGAAAAGTGCTAGTAAAAACATTATTTTTTTCACAGTAAAAATCACGATTAACATATCTATATCCTCGTTATATATATCGAAAATCATAAATTTGACTTTTTTATTTAATTATATTTCATGTTATTTTGAGACATGTAAAAAAAAGTTTAAAAATTTCCAAGTCCAAAAAAATTATAAGTAAAAAAAAGAAAAGTGCTACTACAAATATTATTTTTTTAATAGTAAGAACCACGACTAACATATCTAGATCATTCTCATTTGCTATTTCGAAAATATTAAATATGATTTTTTTTTAAGTATGTTTCATGTAATTTTAAGACCCGTAAAAAAAGTTGAAAAAACTTCTTGTTAATAAAAAAATAAAAAACAGTTAAAATAAATTTAAAAAAATTAAAGTTCAAAAAAATTATAAACGACATGTGGGGAGGGTCCAAAAGGCTGGAGGAGGGGTATTGAGGCCCTTGGAGGTTGGGGTCCTTGGCAATTTTGGGTCCTTGCCAGTTGGGATCCTTAAAGGCTGGGATCCTTGAGGGTTCAAATCCATAACCACCTCACTACTTTATTTCTAAGGATTGTACTGGATTTTTAAGCATTGTTCTGGATTTTTACATTAAAATTCTTTTCTTGGCGCCTACGAGTTTATTAGTTTCAAGGTTATCCATACTCCAATACTAGACAATATGTCATATTGCCCACACTCCTCACTTGGTACTTATGTATTAAAGCGACCACAGCCAAGAAGTGAAGCTAGGTCAATCGAATCCATTGACTTGTGAGAGGATGAAAATATACTAATCATATTCTGTCATTTATATCACTTGGAGTGGGAATTAACAACCCCTCAGACTTACCTTTAGTTGGTAAGCGAATTTAACCCTTTACAAATCCTTAAGGATTATTCAAATCCTTAGTTAAGACAATTTACTCTTATCTGATAGTGGACGAACATCATAATTTGGATCATTGACCTATATGAAGACAGGTATCAAAAAGGTGTCTCATTTTCATAATTCCTACATGTTCGCCAAGTAGTGTATATCATTGTAGTCTGAGTATAACGTGTTGGGTAGGTTCGCGTCATTGCACGTGTCGATGTACGTGTCAAAGTGAATACATAATCACTACTGAAAGGTCTGGCGATACGTATTTCCTAATGACGAAAGATAACCTGAGGTAAAAGGAACCAAACAAATTGAAAATAATAGCGATGATGATTGGTTTTGGATTTTGACATGGATAAAGTCATCAATCCCTATCATACCTTTGAAAATCAAAATATGGACTAGATAAATCGTTGGAAAAAAAAATTCCCACCACCTGAACAATTAAAAGAAACTAGGGTTCGGCGATATGTCTTTCATAATGACGAAAGACAATCCAAGGCAAAAGAAGAAGTTTTTGTCTGACCACCTGAACAATTAAAAGA
Source organism: Artemia sinica (assembly GCA_027921565.1). NCBI lineage: Eukaryota > Metazoa > Arthropoda > Branchiopoda > Anostraca > Artemiidae > Artemia > Artemia sinica. Next base: position 44,862,633 of record CM051271.1, read on the forward strand.
GATAAAGGTGGGCGTTATTGCATTCCATACCATTGAAAATCAAAAACCTGGACTAGGTAAATCGTTGGAAGAAAAGAAAGTTTTGTTCCACCACCTGAACAATTAAAAGCATCAAAGGTTCAACGATATGTCTTTTATAATGACAAAAGTTAAACGTCAAATAAAAAAAAATGTAATTTTACAAAGGCACCATTTCTAATTTAAGGTCCATTTGGACGTCATGACATCAAGAAAAGGCTCAAATTGTCTGTATATATATAAGTATATATATATATATATATATATATATATATATATATATATATATATATATATATATATATATATATATATATATATATATATATATATATATATATATATATATATATATATATATATATATATATATATATACGTATATATATACGTATTTTAACCCGGCTGCCGGTACTATATATGTATAACTGATCGATATCTATTATTGTCAATAAGAAAGTTTAATACAATTTTGTTTTTACATGGATCATGTACCGTAACCTATTTGCATTTCACCCAAAAAGTATCATCGAATATGGAAGTAATCATGATTTTTTTTTTTTTTTTTTTTTTTTTTTTTTTTTTTTTTTTTTTTTTTTTTTTTTTTTTTTTACTGGGGTGAGATCTTTCAGTCAAAGAGAGAAAGCAAAATTTATTACTGATTATAGAAGAGCTGACTTGATCTTCCTGGATAGATTTCACGGAACAGGGCATTAGATGCTGGAATTTGATCGCCTGGGAATTATCAATTAATTTGGAACTTCACACACATAAGTTAAGAAGAGTTGATTATTTTGTTGAACTGGATAACATGGAAGTTCAATTTATAAACTTTCAAAATAATTGATCTATTTGAAAATTGCATTCATCGAGGGGGTGCTGACTTCTCACCACCTGGTGCACATCTAGGAACGCCACGAATTCTGTACGAATTTGTAACGTTTGGCACTGTTCCACTGCACTTGGCATAGCCCCCAAAATTGTTTGACAGTCTCTGACACGTATGGAAAATTTATGCCGTGCTTGCCCCGTGTCACCTGGTGAACATGATTTCTGAGAAGCCGTGACTCATCGCCATCCATTTCTTTTAAAATTCTTGGCTCAGTTAAAATTCTTTTAAAATTCTTGGATTTTGGCTCTAGAAAATTCTCGGTACAATTTAATGGTTTTCAGCAAATTATTTTTCTTACGTAACCTCTTTCAAGGTATCAAGGATCTCAAAATAACAATGCATTGCCCCAGCGCTGAAATGATCTTTGGCTTATTCACGCTTGAAAATAATGATTTTCTAATACTTTTAATTTTGATTGCTTCAAAATTGTGAAGTTGTTAGGGCAGCACCAAATTTTTGTTGGCGTTGCCATACTGAACCGTAAAAATGAATATGGATTATTTTTTAATTTGCACCAGCTACTACCAAAAATGTGATGGTGCATATGGAGGCACTACCGGTGCCTCCATGTGTAAATTTTCATTAAAATTTGAATTACCGGTTTTCTCCAATTTCTTAAGATATATGTGATATCTTTAAGTTTCAACCTAACCAGTTTCAACAATTAGATTTCATTTTAACTATCTTTTGTACTATAAATATTGCTAAATATTAGCAAAGTCTTAAAATATCACACACCTACCATAGGTTAGGCTTTTCCAGTTGGTGTATTCATTAATAATCGCAGCTGATATGGCGTCTATATTTGATTCGTAAACATTCCTGACGAACGTTCTTACAGCTCTATTCCTATCTTCTTCAGTTAGCCCATCAGCTAGCGTAACTTCATTGAACTCGTGCAGGCTTTCTGCTTGTGCTACTCCGTACATTACATCATACCTTAAAAAATAATGTTGGTGAAACGGACGAAATAACTGACTTTTAGGTTTTTGGCTACATTCCACCTTCTACCCCTAAAAAAAGTTTATCTGACAATGTTGCAACTGTTACATAATGACAAAGGAAAAAGATATTGTAACTTTAAATTGGTACGAATGGATACTCGTATAGGGTTTTGGATTGCCTCTTCATCCAATGTAAATAATTTCATTGTAATTATTTACATTGTGAATAACTACAATGTAATAAATCTTGAAACGAATATATATTCAAATATTTTTATAACAACACACAATCTTTTATTTTAACAGAATCACAAAACAAAATTTCACATTTCAGGTTTTCTAGCACTTGGAGAAAGGAGGAAATATTTAGGGGAGATAAGGGTAATGTATGGTCCTTACTCATGCCCTATGTGTGGAGGAAATGGCGAGGATCCATGGGCGTCCATAAGCTGAATTCCAAGGGGGGGGGGGTGCAAACCTCGTCTAATTGACACTTTTAATGCTATATAATAGAAATCTCAGAACAAAAATATAAAAGTAAGGCAACATCATTCAGCCAGGGGGGCGGGCGCCCCCCTTATGGGTGCCCATGCGAGGATCTACTTCACTTCATAGCCCTTTGTCCCGAATTACAGGGTCTAAGGAAGAAATTATTTTCTGGTAATGTGGGGACAATTGATTGGTTGGCTTCAATAACGGAATCTAAAGATTATGGGACAATAAGAACGATTGCAAAGTATATAAAACTGGGAATGAAACATAGAGATACTTTTGTAAGGGGGGCTAAGTGCTGAAATTAATGATGAATGTGTGTAAGCTGTTTTCTGTTTGTTGGTTATTTTTTGTAGCCATGGCCCTTGTGGCTTTAGATCAATAAAAATGTATCTATCTATCTATAACTATCATGTGTGCTAGGTTTTGTGTAATTATGTATGTTAGTTTAATGGTAGTATTTGCTTTATTATGTTTTTGTTTTGTTTTGTAATTTTGCATTGTTATTGTTATGTACTGTATTTTTCTATGAGTGTTATTATGATTTTTCGTTTTTTTTGCCATGGTCCAAAGCGGCTTTTATTGCAATAAATATCTATCTATCTATCTATCATTAACAAACTAATTACAGAATGTCTATTTTTTATTAAATGTTTATTTTAGCTATTGATTTTCTGGTTTATTTTACTAAAAATTTAAATTAATTAGGATGAAGAAGGAGCATATGCAGATGTTCTATCCTTAGGTGGTTTGGTGCCGTAGTGAGTTGTTAGTAGTAGTAGTAGTAGTAGTAATGGTAGTAGTTTTGGCCTAGTTTTCGACGAAAGAGTCCCTATTTTTAATAATATAATTTTTAGCTAGAAACAAGGTTAATCTAATGTTAGTTTGTTAGGTTGTAATGCTGTTGTTGTTGTTGAAGTAATATCTGCAGTAGGGTAATTTGCAGGGATTTTAATTTCTTGACTCTAGAAAACAAATTCCTATGTTGCTGCTACAGTAAGTTTTTAGTTATTTGAATAGTATTTTACTATTCAGTTTTGGGACAGAAGACCAGCATTTAGTAGGATAATCTTTATTTAAAACGCTTTAATCTAATTCTACTTCAGCAGCACCATTCTTTGAATAAAATTTGTATTTTACAGCTCTGAAAAAACCAGAGTCCTAATGTTAAACTACTGTTCTTTCGATAACCTTTCGAAGACAGGTTTTCCGACCTTCTTATGATTAGAAAGTGTTATGTTAAATGATTGAACGACGAAAAGAATTCTGTTGAACTCGAGTTTTCAACTCACTCCCTGCTGCTATTAAATTGCAAGAATTGTTTTGTTCTATTTGTATATGAAAGTAATTGGTGAGACTAAGGTTTAAAACAAACAGATATCTTGCACTCGCATGCTTGGGACTAAACGATTGTATATGCGACGCAGGTTTTTTTTTTTTTTTTCAAAGGCCACGCTGCTGATCTATGATGAACAAATAAAAGTCCAAAAAAGGACAAGTTATTTTATTAGAGAGTGAAAACCAGAATGATCATCAATGATGATCACTGATGTATGTGGTCGAAATATCCAGAATTTTTTTGTCTGTTTATCTCACTTCTCCTCCTAATTAAGGTATTTCTAACTCAAATAAATCTTCACTGTCTAATAAAGGATTTACACCTAATTGAACTTTTATTTGTTTGATGGTATATGCGATAGAATCACGGTAGATAATTAATTCAAAACATAAAACAAGTATCTTGGTACTCTTTTAACTGATTACTAAGACTGTGTTTTAAGTTATGTCTTTTTCGGGTGAAGTCGAAAGTGCTATCCACTCCAAGTATAAAATAACTTTGGGAAAAAAACTTCGCTGGATTGTTGGGTTTTTTCACAAAATTTTGAAAAAACCTACTGAGTCTTATACAGGAAAATATACAGGAAATCTATAAAATATAAAATAAAAACTATTAAAAACCGTAAAATACAACTGTAAAAATAAGCACATAGACAGATTAGCACAGGCTGTCTACGGTTCAAGAAGATGAGTAAACTCGAATAGAACTGAGGAAGGAGACTCAAAAAAAAAAAAAAATCTTCAAGGTTAAGGCAGGAAAATAGAAAAAATATAAAGTTTACTCATTTTAGAACTGGTTTTGCTCAAATCTTTTATAAAGCCAACAGTTGTATTTACAATAAATGGCAGACTTCGCCCAAATAACACGTTTATCTTGAAACTAGTATTGTTTTTCGTTTTTTTTTTTGTTTTTTTTTTTTTACAGAAATCCTCTTTTCGGCTGCAGATTTTTTTTTATGCCTCAAGTTGAAAAAAAATTCCAGTAATACTCCAAATAGCACTCTCACTCCCTCCCTTTACTTTCCCACCCTTCCCTTATACTCCTCTTTCTCTGTCCCTTCCATCTATCTTTTGCCCTACCCTTTTATATACTCCTCTCTGTCTCTGTGTCTTCCTCTCTCCATTCTCTTCTCTTCTCTTTCTCCCTTTCTCTCTCTCTCTCTCTCTCTCTCTCTCTCTCTCTCTCCTCTCTCTCTCTCTCTCTCTCTCTCTCTCTCTCTCTCTCTCTCTTTCTCCCCCCCCTCTCTCTCTCTCTCTCTCTCTCTCTCTCTCTCTCTCTCTCTTTCTCTATAACATTCCACAAGACGAAAAATTGAATCTTATTCACGATTGGAAAGAAAACCTTATTAGGATATTCAAGTAGTGTATCCCAGGAAAATAATAATGGCACTCAAATTATGCTGTGTAGCCAATATGTTATACATGAATTTTTTCTTGGATGGACAAAACGTCATCTACTTACCCTACTTCTATTTTATTACATTTTCCCCAGGTCAACTTACGCATCATTTACATTTTCCAGTTAGATGAAGTTCCCTGGGTCTTTCAGGACTGTGTTTGCTTTGTCAATCAAAAGGGATGAACTACTTTAATCTCTCAGAGGGGACTTTTGAAGCGAGTCCTAAAAGACTAAGATATATTGATCTTTGTTTCCTACAGTGACAGTTGGCCTGCATAATACTTGGCATATGCAAATTAGATCAAGGGCTAAAGAGTTTGATTCAACAGAGTGTAAAAGTATAGCTTTGAACTTTTTTTTCCTTTTCTTTAGTTGCTGCATAGAAACAAATTAAGAAATTAATATGAAATAAGAAAATTATAATAAGTATATCTTATCTTAAGCAGACTCGGAATGAAAATTCGAGCAGAAAATTCGGATGATTATTATAACCAATGCTTGATTACCTGTTATCAGTACTTAGAACATATTATTACTACTGATATAAACAACTCATTGCTACACCAAAGGGTTAAAAGCTGGACACACTCCCCGTTAAGCCCAATCTATTCAAAGCTTCATTCTCTAAGTCAGTTCCAGCTTCCTTTAGGTCCTTTCTTAATAGCCTCTTCTCACCTAATCTAGGATGGGAATTTATTACCTATTGTCTTCTGCTTATTACTTTTTGATTATTATCCTGTAGGTTATAATTGTCTAAGCTCATTGCTTATATTTATAACTTTGCAGAGTTAATGTTGCTTCGGCACAAGCAAACCTGACAGTTATGCCAGGAACAGACCTTCAGTGGGAAATATATCCAGCATAAGCCACCCTTTCTTATATTTTTTGCTTATTTTCGCTCATATTTCGCTCCATCTACCATATTCTGGTAGGCTCCAGCAAGGCAATTTGGGCGAAATCTACAAAAAAAAGTACTGTTTCGGCTCTAGATCTAATCCTTTTACAAATCCTTCCCACTATAATATAAATTAAGATTTATTTTTTCAAATTGTTCTCTTATTTGTAGTTGTCAATAAAACAAAAGGAATTAGCATCTAATACATAGATCTTTATTATCTAATACCTGTCAAAACTGTGACTTTTGGAGGGGGCTGACTTAGTGATGGCCACATACCTGGTTGTCCCCAGTGTATCAGCGTAATGTAAGATATCAGCTTATATTAATCGAGGTACGTATGTAAAATGAACGTTCGGAATGATTTAAAAAAGAATATATTCTCATTGACTGTAGGACTGTTTGTTTGGAATACATTTTGACCATTTGCTCGGCAAAGACCTTGACTGTATGCTTGGCAAAGACCTTATAGTTTCTTGAACTTGTCCTACAGCTTTTACTTTCATCCACTCTGTAGAGAAGGATGGAAAGTTGATTTACAACACTACACCTGCTGAATAAACTCCGCCCAGAGAGGTTCCCTCCCAACCCCATTGGCGTCGGCCTACTGAGTGTTTTAGCCACTGTTTTCGCTCTTGGTATTTCAATTTCTAGGTAATAAAACGGAGTATTCCTCCCTAGCTTGCTACACTCCGGGCATACAAGGCTTCCAGCCCGCCAAACCCACACCAATGGTGCACCTTTATTAGCTTTTACCTTTCACTGGCAACAACTGTCCATATTTTTACACTATAGTTCACTTTTTTTTGTTTAAATAGCTATGTTTACACCGTGACACCGTAATCAACTCGGGTCACAAGTTTTCGTTTTGTCCCATGATCTACACTCCTAAAAAAATCATTATTGGTCAATAAAAGTTCAAATAAGGATAAAATCATTTTAATAGACAGTGTTTCGCAAACAGTGATAAAATTTCACAAGAAACACTAAATATTTCGGTCACATATGCAGTGACCGTCATCAGTAGTAAAACTGTAGTATAAATTTTTAGTATTTTTGAGAAATTTTATCACTTTTTGTGAAACACTGTCTATTCAAAGGATATGTATCCCTGTCTGAGCTTTTATTTATCGTCATGGAAAAGCAGTGTGGTCTCCGAAATTATCTAAATCATTATTGTCTGGTTTTCGTCAAAATTTTTAAAAAGATATTGGGCTAAGTTGCAAGAAGTGTGCCTATAGTCAAGAGACATTATAGTAAGAGATTATAGTAAGAGACAAGTAACTCAAGATTCAAAGATTTTATTGAAATTTATTTTCATTTCATGCTTGAGATAAACTTCCCTCTCTTTTATTACATAGTTATAAATTGTTGATAATCAGTTAGATAAAAAGAGGAACGCAAATGTCACATGGCTAGGGGGCTAATCAAAATCTAAAATCTTAAAATATTGTTTTTGTTTATTATTTTCGGATAATCTGTTTTTTTTTATAGATCTTTTACATCATTATATCCTTTATCCCCGTAAATTACTTAATTGCTCTGTTTGTCTTTATGTTAAGTATTAAATAAAAAAAACAAGTTTTTTCAACTGAAAGTAAGGAGCGACATTAAAACTTAAAACGATCAAAAATTATTCTGTATATGAAAGGGGCTGTCCCCTCTTCAACGCGTCGCTCTTTACGCTAAAGTTTTTTTTTTATTATTTAAAAAAAAAAGTTGTGAGAAAGAGTCAAACTTAAGTGTAAAGAGCGAGGCGTTGATATTGTAAATAATATCATTCACATTAGACTACAAATTAACATAACACTGATTTTCTCTCGACAATAAGATTCTGTCTATTGCTCAACTATGTTTAGTCTGGGCCTCAATTGTTTTTCTTCAGACTGGATTTGAGACTACTAATTGCTAGCCTATTATTTTAATAACAATTTAACTTTTCTAGCTGACCCACCAGCTACATCAGGGTTACCCTTTGCCAGGGGCGTTGTTTGGGGGTGGCAAGGGGGGGGGGGGGCAGTTGCCCCCCAATAATGTGGAGAAAAGTATTATACAACCCATGCCCTTTGACTATCCAGATATGGACCCCTCTTGCCCCCCCCCAAATAAAAATTCTGGAGATTCGCCCCTTACCTTTCCCATACATCAAACAGAAAGTAACTGACTTAGAAACTGGTCAAGATCTGGAAGCTAATTAAGATGCAGAAATATATCTACAAGGACCTCAGCTGGCAATAGGCTATCTCAATGGACCTGACTTAAGTATTAACATTATTATATAAGATAGACTAGCACATGCATAGCTAGAGTTGTGTAGCTATGTGGACATCAACCCCCACAGCCCCTAAAATCTATATTATATCTTCATATCGCAGTGTGTACATACTATACACATCGCATGTATATAAAATCAACTAGCGTCTGAAATTAGCGTGATATGAGCGTTCCCAAAAATATAAATAATATTTGTAGTTTACTGTGAATTATTTTATTTGAATATAACTTATAACATTTAAAGTAAGTGCATTTGATGTATTTTCGCATAACTTGTTTCTCTTTAGATTTTATTACGAAAATAACATAGCCAAACCCCCACAGCTCCTAAGTTATATTGGAAGTTTATAAATTATAAAGGAAAGAATAGCATTTACAATAAATTATATATATTAGTTTTTGTTTATGGGACGGTTCATATTATGCTCATTCCCTCTCGTTTCTTTTTCTTACTTCCTTTCTGATTTCTAATTTTCCCATATTTAATTTAGTATCCTCTTATATTTTCGCAGGTAGGCCTAAAGTTTGTATCTGACAGTTTTGTGAAACTGAATTTGCCTGTACTGGCTTGTGACCACAGTGAGACATAATTTTGACTCGTTACCGATGTGGTCGAGCCCCTCTAGACTTATATACGAAAGACAGTCTAAATATCGTAAGTGTGTAGCTACCTAAGGAGATGATCATGTTAATCCCCTTAGTGTCATAAGTGAAAACCTGCCATTGCAAAGGACGCTTTGAAACAGGGGATTTCACTATCAAAACATAAACTTCATAAACTTATCAAAAACATAACTTATCATAAACTTATCATAAACATAAACTTATCATAAACATATCAAAACATAAACTTCAAAAGGAAAATGCCTTCCAGATTATTAAAAGATCTCCAAGACTTTCCTTGATAAATATAATTTCTAATGGAGCTTTAAAAGCTTACCAAGTAAATAGGCTTACAACTTTCTTTCTCTTCTGAAAACACATTTTTGTTGAGGGAAAGCGCTAAGTTTACAAAGCGGAGAACAACCGTCACAAAAATTATAGGAATCAAATCTATACCATAGAATCTTTTTATTGACAATATGGTCCCAATTTTAAACTCTTGGAAAAGTTGAATGACTCTCCATTCACTCTACAGAAAAGAAAGTTAATTTGAAACTAATTTGAGATCACTCGAACGGAAAAGGTAGGTCAATAAAACGGTACTTGATGATGGAATATCTAAGATTGACTTTGTTATTCGTGCAAAAAAAATTTAATAGCATTGCATAAAAGGTACAAGTCCTTTTTACATTTATACAAGTGAAAAAAAACCCTATTCAAATGATTTATTGTTTTTTTTTCTTTATATATCATTGCACCATTAAATATGAAAAAGATTAGATATAAGAAATATTTTCTAAGTAAAAAAATAAAATATGAAACAAATACAACTCCAAAGGAGGGGGAATGCACATACTACTTAAACACTAGTTTACGAACAGCAAATAAAAATCAAAAACAAAATAATAAAATTGAAAGAGAGGGAGGGTGAGAGACACGTAGTGAAGGACTACACTTCCAAGATGAATGTTGGTCATTTATAATGCAGAATGAAAAGAAGGATTCTAAGAATATGGGATTTTTTTTTTTTAGAATGCAACCTTAAAAAAACGTTAAATGTTTTAAAAAAGAAAGTCTGATGAGAATTTAAATTCTGTTAGAATTTTTTTGGCCTATTTAATTGTATTATCTAAGGGTTGATATAATGCAACTAGGTAAAAAACGCCCAGTTCACACACCATTGTGGCAGTAAAACACGGCTTCACTAGCTTTTCTACTTCTACTACTGCTAGTACTACTATTACTACTAACAACACACCACAGCACCAAGCCGCCTAAGCCCAACACAGCTACGCCCGCTCTTCCTCCATCCCAGTCTACTCAATGCCTCTCTCTCTCTTTACACCCTCCCAGAAAGTTCTTATTTCCATTAAATCTTTCCTTACGACATAATACCCCCCAAACTGAGAATGACCTGCTTTCCGTTTAGCCCTCGACGGTTGGCCAACAGGACAACCTTTGGCAAGCTGTCACCCTTCATCTGCAAAACGTACCCTGACCATCTCAAAATTTCTCTTATTATAGCCCTAGACAGCAAGATTACACCAAACTTTTCATAAATCCTACTATTTGAAATACGGTCAGTCAGTCGGGTACCCAAAACCATCAGTAGGCGATTTCTCTGGAAAATATTTAGCAAATCTTCCTCCGTTTTTTGGAGCGTCAATGCTTCAGAATCGTTTTTTACCACTGTCATCAATGTAGCTTCCAATATTCTAATGTTGGTTCACAGGTTTATCTTCCTATTCTTCCAAGCTTTTTTCAACTTTGAAAAAACCCATTGGGTCTTCATTATTCTATTTTTAGCATCAACAATGCACCCACCGTCTTTACTAATAATACTACCACAGTAAGTGAAGCTATCCACTTGACTGATCTTTTTTGCTACCCAACGTCACCTTTTCATCATCACTTATTCTTAGCCTTAGCGACTTAGTCTTCTTAACATTAATGTCCAAGCCTAATATAGCACCCTGAACTGGTAAAACCTCTATAAGTTCATTCATTTTGCTCACTCTTTCATTTAGGATGCTTAAATCATCCGCATAACCTAAGTCCAGGAAAGTTTTATTTCCTTATTTGAGTCCATATTCTTCCTTTGCCTTTCCTGTCCTCGTTAAGAAAAATTCCATCAAAATTACCCATATAAATGGGGATAGAACACAATCCTGCTTTACTCCTGATTTAATTCGAAACCAGCAGGTAACCTCATTTTTTACCCCAACCACAGTGGTGTTATTCTCGTACATAACATTATTCATTTTAGTGATTTGTAGTTTGAGTCATTTAATGATTTACCATAAAAGGATAAGACCTTCGCTTAAGATAATCTATCAGTTGAATCAAACGTTTGCTCATGATCTATAAAACTAAGGGCTAAAAGTGTTTGATGACTCAGGCACTTCTCAATTATCTGCCTAAGAGTGAAAATTTGGTTGACACATCTTCTACCTTTCCTAAAGCCGCACTTTTCTTCTCTTAAAACTTTGTATACAGCATCTCTAAGTCTAAACAGTTAGTAATTCTCTACCTACAAAAGCCAGGCTAGTACATCTATAATAACCACACTCACTCTTATCACCTTTCTTATAAAGGAGTTTAATTAGGGTTTTCCCAAAATCGCTAGGCACTTCGCCTTTTCAAAAAATCATATTCATAATCTTCAGTAGCTTATTTCTAACCTCATAACCCCCATATTTAAGAGAATGGTTATTTCATAACCACCTTACTTATCACATTATCAGCACCTGGGGCCGTTTCATTTTTTAATCCATTTGGTACTGTCCCTAATTCTTCCTCACAAAATAAATCTTCCTTCGGATTCAAGGTGTCATAATTTTTTTCATTTTTCCTCGATATCTTTTCCTGCAACTCTACCCTGGCTTAGCAATTTCTCAAAATGTTCTGCCCATCTCTGTTTAACTCTTTCCTTATTAGTAATTGCGGCCCCTTTTCCTATCTTTAACCAGGACAAGTCCAGACTAACTACTCCCTCCCAATTTATTAACATGCCAGTACAGTACTTTACTATTATGCCACCTAGCTGCATCTTCCAGATCCTCAGTATTTTATCCATAGCTACCACTTCACATCTCCTTATTTCGTATTTTAGTACTTTCTCATCTTTCTTTACATTCCTCTTATTTTCTTATAGTCTATCACTCAGATAATTCTTGTACAAGCCCCTCCTTTTTTCTATTATACATAAGCATTTTCACTTATAATAATAATAATAATAATAATAATAATAATAATAATAATAATAATAATAATAATAATAATAATAATAATAATAATAATAATAATAATAATAATAATAATAATAATAATAATAATAATAATAATAATAATAATAATAATAATAATAATAATAATAATAATAATAATAATAATAATAATAATAATAATAATAATAATAATAATAATAATAATAATAATAATAATAATAATAATAATAATAATAATAATAATAATAATAATAATAATAATAATAATAATAATAATAATAATAATAATAATGATAATAATATTAATAATAATAATAATAATAATAATAATAATAATAATAATAATAATAATAATAATAATAATAATAATAATAATAATAATAATAATAATAATAATAATAATAATAATAATAATAATAATAATAATAATAATAATAATAATAATAATAATAATAATAATAATAATAGTAATAATAGTTTATTATAAGCCAAAACAACAGGCCATACAGCACAGTATTCTTAAATGCACTCCACAAGAAAAATAACATAAATATCAAGTTTCACTCACTTATGTCAACGCTTCATTTACATATTTACATAACTGCCTGATTGTCCTTTTTACAGTCAGCTGCAGGATCCCCGGGAACTCCAAGTTACCACCCTCAAAATACTTCCCCCTTAAAAGAGAAAGTTGCTGGCACTTGGCGAGAATACGGGCCACATCCTCAATACCTAGGTTACATCCTGGACAAGAGCAATCCGCATCTGCATCTGGGGCCATCCTTTTTCTTCCATATACTCTTTTTCTATTTTTTAGTGGCAGGCAATTCACTCGGAATCCTGGTAATCCTGGTAAACCCCGGTAATCCTGGTTTAAAATAATATTCAAATCCAAATATCTCTTTTACTTGGGAATAAAATTTCAATGTCTCATATGTTTTATCTGCCTGGGTCCACATTTGGACTTCCTGGTCTTTTATTCTTTCTATAATCTTAGCCAAAAATGGCTCATCCTGATCTGAGGGTCCTAGCCCCTCATTCCAAATATAAGATAATCCTACTCCATCTAAAACATTTTTTATTTGATACGACCACGATCTTTTACGTATCGACCGTAGTATCTCCACATAAGCTACTTTTGCTAACCTATCTTCTGGTAGACTTAGAATTCATAGCCAGTACCGGATCATCTATATTCCTAGCTACGTTCCTAACTTTCTTCCCTAAGGCACCATCAGCAAATTCCGCAAACTATTTCCCTAAAATTATTCCATTCATCTTCTACAATGTCAAATTTTAAACTCTCCAAATTATTATTCAACTGTTCCTGGAAATTTTGTCTCAAATTCTCATCCTGGAGTTTCTTCCCGTCATAGCTTCCCGAAATTAGTTACCCTAACGAGATTTCAGCTTTAAATTAACCATAGAATCTACTAAATGGTGCTCATAACTTTTAACATCAGTATCTTATATTGATCCAGCCAACCTTCGGTTTACAGTAACAGAATCCCATCATGTGAATATTTAGGGTCATTTTATGACCAAATATGGTATTGGTTCTAACTAGATTATTATTCTTACAAAATTGCAGCAGTATGTAACCATTACTCTTTTGTTTTCCTGCATCTAAATTATCTAGGATAGGATAGCATCTATCCCTATTCCTACCTATCTGGGCGTTAAAATCTCCTAATAAAAAAACCATATTTCTACCTAGGACCCTGTCTATTTGTTCCTGTAACTCTAAGTAAAATCCTTACAATTACTCTAGCCTTCAGCCCTCATGAATGCGTTTAGGTCTTAGTCCTTTGCAAATGTGCCTTTGCCACGTTTGGTCCTTCCGTTTGGTCCTTCTGTTTGGTCCAATCTTTGGACCGGCTTACCGTTGGAACAGGGTTCCAAAGGACCAATCCGAGGGACCGGCTTATCATTTTTTTCGAGCATTATTTTCTGCTTTATAGTTTGTTTGTTTTTTGCACTATTTTCAACTCTGGGAAGCCACCAGCCCCTCACTTGGTTTTTGGCAAATTTATCTCAAAGTGTTTAGCAAATAATTTATTTTTTAAATTATTTGAAGTATCTAAGTCACAGAAAAACCCATTTCTTAATTAGTTTTCCTTGGTAATAAACGCCAGGCACCAGGTTCCTTAGACGCCTACAATCAAATCTATGATATTCCAAACTATTACTACTTCTAACCACTCGCCAAAGTACCAAGCCGCCTTAGGCCAACATAACTACGTACACTCCTTCTCCATCCCAATCTGTTTAAAGCCTCCCTCTTTATACCCTCTCAGGAAATTCCCATTCCCTTAAATGTTACTTTATGACATCCTTACACCCCAACCGTAGAAGACCTTCTTTCCGTTTAGTCCTTTACGATTGGGCAAAAAGGAAAATCTTCGGCAATCTGTCATCCTTCATCCACAGAACGTGCCAAAGCTATCTCAACCTTTCATTAATTATAGTCCTATAAAACGGGATAGAACTGCATTTTTCGTACAGCCTACTGTTTGAAATTAAGCATGGGCACTGTTTCTGTTTTCTGTTTCTGTTCTGTTTTTAAAGTACCTTTTTGTGTTCTGTTCTTACAAAAAAACAGAAACAGAACAGAAACAGATGACCTGTTTTTTATTTACCTGTTCTGTTCTGTTTCTGTTTTTATAGTAACTATTTTGTCCTGTTTCTGTTTTTTTTTCTAACTGTTTTTCTTCTGTTCTTGATTTTACTTTATTGATTCGAGAATGAGATATTAAGAGATTTTGAATTTACAAAATAGTGTTTAAATCGTAATTTGAAATTTTGAAGAAGCGTGGTTACGCCTCATACAGTTTTTGAAATTGGAACGTTAATATAAAGTAGATGTAAGTAAAATGATGGCACTCAGTGTGTCTAACATATCAAATGTGCTGCTTGATTGTTTCAGCTGGGCAAATTTAGGGCTTAGGAGTCACATGAGAGTAGGTAGGTGTGTAAATATGAGAACAGTTAAGGTGCAGTTTTGTTGCACTCAAACAACTTATTTTTTAGTGTATATTATTCAGTCAATTGAGCAGCAAAGTTGCATAGATACTGTCTAGGTGAAGCAGGATTCAAACAAATCACTTATTACTGTATATTCTGGTTCTATTGGTAGGGCATGTACCATGCCCTACCTTCCCATGTATCCTACATTACATGGGAAGTAATTTGCGCCTTTATTCTGGAAAACTTTAGTTCAACGGTTTTTATGGAATTTATGCTGCTAGATAACATCGACTTGCTATGATTACCATGCTAGCCAATACATAATAAATACCGATTACTAATTGCAAATCATCTTAAATGTTTAGTCAGAGAGGAGTGTAAATGTATTGAAGTCTTGTCCAGTAGAAATATATCTTTTTGCTGGCTCGTTTTATTGCATCAACATAACAACATATACTTTTTCAAGATGCCAAATATACTTTTTCTACCATCTCTAAATATAATCAATGGAAACCCTTTCAGGGAAGAGCCTAGAGTGGAAACTGTGGCCTAACAAGCTGATTCTGGCCTAGCTGACCAAAGCCGTATAAAATGCTGATACACTTTTCTCACTCTGTAGAATAACACATCTTCCGGTGAACACGGTAGTTTTTACCATACAGCACAATAAATTAAAAAAAATTTCCACTAAGCAGTATATTATTTCTTGTATCTGTCTCTTAAATACCTATTATAGACAAATAAATTACCGTAAAAATTAATATGGTATGATATGATTTATTAACACTAAAAGCCCTACTGAGCCATGGTTAATACACAATACACTTCAAAAATAATAAATTAATATAATCTTATAATACTGTATATTATAATACTGTGCTGCAAATTGTCTAAGTTTTTAGGAAACCGTAGTTAGGAGTTGTCATTTTGCTTTTATTTGCCGACAGGTTTTCTTGGATCATTGAGCAAAAGAAACCGCTCAGGGGGAAATTGGCCCCTTTTCCCCTAATTACGCCACTGAGGTGGAAGAGGTCAGATATTTGGCTGGAGGTGCAATTTTCAAAATGGTAGGCTACTGGAAGGTTCTTCTAATTTTGTGAAAAATCCTAAAATCTTTTAAGACAAGCATGATGTCATTTTCTGATGACGACTTGGATGTTCCAAGACATCTCTCTGGGTACCCTACGGAAAAAAGGAAGCAAAGGAAGTATTAGGTGTAACTTCTGAAGAGCGTCTCTAAAGGCTAAGAGAGTCTCTGCCATGACATTTATATATTATCTTAAAAGGAAGCACACAATTGATATGCACAAAGATAAAGTATACGCGGCTGGTGCAGCAAATAACAAACCCAAACCAACTAAAAAAATATATCAAGTCAGGCTGCTTCCCTTGAGAGAGCTCCAGATATTAAAGCAAGTGACACAAAGCAATGGATTAGTGAAATCTGGAATAAGAAGAGCAGAGATACAATGGTTTTTTATTTCCAATCGATCAAAACAAGCTGCTCTGCTGCAAAAACCTTGTTTAAGGACAAATTGCTACTTTCTGTGTTTGATAAGCCAGATATGAAATAGCTTATTTAAAAAAACACAGGGGGCTTGAAAGAACCATTTGGGGGAACCGTCCATCGTCACATAAGTTTTGCTGCCAGAAAAAAAAGAAGTTGAGAAGGCTGCTTTAAGATCTGCCACTCAGACTAGTTTGACTTTTCACTGCTGGTCTGAAAACGGATCTGGCTTTATAGGTATCACTGCCTATTACCACAGGAAGATGAAAAATAAGCAGAGGTTGCACCACTATCTTTCATATTTCAAGAGGCCTAAGCATTCTCATACAACTACTAACATCCTTTCAGCAATCCAAGTTGCAATCAGGAAGTTTTCAATGACAGATAAGATGTTCCACGTTGTGACTGATTCTGGGAACAATGTCATCGAAGCCTGTAGGATATGACCTGAGCTTTATTTTTTTAACATTGTCTTCATTCATCACCACACCAGAGTTACTCTGGTGTCCTCACTGAAGTAACTCTATAATAGCATCTTTTCCCTACGTGGATCAGTTTGCGCCAATTGCACATTTTTGTTTGTTTTTTTTGGTGGTGGTTTTATTGGTTTTTTTTTTATCCTGTTCTTCTTGTTGTTTCTTTCGTGCTTAAGACGCCTTGTTTGGATACAGGCGAAATATCCGCGTTGTTTTGCATTTGTTGTTTTCTTTTTTCTCCACTGGCCACAGTCTCGTTTGTTTTTTTTGTTTTTTTAGATTTTTCTCTTTGTTGGTTTTTGTCATGGCTGGCCAGTTCGGCTTAAGATCTTTCATTCTTTCATACATTATTTCAGATGGCTTCCAAACATCAGGATGGGGGAAGGGGAAAGCATGGTCTGGAGGGGGAGACTGTCCCCCGCCAAAGCAACTATGGGCTCTGCTTAAACACTAATGACTTTGAGCTGACTGCGCAATTTGACGACGAAAATTGTTTTATTTTCAAAACGTCTCAAAATACGTTTTCGATAAATTCGAGGAGATTCTGTATAAACATAGAAACGCATTTATGGAAAAAAGGAACGGGAAAATGGAAGAAAATAACCATAAAAAAGGATGGCGATGTTGTGTACATAGACAGTTTTTGCCCCATTATTGAAAAACTGTTCTTTTTGGCGGAAAATGCTGCAATAGTACTGATAATAGACCAAAACTTATCATTTACAAATTTTTTCTTCTTTAAGCTTTAGGTGTTCGAAAAACAGCTGTTTAAACAGCTGTTTTGTGAACCAACAGCTGTTTTCTGTTTTTACCAAAAACCAGAACAGAAACATAAAGAGGTCTTCTGTTTTTTTTGTTGACCTGTTCTGTTTCTGTTCTGTTTCATTCAAGCCTTGTTTATTTTTTTCCTGTTTCTTCAGAAAAACAGAACAGTGCCCATGTTTATTTGAAATACGGTCAGTATTGATAAATTTCATAATGTCAGTATTGATAAATTTCATAAATTTCATATTGATAATACTTCATAAACCTACGAGATATTTTATATTTATGTTCCTTCGAATTTTAGCAATTTTAATTATTATTTTCTTAAGAATTTTTAGGTCTTTATTATTACCATTTTTAGCAGCAATTTGCAGTTTGTTTATGATTTGTAATTATGATTGTAGAATTACAGATAATAATTCTAAAACATAGCGCCATCTATTTTGGTATTTTAAATAACGAAAGCTGCTTGAAAATAATTTATTCTTTGTTTCAACTAAACTTGACCAACAGCTACCGTTATGGTTTTGAATGAACGTGGTCGATCGGACCACTGAGAAGGAAGGGCTGCATCCTTAATTTCAATCTAAATGATTTATCAGGACCAAATAAAATATAGTAGGAATTAGAAGCTTTGGCTTTAGTTGACTGATTAGGTGGTTCATGGGAAATGCTACATCTGATAAAATTTACACCGCCAGAGGCATGGGTGCCCATATGAGGGGGGGGGGGGGGGGGGCAGGGGGGCTCCCGCCCCCCCCCCCTGGCTGAATGATGCTGCCTTATTTTTATATTTTTGTTCTGAGATTTCTATTATATAGTATTAAAAGTGCCAATTAGATGAGGTTTCCCCCCCCCTGGAATTCAGCTTATGAGCGCCCATGGCCGAAGGCAAGACCTATTTGAGCTTTAAAAGCTCTAATAACAAAATATGGCATCATTCATGGGGATCTCACATCTAGACAGTGTGGCCAGATCGTGAACAAAAAAGTAAGCCGCAGCCTTTGAAAAACAAGCCAAAAATAAGCCAGACAATTTTTTGCCCAAAATCTAACTTTACTTTTAATGGTGTCCAAGTTTTGACGGCCGTTTTGTAGAAATACTCACCACTATTCAGGTCCTTTGATCCTACTGGCATTATCCACCTTTCAATTCGTTCCCTGGTTTGCGGAAGTTCAGTTCCAGTGTAGAGATTATTTTGAGGCTGCATTTAGTAGAATTGCGATAAACCGCTACCCCATGTGAAACTCTAGAGACTTTACAGAAATTCCAGCGCGCTATGTTCAGAAAATGCTCGACCATGCTTACTTTCCTGTCCAACAGTTCGCGGGAAAATTATTGACGAGGACCCCCACCGGCTCGATTTCTCCTGTGTTAGTTCGAGCACTGTCCGTGTGTGCGCCGCAATTTCTGTATCCCATAATTTCACTGAGTCGGACCTCCGATTACTATAATGATACTCTGTGACCCAATGCGGCACAACTTACAATGCCTGCCCCAGGCCCTGGGGGGTAGTGAGGACACCTGAATTTTTGCTATCTGACTTTTGAGCAATTTTTAACTTAATGGCTATCTCAAAATTTTTATTGGATGTATTTGGGGAAAAGGAGCATGGGGGGGGGGGGCTAGTTGCCCTCCAATCTCTTTTTACTCTAAAAAACTGAACTAGAACTTTCAATTTCCAATCAAATGAGCCATCTCTGAAGTTTTTACAAGCATCCCTTCAATAAGAGCCATATATTCCCCAGGGCGTAACTTACAACACCTGCCCCTGGGCCCTGGGGGGCTGTGTTGACCCTGAAGTTTTTGTTATATGATCTTTGAACTATTTAAAAAAAAAAGCTATCTCAAAGTTCTTATCAGATGGGTTTGAGGAAAAAAGGGAATGGAGGGGAGGGGGAACTAGGTGCCCTCCAATCCCTTTTGACTCTTAAAACTGAACTAGAACTTTGAATTTCCAATTAAATGAGCCCTCTCTGAAGTGAATATGAGCATCCCTTCCATAAGACTCATATGCCCCCAGGGCACAACTTACAATGCCTGCCCTGGGCCCTGGGGGGTTGTGTTGGCACCAGAATTTTTGTTATATGATCTTTGAACATTTTTATTGGATACCTTTAAAATTTTTATTGGATGCATCAGGAAAAAAAGAGGTTTGGGGGGGGGAGCTGGCTACCCTCCAATATCTTGTGATGCTTGAAAAGTGAACTAGAACTTTCAATTTCCAATCAAATGAGCCCTCTCTGAAGTTTATATGAGTATTCCTTCCATTAGGCCTAATGCCCAAAACCTCCCCCCCCCCCATGGAAAAAATTCATACATCTTTCTCAATAGCAAATACTTTATATAGACAATGGACAAATGTCATAACTTAAATACCTTTCTCCAGGGGTTTTGTGGGGTCAAGTTACACTTGTAGTTATGTTATTCCGACTGATTAAATCTTTTAAAAATTAATATTTTCCTGGTTAATTTTTATTATAAGCCCACCCAGCATGAGCAGTCTGGAGGAGAGTATGGAGGAGTTGAATTCGAATTTAATTGGGGATCAATCACCCCAGGGTTAAACTAGAATTCCTCCCCTCAAAATAGGAACAAATTGAATCCCAAACTGCAATCCATGATTTCAAACAGCTCTTAAAAAGGGAATTTAATGGATATGCCCAAGTATATGTTGATCGATCTTTAAGTGAAGAGGGATGTGGAAGTGGATGCTTTTTAAAAGAGCTCAGCCTATGCACTGTGAAAAAACACAAGGCAGGGACCAGCACACTAACAGCTGAAGTAGCTGCAATCAATCTGTGCTTAGAGACCCTAATTAAACTGAAACAGAGCAATTAACATATAGTAATATTCTCTGACTCTAAATCTGCTCTCTATATCCTATGAAACACTAACTTTGAAACACTGGGCATAGGCCTACATCAAACCAAAGAAAACCTAAGCAGCCTTGGAAGATTAGGCTTTGTTACTAAATTTCAATATATACCTAGTCATCTAGGTAAAGAAGGAAATGAAAAAGCAGACAAGATAGAAAAGCAAGAAGCAAAAAGCCAAATGGAACCAGTGAAATCTCTAACTATAAGGGATACAACTAGATTATGACTAAAAACATTGCTTGAATTAAAGCCACCAAATTTATCCCCCTTTCCAACCAGTATACAATCAGTCTGGTTCAACTGCCTGTGTTTAAATACAGCTAACTTCAACCACCACTCTCCTTCATACAAAATAAAGCAGCCAAATGGAGAAGTTGCCAATAGCCCATTTTGCAGGTACTGTAAAAACACAGAAGAAACCCCTGAGCATATACTGTTGAATTGTAAAATACTGGAAAGAAAACTGTCAATGGATCTAAATCTACAACACCATATATAGTAGGTCAAAATACGCTGACTATATTGAATTAGATAAACCCTACTATGATGTTACCTCACATTATTAGCTAATAGCTGATTTACATCTTTCCATATTCATCCACATTTTGAATATTAATAAGCAGTGTTTACAACAAGGCAGTTAACTATAACAGTAACATAATTTTTACAACAAGAGAAACTATGTAGTAAGGGATTATCTCATTCAGTAAAAATTGAATTCTCCCAAGAAGAAGTGTATGAACTTATCATGAGAAAAGAAGAACAAATTAAAGATTTGGATCTATTGTCAACCCAGCCCAGAAAGAAGAGGGGTCAATGATCAGATTTTCAGGTCACTTGCCTTGATTGTCTACAGTTGATTGATTAAATTTAATATAACAATGAACCTTGTTTATTTCAAAATCTGAAAGGTTTTTTTCTAGATAACAAAACTATAGGATAACTTCCATAGTTGCTGTCTGTTAAAGGTAATGTCTCATGTTTAATTATCAATGTTGTGGTCAAGATTTGTAGACTATTGGCCAAGATTGATAATTCTGAAAATTAGTAGTGGTCAAGATTAAAGTCTCAGCTGCCAGGTAAAGGACATACTGCATTCTAATCAGAGATACAGCTCAGATTAGGCACTGGCTAATCACTAGGAGTCTTACTCTATAGGCCGAGGCTACAGCAACAGTAACAAAGAAATCAGACATCAAAGCAAGGGTAACTCATCTACTTATCCTGCTCCTGTACTTATATATCTCTTTCTGATATTTTCATTAGTATTATATGGTACTTTATTACATATTAGCTATTAGCCTATATTATATATAACTAATTTCTCTAGTATTTAACTATAGGCTAACACATTGGGAAAAATGAATAAAAGTGAGTCTGAAACAAGATTGATTGCTTCAGGTTTGCTTATGTCACAAGCTGATGCTCATCACTGCTAAAAATGGGGGTGCAAACCAGTCATGTACACCAGCTATTTTTCTGTGGCATGTACCCAATTTGCTGGTAGCCAGTGCATTGAGGTACACACCTCAATGCATTGGGTACCCCCCCCCCCCCATACCAGTTAGGGATTAATTGTTTTATGTACAACCATCAACATATAATGTACTCCTTCAACAATGTAGCAGTATACCACAGGATCTGTACCTCAGAATTTGATACCTACATCTAACCAAGTGTACTACTCCATATATAGCATAGCAGGACCTACTCTATATATAGCGTAGTAGGACCTATGCCATGTTTAATGTAGTACTGATTGTGGGGTGTAGCACTCAAATTCTTAGGTACAGATCCTGTGGTGTACTACTGCAGTGGTGAAGTAGTACATTATGCTGATGGTAGTACATAAAACAATTAATATCCCCAACTGCCCCATAATGATTTTCACTTTTGCATGTATTCTGAGAAAACCAATGATCAATTTGCTTCTTCCTTTGAGCATATTTAAACTGAAGTGATGCAAAGAAAACCTCAAATATAAATAAATGTATTTTCTCAGAATAGGCCTAGACAAAAAGTGAAAACGGGTATGGGGGTACCCAATATATTGTGGGCAGTACCCAATGCATTGGGGTGTGTACCCAGTCGGCTAGGCTGTGCACCCAAACTGTTTGTACAGAGATACAAACCACAGAAAATAGCTAAAGTGTACATGACGACAGCATGACGACTCCTGGACGACTCACATGAACTAAACAGTTAAACAGGATCTGTAGATGTTACAGACATGCCTGTTATGAGTTTGATTCCTGGCGTTATTCTATACTAATAAGTAACAGCTAATATACTGTACCTTCAGCTGTAGTTCAACCCCATGACTTAATGGCTAATGCTTTTTATGCTGTTGTTACGAAGCCACGTGCCTCTTAGGATTTGAAAACTTCACCGCAGTGCCGCGGTTAGATTCGTATTTTGACCATAGAGTTAAAACGTGATTTTGACCTTTCCTGAGCATTCGTTCGTTCGTTCGTTTGAAAATAGGATGAATTGCCAAAAAATATAAATTCTTCCCGAAAAAGTAAATCACGCCAAGAAATAAGCCAGCTCAAAATAAAAATAGCCAAGTTTTAAGCCACAAGCCAGTTCCAAAAATTTTCACACCAGTCGCCAACAAAATAAGCCAGTTTTGCGTAAAATAAGCCAATCTGGCCACACTGCATCTAGATATGAGAAAATGTCAAAAAAATAGATGGCAGGACGATCTAAATTCGCCTAAGAAAAAAGTCTAAGCTTTTGGTGAATTTTATTTGTATAATGACCCTGCTAAAAAAAAAAAAAAAAATTGGATTTAAAATGGACGCTTCAACAAAAATCTATTTAAAAACACATTTGGTTTTCTCAGAAGGGTATTTTTGAAATAGAAACTGTGAACTGTGAGTGATTAATATTCTTAGTACAAATAATTTCTCAGCACTATTCGGAAGGTGTAATGTGGAAGGGGGTGATATGTTCACCTAAAAATCTAAAAAGATACATAAAAATGAGATGACTTAAGGTTTAATTTATTCTAAAAACCGTTGGATAGTTCTGTTTCTCTATACTAAGTGTAATCATCCACTAGCATTTGTATATATTTCCAAATTAATTATAAATATAATTATGTATGATTATATTTTCTACCCTTTTCAAAACTCAAGAAGAAACTAGAAAACTCAAAACATCAGGAAATTGTAAGCTCAAACTCAAAACTGAAGACCCAAGAAACTAGAAAACTAAAAAAATCAAGAAATTCTAAACTCAAACTCGAAACGCAAAACTAAAGAAACTAGAAAACTCGAGAAATCAAGAAATTCTAAACTTAAACTTAAAACTCAAGACTCAAGTAACAAGAAAACTCAAGAAATCAAGAAATTCTAAACTCAAACTCAAAACTGAAGACCCAAGAAACTAGAAAACTAAAAAAATCAAGAAATTCTAAACTCAAACTCGAAACGCAAAACTAAAGAAACTAGAAAACTCGAGAAATGAAGAAATCCTAAACTCAAAATCAAAACTCAGGACTCAAGAAACTAGAAAACTCAAGAAATCAAGAAATTCTAAGCACAAACTCAAAACTCAAGAAATTTGAGTTAAGCACCAACAGACAAGTGTATTCCATTTAGTCACTAAAATTCACACTTTTGACTGAAAAATATTTTTAGTAGTGAACCAATATATGTAAAATGGGATGGTTCTGACCCCTCTCCTCTGATTCCATAAAGTAATTTATACAGTTCTTTCTTTTATAGTTATTGACCTTCCCAGTCTATTTTAATACTAGTTCGGCCCCTTCAATGAAATAAAATCCGGTGTTATACATAAAATACAATATTGAACCTTTTTGGCAAAAGTTGTTCTTCCATCTTTGACCCAATTTCAGGCAAAAATAATTAAATTTTTATTCATAGTTTTATAACTAGTTTATTATTTGGTTGGTCACCACTTGATGGTATTTGTTTAGTACAATTACTTTAGAAGGTACATGTACTTACACAGGGACTTTAATACAAAATTAATATCGGTTCAATGTGAATTAAAGATTATTAATGCCAATGATAGCGCAGTGTAACATGCCCAAGATAAGAACATTCAAAGGGAACTAAAGATTAATTTACACAAAGTAAAATTTTAAATTAAGGACAAGGTTCATTTGGATCCAGTTTGAATTTTTTTTCAAATATTCAGAACTTTTGTTTTTAAATTATTTATGTTTGTTATAAATACCTGATGCTTGTTAAGCATATATTATATCGTTCTACGTTATTTATAACATCGTATATGGAATATCGAGCTTAGTATCCTAAGACCACTAAAGCTATTGAAGCTATTCATTTAAAATCATTGAAATCATTTCTTATAAAATTATTTACTTCTATAAATAATACGAATCACTACGAATTTGATAGGATTCATTTCAGAACTTTATACAAGAGGGAAAGCCCCATCTAATGCGATGGGCTTGACGTTTGAAATCTGGTTTTTTAACGTATTACGTGGCACAAGACATGACATATGTCACGCGCGTCACAACGTGTCCTCTTAAATAAAAAGTGCTGATATGTATTCAAAGCGCCTTTTATGACCAACTAGGCAGACGACTGCTCCCTTTTAATTTACAAAACAAGCGTCTTTCTTTTTCTATTATGTAAAATTCAACGGTGACGTAGCATGTTTGTTGAGTCTTAAAGCTTGTAAAATCAGCGGGAAGATTCACTACCAATAAGCGGTAATCTGGAAACAATTATTGGCTGTTGCAAGATATCTAAGGAGGACATCTACGCCGCAGCTCATTTTCGGGATGATTGGAGGCTGTTAACGGAGGCCCTGTGTGTCTCTGGAGGTATAGGAGGAGCAAAGGTCTAAGGTAGGCAAAATATCTCTTATAAAAAAGGTTTTATTTTGAAATACGCTGTGTTCATTTCTGGAGACTAGAGAAAATTGATTTTAACAATAAAGGGTCTAATACCTTTTTTTCTAATGTAATACTTATGGGTCTACAAAAAAAAATAATTAAACGTAAGGATAAATAAAAAAAATATGTTTGACAAGCTATTTTAGTAATCTTAAAACAATCTATTGATTCAAAAAGTCAACGACACTTTTAAAAGAAAGCTTCACTTTCTGAAGCTGTTTGGTGCCATGCGTTT
The DNA here is from genome assembly GCA_027921565.1 of Artemia sinica. Taxonomy (NCBI): domain Eukaryota; kingdom Metazoa; phylum Arthropoda; class Branchiopoda; order Anostraca; family Artemiidae; genus Artemia; species Artemia sinica. The sequence continues at coordinate 44,888,438 of CM051271.1, forward strand.
TTGGCTTTTTTTCGCTGATTTTTCGCACGATTTTTTTTTTTTAGTTGGCATGTGCTACTACCAAAAAATGGATAATTGCAAGTGGAGGTAGTTTTCATCAAAACTTGCATTATCGATTTTTTCTAATCTTTTTCTAATCTAATCTAATCTTTCATCAAAACTTGCATTATTGATTTTTCCTAATCTTTTAAGGTAAGTATGATTGTAAAGGTTTCCACTCATAATTTGTACAATATTAATAGTAATATTACAGTATATTACAATAGCATGTATAATTATAATACTATAGCATAATAATAAAGTATATCTACAATACTATCTATAATATATTCTATAATATTATATTCTGTATTTGCACTATGTTATCAATAAAAATTTGGATCGGATTAATAATAATTCCAAACTATCGTAACTAAGCAATTGATACTTTTGTATAATGGAATAATTTTTATGAGAGATTCATAAATAAATAGAAAAGAAGTTGTCTGAAAGGTATTTTAATTGGAAGTTTATAAGATACAACTTAACTTGTCATTTCTAGTTTCTAAACAAAAACTGAATTATAAATACTAAAAATAAAGAGCCGCTAAATTACTGTAACTGCCATCTATTTAAAATAATTTTATAGATAGCTCTATAGTAGATTTCTTTGGATTCCTGTTGCATCTATTATTTGTCTTTGGCACCACGTTTTTACGTTAGTGTAGCATAAACTTAAAGCCAAAATATCTTGGCTTTGAGTATTGAAAATTCTGTGCATTAAAATGATTTTTTTTCTTGTGGAATATCAGAGTTAATAGTTTTAAATTTTGAAATTTATTGAAGTTTATTATAGAAATGTTTTTATAGTTCATGTTTTCGTAGAAACTCATTTATTATTTTCATTTTTAAATATTTCTGTGAAGGCAAACACAAGAAAGTCCAACATTAAAATTGACATTCATCTTATTTTGAATCAAATTTTCTATTTCCTTTTGAATTATTAATGCCTAAGAAAAAACTAAAAGTTTTTTCAGAGTAAATATTCACCAAGCCATAAAAAGAAAGACAAAACCTTCATGTAAGGCTAAAGGGCACATTCAAGGTCAAATTAAAGATAAATTGGGTTTTTAAGTATTTACAAGGTTTCGCGTTTGTATTAGAAGCTTTTTGAAAAAACAGAAATAATACAGTAGTTACGCCACTTTCTGTGATTAAATAAAGAAAAAAACAAGTTTTTTTAACTGAAAGTTAGGAGCGACATTAAAATTTAAAACGAACAGAAATTATTCCGTATATGAAAGGGGCTGTCCCCTCCTCAATACCTCGCTCTTTACGCTAAAGTTTTTTATTGTTTTAAAATATAAAGTTGTGCGACAGATTCAAACTTTAGTGTAAAGAGCGAGGTATTGAGGAGGGGACTGCATTAGGAATGCGTAAAAACACGTTTACTTAGCGTTACGGGTCATAAAGAGGTCAAACAATAGCTGGTTCGACACCATTTTTCCATAATTCTAGCATTATTTGCTCATGTATGCCCGAGTCAAATGCGTGGCGCACGTCGTATTCACCAATAGCCAGCGATTCATTAAAAATGTGTGCATCTAACAGAACATTTGCTACGACAGGTAATGCGTGAGCCCATCCCATTCCTGACTGGAAACCAAACTGGTGGGGAGGGGCCTTGCAACACTTCCTAATGCCCCCTATTATTAACAATTCAAAAAATATGCAAAAACCAGAGGCAGTAGATATCGGTCTATAAGAAGAAGGTTCTGTTGCGGGGTTTACTTTTTTCAGTACAGGCGTTATGGATCCTAAGCAAAATAAATCTGGTACAACACCATGCGTCATAATAATCTGGTAAGCAATTGCAAGATGTTGCAAAAGGGAACTACCATTCAATAAATGATGTGCACATATTTTATCGACTCCACTTGACGATTTTTTCTTTAATTCTTTGCACATTTCCCGGATTTGACTACTGTTCACAACAAAATAATTAAACTCTTTAGTAAGGAGGGGCCTCAGTTGCTCATAAAACATTTGGTTTTTCGATTCATCTGGGGCTGCAAATTCCGCGCTAAAATAATCAACCCATTCTTTCTCACCAATCTCACTGGAACTCGGATTATTGTACTCAGCAGGCTTTGCACACAGATTCCAAATCAGATTAGGATTATCCATGATTTTCGACACAGTTTCAAGTTTCAAAGCGCTACGATGTCTACGCAGTTCTTTTGCAAATTTCAGCTTAGTAAAAATACGAATCTGATTGACTGCACCACTTTTAGGACTGTCACACTCATGCCAAATCTGCAGCCAAAACTTGACCGCAGCCTTTGCATTAATCAAATTGGAGTTTTGGGGCCATCCTTTTACTCGAGATGTACGACGCAATTCAACGCTCGGAACAGCTGAGCTTTTAGCTTTTTTTAAAGCGTGGCATATTTCAGCAAAGTAAAGGTTAAATTGCAGTCTTATTTCACTTTCAGGTAAGTCAGCATTCCACTGGAGCAGATGAAATGGAACCTTAATTTTTCCGAGGACTTCGTCACACATTCGTTGGAATAAAGGGCGGGAGACCTTTTTCCAGTGACTCACGAGCTTCGGTTTAGGTTTCGGCGGGTATGCATTCACAGTACATGGGATAGTGACAAACAGGGACAGATGGTCTGAGTATATTCCGTCAAGTCCTACCTGTGCGGTAGGCAGCTCAACATTATAACTAATAGCGTGCTCGATGTTAGACACAGACTGAGAGATACTTATAAAAGAATATTGCTTGTTTTTCGTGGCTAGCTTGAATCCATTAGGAAGTGAACATAGAAGCACTTGGGCAAGACAGTTGCTGCTGTCTTCAGTTTTACAGTTAAAGTCCCCCAAAATCACTAATGGTAAGCCGTCCCTTAGTACTTTCTTTATTGAGTTTCCGATTTTTTTGCAAGCGATAGCAAACTTTTGCTCCGAAACGATATTATTGTAATTAGTAGGCAAGTAAACATTGGCTACAATGAAATCCCCACACTTAATAAGCTGGAAGTGTTCACTTTGCTGGAGACAGGCAGGGGGAGGGGACCACAATTGAATATTATAGCAAGCCCTCCTGAAGTACGTCCGTGGTTGCCGGATTTGCGTGCTGGCAGTATAATATAATGATAATCTGGAGAAAATTTGACACCGGAGAAAGTTGACACTGGCTTCCGTGAGAAAATGTTCTTGGAGGCAAATAAGGCCATATTTCGTGGGTAGATCACTAAGAAATGGCAATTTGTCTAGCACTTTACCATTCATATTCTAACAGTACACCTTGCAACCCATCATGATACAGGAGGCATAGACAGCTGTGCTTGATTAAATGAGCATGAGGCGTGGTAGTAATTGTGCTTTTTTAAAGCTGCAATTTAATCACTTTTGGGGCCGTTTACACGGGAAAACTCTTGAAGACATATGATCAGTGCCGCCACAGTGTGAGCACTTTTCTTGTTGATTGCAGTTGGCAGCGATATGACCATCATTGTAACATTTAAAGTAGCGGTGGGGCAGGAAACGGAACTCCTCAAACCTGAATAGCTCAAGGTAGATATTAAGGGGATTGGCAATAGCAATGTCCAGATCAGCACGACTCGGGATATGAGGGGGTTTACCCCCTAGTCAATATCTTGCTCTTTACGCTAAAGCTTTTTTTAGTACTATCAAAAGAGCCATCTATTCTAATTAAACAGCCTTTGTGATTCAGGGATTTGTGATTCGAACAAAATTTGAACTTTAGCGTAAAGAGCGAGGTATTGACTAGGGGGTGAACCCCCTCATATACGTAATAATTTCTATTCGTTTTAAGTTTTAATGTTGTTCCTTACTTTCAGTTGAAAAAACTTGTTTTTTTTTTATTTAATACAATGAAAGGTGATTGAGTGTTGGTGTTAGTGAAATCGGTTCAATGGTCTGATGACCGTTGTGCTGACCTTTTTTTGCTAAGAACTCTGATAAGTATATAGCAGCAGTAATTGATAGTAGAAACTAATGTAAGGGTTGGAAAAAGGAATATTTACTCAGGCTCAGTGTCTGAATTTGAAAGGGTGGTAAATTTGCAAATTTTAAAGAAACAAAGAAATAATGCATATGCACTTTTAGAACTGATGTACAAATCTTAAACAAAAAAACACTTTCTGCTAAACTACTTGTCAAATTATTTTTTCTTAAGCAAAAGTAGGTCCAGGAAAAAAATACTGAAACATTAGCCAGAAAAATATATAGACATATATCAAGGGTGTTTAGCCCATAAATCAAGCACTTCAAGGCTAAGACATACAAGCGAAGATCAATCCTTGTTAATAGTAAGCAAAACTATGAAAAGAGGAATTTTAATGATAATAAACACTTACAGAAGTCCTCTTTTCATAGTAATTAATTAAAAACTTTTTCCACAAAATAAGTTTTTCAAAGAAAAGTAAAGAACTCCATTAAACAAAAAATGAGCAAAAATAAAATCAAATAATCTACCAAGTGTGAAACTACCACAAATCAGCATCGATAAATAAATGAAACCCAAAACGAACAGAAATTACAATAAATAACCGAGTCAAACTCAAAACGAGCAGAAATTAATATAAGTTGGGCTAAAAACCCCTATGCCTTCCCAAGGCCAGAACATAATTTGCACTTCTGTTCGTTTTGGGTTTCATTTATTTATCGATGCTGATTTGTGGTAGTTTCACGCTTGGTAGATTATTTGATTTTATTTTAGCTCATTTTTTGTTTAATGGAGTTCTTTACTTTTATTTGAAAAACTTTCGACTATTAAAAGGGCATCAGCCCTTTCTATTTTCAATCGAATGAGCCCTTTTCGAAGTTCCTACGACAACTCTTTCGATACGAAGTGCCCTGGTCTAAACAACAACAACAACAGCAAAAAATAATACATTACACCACATCGATGTTTACTATAAAAATGTCAAGCCTTCCAATCACTTTCGACTATTAAAAAGGGCACCAGGCCTTTCGATTTCCAATCAAAAGAGCCCTTTTTGAGTTTCTACGACAACGCTTTCTACAAACACCTTATATGCCCCCAGGGCATAAATTACAACCCTTACCCTAAGGGCTGTTAGGGTGGTTGTCAGCCTCTAAGACAGAATTTCCAGAACTTTCAACTACGTTCAATAAAATGGTTATCTCAAAATTTTGATTGGATGTGTTTGGGGAAATGGATGGCGTGAGGGGGGCGTTAGTCACTCTCCAATCCCTTTCAGTTGTTAAAAAAGGTACTAGCCCTTTCAATTTCCAATCAAATGTGCCCTTTTGAAGTTTCTACAACAACGCTTTCAATAAAAACCTCATATGCCCCAAGAGCATATAAAGTTTAACTTAAAACCCTTGCCCTGAGGGCTGGGGGGATGTCATTCTCAAAGAACTAATTTTTAGAACTTTCTACTACGTTGAACAAAATGGATATTGGAAAATTTTGATTGGAGGTGTTCGGAGGAATGCTGGGCATGAGAGGGGGGTTAGTTACCCTCCAATCACTTTCGTCTATTAAAAAGGGCACTAGCCCTCTCAATTTCCAATTGAATGAGCCCCTTTTGAAGTTTTTACGACAACTCCATCTATAAAAACCTTATATGCCCCCAGGGCATGACTTACAACCTTTGCCCTGGGGGCTCTGGGGGGTTTTTCGTCCTAAAATACATAATTTCCAGAACTTTCAACTACGTTGAATAAAATAGATATCTCTAAACTTTGATTGAATGTTTTTGGGAAATGGTGGGCGTGAGAGGGGGGCTAATTACTCTCTACTCATTTTCGACTATTAAAAAGGGCAATTTCTATTTCCAATCAAATGAGCCGTTTTTGAAGTTTCTACAACAACTTTCTATATAAACCTTATATGCCCCCAGAGCATAACTTACAACCCTTGCACTGAGGGTTCTGAGGGGGTTATCATCCTAAAAGACCTAATTTCCAGAATTTTCAACTACGTTGAACAAAATTGATATCTTAAAATTTTGATTGGATGTGTTTGGGGAAATAGTGGGCGTGAGGGGGGGGGGGGGGTAGTTGCCCTTCAATCACTTTAGACTATTAAAAAGGGCACTAGCCCTTTCAATTTCCAATCGAATGAGCCCTTTTTGAAGTTTCTACAACATCACTTTCTATAAAAACCTTATATGTCCCAGGGCATAACTTACAACCCTTGCCCTGAGGGCTGTGGGGTGGGGGGGGGATGTTTTGTCATCCTTAAAGACCTAATTTTCAAAACTTTCAACTTTGTTGAATAAAATGGCTATCTAAAATTTTGATTGGATGATTTGGGGAAAAGGTGGGAGTGAGATGGGGGTTAGTTTCCCTCAAATCACTTTCAACTATTAAAAAGGGCACTAGCCCTTTGAATTTGCAATTGAATGAGCCTTTTTTGAAGTTTCTACGACAACGCTTTCTATAAAAATCTTATATGCCCCCAGGGCATAACTTATAACCCTTGCCATGAATACTGTGGGGGAAGTGTCCTGCTCAGAGTTATAATTTCCTGAACTTTTATCTACGTGGAACAAAATGGCTATCTCAAAATTTTGATTGGATGTTTTTGGGGAAATTTTGGGCGTGTAAGGGAGGTTAGTTGCCTTCCAATCACTTTCGACTATTAAAAAGAGCACTAGTCATTTCAATTTCCAATCGAATGAGCCCTTTTTGAAGTTTCTACGACAACGCGTTCCATAAAAAACCTTATATGCCCCCAGGGTATAACTTACAATTGTTGCCTTGAGGGCTGTGCGGGGGGGGGGGGGTGTCATCCTCAAAACCTAATTTCAAGAACTTAAAGCTACGTTAAATAAAATGGCCATCTCAAAATTTTGATTGGATGTGTTTATTGAAAAGGTGGGCGTGAGAGGGGGGTTAGTTGCTTTCCAATCACTGTCGATTATTAAAAAGAGCATTGGCCCTTTGAATTTCCAATCGAATGAGCCTTTTTTAAAGTTTCTACGACAACGCTTTCTATAAAAACCTTATATGCCCCCAGGGCATATTTCTCAACCCTTCTACGACAACTTCTTCGATACGAAGTGCCCTAGTCTAAAGGAAAAAAAATAATAAATGATACATTGTGCTAACATCGTTCTTATGTGCCCCAGGGCATAACTTAAAACCCTTGCCCTGAGGGTTGTGGGGGAGTGTCCTCTTCAAAACATCATTTCTATCTGGAAATCAACCTGGTATTAGTTCAACCTGGTCTATCTGGTGTTAGTTGCCGTCCAATTACTTTCGACTATGAAAAAGGGCACTAGCCACTCCAATTTCAAATCGAAAGAGCCCTCTTCTAAGTTTCTACGACAACTCCTTCGATACGAAGTGCCCTGGTATGAAAGAAAAATAATAATAGTAATAATACATTGTACCAACATCGTTCTTTACTTAGGCAGCGTGATTGCGCTGCCTGTGATATATAAATTCAGCATATATAAATACATAAAACTCTAAAGTTTAACTTTAAAGTTTACCAAAGAAAGGCTTCATCCCATATTCTTTTGCATTACTTAATATAAAAGGGAAACATAAAGAGGGGAGGAGATGGTTAACATTAAGGAGGAGGAGGTTACAATAAGAGGGGAAAAGAAATGTGACTTCACAGAAAATTACAACATGAAACTCAATGATCAGAAAACCTTACAATAGGGGTCTCAAGCAGTTACAATAGAGGGTTAAAGAGGTTACAATAGAGGTTTTATCTCTGAGAGTGTGAAATTTTATATTCCTTCTAGAAAATGAATTTTTTGAAGATCCCAAATTAAAAAATTTGATTATGATGACCTTCAAAATCATTTTCTTTGCTTTAGCCTCCGCCCCCTACTACTCCCCACTAATAAAATTGAAGGGATACAGTTTTTCCGGGAATATTAACATTCCCGGGAATATAAATTGTTCAATTAAGTGGGCACAATTAAGTGAGCTCCAGATCAAACAGTTTTTGGTAACGAACGAAGTTAAAGAGCCAGCGTTTGTCAACAGAAACCGAAACTCAAGAAAAACTTTCAATTATTTTAAAATAATTTTCTTTTTTGCTAATTATAAACAGACAAAACTTATTAATTTTGTAAACATAAACGTATTTTCTGGGAAGAAAAAGCACATATGTGTGTATTTTATCCCAAGGATGCTTTTATTGAACAAGCAATCATAAGTTACCGACAAGGGGGATATTTGAACAAAAGTTTGAAGATTTAGAGTTATTTTGATTATATCGGGTTTGAGAGCGTTTTTGATTATAGCTATTTTGATTTTCTTTATTATATCGGGAAAAACAACACTGCCAACCCAAATAGGGCTGAAAAGGTATCGAGCAAACATTCTAAGATGGCCGATCAGTTTTACCCAGTGAAACGATATTTATGCAGCCTTTGCGTTTCAGAACCATACTGGCGTGTGATTTGAAATTAACCCTTAACCTAGATACTACTAATAAGTTTTACTGTTAAAACTGACGTTTATTCAATAAAACTAACGGTTATAAGGTATAAAGGTACAAAAAAGGGTTAAAATGTAGCAGACTTTTCAAGGAGAGGGAGGCAGGTACTAAAGATAAATGTTTAAGATGAATACGAAAGATACTTTAAACAAAGATGGGTTTAACCTCTTTCCTCCTATTATGCTGAAGAATGCATGTATTACCGTGAATTTTTGAAATCTGGTTAATGTCGACATTCATCGGTGAATGTCCCAAATTCCTTTTTCTCTGCTTGGATTCAATTAGCTTTGTGAGTCAGCTTTTTCAGTCTTATGCAATTTATGATGGTAAAAGATAAAGTTGGGTTAGGTTAGATTATGTTACTTTAGGTTAGGTCAGGGTATATTTGGTTATAAGTATTATAAATGGGTTAGAAACCTAAGCTAAGCTAGCCTAACCTAACCAAACCTGATCTAACCTAATGTAACCTCTCATCATCAGGGGGGTCGTTTCGGGGGGGGCAAGGGGGGCAATTGCCACGCCAAATAATATGGAGAAAACTAATATTTAGCCCCTTGAATATCCAGATATGGACCCCTTTTGCCCCCCCCCCCCCAAATAAAAATGCTGAAGCTACTCCCCTGGTCAGGGGGGGGGGGGCAGGTACTAATGATAAATGTTTAAGATGAATATGGAAAATATTTTAAATAAAGATGGGTTTAACCCCTTTCCTCCTATTATGCTGAAGAATGCATGTATTACCGTGAGTGTCTGAAATCTGGTTAATGTCTGAATTCACCGGCGAATGTCCGAAATTCTTTTTTCTCTGCTAGGATGCAATTAGCTTTGCGAGTCAGCTTTTTTAGTCTTATGCAATTTGTGATGGTAAAACTTAAAGTTGGGGTAGATTCTGTTAGTTTAGGTTTGGTTATATTTGGTTATAAATAGCATAAATGGGTTAGAAACCTAAGCTAGCCTAACCTAACCAAACCTGATCTAACCCAAATTAACCTGTCATCATCAGGGGTGTCGTTTCGAGGAGGGAAGGCAAGGGAGGGGGGGGCACATTCCCCCCCCCCCAATAATTTGGAGAAAACTAATATATAGCCCACGCCCCTTGGCTATCCAGATATAGACCCCTCTTGCCCCCCTAATAAAAATGCTGGAGCAAACCTTGCATTTAACTGAAAAAGTTGACTGGAAAAACTAACTAAATCCAAGGAAAAACAAAGCTATTTTGGTAATTGGACGGTGAATGTTGACATTCACCAGTTTTGGACATTCATGGTAACATATGTAGAGGCTATGGATAAATATAAAATAAAATATGTAAAAGTAGTGTGACTAAAGGTTTAGATCGCTTGTATAGAGTAAAGGATTTCAGTCCTACTTATTTAAAATAATTTTATTTTATTTTGGAAAGGAAACATACTTAAATAAACACTTTTCCGAATATTTTATTACACATAAGTTAAAATATGGTGTAAAAGCTGGGCTGAGTAGGAAGGTCGGGGAAAGTTTTCTCATATGTTGGATGACCTGGACTGAGGTATTAAAAAGGAATTGAAAATGAAATATGAAAAGTACCACAATTTTTCAAAAGTCACTTTTCACGAGCGACATTAGAACCTAAGAAAATATTCTACATAAGAAATTAGGCACGGGGGGGGGGGGTTGAATGATATAAAATATAAGTTGGGGAAGAAATGTTATTGTTTTTCAATTGTTTCAATAAAATATAAAGACAGACATTTTTCAATGAAAATACAAAAACTAAATTTATTTTTTAATCTAGGGGGCAAGTGCCTCCCCTACGCTCTCCCTTCAATTGACACCACTAAGTGCCTCAAGAATGGAAAGGTTTATTCTTCCGTAATATAATCTGTTACTGGCTTTATTTTTTGCACTCAAAAACCCTCCGAGTAATTAAATACTAGGGAGACTATATCTTAAAGGGGGGTCATATACAAGATTTCTGTGTTTGCTTTAGTAGTAATGTTGTTTCCCCCTTATATTTGAGACAGAAACTATTTTTTATTTAATTACGGTAAAAGGACAAATATGAAATAGAAATTTATGGCATCTTTGGAACAAAAACAAGAAAGGAAAAGTAAACATTTTTTTTGGTCAAATATTTTCCATCTAGTAATAACAAAAAAAGAAAACACTTTCAAAAGAATGACCTTCTTGTAATATTTTGATATTTTCTCAAATCCTCGACACACTTAAGAAAATGTTTTTTTAAGCCTTTAGGTTTATATTTGTAATCATTAAGCATTTCAGTTTTTATGTCTGTTACAAAACAAGATAAAAAAAACAAGCCTCTGGTTAAGCAAAACAAAATGAAAAAAATTCTTGAATTGAAAAAGTAACGTAGTGACAAGAGATCTGGGGTTTTCGGGAAAATGGCACAAGTAACTCTTGATCTTCTCAAAAAGAGCAACTATGACTCAATGACAATAAAAATTGATATGTTTTTTAAAACACTATTTGTACGCGATAATTTCACTTTAAGAAGCTAATATTTATTTATTCTATTTTCAAAATACAGCAATATTCTGTAAAATAGAAAAAGGGAAGCGTTGGTCTCAGTTTTTTGTAAAAAAAAATTGATTTATAACTCAGCAGCCTTGCGTGAAAAATGCTTAATCCACCTTTTAGGCGATTTTGAGTGGGTGGCATACTCATGTATAGCATTTCCATTAGAAATTGATTGCTACTAAGACTACTATAATTCATTACATGACCTAAGTCAGTGCAACCCAAAACCAACAATGGCCAATAAGGCTGTGGATTTTTCCTCCTTCAACTCACTCTGTTTAGAGCCATACTCTTTGCTCCTCCCCAAAAAACTTCTTCCTCTATTAAATGTTTCCTTAAGACTTCTTCCCAGTTCATTTCAAGTCATCTTAACTTTCTTTTTGGCTGTACTGGAAGGCCGAAACGTTTGGCCGTAATGTTTTCTTTTTGGCCCCGCTGGAAGGCTAACTTTTTTGGTTGCCTATACTTCATCAGTAAATTGCGACTCAATCATTTACTACTTTGTTCAATTATAACCTTATAAGTAGGATTAAACTGATTTTTCATATACCTTGTTATTAGAATTATGATTGGTTCGACTCTAAACGCCACCAAAGAGTAGTTTTGACGTTGAATCCTCGTTTCTAAGAAAATACTATCATTAGCACTGTACTGTGGTAACTATTAACAAACGATGATATACCTAATTGAATCTTATAAAGAAGTGGCAAGTCTGGGATAGAAATATCGTTTCTCAAGAGTCGCCTTCCGAGTTGTAAGTTGATCGCATCATTTGCTGCTGATATATATATTAAATAGTCAAGTCCATATCCAGGGGGGAGGGGTTACCCAGTTTGAATCCCCCCCGAAATTTTTGACCGAGTCGAAAATTAGTCTAAAAAATACCAGAAGTCTAAAATACCATATTAGTCTAAAACCAGAAAAAAGATGCTATAAAAAAAATCAGGAAAAATCAGGTAACCCCCCCCCCCCTCTCCCCCCCCCCCCCCGAACAAAAATCCTGGATACCTGCTTGCGGATAGTTCTTTGTAACAAACTGTAAGTAAGGAGAGAAGCGGCTCAATAGTAACACGAACTCTAAGAAATGAGAAATTATCTAAATATTTTCATATTAACAGATACATCAAAAGAATCAGCTTATTATGCTGATCCCAAATGTATAAGATTCATCGAGTTTAGTGTTACTAATCAAAAGCTATGAGCTTGAGAAAGTTTGCTTGATTTTCGAAAAGGGGGAGGCAACACAAAGAACTTTTAGAACTTATAGAACTTTTGAAAAAGCTTATTATTCGAATTAAACGGCACTCGTTTTTCAGGAGCCGTTCTAAAATTGGGACAAAATATCGCACTTTAGCGAAAAGAGCGAGGTTTTGAAGATTGGACAATCGCCCTCATATGCGTAAATATTTCTGTTTATTTTAATTTTTGATGTTGCTCCTTCCTTTCAGTTGAAAAAACTTTTATTTTTATTGAATTTTAAATGAATTTGATAAGACACCCTTACAAGCTAATTTTTAAAACGCACAAATGTGGTAAAGTATGTATCAGACACTGCACAAATATATTCTTTAAAGTTATATATATATCACTGCTTCACTGTGTCTCCTAAGTGGACAGCCATGACCCCTATTATTCCAAAAGGTATATAGGATTATCATCACACAGTTCATCTGGGAAATATTGAGCATGTTTATAGAAGTGCCCACTTCTTAGAGCCACAATATCATTCAGTAACAGGGTTTTAGCACATGATTTATCTTTCTTTTTCCATTTTGTTTAAAAGAAAAACACTACAAACATCGACTTTTCTATTTTCTACATCTAAACTGCAGCAAAATCGGTACTACTACGCCCTCATTTAAGTAATGGTGTACCATTTCCAATTAGTCAATTCTTGCTGCACAGGAGGATATGAAGATGGAACTTTGTGGCGTGACGTTGAGGGGCGAGAAGCAGGATGTTGGAGATTAATTAGGATGGTTATTCCCGATTTGGTGGTATTTGTGCGATGGAAAATATTACTTTTGGGTATTTGTGGGATTCGCACTGATTTGACTGGGTGATGTGTGTGTGGAGAGCTGTAGAGTGGAATTTTGACTGAAATTATGAATTACTAGTGCATACTAAGTACTTTTATGCATGCTAAGAACATGAAGGCAGAGATACAAAAAACAAGGCCTGCACAGACAGCCAAAACTAACGTTAAAGACCCATGAGGTCCTGATGGTAGGGCCAGATTAACAGATTCGTTTACGCCTAAAAAACAGTCCGCAGCGTTTTGGCCTAGCTTACGGTTTACTCATGAGATATCGGCTAAGTAGTAAAGTCTTCAGAAAAAGTCTTCATAATGATCTGATTCAGGATTGATTGTGGGTATGGAGAGGCTTTACCATGTTGATAGCCACCTTAAGGAAGCACTGATCAGCAGGGACCCAGTTCCTGGGTGGTCCATAATTGAAAATGGATGCCCTAGCTTAGTATCCATAAATGCAGGCATATGACGAAAAAGACCCGTTGAATTTACACTGTATGGTGCCTTCCGCGTGCATACAGCACTATCAATACAAACATTATCACACAAAAGTTTTGATTTTAAGTTATCAGAGAACACAATCGTCGGAGGGTTCCCTATAGGAGGATAACTTCGTAAGGGCAGAAGATTCAGAATTATGAAAAACGGCCTCTGCTAGGCGGCGGAGAGGAGTGACTTTCCGCCACTACCCATTCAGCTAATAAAACAATGGCTGAGGAACAGTCGGTGAACAAAATTCCCACGAAACAATGTGAAAATGATGGACCACAGAAAAAACAGTTCTACGACACTCCCGGATAGTGATGCGTTAAAGCTACCGGTGAACTTCACAAAAGAGGGTGAGTCGGTAAAACTAAACATCTGATGAAAATAGCGAAGAGGAATCCAAAACATGTGACTTGGTAGGCATGTTCGTTAATACCTGACGTGACAAAGACTTCTATAGTAAAAGAATTCCTACCATATAACCAATATAACCTAGAAATTATGTACCACATTAACCAGATTGAATGACCAAGGCAAAATACAATTGTAAACCAGAAACGGCTGACATACGTCATGATTATAGCTTTGGCCCCAGTGAAAGTTCCAGACGTCGCATTGTTGGATTAATTCTCAATGCAAGGATCGAATCTTTAATGATAGAATAGGACTTAGTCTCTGATATGATAGCAAAGATCTTACTGCAGGAACACTCTTTCATCTTCACTGCAACAGTAGTGCAGGCAACTGCTTGTAACCCCCGTTGACCACCTGAAAGACAATTGCCATCACGAATTACACATATACATTAGCAACTTTTGCAACCAGGACAAGCTTGAGATTAGGAGCGATTTCTATGCAAGAGTAGGACCTCATTCCAGCCCAACAGAGCATGGAAGTATCGGCCCACACGGACGCGAAAAAACAATATGTGGATGATGCAAGATTGCTCCTGTTTGTAATAGAGAACAAGAGACCCCTTGCGAACACTTATTTCCAACAAAAAATGTGAATACGTTCATGTGGAGATCAAGACCCGGGCAAAGAGTTGCAACACTATAAGGATCAGATGGTTTGGACACGTTATACGGCACCCAAGCAATTACCTGACCCACCAGTCTTCCGAAGTAAAGCCGCACTTGCAGTTGAAGAAACATGATGATGGTTAAAGTAAATCTTGGCACGTCGCAATGGAGAAAGACCATGAGCTTTTGGGAGGATTTCAAAATCTCGGACGCATTTGGGATCGTAATTGGAAATCTTCAATCCCCAAATAGTAGATCAAAGACAATGGCAGAATATTATACTGCGTATTCTTGGTGCCAAGTTGAGATGAACAGAATGTGCCTTTTCTCAAGTAGAATTACAAGTTACTAGATGGAGGTAAAGGTTTTATATAGCTCTTATACAGTTAAAAACTGCTTAATCGTTTTCCGTATTTCAAAATCTGATCACGAAATTTTTATTCAGCACTATAGTGTCTCTAGGGAAAAGTCTACTTCACTTCACTTTACTTTCACTTTACTTTATCTACTTAACTTTTATGATATTTTTTTCCGTTTTTTCCCAATTTTGTTCCTTTTGTATACATTTTCAAAAGTCAATAATGTCTCCAATTGGGCATTTGGTTTGTCTTCTTCCCAGGGAGCTCCAGTAGTAATTTAGCCTAATGTTTGTTAATGCACATAATTATTCCAAATTCTCCAATAGAGCATACCATTCAAAAACCCCAAAAATTGAAATAGTAAGCTGTAAGTAAGGAGCGACCTGGCTCAATAGTAACCGAAACTCTAAAAAACGGAATTTTGATACCAATAGATACATCAGATTGTTATGCTGGTTTCAAATATATAAGTTTCATCAAGGTTAGTCTTACCCATCAGAAGTTACGCACCGGAGAAAATTTGCCTTATTTTCAAAAAAGGGGGAAACAACCCCTAAAAGTCATAGAACTCTAATGAAAATCACACCATCAGATTCAGCGTATCAGAGAACCCTACTATAGAAGTTTCAAGCTCTTATTTGCAAAAATGTGGAGTTTTGCATTTTTTGCCAGAAGAATGATCACGGATGCGTGTTTATTATTATTATTATTATTTTTTTTTCCCAGGGGTGATGGTATCGATCCAGTAGTCCTAGAATATCGTGAGAGGGCTCATGGAACGGAAACTAAAAGTTCTAGTGCCATTTTTAAGTGACCAAAAAAATTGGAGGGCAACTTGGCCCCCTCCCACGCTCATTTTTTCCCGAAGTCTTCCTATCAAAATTTTGAGATAGCCATTTTGTTCAGCAGAGTCAAAAACCTGATTAATATGTCTTTGAGGATGACTTAATCCCCACAGTTCCTGGGGGAAGGGCTGCAAGTTATAAACTTTGCCCACTGTTTACATATAGTATTGGTTATTGGGAAGTATACAGGTGTTTTCAGGAGGAATTTTTTTTAGTGGGGGGTCGGGGTTGGAGTAGGGGTTACGGGGAGAATCTTTTTATGGAGGATATTTCCTTGGGGGAAGGAACATTTCCATGAAGAGCGCCAGATTTCCCAGCAATATTTAAAAAACGATCAGAAATCAAACAGTTCGCGGTAACGAACTGTAAGTAAGGAGCGACACGGCTCAATGATAACCGAAACTCTAAAAATGGAATTTTGATATAAATAGATAGATAAATCAAAAGAATCAGATTTTAATGCAGATTTCAAATATATAATATTCATCAAGTTTATTTTTGCCCATAAAAAGTTAAAGAAAATTTGGCTGATTTTAGAAAAAAGGATTTGAACCTTAATGAAAATCGGCTGATTTTAGAACCTTAATGAAAATCAAACCATCATATTCAGCGTATCAGAGAACCCTTTAGCGTAAAGAGCGAGGCGTTGAGGAAGGGACAGCCCTTTCATATACGGAATAATTTCTGTTCGTTTTAAGTTTTAATGTCGCTCCTTACTTTAAGTTAAAAAAACTTGTTTTTTTTAATCTGCTCCCCCCCCTGGCAAGTTGCGACACCTAAATTTTAGTTAAAGGACCCCTTTTTTGGGTCGTCCTAAACACGATAATATGCGTTGGGATCTATTTTGATATTGCTAGTATTATATGCAGTTGTGTTTTGTTAGTATTAAATAGAGATCTCTATGTTGTTTTTTTAGTGACCCATTTGTTAATAAAAAATAACACAACTATATATAACTGGGACAATTTTTGAAAGGGACACGAGCTTTTTAGTAGTGGTCCAGGAACAATGGACTATTGCAAATAAAATCCATGATAGATGACAGAAGTAAATCACTTCCTAATATATAATGCAGCTATATCCACTGTATATATAATTAGGCAGTAAGTTTACCGCAGATGATTTCTGGATTTTCATTCTCGATGCGAACAAAAGGCTCCTCCCACTTATTCATGCATTAGCGGACTAGTGTGTATGCGTCAATCAATGAGAAATGGTTCGAAATTGTATTATTCGTAACTGCGAAAGCAGAAAAAAACTTGGTGGGCCGGCCAAGTGGTTTGC
>CM051271.1:44910425-45030425 GCA_027921565.1 Artemia sinica
TTGAAAGGGCTAGTGTCATTTTTAATAGTTGAAAGTGATTGGAGAGTGACTAACGCTCTTCTCACGCCCACCATTTCCTCAAACACATCCAATAAAAATTTTGAGATAGCCATTTTGTTTAACGTAGTTGAAAGTTCTGGAAATTAGGTCTTAGAGGATGACAACCACCCTAACAGCCCTTAAAGTAAGGGTTGTAAATTATGCCCTGGGGGCATATAAGGTGTTTATAGAAAGCGTTGTCATTTCAAAAAGGGCTCATTCGATTAGAAAGCGAAAGGCCTAGTGCCCTTTTTAATAGTCAAAAGTGATTAGAAGGCTTGACGTTTTTTACAGTAAAGATTGATGTGGGTATAATGTATCATTTTTGTTGTTGTTGTTGTTTAGACCTGAGCACTTCCTATCGAAGGAATTGTCGTGGGAACTTTGAAAAGGGCTCATTCGATTGAAAATAGAAAGGGCTGATGCCCTTTTTAATAGTCGAAAGTGATTGCTGGGCAACCAATCCCCCTCCCATGCCCACCCTCCCATTTGTCCATTATGTTTAAAAACTAAATGTTGCCTTAAGATTAAATCAAAATGCACTGTGTTAATGCTAATTCCCAATAAGGCATCTCAGCAGTATCCCAAGAAGGACTGAGGGTATTATGTTCAAACTTTCGGGGCTACTTCTGCTCAAATCAAAATTTAACCAAATCAAAATAGCGTAAGTGTATCCAAGCTATCAAAGAAAGTAAACAGATTTTTTTGCGAATGATATCAAGTTTTCCATTTCAGGTCAACTAGAGGAGGCATGAAACTAAATTAAGCACGACTATTTGTGTCCAGATTTTTAAGAGAGTATATGTTGTTAAAAATTGCTGAAAATTTTTCTCCAGCATAAAAATAACAGGTCAAACTATAAATTCTTAAAAAAACGAGAAGATTTAAAGTATCATTTTCTTTTTCCCTGAAAAGACTATGTCAATATAAAACGAACAGAAATTAATTAAAAAACTTTTGCCACAAAATAAGTTTTTCAAAGAAAAGTAAAGAACTCCATTAAACAAAAAATGAGCAAAAATAAAATCAAATAATCTACAAAACGTGAAACTACCACAAATCAGTATCGATAAATAAATGAAACCCAAAACGAACAGAAATTACAATAAATAAGCGAGTCAAACTTACAACGAGCAGAAATTAACATAAGTTGGGCTCAAAACCCCTATGCCTTCTCAAGGCCAGAACAAAATTTGCACTTTACTGAAAAAAATACAAATGAACGTGCATTGTCAGTTTAATATGCATATACTGATATTTAGCTATCAAAATGTTAATATTATTTGATTTATTAAAGTTATAAAAATAAAAACATGCAAAAGTGATGTACTTTCCTTAGAAGATTTGTGTAATTTAAATGTACTTTGAACAATTTTGGGTAGTGCAAAAATAAAAGAAACAGAATCTTTTAGAGACGGAGGGGGAGGCTTCGAATCTTTGTCACCATCTTTAAAGTCTGAAATTTAGGTCCATTGCATAGACCTCTTGATATAAATTCACTTTAGTGAAAAAACAAAACATTTTAAATGTTTCCTCTTTTTAACTTTAATAAATACAAAATTATTAAGACTTTATATATATACTCAACTATATATATATATATATATAAATATATATAAATATATATATATATATATATATATATATATATATATATATATATATATATATATATATATATATATATATATATATATATATATATATATATATATATATATATTATATATATATATATATATATATATATATATATATATATATATATATATATATATATATATATATATATATATATATATATATATATATATATTATCCATGGGTGCCCATAAGCTGAATTCCAGGGGGGGCAAACCTCGTCTAATTGGTACTTTTAATGCTATATAATAGAAATCTCAGAAAAAAATATAAAAATAAGGCAGCATCATTCAGCCAGGGGGGGGGGGGTGAGCGCCATGTCTTAATCTTTAAAAATGTCCTAATGAGCAATGTCCTAATCTTTAAAAATGTTTAAAAACAGTTTTAAGCTAAACGTGGGCTTCTCTAAGAAAATATTAGTCTGGACTCAAATCAGATTCAAATTCCAATTTAATTGTTTTCAATGGTGAGAGCAGAAATTCTTGCTGACCTGCAGTTAACTGGGTTTGAGTAGGATTGTTTTTTTGTTCAAGTCCAAGCGACGCTTTTCCTTTTGAGGAACTTCATATCAAAGCTTTAGCTATTTACTCAAAGCTTTTAACTATTTCTATAAATGAAAAAAGAAGCTCAATGCATCTTGGAAAAAAAAACAACAACAGAAAATTGTAACCCTGAAGTAAAATCGACTAAGCTTATCGATGGAACCTGCTTAGTTCGATAATATCTCAAAAATATCTAAAAAAATATAACAAAAATAATATGATTACAAAATAATATGACAAAAATATCTCAAAACATAAATTTTCACAGCCGGATTCCACTTAACTCATGGTGATTATATTATTTTTTTGTATCAGTCTGATGTATAACCTTTCCTTTATTGCTTCTCTAATTTCTTTCCATTTTCTATTTTTCTTCTTTTGTACACAGAGGGGAGTTTCCTGTTGTATCCTCATTTTAGAATAAATATTTAATATTCAGCGGATTCTTCATTCCCTCAATGGAATTGCTAAGGAGCATGAGAATTCTTTCACAAAAAAAGCTTCGAAGTTTGTGAAGGCTGACAGTTTCAGATGCACTTAACAAAAAAAATTAAAGCAGTCTTTTCAAAGAAAGTAGAGTCTATGTGAAATTAAATAGAAAAAACAAGTTTTTTCAACTGAAAGTAAGGAGTAATATTAAAACTCTAAACAAATAGAAATTATTATCTATATGAAAGGGCTTGCCCCCTCCTCAACACCTCACTCTTTGCGCTAAAGTTTTTTTTAGTACTTTTAAAAAAGCGTCTTATTGTTGTAATTAAACGGCCCTTGTGTTTCAGGAGTCATTTTTAAAGAATTGGGACAAAATTCAAACTTTGGCATAAAGAGCGAGGTGTTGGTGATGGGGCAACCCCCTATTTACACTGATCCCTTAGATGCTTGTTATATTCTAAATTAGCCGTTTCAAAGATTACAAAAGGGTGTTATCTCTGGTAGTAGTGTTTCCAAAACATAGAAAATGTTTCAGCTATGTAAATTCAACAGCTCAATGCCATTTCGGCTCAGATAGAACACTTTTTGATTTAATATAATATTTACAAGGCAATTTTGCAGCTAAAAGTTGACGGCTTGCAGAGTCGTCCCTTAAAGATAACAATTTTCACAGTATTGTGAATAAACTGCAAAGTTGAAAGTTCTCGCAACGCAATGTCTCCTTAAAAAAGAAACTTCTAAATCATCTTTACAAAACAGCCCACAGAATTTTATGACTGATACTGAAATTTTATCCGAAGTTCGTTTCAGATATAGTGAGTCAGTCAATGAGTCAGTGGTATTGCTAGATTATTGATCGTAACCGTGCCGGAAATTGCCACTCTATCCAAAGGGCTATCGATACTTATGGTTAGTTTGCCCAGACAGGAACCAAGAGCACTCGACCCTGTTGACGATTGAAAATGTTCTATCCCTAAAACAAGTTTTAAGTATGTGTTATGCAACTTGGTTCCAATTTACTACAACGTGTTGTAAATTGGAACTGCTTTCAAAGCACTGAAGGTTATTCAAAGCTACCTGACATTCTAACAGTTTTGGCGCATTTTCCAAAAAGGGTTTGCTAAGCTGGTCTGAAAGGGAGGGTCAGAAGGGCAACGTATGTTCAATTATGCTTAGATCTTCCTTATCTAAAATATTTTGCTGATCCTCCCTTTGAGAACAGCTTAGCAAACGATTTTCGGTATTTGTAACAGACGTGTGAAAATGCCAGATAGGACTTTAATAGACGGACAGCGACAGTATATCGTTCAACAAACCCCATAGAGGTTTGTTACAGTACACAAACCATGTAGCTGTAAATATGCACAATATATAAATGTTTGCTGAATGGTATATATCGGCTGAATTACTCTTTAAAGAAACTTGTATAGAGCATTTTTGCCTCTGGTAGACCTTCTAATCTATTCTCAGCTTTTGGTTCACATACATTTTTATATCCCACACCATTTTTTTGTGCTTTAGACTATTCTTCGAAATTCGAAATTCAGTTGTAGTGAGTCAGCAATGTTCTTCAGTCATTAATTGATCTTTAATTATTTTTTACCCCTGCACCAACTTGTTTCGCCATTAAATGGTCTAGAGCTTATACCGAGACAGTGTTTTCCCTACGAAGAGTAGCACATCCTGAATTATCATGTTTTGGTAAATCCAAAGATTTCAAGTTTTTCTCATTCTATATTCATATTAATAGTCCTATGCTGAAAGTATTTATGAAATTAAAAAAAAATGTAAGGGCGATTGTCTTTTAAACTATTTGTATTGTGTTAAGCAACTGCACATTAATTAGCTCTTCAATTCTTGAGATAAAGCGAAAAATACGCTTTATTCCATTTGAATCGCTCTTCCCTTATTGTTCTTAAAGCATTGAAAATAAAATGTCAAACTTAAACGCAAACAATGGGATATTAAAAATGCCCACCTCGTATACAGAAGGATTTCTGTTTATTATAATTTTAAGTTTTGCACTTTATTGTTATTTAAAAAACTCTTTTCCCTATTTTATTCCAAGTGTTTCTGAAGCACAAATTTTTGTAATGTATTACACACATAAAAAAAGCTTCCCTTTTCCTAGTTGGAGTAGTAAAGAACAAACCACAGGGAATCAGGGACCGGAGTCATTAAAAATTTGACATCATGCCCCTGAGTCAGAGCTTTTCAAATGATGCCTGTGCTATATAAACCTTGCCACAAGATACGTGTAGCATTATCTTGGGCAGAAAGCGGCAGTTTTTGCCAAAAAATAACATTTGATTTTAATATTATCTTTTGTTAATAGCAAAAGGTACTAGATATAGCAATTTATTTTCAATTGGTCCTTAAGCACCCTTCTGTGATCTTTTAGAAGCCCGTAGTGGCGACAAAAAAAAAGAAAAAAAGGAGACATATTGCTGCTCCCTATGTGCAAAAGAGATTATTCTTGTTGCTCAAGATGGGGGACTGTAATTATCTTATATGGGTTTTTAGGCTATGATAATTCCAATAGTGCAGTTTCCATTTTGATCCGACACCATTTTTTTGTGGTTTAGGCAATTCTTCGAAATTCCTACAAACTTGTTTTCGAAGCTAGCTTTTGTCATTAAAATTAATCGTAGAAATAGTTACCATTCCTTAATCAACTTCCAGTGGTGATTCTTCCTTACTTGACATATATTTCCAAAATGCGTTTCTAAATTTTCAGTTGAGCCTTCTATGCGATAGGGTTCATTTTTTAATACGATGCTTAAAAGAAGGCAACCATGATAGTTTATTTTACAATTACTATTAATGCATAAATTACCGTAAATGCATAAATTACCGTAAATGCATAAATAAATGCATAAAACAATTACCAGGCTTTATGCATTTTACGGTTCTACTTAGATCGGTGACTTAAGCTTCTCAACATGCCAATAGTCTTTTTTGTTCTTTCTTTTTACAGCTTGGATAAAGATGTCGAATTGAATTCCAGTTTTCAATCTATGAGTAACTTAATCCCATAGCCACGCCAAAAGTATGTTTGCTTTTCACCACACTATCAAAGAGACATTAGAATCTAAGACAAGTTTTCTAGTGGACAAAAAGTCCACTCTCCATACGTACGACATCCGACAAAGTGACTCTCATAACAGTTGTCGGGCCATAACTAATTGATCGTTTTTATTATTTACAGGGGAGTTAAGGTACGGAATAATTTGGATGATGAGAAAAATTCTATTAATTTGGTACATTTTACAATAAACATTAGATATATATTATAATCCAATTATGAGCTTTAGTTTTTATTGCGTTCATTTGAAGCTAATCATTTTTTTTGCGTGTATTTAAGAATAAGTTTCGCATGTGGACTGCAGCTGCAGTGAAGAACTTTTTCTCTGTCTATTTCTTTCTTTTTGTGTTTTTCAACCCATAAACAACTTTTACTTCTTTTGTAAATTATTTATTACATTGCAGGTTTGATTTAGATAAAATGATTTCACAACAACAACCACCAGGCAACAGTGTTATTTAAATGTCTTCTGGTTTGTACAGGAGTTTTCATCTAAGTATTTTTGAGCTTGTTGATTATAAATCTCATGCTACCGTTGTATTCAAGATTCCAAAATCAAAACATAGTTTTGATGGTGCAGTTTTTAGAAGTGTATATTTATATATAGTTACCAAAACAAATTTGGCTCCCTTATTGGTATTTTTTGCCCCTCCGACCCTATAATTAGATCATTTTTTGACAATCTGGGGGCATGTCCCTAAAACCATCCCCTGGATTCGCCTCTGAAGGTGTCAATGTCCACAAACATCGTATTTATAAACATACACTTCATAGATGCATTTACAGCATACGAGGTCATAGTACTTGTCGTGAAGGCCATTTGCATGAGGATTTAAGTCTTTACATAAGAAGGCCTAGGTTTATACTTAATCCACTTCATGTTATTTGTTACCTATGAAATTTCAGAAGGCCACTACATTGTTTTTGTTTAGCTTTGCAAAAGGCATCTAGCCCTACTACTACTAATGCCCAACTACTACCATCCGACTAATGACCTCTCCTTCCAGGACATTAAATATTATGGTTGGTCCTACCACGAATATTATCACAGTCATTTCTCACATTATGATAATTTTCTCTAAGACAATTTTTGCTGTTCATTCCTACAAGTCCATTTTAACTTGACTATTCCCACCACGGATAGCCCTATTGCAAAGAAGCCGGACTGCCCCCTACTCTAAACACTCTTGCCAAGAACGCTCTTACTACTACGTATCTAACCAGAACTCATCTTAACACAAATAATCGATTACTAAGCCAACTACTCCTACCATGGCTGCCCCTACCACTCCCCAACTCCCTTCCTGGACATACATACCCCCAAAACAATTACCCCTTTACTGGCTATTCCTACTAAAACTGCTCCTACTGCAACTATTAGTTACAGCAGTAGGTGCTTATGTATTATGCCAAACACACTCAAGAAGTGAAGTTAGGTTGATTATAATGAAATATACCAAAAGATGATGAAAATATAATACTTTATGCTATTATGCTTATATTATGCTTATATTATTATATAAAATATAATTTTATATGATAACATAAGCTATATATTTGCACATTAGGGGATGGGGGACGGAAGTAAAATAATCTAAACTTACCCTCACTCACTCCCCAATTTGTAAATAATATAGCCCGAATTATGCAAGTCCAATGCATTCTGTCACCTGTAGTTTGTCTTTGTCGCTATGAAACCGGTATATCAGATCTTACATTCAGCAAACTTTTCGTCTGTGTTTGGTATAATACATAAGTACCCAGCAGTATTACTGCTTCTTCTGCTGCTATCCAAACAACCAAGCCTTCTACTACCACTACACTGAGACTGAATACTCAGATTGAGCAACTGCCTTCACTTAACCAACCAGAACAATTCCTACCATTACAACTCCTGCGACAACTACTCCTGTCTCAATCGCTTTTGCTGCAACTGCTTTTAAAGTAGCTGCTGTTTTGGTAGCTGCTAATACCACGCCAACTCGCGACATGACTTCTCGTATCATGACTATTGTTACTCAACTTATCTACCAACCTTACTACTTTCGATGTGTACAAAATTATGTCAGTTAAAAAATAAAAGAAAACTATTTGAAAGAAAAAAGATTTTTACTGAAACATAAGGAAAAGAAATTAAATTTTCATAACAAACACATACCAACCTACTTTGAGCTAAAAAATTGAAAATAATGAACAATGATAAACTGAAACCTAAACCAAAAATCAAAATTAAACAATGGAGTCAAAAATTATACAAGTAGAAACACCTGTCGGTCTAGGGCAAAATCATGAGAGGGGCGGGGCAATGTGACAAGGGTGCCCAAAATTGAACAATTTGATGAGTTTATTTTAAAAAAGGAGTTTAAAAAATAACGGAATGAGGACGCCAAGAAAATATTAGGGGGGGTCTTCTATTATAAAATAACAAGTCAAATTCCTTACCAAACTTAAGGAATAATAAATATTTGCAAAATTAGTATATTTTTAAAAATCACTCAGTTTTACAAATTTAGTATACATTTAATCTTATGAATGTTGTCTTTTTTTTCTGAAGCAATTCTATTCAAATGAAAAGACTAAACAAGTTGTCTTAACACAACTTTCAATTTCAGCAATCTATTTAGTTTTCAGTGAAGCACCAATGATACTTCTGTCTTTTGCAGGGTTAATGGGCGAATCGCAAGACAACACTTATTTGTTCTAATTATGCTTCAGTTCAAAATATAATGCTGTTTGTTTGCTGTCAGTTTTACAAATCTAGTATACATTTAATCTTATGAATGTTGTCCTTTTTTCTGAAGCAATTCTATTCAAATGAAAAGCATAAACAAGTTGTCTTAACACAACTTTCAATTTTCAATCAAAACTTTCAACTTTCAATCAAAATATAATGCTGTTTGTTTTAGGTGTGGCATCTTACACAAATTATTTTTACTCGTTTGTTTTTAATCTCCACTTAAATTTCCACTTAACAAAACCATCAGATTTAATTTTTCTTCTTTTTGGTACCAAAAACTTTCAAAATGAGTTTTAGTAGACTGTTAGCTCAGCTTTCTTTATTCCAGCTTTCTTTCTTTATTTTAACAAAGAAAGCCCAGCTTTCTTTATTCAACGCTGTAACTACATTGTTACGGGCGACTATAGCTAGTACTCTACCTTCAGTAATATTTACGTAATAATCTCTACCTCTCTCTTTGAATGACGATTAAATGAACAAAAACAAGTGTTTTTTTTAACTGAAAGTAAGGATTGACGTTAAAACTTAAAACGAACAGAAATTATTCCGTATATGAAAGGGGCTGTCCCCTCCTCAACGCCTCGCTCTTTAAGCTAAAGTTTTTATTTTTTTAAAAAAATAGAGTTGTGAGAAAGTCAAACTTTAGCGTAAAGAGCGAAGCGTTGAGGAGGGGCAGCCCCTTTTATATACGGAATAATTTCTGTTCGTTTTAAGTTTTAACGTCAATCCTTACTTTCAGTTAAAAAAAATTGTTTTTTTTGTTTAATTTTTGAACGTTTTTGAATTAATACAAGTTTTGATTTTGGCTCACCGTACATGAATAATTAAAACAAAATTTGCATATTACTTTTACTTTTATTTGGTTAAATGGCTTTCTCGAAACTTGTTTAATTTTATTTACGAACGTTTTTATTAGTAATAAATATACATAACTTACGAATTAACTTACGTAACGAACTTCTATATTCATACATTTTTTAATACGCATATTAGGGGTTCTCCCCCTAGTCAATACCTTACTCTTTAAGCTGAAGTCCGAATTTTGTTTTAATTCTTTAAAAGTGACCCCTTAATCACAAATGCCTTTAATTAGAATAAATAGCTCTTATGAAAGAACTAAAAAATCTTTGGCTTAAAGAGCGAGGTATTGACTAGGGGGCGAACCCAATCATATACGTAATATTTTTTGTTCGTTTTAAGTTTTGATGTTGCTCCTTACTTTCAATTGAAAACTTTTTTTTTTAATATTTAATTTCTGATCTTTTTTAAATAATGCTGAGAAATCCGGCGCCCCCTTCTTAGCAATATCCCTTTCCCCATGACAAATTCCTTCATGGAAAGATCCTCCCACATAACCCCCGACCCCCTCCCCCACTACCAGAAAAAAATCCCCCTGAAAACGTCTGTACACTACCCAATAATCACTGCTATATGTTAACATTGAGTAAAGTTAATCACTTTCAGCCCTCCCCCCGGGGACTTCGGGGGATTAAGTCATCCTATAAGACATAGTTATCATATTTTCGACCATGCTGAACAAAATGGTTATCTCAAAATTTTGATCGAATGACTTTGGGGAAAAATGAGCGTGGGAGGGGGCCTAGTCTCCTTCCAT
Source organism: Artemia sinica (assembly GCA_027921565.1). NCBI lineage: Eukaryota > Metazoa > Arthropoda > Branchiopoda > Anostraca > Artemiidae > Artemia > Artemia sinica. Next base: position 44,920,517 of record CM051271.1, read on the forward strand.
TTTTGGTCACTTAAAAAGGGCACTAGGACTGTTAATTTCCGTTCTAATGAGTCCTCCAACGATATTCTAGGACCACTGGGTCGATACGATCACCCCTGGGAAAAAAAAAAAATAAACACGCATCCGTGATCTTTCTTATGGCAAAAAATGCAAAATTCCACATTTTTGAAGATAGGAGCTTAAAACCTCTACAGTAGGGTTCTCTGATACGCTGAATTTGATGGTGTGATTTTCATTAAGGTTCTATAACTTTTAGGGGGTCTTTTATTCTTTTTTCTCGGGCGCGTAGTTTTTGATGGGTTGGACTAAAGTTGATGAAACTTGTATATTTTAAATCAGCATCAAAATCTGATTCTTCTGATGTATCTATTGGTATTAAAATCCCTTTTTCTAGAATTTCGGTTGCCATTGAGCCGGGTCGCTCCTTACTAACAGTTCGTTACCACGAACTGTTTGAACACTAGCTTGATTGTCACGAAGAGTACCTTCTATTCTTAGTTGTAGGCCTATCTATACATTTATAGGCTAGGGACATTTTGGGAAGGCACATACACAAGAATTATTTTGGGGGTGGGTAATAATAAAAAAAGGCTTAGTTTTATTTGATAATTTGAATAAAATGTACCGAGAAATACCTGAAAATTTTTGATTTCAAGGGGGTAGGCCCATAGGCCCCCTTGAGTATTTCCCTACTTTTATACACAAATGCGAGGTTTTTTAAGGGCAGAGGGAAAAATTAAAATCCATTCCATATAAACATCCAAGAATTTAAAAAAAAAAACACTGAAATAAAAACATTTAATAAGAAACATTTTTAGGTAGGCTAAATAGAAAATTTTACTTTGTAGGTAAATTTTTAAGGTAAATAGAATAGAAAAATAGAAAATTAAGGTAAATAAAAATATTAGGTTTTGAAGGGCACAAGGGCCTGATGTCACCTTTTTTCTGTACGTGCCTGGGTCCTTTTTATTGTGCAAAGTTACGCTTATTAAATTATCTTTATTTAATAAGCTTTATTTAATTATCTTTATTTAATTGGGCAATTAAATTATCTTTCCATAAATAGTTCTGGAGTTTGTAGCCCTTCTCTAGCACAGGATTCCATAAGTGGCAAAATGCTATGCAATATATATATCAAAATATATCAAAAATAATATATCAAAATATATCGAAATATATCAAAAATATATCAAAATTCAACTAATTTTGATATATTTCGTTTATATATTTATTTCAGCTATTGAAATTCTTTTAAATTTCAGTTATTTCCCAAATTCTTTTTACAGAATCTTGTCTGTTTTCTAATAGATGATACCAAATTTAGCTAAACATGAGCTTATATCATGTTAATTATATTACATTTTATTTGATACTCTTTAGTCCCTGAGCCTGAACTGATGACTAGGATCTAATTGCTATATAGCTTCTTAGAGCTGCAGTATATAGCCTTTCGGAACAAAAGACAAATTTGAAACACTGAGACGTTTCTAAGACTTTGTGAAAAGGGAATTTCTGTGAACATTAGAAAGCCTTGCAAGAAAAAAAGGAGAAAATACATAAAAATCAATAAGCAACAGGCTGCGCCCAAAAACAACTGAGACAACTGAAAAAAGGGAAGCTATAGAATATTGAAAAAAAACCGAAAACTCAAATTGCTCACATTAGCCCTTAAGGACACACGCACTTGAATTAATTAATTTACTCATAGTTAGCAATGGTGTCAAATTGATTTTTTTTGGGAGGGGGGGGGGTGTAAGTATTTTTCAATCTTTATTTAGCAAAGAGACTAAACTGAAGGTATATATAAAAAATTAAAGGATTTTTCTTTTCCAAATCATTTAGTAAAAATGCCTAGTAAGGTATGTCTCAAGCTTTAGAGGAGAGTCACCCATATACCCCTCCCCTCCTGACTGGCACTTATTTTTAGTTCAATAAGCTAATTCTAAGAAACTAATTAGAACCCACAGCAAATTGACAACAGTAAAAACAAAAATGAAAAAAAAGGAAAACAATAAGCAGGGAAAAAAGGAAAAAAAAAACTAGTCGATGCTGATAACCAAGCAGAACAACTGGAAGACTCTCCCTAATTTCTGCAACGATAAGAGGTGTAGAGATTCTGGCTGCACTAGCTGATTTTGCGCAAAAAGTTTGATGAAGTAGCTCATAAAGTGAGTATTTGACAAAAATGGCAAATATGTTGTCTCTTTTATCGTAACAGCCGAGACTGATAAGACAAATAAAGTTAAAACGACGACACAAATCAACGTAAAACAACGTTCGGTTTTATCTGTCCTTCTTTCCAAAAAAGTTCCAACTTTTTTTTGGAACTTGCTGTGTATTTTCTTTTAGACTGAAAAATACGTTAAACAGTTTTTAGAAACATGCTAAAGCAGGAAACTTTCCTGCTTTTCTTTTTATAAAAAAAAACTAAAAATTGCATTTTCTTTTTATAAGTAATTTAGATTATTCTTCAAGAAAAAGTGCAAGTGCTACCATCATTCTTAATCGGTGAATGCATAGATCTAATTGATAGCCTATAAGTATTTTTTGTATTGATGTGAGTTTCGGCTTGTCTCAATGTGAATAAGGCTTGTCTCAAAATTGTATATTTCAAAAGAAGCATCAACCTAGATAAGAGACAGTCAGAGAAAAAAAAAAATAAATAAATGAAAACGCTATTACTTTGACGGAACCAAGATCCAGAAATACTTTAATATACCAAAATTCCAGTGAGTTAAAAACCTGATCAAGCCAATGAATTTTTTTGCGGTGGGAGCCCCCTCCCCTCCCATGAAGGCTTAAGATCTTCTGAACAAGGACTGCTTATTATAACTCCACAGAATTTTCAAGTGAGATTTACATTGCAATTCCATGAAATTCAATAGCGATAAAAACATTAAATTAGCCACGTAATTAAAATAAAATACATTTTTTGACCTAAAGAGGGAAAAAGATGGTATGGTTTCACAAGAATCACGAGAAAGTAGTTTAGTTTAATTTGGAAATCTCACCTGCCAAACAATTCATTATATGCTCCCATAGAATCATGAAGAGAACTTGGCACAGTAGCCCCATCTAAAACTGGGCCAAGAACCGTTGTATATAGCGGACCGTATAATTGAACCTTCATGATCTCCGTTACACGTTTGAATTTCAGACAAACAAGGGTATCATCACCTATATCTGACACTGGACAATTTACAGTCCGCGATGTTTCAATTGTCTGCTTTCTAGGATTCTTTGCAAGAGCTTCGTTTGAAAATGCTGTACCGCTCATTAGAATCACACGTTGAAATAGCCCTAGAATAAATTAATAATGTTTTTGTACCAAGCAAATTACAACTAATACTTTTCCTTCCCCCTATACTGACCTGAGGTGGACTTATGCATAAACACTGAGATGTTCTCAGATTTTCCTTTTTGTCATTCTAATAATGTGAAGTTTTCAGGGCAGTACCACATTTCCCTCAGTGTTGTCGCACTAAACCTTGGAAATAAATTAGCAAAACTAAATAGCAGAAATTGACAACGATTTTTGGCCATATTATTTTAAATCAATATTGATTCCTAAAAAAAATAACACCTTTAAAGCAAAGCTCCACCTTCTTAAGCTGTTTTTTGTCATGTGTTAGCTTATTATTTGTTGATTTTTAGCCCTGTTTCCTTCATTTTTTAATTGGCACCTGCTCTTGGCAAAAAGCATAACTTCATATTGAAGTGTTTTCATTAACAGAAATTCCCTAATTTTTCCTTGTTTATTAACATATATATAATTGTATAGCTTTCCACTTAACCAGCTTAAACGGATCAGGATCCCTTTTAAATGTTTTTTTTTGCAGTTTAATACAAAAAATAGACACGAAGCCTTTACCATTAAAAATGATGTGACAAAAAAATTTCGCGGCTGAAATATTTCTCACATGTCTATTTGTTCCTTTAACTGTATGTAAAAGTTATGTGAGTAAATACAGTCTCCATCGATTAGTTCTATTCGAACCTAATAAATCTAGTTTTTAGATTATTTTTTAACCGATTTTTTTTTAATAATTCTATTTTGAACTCAGAATACAATCCAAAAATCTTCTAAAAATTAGTTTTTGTCAATGCAGACGAAGAATAAGCTGAGTTTACCTTAAATTACTCTACTTCTACTACTACTACTACTAACAACTCACCGCAGTACCAAGCCACCTGAGGCCAACACAGCTACGCACGCTCCTCCTCCATCCCAATCTATTCAAAGCCTCCCTTGTTACACCCTCCCAGGAAGTTCCCATTTCCTTTAAATCTTTCTTTATGACGTCCTCCCACCCCAGACGAGGATGACCTGCTTTCCTTTTAGCCATAGACGGTTGGCCGAAAGGACAATCTTCGGCAACCTGTCATCCTTCATCCGCACAATGTGCCTTAGCCACCTCAACCTTTCTTTCATTATAGCCCTAAATTACTCTAAACTTTAGAATTGAAATTTTTTGCTTAAAAATTATAATAAATGTCGTTGATCTAATACTTTTCCATAAAATTCAAAAATGTAACAAAAGTTTATTTTTTTACCTACAAAATTATACGTCATGTTTTCTTTTAATTTATTTATCAAAAACACCAAACTTGAGAACAAATTAATCATTATGAGACGCAAGAGTGGGGTTGATTTGACTTTATTTTGGAGATTAACTTAAAATTATGCACCACAATTTCTGCACCACAGAAATTATATGGTGAAGAAAAAATTTCTACGCCGCAGAAATTATTATCTATTTTTTCTTAGTAAGAAAGTGTATAACTTTTGCAAAGTTTAAAATGTTAAATTTAAACTTCAAGTTTATGTTTAAATCTAAACTTAATTTTAAAAAGTAGTTTTAAAAATGGTTTTGGATTCCATGTCCAAAAATCCAAATCCACAGCAAAGGGGTGATCTCCCATTTTATACCACCGACCCAATATGATTAATTTCTATCGATTGAAAATTCTGAAATAGACTATCGATTTAAAATTATTGACAAACTATACACTAAGCTTCCCAGTTTCAGAGACAGTAAAGCCACGTGGCAGTACATTCGTTCCTGAAGAGTCACTTAGTTCATACAAAATGACGGTTAATATAGATACTTCTTTCAAAGCTTGATTTAAACAAGTTTATTCAACTTATGCTTCATAAATTTCTTTGTGATAGGGTATAATTTCTTATAAGCTATTACAGAGGAGAATTTGTAGGCGTTTGTGTGGGGGGGAGGGAGGGATGATTGATGCCTCAAAACCGCATTTTTACGCAACTCAAAAGCCGTAACTTTTTTGGCTGAGTAAAAATTAACCTCTAGCCTCCCTTCATTTGGATTAACCCTGAATATGGGTGTTGCAGAATGATAGTTCCATTCTGACTGCAGAAAATCTTTCTCTTTTTAACAAGTCCCACATCATATTTTAATGAGGCCTGGGCATGATTTGAAAAACAACCGGATATTAAAAAAAACAACTGGTAGTTTCAACTGAAACCAAGGAGAAACGTTGAAATATAAAACAAACAAAAACAATTTAGTGGGGGGGGGGCACCCTTTCCTCAGTCCCCCTATGTTTTATGCTCAAGTTTTACTTTTTGTTTCAATTCTTTACGAACGACTGCTCCGGCACAAAAACCGTTGATAATGAAATTAGAAGCATTTTAGAAGAACTATAGAACTTAAGCGTAAAGAGTGGCGGGATTGAGGAGTAGACATCCCCCAATTCCCCCAACAAAAATTGTTAATTTTATTTAATTTTATACTACACAGGAATATTAATTTAAAGTGGGACTTCTGGGGGAATAATCAATCAGTCAATCATTGTATTAATGCTAAAACACTATTACAAATGTAAAAAAGTTATTCAGCCCGAAAAGATTGGCTTGTTGTGGGTATAAGGTGGTCCAATTCAATAAAGGGTAATTTTATGCCTTTCGGTGAAAGAAGGAAGTATTTGGGGAGGTTTAGGTCACAGAAGGGTCCGTATTTTTGACCGATATGTGTGGAAAATGAAGATTAGAGTACTTTATGTGCAATTGTAAGGAGTGGAAGGATTTGAGGATAAAGACTTTTGGGAATTAGGTAAATCGGAAGGATTGGATGGTCAGAATTTCAAAAAGTAACTGCAAAGTGTATATTAAGAATGTGGGGAGGTACGTAGGCTACGTGTAGCCATGCAGCCCAGAGAGGGATTTTTGGAGGGGGAAGATCTTGTCCGTCCTCCAACAAGAAAAGTATATTGAAATTTACTTTATATAGTATGCTAGAAGCATTTTATTTTTTTATATTTTTTTGTAGCCATGGTCCATATAGCATTAAAGCATTTAAAATATATGGATCATGCCTACGACATTTTGTGTGAATATTTTAGTTTTATGGTATTATGTGCCTTATTATGTTTGTTTTCTTTTTGCAATTGTTTTGTTTTTTCATTGTTATTATTACATACCCTAATTTAAAAAGTTAACTCCCTCAATCTGAATCATTGTCAAAACTAGTTTAACTTCTGATTCTCCAAAATGATGCCAAATTATTTAGGTAGATAATTTAAGTCTTACAATTTTTTTTTGTTTAAATCCATCATCAAAGAAGCATTCCACAGAAAGATTTAAATACAATATTTTTCTACCTCTGACAAGATATTAAAACTATTAGATTCGCCCTTCTGTCTTTTTTATGACTAAAAGTAGGTATGATCACAAAATCGGAAAGCTAAGCAAAAATCACATGATAGATGGAATAGACCACATCACTTTTTATTAATTTCTTTAATTTTTACCGATAAGAATGTTGTCGGTGTCGTTGTTGTTTTGATGTTCAGCCTATGATCACAAAATTGAAAATCCATAGAAAAATCACACGATCGATGGAATAGGCCACATCACTTTTTATTAATTTCTTGAATTTTTACTGATAAGAATGTTGTCGGTGTCCTTGTTGTTTTGACGTTCAGCCTATGATCACACAATTGAAAATCCATGGAACAATCACACGATCGATGGAACAGGCCACATCACTTTTTATTAATTTCTTGAATTTTTACTGTTAAGAACCGTGTCAGTGTTTTTGTTTTGGTTTTTCAGGAACAAGAAAGTAGGCTTTTAATGCAAGTTTGTAAACCAATTTTTATTCCTGTGACGTGATGACCGAGGGGCTAATAACTGACCGTCGCAGGTGTCCCTTCCTTCGTGCCTCCGGCTGTGCCTCCGTGCCTCCGGCACACCTGAAACAGCGTGTTCTTGGAAGCGAAGGAACACATTTTTATCTTTGGCTTATGGAAAGCGTACGGCGCGTTTTTTTACGACGGCAAACTTTCTCCTCTTGAGAGGTTATCTTTACTTGGTCGTGTTGTTTACTGCGTTTGACATTGGAGATCCTGGGTCCTAAAAAGTGGACATTATGCTTTGAACGAGAATTTTATTACCACAAACCTTTACCATTGCCTAGAGATAAATATGCATTCCCTAGTGCTTCTCATTCGTCGATTCAAACGGCTTGGGCTCGAACGTCTTTTCAAACTCTCCGACATGAATAGCCAACCATGTGAAGATTTTTTTTTAGGAAGATGCGGTCTCAAACCAGCACTTACAGTACTATAGTAAACTTTTCGTTCCTCCAACTTCTACATCGAATTCGTCGATATGAAAGTATAACGGATTTTGAAGCTCAATATTCTAATGAACAGTTGTCCTTGCCCAAGGCCAAGCGAGTTAGATCCATTGGTGTTGTGTCTGTCAGTTTCGATTTTTCTTTGCCCGGGGACGATGAAATCGAGCTCGAGCTAGGGCGAGCTCGTATTGAAAGCCAGGGAATAATGAAAGCCTTGATACCTGACGACGTACTTTCTGCTTTCGGTCACCAAGTACCAAATGTTCGTCTTTCTGCACTTCACGACAGTGACTCAGACGATGACTCAGAGGAAAATACTCTTTCCGATAAGCAGGAAAAGGCTTCCGCGACTGACACTGAATCGGGCTCGGAAAGTGATGGTATCTTTGAAGATTTGCCAGTGATTGCTCACTGTGTGAAACACCAAGTTGAGAAAAATTGGGTTAGTGAGCCTGTGACGAACATGAAGAATTCTAGGTTTTGTCTTGTCAAGCCTTCTGACAGCTCCATAACACCAATAAAAAAATCCACGCTGTTGTTTCTTCTGAGGGAAAGCTCTGAGAAGCTGAGTAGTGGCCGATTAAAACGGGTGATGGTCCAGGGCCGACGAGTAGGACTACGTGAGTCGCCACAAACCAATGCAGAGGTCGGTGGGAAATCGGAATTGCGTATCGGTGAATGGTGCGTTTACAGACCGGTTGGCAGGGGAAAGAGAGTATTAGTTGGGCGGGTCATACAGTGTGGCTACTTGTCTGGGCGAAGATGCCACTCTGTTGACACGCAGAATATGGCGATGCCGTTCCCTGACGACATAGGAATTCTGTGCCAGTGGTTCCGGCTGAATGCTGATCTGACATTAACTGCCGCATTGGTAGACCAGGGTTACTGTGACTCCAGCCTGTATATCATGCATTCAGCAGAACCCGTTTTCATGGAAATCGGCACCAACATTGTCTTTGGCTTTGACTCAGACGTCTTCACAAACCTGAATTCATTTATCCAGAATAAAGGGTTCCACTTTTTTGATGTCTCGTCAGCATCGCAATCATCACGTTAAAAATGGCACCTAAACCCAAAACTGACCTCAAGACCATAACCACCACCATCGCCATGTTCTGTGTGTCAACAGAAGGAATTTTGTTTAATATTTTTCAGAGGTAGTTGTTATTTTTTTCCCTCCCCTCCTCCTTTCCACTCGGTGATATTTTAATACAAAAACATATAAATCTTACAACTTTATACACTATCATATCACCTAAACTTCAAAAAAAAGAAAAAAAAAATTATTATATACCACTCAATGTATTAGTGGACATGAAGGAACACTACCATTTAACTTTTTTCTTGCCAAATATCTATCGCTCCCCCCGTTCCAGGGTGTCCTTCCCCCTCTAGGAGACGCTTTTCCGGTGGCATTTTTACTTCAATTTCTTAAAATTCATATCCTTCAATTTTCACTAATACGAATTCGAATTTTAAAGGTGGTCTTCCAAAGGCTTACTCTTACAACTTTAAACTTTTTTAACACAAAAAAAAATTATTTGCTCTCCCGTAGACTGGGCGTCCTCCATCCACAAGAAAACTATTCTTGCGGTGGCACTTTTTTCCTTCTTTTTTTTTCTTTTTTTCAGCCCTTTTTACGACCAACCTTAATCAACAAAAAAAAAAAAAAAAAAAAAAAAAATACAACCAACCCATCAACAAAAAAACAAAAATAACCTCTTGAATCTTGAACCATGTCTCCTACGGACGAGGAGGCCACCCACGGCGGGGCTGGTCCTTCCAGCTCAAGTGCGTGTGCCCCTCGTCCCCCATTCACTTGAGTTCTTGATATAATTTTATGAGTCTCGAATGCATTCCGAGATCTGGGGCAGCGGAAGCGATGAATACCATCGGAAAACTTGTTATGCTCAGTAGAGGACTTAGTAGTAGAAGACTAAGTGTTTATACTTGTGCTAACCGAGCTTAGTTTGATTTACTGGAGCTCATTTGTCCAGTTTCTTAGGGTTGTCATTTGAGCTGTGATTATCGAGATGATTACTGAAACGTACCAATAAATATCTGAGAAACTAGTTATTTTTTTAGTTGGTTGCTTTACTTAGCGCTTTTTACTAATAACTCGGTAGTAACAGTTTTTCTGACTGCTGCTTTACAGTTTTCTCTTCAAATACCCAAAGGCCTGGGTTTAATACCAAGAAAGTTGGATTCTAAGTACATTCGGGAAAAAGGGATCTGCGTTTCTTCCGGATTCTTTCGTGTCAAAGCAGCAGATTCCTTTTTTTTTTAGTACAATTAAGAATCCAAGATCCAAGGGTGCGTCTTGGCACTGCCACTAAACAGAAAAGCAGGTATGATAAAAGGGAAAGAGACGTGTGAAGACGTGATAAAAGGCAACTTTTACCGCTGGCCAAGCCATATTGAATAGGGCTGCGAAGCGTGACGTCAATTCTTGGGCGGGAAACTCAAATAACGATGAAACGCGGATGCGTAGACACATTTTTATATAATACTAGGAATACTAGGAATATTGACAATCAGTTGTTAGTTACAACTAGAAACCACGTTTCACGGTACTTTTAATTTCGCACCTTGCTTTTTACGTCATCACCGCGCAGCCCTATGTTGTATAACTTAGAAACCGTGTTCCGGGATTTTTTTTGAAATTTCAGGATTTTGTTTTGAAGAAAAATCGGAATTTTATTTTTGAGCTGGCGGCAACGCTGCATGTGTAATAGGAAAAAGTGACACCATCAGTGCCATCGTAGAGTTACCTAGTTTTTGCATGGATATCAACAACTTGCAGTCCTCCGTTCTTCTTCTTAGGTACATATCAGTTGTTTTCAGTCTTGGGGGTTCTTTTCCTTGCCAAATAAACCCGTAAATGATTTTTTCCAAGTTTTAAAAGATCACTTTTGAAGGTGCTGAAACATTCGACAGATACCGAATAACAGGCAAGCTGTATATATTTACATATTGCGCCCTTTGGAAGATTTTATAAGTTTCCTTCCCTGTCCATTTTTAATGCCTCCAGCATGCCTCCGGAGGCATGCCTCCGGCGTGCCTCCGTGCCTCATGCCTCCAGGTGTCCCTCAAAATGCCCAGTTGTTAACCCCTCGGTGATGACACACGTCACAGCTTAGACAGCCACATATTAAACCTTTGATAATAAATAATGTCATCAAATTATATCAAAATCTTTTACAATTTTGTGCTTAGCGTTATTGTTAAATTGAGCTTTTTCATGATAATGGAGCAACCATTAGTAGATTCATGGTATTTGTCATTCTGGAAAATAGAAAATGTTTTCCTATATCTTTTTTTCTAGGTCATTACAGTGTATAAAGACAGGGGATATTCCATTTTCATAGGCTTCAAATTTCCATGGTTTTGATAAACCATGTTTCTGGGAAATAATGTTGATTAGTCATGAAATAATTCAAATAATCCTTACCCTGGGAAAATGGAGAGACAATTAGAAAATTAGCAATAATTGCTCCTGCTCCATGACCCATGATAGTTACGGTATTTGGATCACCTGTGAATGATTCTATATTCTCTTGAATCCAGCGTAGGGCTGATATAATGTCAGTTATACCAAAATTTGCTGGTTCGAGTTCATTCAAACTAGGCCGTAAGAATCCTAAAACAAAAGTTTCGATTATGTTAGGGGTAACAATGTTTGTTGGCCCGAATACATGGCTGATAGAATATAAATTACAATAAAATTTGTTGGTTTGAGCTCATTAAAACTAGGCTGTAAGAATCCAAGAAATAAAAGTTTCGATTATTTTAGTGGCAACAGTGTTTCCATGACCAAATCCAAAGCTGATATATTATGGGTTTTATCAAAATTTGCTGTTATGAAATTTACCTAAATTTGTTCTATAGGCTTTACTAAAATCAGTTATATCGTGTTGATCTATGGCTAATAATATCAGTTATATTAAAAAGTTACTGGTTCAAGCTCATTGAAACTAGGGCGTAAGAATTCTAAAAATGAAACTTTTGGTTGTTTTAGGGGCAAAATTATTTGCATGGCCGTATTCAGGGAAGAGGGGAGGGGGGCTATCTGGCTTAAAGCCCTCTCCTAAGAAATTCTTTGCACAAAAGTAACAAAAATGCTTGTAAAGCAAACTTTTGGACACAGAATTCTCTATAATCACTAATATTAATTAAAACCCTTCTCTTAAATTTTGGTAATTTTGTAGCCCCCCCCCCTCCCGCACTGAACCAAAATCCTGGGTACGGCAATTGGGTGGTAACATCAACGACGATAAAATAGAAGGCCAACTCATGGAAATATAAAAGGGGGAGAGGTAGGAATTTTTCCATTTTTTTAAATGAAGATACACCAAAGGTATGTTAAAAAACCTATGGGGATGGCCAAATCATCTTTTTTATATTTGTTTTCACTAAAATGCAACAATAAGGCATTGCTCAGAATCTAGTGGAGGTAACTAACTCCTTTCCTATTGGTAGATCTACCCCTAGGGTCATAACCTAAGAAACGTATGATGATTTTACTTAGATTAATAAATTCAAGGACTAATAAACGTGCTTAAGTCAGCTGAAAGAGGGCCCTTGTCATTACAATTTTGTCAATTTCTGAATAATGTTTTCCAAATTTTTTTTACTGTACCAATCGGCATTGTATGTGTATATTCTTTTTTTCATCACGCATGAACCGTCACTTTTGACTTTGCTTCTTAGATAAGATTAAATAAATTTATTTCAAAACAACCTAGTTAAACATGATCACAGGTAACCGCCCATGGGAAGACATAAATGCACTGGCACTGTGCGGTTACCACAAACTATTTCAACATACTTAAAAAATGACTTTTAGATTTCTAAGTAAATTTTAAACTTCATTTTCACACATACTGATGAACACTCACATAAAACACAGAAGAAGAAGAAAAAAAAGGAAAAAAAAGAAGATAATAACAAAAGAAAATAAATAATAACATATATCTTCAATCTCTGAATCATGGTTCCTGCCCCCCCCCTAACAAAGAAATCTTTACTTTTTTTAAAGAAATGCTGGTGTTCAGCCGCCTTAACACTATCTGGGGGGAATTCCATACTGCGTGGCCCAGATGTTTCATTTGAAATCCAGTACGACTTCCACTCCTATACTCCGTTACCAGATTATTAGCATTCCTTGTATAATATTCATGCAAATCACTATTCTGTCAAAAAAAAATCTAAAAACACCGATGGACACACTTCATGAAACGTTGGTAAGTAAAAACCACAGCCTGGTAGTCACGAACTTGTCCCACATCCATCACTTTAATTTCCTAAAACAAGCTATTGTATTATTAGTGTCTTTAACGTCCCCCCTATCAAACGGACTGCCTTATTCTCTAATACCTGTACACGCCTAAAATTACCAAAAAAATGCTAGCCCATAACACACAGCCGTACGATATATAGGGGCTAATAATCGCATGATAAAGAAGCAACATCCCCCGACCTGGTACGAACTGCTTCAGTTGACGTATAATTCCAAGGTTTTATGCTACTTTTGATGCCACAAGATCACTGTGACGTTTCCATGACATATTGCAGTCTAGGTAAAAACATAGATACCTCATTAAAGTAACCTGTTCTAGAGAATTACCAGAAAATAATATTTGCCCTTCGAGATCTATGGGCTTACCAATTCGACTGAAAACCATAAAACTTGCCTTTTTACATTAGCTGCCAACATACTTAAAGACGTAAACACACTTAAATCATTTAATACCATATTTACATTATTAATTAACTCATACAAAGAACCACCACGAAAAGAAATAGCAGTGTCATCTGCGAAAGATGTAAGACACGAATCACGAAGGTAAAATCTCATAGTATCTACATAAACCAAATATAAAAGCGGACCCAGCACAGAACCCTGCGGAACACCCCAATTCACAAGAAATGGACTAGAAGTTACACTATCAGTTACAACCTTTATTGACCTCCCATTTATAAAAGAATCAAACCAATTCAAACAAGCCCCTAAACCCTAAAAGCTTTAATCTATTTAATGAAATACTAAAATCAACCGTGTCAAATGCCTTTTTAAAATCTATAAAAAAAGTGAAAGGTATTTTTCCACTATCAAGACACTGATTCACAAAATCACATAAGTGTTGCACCGTATATGTAGTTGAGCGACTTTTGCGGAAGCCAAACTGAGTATCACTAAGGATACCATGATGTGTTAAATCCTGGTAGAGTGTTCGATGAACAAGTTTTTCAAGTACTTTCGAGAAAAGGTAAGGATGAAGATTGGCTTCCAGTTCCCAACATCAGATTTTGAGCCACCTTTGTGAAGGGGAATAACCTTGGCTGCCTTGAGAGCTTCAGGAAAGATTCCAGTCTTCAGCGACAAATTTATCATATGAACAATACAAGGCAAAAGGTAAACCAAAACTGACTTGAAAGCTCGGAGGTTCATTCCATATATCCCCGTTGAATTGGAGCTCATGCTCCCAACAATTTTAAGTAGTTCATCACTGGTACACCTCTCAAACTCGAAGGCTCATCTGTCCCCTCTATCATCTTGAAACTCATACTCACGGAAGGATTCAGGACTCTGGTTATTTTCCTGTTGCACTGTTTGAACAATTTTAGAGAAATAATCCGCAAAAATGTATCGCTACTTGTAGAGGATCATGGAGTATAGTCCCATCTTTCTCTATTGAAAGAGGCTCGCAACTGCTCATCTTTGATATCATCTCCCCGATGACCTTCCAGGTTTTTTTCGAGTTACCTTTGGTCTCCGTAAATTTCTTTTAAAAATAATCCCTCTTTGCTCTTCTTCTAAGAGAGTTTACCTTGTTACGGGCAATCCTGAATTTTTCAAAATCTTCAGCTTTTTCTGTCCTTATGAGTCATTAAATAAAAAAAAAATCTGTTTAAATTGAAAGCAAGGAGCGACATTAAAACTTAAAACAAACAGAAACTATTCCGTATATGAAAGGGGCTGTCCCCTTCTCAACGCCTCGATCTTTACGCTAAAGTTTTTATTGTTTTAAAAAGCAGAGTTGTGACCAAGAGTCAAACTTTAACGTAAAGAGCGAGGCGTTGATGAGGGGACAGCCTCTTACATACACGGAATAATTTCTGTTCATTTTAAGCTTTAATGTTGCTCCTTACTTTCAGTTAAGAAACTATTTTTTTTAAGTTTAATTTATGAACATTTTTTAACTAATCCAGGTTCAAATTTAACTCACTGTACATGAAAAATTAAACCTAAATTTGCATTTTAATCTTTGCAGATTTATTCCGTATATGAAGGGTTGTCCCCTCCTCAATACCTTGCTCTATACGCTAAGGCTGTTAGAACTTTTAAAAGAGCTTCCTATTCAAATTAAACGGCCCCCATGTTTCAGTAGACGCTCTTAAGAAATTGGGACAGGCAGTCAAACTTTAGCGTAAAGAGCAAGGTAACACTAAAGTTTTTATTGTTTTAAAAAGCAGAGTTGTGACCAAGAGTCAAACTTTAACGTAAAGAGCGAGGCGTTGATGAGGGGACAGCCTCTTACATACACGGAATAATTTCTGTTCATTTTAAGTTTTAATGCTGCTCCTTACTTTCAGTTAAGAAACTATTTTTTTTAATTTAATTTAGGAACATTTTTCAACTAATCCAGGTTTAAATTTAGCTCACTGTACATGAAAAATTAAACCTAAATTTGCATTTTAATCTTTGCAGATTTATTCCGTATATGAAGGGTTGTCCCCTCCTCAATACCTTGCTCTTTACGCTAAGGCTGTTAGAGCTTTTAAAAGAGCTCCCTGTTCAAATTAAACGGCCCCTGTGTTTCAGTAGACGCTCTTAAGAAATTGGGACAGGCAGTCAAACTTTAGCGTAAAGAGCAAGGTAATGAGGAGCGGACAGCCCTTTATATATGGAATAATTTCTAAACGTTTTTCAAATAATGCCGGTAAATCTGGCTCCCCTTCTGGCTCCCACAGGATATTGGGAAATTCAAGAACGAAGATTGAATTTTCATTATCAACATATTGAAAAATGATTATCAGCTCTATAAAAATTCCTTGTTTTAGCTCGTGCATCAGAACAATTTATATTTCTTTCCTTAGTGTAATTTTTGTTACTGATTGTGAGTTTCACCTCAGTCGTGTTTTGGATTAAGAAAAGATTAGACAGTTTTTTGAAAATTTTCTGTCACGCAGTTTTTTTTCAAAATTAAATAAATGAACTAGTTTTTTTTTTTTAAGTGAAAGTAAGGAGTGAGATTAAAGCTGAAAACGAACAGGAATTATTCCGTTTATAAAAGGAGATGTCCCCTCTTCAACGCTTCGCTCTTTACACTAAAGTTTGACTCTTTGTCACAATCCTACTTTTTAAAACAATAAAAACTGCAGCGTAAAGAGCGAGGCGCTAAGAAGGGACAGCCCCTCTCATAAACAGAATAATTTCTGTTCATCTTAAGTTTTAATGTCGCTCCTTACTTTCAGTTGAAAAACAACTTATCTTTTCTTATTTAGTTTCTTAACGTTTTTCAAGTTATACAGGTTTGAATTTGGCTCACCGTACATGGAAAATTAAAAAAAAAAATTGCTTGTTGATTTTGGAATATTTATTCCATATATGAAGGGTTGCCCCCTCCTCAATACCTTGCTCTTTACGCTAAAGCTGTTAGCACTGAAAAAAAGCTTCCTATTCTAATAAAACAGCCTCCTTGTTTCAGTAGACGCTCTTAAAAAACTGGGAAAACCAGTCAAACTTTAGCGCAAAGAGCAAGGTATTTAGGAGGGGCAACCCTTCATATATGGAATAACTTCTGTTCATTTTTCTAACTAATTAAAAAAAACTTACCAAAAAATAAGTTTTTCAAAGAAAAGTAAAGACCATTTTAAACTTAAGCTCAGGAGATACAAATACCTGTTAAAATTCAAACTCAAAACAACCAGAAATTACTATTAAAGAATAAATGAAACCCAAAACGAACAGAAATTAAATAAACAATCATAGCAAAAAACATACAACAAGTAGTAATATAAATGAATAAATAGATCTTAAAGCGAGTAATGCTTAGATTGAATATGAAAATCAAGCTTAAAACGAAAACAAATATTTTGCTATTAAAGTATAAATGAAACTTAAAACGAACAGAAATTAAATAACAATCAATGCAAACTAACATACAATATATATTAATGTGAATGAATAAATAAATCTTAAAACGAGTGAAACTTAAATTGAATATGCAAATCAAGTTTGAATCGAATAAAAATAACTACAAACAAGAGTTTGGGTATCGCCTCACTGCAGAAGCCTAAAACCTACTGCGTCATTGGCGCTTTACTGAAAACGAATTATATTACAAATGTTTTCTTTTGTACTTAATATTGAAAATAAATATTAAAATTACAGTAAAATTGAGCGGAAATTGAGCGGAAAACTGCACCTCAAATTTTGTGGAACATGCATTTTCTTGCATGAAACACCAAAATATAATAAAATGTCAAGTTTTGGAGTGTTCCACCACTCGCAAGCAAGTGTCATTGGTATTTTTGAATCCGCATGGTCAATTTAGGGGGTGGAGGGTAGGCTAATTCTCGCAGCAGCCCCATTCCGTCGTGGTATGATTCACACTTTCAACACCTGGCGTCCGGACTATCATATAATCTACCAAGCATACAACTACCCCAAATCAGTATCAATAAATAAATGAAACCCAAAACGAACAAATATTAAAATAAATATTAGAGTCAAACTCAAAACGAGCATAAATTAATATGAGTAGGGTTCAAAACCCCTATGCTTTCTAAAAGCGAGAATATAATTTGTACTTTACTGAAAAAATAATTCAAATGAGTTTTCTGAAAAAAAATGTGCATTGTCAATTTAATATACATATGCTGATATTTATTCCCTAAAATCTTAATTAATGAAAGAATTGTTTTCAGTAAAGCGCCAATGACGCAGTAGGTTTTAGGCTTCTGCAGTGAGGCGATACCCAAACTCTTGTTTGTAGTTATTTTTATTCGATTCAAACTTGATTTGCATATTCAATTTAAGTTTCACTCGTTTTAAGATTTATCTATTCATTTACATTAATATATATTGTATGTTTGTTCGTATTGATTGTTATTTAATTTCTGTTCGTTTTAAGTTTCATTTATACTTTAATAGCAAAATATTTGTTTTCGTTTTAAGCTTGATTTTCATATTCAATCTAAGCATTACTCGCTTTAAGATCTATTTATTCATTTATATTACTACTTGTTGCATGTTTTTTGCTATGATTGTTTATTTAATTTCTGTTCGTTTTGGGTTTCATTTATTCTTTAGTAGTAATTTCTGGTCGTTTTGAGTTTGAATTTTAACAGGTATTTGTATCTCCTGAGCTTAAGTTTAAAATGGCCTTTACTTTTCTTTGAAAAACTTATTTTTCGGAAAGTTTTTTTTTTAATTAGTTTTTGTTCGTTTTTGATTGCAAAAAGTTTTAAGTTTTTATGGCAGGGGGGGGGGGGTGCTTACTGTCCGATTATTCTTGACTTTAAAAAAAGGATCTAGAACTTTCAGTTTAAATCGAATGAGGCTTTTTTCAAAGTCTGTACGATTACCTCTTTGATAAAAACCTTATATATGAACAATAGACAGCTTGCATAACTTGTGGACAACGATTGACAACAATGAATGGATTGAAAAAATAGCTCCAATAAGGGGGTTTAGACCATTTCGCTTGCTGACACAAAGGGATCACGACTGTTTGGAATTGACCTTAATAGGATTTTGTGTGCTATAGCCATTTTACATCTATCTCAGAGTATGTATTTTAACCTTATAATTGGATAATTATAATATATTTCATATGAGTTCTTTCTATACAAAACGCCTTCCCATAAGTTATAAACCCCCTTTAATAAGTTATACCCCAGGGCATAACTTACAACGCCTACCCTCGAGCCCTGGTTGGCTGTGTTGACCCTGGAGTTTTTGTTATAAGAACTTTGAACTATTTTAACAAAATGTCTATCTCAAAATTTTTATCTGATGCATTTAGGGCGTGGAGGAGGGGGGGGGGATAGTCACCCTCCAATCTCTTTTGACTCCTAAAAAATAAACAAGAACTTTCAATTTTCAGTCAAATGAGACCTCTCCAAAGTTCATACGAGCATCCCTTCCATAAGAAATAATTGGAAGGATTCGGAGAATCCTTAAATTACAACTCTTGCCCTGAGGGCTGTGGGGGAGTTGTCATCCTCAAAGACCTAAGTTCCAGAACTTAAAACTACGTTTAATAAAAGGGCTGTCTCAAAATTTTGATTGGATGTGTTTGGGGAAAAAGTGGGCGTCGGGGGGGGGGGGGGGGGTGGTAGTTGCCCTCAACTCACTTTTGACTATTAAAAAGGGCACTAGCCTTTTGAATTTCCAATCGAATGAGCCTTTTTTGAAGTTTCTACGACACCGCCTTCTATAAAAACCTTATATGCCCCCAGGGCATAACTTACAGCCCTTGCCCTGAGGGTTGTGGGGGATTGTCCTCCTCAAAAATATATTTTCTACCTGGAAATCAACTATGCTGAACGAAATGGCTATCTCAAAATTTTTATTGGATGTGTTTGGGGAAATGATCGGTGTGGGGGGGGGGGCAGTTGCCCTCCAATCCCTTTCGACTATTAAAAAGGGCACTATCCCTTTGAATTTCCAATCGACTGAGCTTTTTTTGAAGTTTCTACGACAACGCCTTTTATAAAAACCTTATATGCCCCCAGGTCATATCTTAAAACCCTTGCCCTGAAGGTAGTGGGGGAGTGTCCTCCTCAAAAACATGTTTTCTTTCTCGAAATCAACAACGCTGAACAAAATGGCTATCTCAAAATTTTGATTGGATGTGTTTGAAGAAATGATGGGCGTCGGGGAGAGGGGGGGGGGCTAGTTGAACTCCAATCACTTTCGACTATTAAAAAGAGCACTAGCCCTTTAATTTCCAATCGAATGAGCTTGTTTTGAAGTTTCTACGACAACGTCTTCTATAAAAACCTTATATGCCCCCAGGGCATAACTTAAAAACCTTGCCCTGGGGGGTGTGGGGGAGTGTCCTCCTCAAAAATTTATTTTCTATCTGGAAATCAACTACGTTGAACAAAATGGCTATCTAAAAATTTTGATTGGATGTGTTTGGGGAAATGATCGGCGTGGGAAGGGAGGGGGCTAGTTACACTCCAATCACTTTTGACTATTAAAAAGGGCACTATCCCTTTAATTTCTATTCGAATGAGCCTGTTTTGAAGTTTCTACGACAACGCCTTCTATAAAAACCTTATATGCCCCCAGGGCATAATATAAAACCCTTGCCCTGAGGGTTGTGGGGGAGTATCTTCCTCAAAAATATATTTTCTATTTTGAAATCAACTACGCTGAACAAAATGGCTATCTCAAAATTTTGATTGGATGTGTTTGGGGGAATGATGGGCATGGGGGGGATAGTTGCCCTCCAATCATTTTTGACGATTAAAAAGGGCACTATCCCTTTGAATTTCCGATCGAATGAGCTTTTTTTGAAGTTTCTACGACAACGCCTTCTATAAAAACCTTATATGCCCCCAGGTCATATCATAAAACCCTTGCCCTGAAGGTTGTGGGGGAGTATTCTCCTCAAAAACATATTTTCTATCTAGAAATCAACTACGCTGAACAAAATGGCTATCTCAAAATTTTGATTGGATGTGTTTGGGGAAATGATGGGCGTCGGGGGGGGGGACTAGTTGCACTCCAATCACTTTCGACTATTAAAAAGGGCACTAGTCCTTTAATTTCCAATCGAATGAGCCTGTTTGAAGTTTCTACGACAACGCCTTCTATAAAAACCTTATATGCCCCCAGGGCATAACTTAAAACCCTTACCCTGAGGGTTGTGGGGGAGTGTCCTCCTCAAAAATATATTTTCTATCTGGAAATCAACTACGCTGAACAAAATGGCTATCTCAAAATTTTGATTGGATGTGTTTGGGAAATTGATCGGCTTGGAGCTAGTTACAGCTAGTAGGAGGGGGGCTAGTTACACTCCAATCACTTTTGACTATTAAAAAGGGCACTAGCCCTTTAATTTCCAATCAAATGAGCCTGTTTTGAAGTTTCTACGACA
The DNA here is from genome assembly GCA_027921565.1 of Artemia sinica. Taxonomy (NCBI): domain Eukaryota; kingdom Metazoa; phylum Arthropoda; class Branchiopoda; order Anostraca; family Artemiidae; genus Artemia; species Artemia sinica. The sequence goes on from CM051271.1 coordinate 44,941,242, forward strand.
ACGCTTTCTATAAAAACCTTATATTCCCCCAGGGCATAACTTAAAACCCTTGCCCTGTGGGTTGTGGGGGAGTATCCTCCTTAGAATATATTTTCTATCTGGAAATCAACTACGCTGAACAAAATGGCTATCTAAAAATTTTGATTGGATGTGTTTGGGGGAATGATGTGCGTGGGGGGGGGGGGCTAGTTGCCCTCCAATCATTTTCAACTATTAAGAAGGGCATTATCCCTTGAATTTCCAATCGAATTAGCCTGTTTTGAAGTTTCTACGACAACGCCTTCTATAAAAACCTTATATGCCCCCAGGGCATAACTTAAAACCCTTGCCCTGAGGGTTGTGGGGGAGTATCCTCCTCAAAAATATATTTTCTATTTGGAAATCAACTAGGCTGAACAAAATGGCCATCTCAAAATTTTGATTGGATGTGTTTGGGGAAATGATGGGCGTGGGGGGGAGGGGGCTAGTTACACTCCAATCACTTTCGACTAATAAAAAGGGCACTAACTCTTTAATTTCCAATCGAATGAGCCTGTTTTGAAGTTTCTACGACAACGCCTTCTACAAAAACCTTATATGCCCCCAGGGCATAACTTAAAATCCTTGCCCTGAGGGTTGTGGGGGAGTATCCTCCTCAAAAATATATTTTCTATCTGGAAATCGATTTCGCTGAACAAAATGGCTATCTCAAAATTTTGATTGGATGTGTTGGGGGAATGATGGGCGTGGGGGGGGGGGCTAGTTGCCCTCCGATCATTTTCGACTATTAAAAAGGGTACTAGCCCTTTAATTTCCAATCGAATGAGCCTGTTTTGAAGTTTCTACGGGAACGCCTTCTATAAAAACCTTATATGCCCCCAGGGCATAATTTAAAACCCTTGCCCTGACGGTTGTGGGGGAGTGTCCTCCTCAAAATTATATTTTCTATCTGTAAATCAACTACGCTGAACTAAATGGCTATCTGAAAATTTTGATTGGATGTGTTTGGGGAAATGATGGGCTTGGGGGGGGGGGGCTAGTTACACTCCAATCACTTTCGACTATTAAAAAGGGCACTAGCTCTTTAATTTCCAATCGAATGAGCCTGTTTTGAAGTTTCTACGACAACGCCTACTATAAAAACCTTATATGCCCCCAGGGCATAACTTAAAACCCTTGCCCTGAGAGTTGTGGGGGAGTATCCTCCTCAAAAATATATTTTCTATCTGGAAATCAACTACGCTGAACAAAATGGCTATCTCAAAATTTTGATTGGATGTGTTTGGGGGAATGATGGGCGTGGGGGGGTGGCTAGTTGCCCTCCAATCATTTTCAACTATTAAAAAGGGCACTAGAACTCTCGATTTCCAATCGAATGAGCCCCCTTTGAAGCTTCTACGACGACCCCTTCCATATGAAGTGCCTCTGGGAAAAAAAAAATAATAAAAAAAGATTGGAGCCGTATGGCCTTTACTATAGGCAACGCTACAGCGTTGCCTCTGATAATGCTGGTAAACCTGACTTACCCTCTATGGAAAATATCCCTCCCTTTCACAGAAAACTCCACTGTGGAAATTTCATCCAACATAAAAAGCCCCCCCCCCGTCGAATTCCCTCCCGACAGTTCGTCCTCGTTGAGAATCCCTCCTCCCTGTAAAATTGCTTAGGGACGGTTCTGTCTGAAAAATTCTCCTTGGCCTTCTTTCATTTGAATAAGACTTCAATCTCTAATCAGTTTTTCAATCACTCCAGAAATGCCCCCTTCCGTGGAAGTTATTTCCTTGAAATCAAAACACACAGAAAATAGCCCCCGGATAATCCCCCCAGAACATCTCCACATGAAAAAAATTGGCAAACAGAATGTAAGACAGTTAAAAAGAATTTCGTATAGTAATTCTGTCAAATCCCCCTATGTAATATTTTCCCTTGAATATTCATCTCCCAGAAATTTCACTCCCCAAGGGAAATTCTTCCTCTAGAAATCCACCCCAAGCACAACCCCCCTCCCCCCTGAATTATGTCTGTATTCTTCCTAATAACAAATACTATACGTAAATAATGTGCAAATTTCATAACTTACAGGCCTCTCCTTAGAGACTGCGGGGGGGGGGGTCATTTTATACCTAAATACTTAATAATTTGATCTTTCAACTATATTGAACAAAATGGCTATCTCAAAAATTTTGATCAGATAATTTTGGGGAAACTGGGCGTGGGAGGGGGCCCAGTTGCCCTCCAATCTTTTTGGTCATTAAACAAGGGCACTAGAATTTTTAATTTCCGTTCGAATAATACAGCCTCTCCCGATCTTTTTGGACCATTATTTCGATACAATCACCCCTGGGGGAAAAAAACAAACAAAAAAACAAATAAACACGCATCCGTGTCTTCTGGCAAAAATAGCAAAATTCCACATTTTTGCAGATAGCAGCTTGAAACTTCTACAGTAGGGTTCTCCGGTACGCTGAATCTGATGGTATGAATTCCATTAAGATTCCTTGATATTAAGGGTTGTTTTTTCCCCTATTTCAAAAATCAGGCAAATTTTCTCAGGCTCGTAACTTTTGATGGGTAACACTAAACTTGATGAATCTCATATATTTGGAATCAGCATAATAAGCTGATTCTTTTGTTGCACCTATTCATATTAAAATTCCATTTTTTGGAGTTTCGGTTACTGTTGAGCCGAGTCACTCCTTACCGACAGTTCGTTACCACAAACTGTTTGATTACGAGTGAATTTTAATTTTTGCTGATGTCCATGGTTTGGTAGACTTTTTTTTGAATCCTTTTGTTAGTCTCTTGGTGTTTTAGACCAATAAGCTCATAAACTTAAAGAATAAGCAGCAGGAAAATTATATCAATTTTATTCATTTTTCAAAGTTGCATTACAAAAATATCATTAACAATTCAAACTTATTTTCAAGTAACAAGTTGTGAAGAAAGAAATCCACAGTATCAAATTTAATAAGATGTTACTATTATAAGCACATCGCCATTTTGTTTTGCTCAGTACTTCAACTCAAATAATTGGAATTGTTGCACTGCATAAGGGAAATATATTAACTTGGCATTTCCAAAATTATAAGCACGATTTAATTGAATTTGAATCACACAAATATAAAACGGAGTATTCTCTCGGTCCATTCCCCTAAATTTTACATTTTTAAAATTAAGTTTAATTTAAAGTTGTAATATTTGCCCGCTAATATTTGGCTTCCATATACTTTGCCCACCAATAAGCCTGACTTTAGTTTTAGTAAACAATTTTGAGACTAAGCCGTTTTTAAAACTTAAAAAATTTAACTTTTGCTTATTCCATTTTAAGAAGAAGAAAATATGTCTCCTAATTCCATTTTTTTTTTTTAGTTAAGACCCTGTCTTAGATTGTGCAGGGCCAAGACACATAATTTATAGTTTCCACCGAGTTTAATAAAATTTTCCCAAGAAGTTACCTTTTCAATGCATTTATTTTCCATTTTATGAATTTTACCCCCCCCCCCGCCCTCTTCAGCCCCCGAAAAAATCTGTTACCCTTATTCACTTTCTCGCTTAGGTAGCGTGTATTTATCTATTGCTAAATATGCAAAATCATGTTCATATATATATATATATATATATATATATATATATATATATATATATATATATATATATATATATATATATATATATATATTTTTTTTTTTATTCAAATACAATTTTTCTCTCCGTTTGATTGTTAACTGAAACTACGTTTGCTTAACATTTTGTTTCTTATTTTTATTTTATCATGTTTGTTGTTATGTTTATTTATTATTTCATTCATATTCTGTTTCTTGTTTTACTTATTATTATGCTGGTGCGCACAAATAAAGTATATTTTATGTATAGGCCTATTTTTTTTTAGTAAACTTTATCAGGATGAATTAATTTGACTTCATTAATGACAAAACTTACTGGAATAAATTTAAGCGTGAAAAGGGGAAAATTCCATTTCAAGAAAAACACGATTATGCCTGACGCAAATTAACAATGCTTGCATTTATCTGGAAATAGAATTCTTTTCTAAGGCGATTTTCAGTGAATCAGTTTCATTTTAGAAGAACATAAAAGAATTTCGACAACTTGAAGGGAAAGAAGATTATTCCTCGCCTAAGTTGGTAGATTAATCATCCAAGAAGTAATAAATTCTTGGACAGGTATTAACTCCAGTTTAAGCTAAAAGAGAAAATGAAAATTTAAGGGAAAATGGTAGAGAATTAAAGCCTTTCAAAAATAAGTCAAAATAAAAAGTGAAAATGTGAAACAACTAGAACAGCAGCTGATTTAAATCTTTAGTTTAATAATTAAGGCTTAGTGCTTAATGTTTAATTAAGGACTTATTTTGTAATAATTATTTATATATATTTATAATTAAGGACTTATTTATAATAATTAAGGACTTAAGGCTTAATGTTTTCTTTGACTTTTGGTGCATATTTTGCAATTTCAAGTCCCTGCTCTCTGATGTTAAGGCTCACTTTTCACGATGCAAAGCTCAAACAAAAGTACTTGTGGGTGTCTTAGGGGGTTTTTGAGGAAGGACAGGCAAATGTGAGAGGTGGGCGTAACCAGGGCAATATAATATTTAACTTTATTTAATAGCGAATAAACTTATGGTAATGTCGTCTTTGAGTTTGGTTTATGTTTTGCAATTTGAAATCTCTATCAAAGAGCATGGAAAAGTTATAAGAATGGAAAGTGGTGCTAGTATTGGAAACAATAATCACCGACGCCATCTATCGTTTGCGGTTTTTTACCCTAATCTGCTGTATACTTGTTCATTCAGGTACATTAAAATGTAGCTGAGGGTAAAAAACTAAGATTTAATCGCCAGTAGGCCAACCAGCTTAGAGTAAATTAACCTACTATGTCTGCCATGAATTCCCCATGGTTTTCAACTAAATAGTTCTTGGATCAAAAGCTACTGATAAACCATCTTACACAAAGAAACTTCAGCTTTAGCCTGTAATGTTGCAGATTAATTGAATCAATTATCCGGTTAAACAATTACTTATATACATTTGTCATTTTTATATTATATTAATTGTATTTATTTATATAATTTCAGTTATTATAAAAATTATCTAATTTATTTATATTTAATAAATAAATAAATGATATATATTCTATATTTTTATATTTTAAATTTAAACTTACTTGCATTTTCAATATTGGTTGTGCAGTTAGTCCATGCTTATAATCGGTCTAAAGAAAGTTTTGATTTAGTTATATTTTCTTCTTTTAATAGTCTTTATCTTTTAATTTAATGATTTAATAAAGTCTTTATTTAATAATCTTTTTTTAAATATTATTTTTTTTAAATATTCTCTTTTTTTTAAGGAAGTTACCAGGCATTATACTGTAAGTAGCACGAGACGTTTTTTAATTCTTAACTTCCCACGTTAAATTGGCGATGATCCAATTCTTATCTGTTTACCAGTGTGTTTGGGCTCACTTTGGGCCCAGTTTTATTTGGTCCCTTTTTTGTGAAGTTAAAACTAGGTTCAGTGGTGTAGAAACCCAGAGGAAATTGTAAGATGTTGCCAACAGCGTCTATTGTTTCAATTGTATGAATTCCATGATTTGCATAAGTAACTGTACACAAAATAATTTTCTATCCTAGAATAGTTTAATAGTCATCAAGAGTTCACTGCACTAAAATTACAATTTCTTTCAGCAAAAGAGTAAACTAGAATAAACCAATTTAATAATGATTCTAGAAATATTTAAACTAGATACTAAAAACTAAAATGAGTCTAGTTTGTTCTAGAATTAATAGATACAACAAAATAGATCAAATAATTACATGTTGACTCCTATCCCCCTCCATCACACTTAGAAAAAGTTTAACCATTAAGCATCTGTAAAAAACTTCTTTTTTTTATTTTGTAGGTATTTGTAGCGTTTTTTCTTATTGCTTATTGTAGTAGTTTAAAATTAATTCTAGTTTGTTCTAGATTTAATAAATACAATGAAATGAATCAAATAATTTCATATCAACCCTCCTCTCATCACACTTAGAGGAAGGCTAACAATCCAGCATCAATAAAATCCTTCATTTTTTTTTGTAAGTATTTATGGCGTTTTTTTTATTATTGCTTATTGCAGCAGTTTGAAAATAGGCTAGTTCTGTTGCTTGGAACTGAAAACTTTTCTAGTTTAATCTACTAGAATAAAAAGTCTAATTTTCTCTTACTAAAAGTCTAATTTTAGCCAAGATTAAAAATAGTTTCTATAATTAAATTTTTCTTATTCTCAAAGCTTGTTTAGTTATTTGCATTAACACACAGGTTAACAACCCGTGCCCGAGTTGTATTAACAACCCGTGCCAATGTAACCGATTCAATGAGCAAACCCGGTATTCAAGACTAAGGTCTAATTGCCAAATTTTGGAGAAAAGTGAGCAAATTCAAACATTTTGAATTGGAAGTTGAGAGTCTATGCCCTCCTCCTCCCTACACCTCCTTAAAATAGAGGTCACGAGGGCCTCTCGAATAGAAATGATGGTTGAAGAATCAAGCAAGAGGTTTAATGTTTCTTCATAGCAAAACTTGATGTGAATTAAATATCAAAATTTGTTGTTCCCAGGATAAAATTAGAAATATATTTTAGAAATATGAGCATAAAAACTATGAACATAAACATGAAACATAAATGTAAATGTACAAAAAAATATACATAAACGTAAAATATAAACAAAAACATTCTTCATAGCAAAACTTGATGTGAAGTTGAATATCAAAATTTGTTGTTTCTAGGATAAATTAGACATATATCTCAGAAATATGAGCATAAAAACTATGAACACAATTATAACACATAAACATAAACGTAAATATAAAAAAATATATACACAAACGTGAAATATAAACAAAAACATGAACATAAAAACATACGAAAATATGAGCATATAAACTCTGAACATAAAAATATCAGAAATATTAACATAAAAACTATGTTCCTAGAGGCAAACTTACTGAAATACAGTTACGAAAAAAACATAACAAAAAAAGTTTTTCCAATGGAACTAAAGAGTTACGTTAAAACTCAGAATGGACAGAAATTCTGTATCTGAGGAGGGCTGCCCCTCTCAACCAAACATTCTTAGAATAAATACTGGACTTATTCCAATAATAGTTCAAAAAAGAATGCTCTAATGCTCTAATCCCCTCCTCAACGCCTCGATCTTTACGCTAAAGTTTTTTATTGTTTTAAAAAATAAAGTTGTGAGACAGAGTCAAACTTTAGCGTAAAGAGCGAGGCGTTGAGGAGGGGACAGTCCCTTTCATATACGGAATAATTTCTGTTCGTTTTAAGTTTTAATGTCGCTCCTTACTTTCAGTTAAAAAAACTTGTTTTTTTTATTTAATTTTTGAACGTTTTTGAATAAATGCAGGTTTTGATCTTGGCTCACCGTACATGAATAATTAAAACAAAATTTGCATATTAATTTACTTTTATTTAGTTAAATGGCTTTCTCGAAACTTGTTTAATTTTATTTACGAACGTTTTTATTAGTAATAAATATACGTAACTTACGAATTAACTTACGTAACGAACTTCTATATTCATATATTTTTAATTTGTTTATTAGGGGGTTCGTCCCCTAGTCAATACCTTGCTCTTTAAGTGAAAGTTCGAATTTTGTTCCAATTCTTTAAAAATGACCGCTTAGTCACAAAGGCCGTTAATTAGAATAAATAGCTCTTATGAAAGTACTAAAAAATCTTTGGCTTAAAGAGCGAGGTATTGACTACGGGGTGAACCCAGTCATATATGTAATATTTTCTGTTCGTTTAAAGTTTCGATGTTGCTGCTATTGCAGGAATACTTGTTTTTTTTATATTAAATTTCTGATCTTTTTTTAAATAATGCTGGGAAGTCCGGCGTCCCCTTCATAGCAATGTCCCTTCCCCCATGAAAACTTCCTTCATGGAAATATCCTCCCACATAACCCCCGACCCACCCACCCCCCCCCCACTACCAGGAAAAATCTCCCCTGAAAACGTCTGTATACTTCCAAATAACCAATACTATATGCTAACATTGGGTAAAGTTCATAACTTTCAGCCCTCCCCCGGGAGCTTCGGGGGATTAAGTCATCCTAAAAGACATACTTATTATATTTTCGAACATGCTGAACAAAATGGCTATCTCAAAATTTTGATCAAGTGACTTTGGGAAAAAAATGAGCGTGGGAGGGGGCCTAGTTGCCCTCCATTTTTTTGGTCATTTAAAAAGGGCACTAGAACTTTTATTTTATTTTCCAATGAGCCCTCCCACGATATTCTAGGAAAACTGGGTCGATACGATCACCCCTGGGAAAAAAAAAACAAAAAAAAAAAAACAAATAAACACGCACCCGTGATCTTTCTTCTGGCAAAAAATGCAAAATTCCACATTTTTGTAGATGGGAGCTTGAAACCTCTACAGTAGGGTTCTCTGATACGCTGAATATGATGGTGTGATTTTCATTAAGGTGCTATAACTTTTAGGGGGTCTTTCCTCCTTTTTTCGAAAATCAGCCAAATTTTCTCAGGCGCCTAACTTTTGATGGTTAGAGTTGAACTTGATAAAACTTATATATTTGAAATCAGCATTAAAATCTGATTCTTTTGATGTATCTATTTGTATCAAAATACCGTTTTCTAGAGTTCCGGTTACCATTGAGCCGGGTCGCTCCTTACTTACAGTTCGTTACCACGAACTGTTTGACAGTTTTTCCCAAAATGCCAAAAAAATGAAAGAGTTTATTTAATCGTATTTAGCTTACGCCAATTTTTTAGCTCTAATGTTTTAAAAAATAATTCGCAATTTCATCACTGTCAGTCATTAAATTGCTATGGGTGCATTCCAGGTTCGACCAAAAAGCTGTCAACAAAAAGGAACGAGAAATTAACTTTCTTTTTCTAGGTGACAGTGAACAGCTGGGTGAACAGCTTTTTTCTAGGTGAACAGCTGGGACGATCAAATATTAACTCCGTATAAAATTTTACAATAAATTTTGTGAGCATGGTTAGCTCAACTTGAGTCAAATCATGATCAAATTGGGGAACGAATTTAATGAGTTTAAATCTAAATAACGAATTTAATGAGTATGAAGGAATTTAATGATTAAATAATGAATTAAATAACGAATTTAATGAGTATGAGGAATATGAACTATTGTGTAGGAAAAAACTACGCCTTCTTGTACGCACTAATGAGCCCTCGTGGGAGAAATTATCTCTGGTTTGCGGTTAATTTGTATTAAAATTGAATTAAAAATGAGCAAAATAGCAATTTCCACCTGTAGTGCGTTCTAATTTTTTGTACTTCAGCATGCTTTTAGTTAAGGTTTAGTTAAACTTTTGACGTAGAGATAGTAGAGATATCGTAGGGATAGTAAGGATATAAGGGATAGAAGACCACTTGATGTAAAGCCAGACCAACTAGTCTAACTACGGATTTATAGAAAAAAAAATTAAAAAACACACCTAACTAAAAAAATATAAATGTTTTTACTTTCATAACTTTATTAAATCAAATAATATTAACATTTTGATTACTAAATATCAGTATATGTATATTAAACTGACAATTCACATTCATTTGTATTTTTTTCAGTAAAGTGCAAATTATGTTCTGGCCTTGGGAAGGAATAGTGGTTTTGAGCCCTACTGCAAAATATAAATGTTTTTACTTTCATAACTTTAATAAATCAAATAATATTAACATTTTGATTACTAAATGTCAGTATATGCATATTAAACTGACAATGCACATTCATTTGTATTTTTTTCATTAAAGTGCAAATTTTGTTCTGGCCTTGGGAAGGCAAAGAGGTTTTGAGCCCAACTTATGTTAATTTCTGCTTGTTTTGATTTTGAATCGGTTATTTATTGTAATTTCTGTTCGTTTTTGGTTTCATTCATTTATCGATGCTGATTTGTGGTAGTTTCACGCTTGGTAGATTATTTGATTTTATGGTTGCTCATTTTTGGTTTAATTGAGTTCTTTACTTTTGTTTGAGAAACTTATTTTGTGGAATTTTTTTTTTAAATTAATTTATGTTCGTCTTATATTGACATAGTCTTTTCAGGGAAAATGAAAATAATACTTTAAATCTTTTCTTTTTTTAAGACTTTATAGTTTGGCCTGCTATTTGTATGCTGGAGAAAAAATTTCAGTAATTTTTAACAGCATACACCCTTTTAAAAACCTAGATACAAATAGTAGTGTTTAATTTAGTTTATATCTCCTCTAGTTGACCTGAAATAGAAAACTTGATACCATTCTTAATAAAATCTGTTTACTTTCTTTGATAGCTTAGATATACTTACGCTATTTTGATTTGGTTAAATTTTAAGAGCAGAAGTAGCCCCGAAAGTTTGAACATAATACCCTCAGTCTTTCGTAGGATACAGCTGAGATACCGTATTGGGAATTAGCATTAACACAGTGCATTTTGATTTAATCTTAAGGCAACATTTAGTTTTTAAACATAATGGGCAAACAGGAGGATGGGCGTGGGAGGGGGACTAGTTGCCCTCCAATCACTTTCGACTATTAAAAAGGGCATTAGTCCCTCCTATTTTCAATCGAATGAGCCCTTTTCGAAATTCCCATGACAACTCCTTCGATACGAAGTGTCCTGGTCTAAAAAAAAATAAAAAAAAAACAATAATACATTGTACTCACATCGATCTTTACTACAAAAATATCAAGCCTTCCAATCACTTTCGACAATTAAAAAGGGCACTAGCCCTTTCAATTTCCAATAGAATGAGCCCTTTTTGAGTTTCTACGACAACTCTTTCTATAAACACCTTATATGCCCACAGGGTATAAATTACAAACTCTTGCTCTGAGGGCTGTGAGGGGGTTGTCATCCTCAAAGACCTAATTTACAGAACTTTCAACTACGTTGAAAAAAATTGCTATCTCAAAATTTTTATTGGATATCTTTGGGGAAATGGTGGGCGTGAGAGGGGGGTTAGTTGCCCTCCAATCACTTCCGACTATTAAAAAGGGCACTAGCCCTTTCAATTTCCAATCGAATGAGCCATTTTTGAAGTTTCTACGACAATGCTTTCTATAAAAACCTTATATGCCCCAGGGCACAACTTACAGCCCTTGCCCTGACGAATGTGGGGGGGGGGGGGGGGGTTGTCATCCTCAAAGACCTAATTTCCAGAACTTTGAACAATGTTGAACGAAATGTCTAGCTCGAAATTTTGACTGGATGTTTTTGGGGAAAGGTGGGCGTGAGAGGGGGGTTAGCTGCCCTCCAATCACTTTCGACTATTAAAAAGGTCACTAGCCCTTTGAATTTCCAATCGAATGAGCCTTTTTTGAAGTTTCTAGGACAATGGCTTCTCTAAAAACCATATATGCCCCCATGGCTTAACTTACAACCCTTGCCCTGATGGCTGTGGTAGAGTGTCCTCCGAAAAAACATAGTTTCTATCTGGAAATCAACTACGCTGAACATAATGGCTATCTCAAAATTTTGAATGGATGTGTTTGAGGAAATGGTGGGTGTCGAAGGGGTATTAGTTGCCTTCTAATCACTTTCGACTATTAAAAAGGGCACTAGCCGTTCCAATTTCTAATCGAATGAGCCCTTTTTGAAGTTTCTAAGACAACTCCTATGACACAAAGTGCCCTGGTATGGAAAAAAAATAATAATACATGGTGCCGACACCGTTCTTTACTTAGGCAGCACTATTGCGCTGCCTATGATAACATCAACAATAACACAAAAAGGCCTACAAAAAATAAATTTATTAAACTTAATTAAGAATAGGTGTGGTGCTATCTGTCCTATCCCCCCTCAAAACTTTTAAGCAGATTGAAGGTTGTTTGCATTTCATTAAAAACGATAAGTATTCTGAACAGTGTGGTAGTTATTTCTCAAAACATAAAAAATAATAAAAAAGAAGGAAAATCACCATAATAACCATGATCACTGAAAATAACCAATGACAGTAAGCTGATTATAAGTATATTCATTTCAGGGAAATGTTAGAATCTTTGGATTTATTAACGTTGAAAAGAGAAATGCTCCAAAAAATAAACAAAATTATTTTCAGTAACCAGTATTTGACGCTCTGATCTTTCAAAGGCTTAGGAGACGTTAGTCCCACTTCTGTTTGCGATAATTTCTGTTTGTATTTGGGGCTTATTAACTGATTGTTAGAGATTTCTCTTCGTTTAAGTTCGAATTAATGTATGACGTTTTTCTGCTGAACTTAAAAAAAAAAATTCTGTTCATTTTAATTGGAATTGCTTTTTGTTTTATTTGTCAATGCAAGGAAGATTTGTAATTTTTTTCTGCCTAAGAATTAATATTTTGGCTTGCTATTTATATTTTTTACCTTTCAAATGCTTAGGAAGTTATAGCCCTACTCCCGTTTACGATATTTTTAGTTTTTTTGGGCTTATTTCCTCATTAATAGGGATTTCTCTTCGTTCTAGGTTTGAATTACAGTATGAAGTTATTTCTGCTCGTCTTTTGGGTTTAATTTGGCTCTTTACTCTCCTTCGAAAAACTTTGTTTAGGAAAACATTGTTTAAGGTAACTTCTGTTCGGTTTTAATTGAATTTTTTTATTTGTCAATAAAGGAATATTTGTAACTTTTTGTGTTTTTCTTTGCCTAAGAATTAAGATTTTGGCTTGGTATTTATATTTTCTATAAAATTTTGCAACAACGCCCCTGTGCCTAATAAAGATTAAAAAAAAAAAAAATCTGACTGAAAGTAAAGAGCAACAATAAAGCTCAAAACGAATAGAAATTATTCAATATATGAAGGTGCTTCCCCCTGCCCAATACCTTGCTCTTTACGCTAAAGCTTTTAGCGTAAAGCTTTTAGCACTTTTAAAAAAGCTTCCTATTGTGATAAAACAGCCCTTGTATTACAGGAGCCGTTCAGAAAAAATTGGGACAAATAATTAAACTTTAGCGTAAAGAGCAGGGTAATGAAGGGGGGGGGGAACCCATTCATATGCAGAATAATTGCTGTTCGTTTTGAGTTTTAATGTTGCTCCTTACTTTCAGTTACAATTTTTTTTTAATTTAGTTTTCTGATCATTTTTCAAATAATGCTGGTAAATCTGGCTCACCCTCCATGAATCCCCTCTTTACGGAAACTGTGGAAATATCTTCCCACGTAAAAGACCCCCCTCCCGTCAAATTCCTTCCAGATATTTCCATTCTTACTGAAGATCCCCCCAACCTTCAAGTAAAAGTTCTTGCGGACTCAGCCTTAAACATTCTCCTTAAAGAATTTCCTATAGGAATTCTATCAAATCTCCCCAGTGTAAAATTTCACTTGGAAAGTTCACCCCCGGAAACTTCTCTCTCCACGGAAAATTATCCCTATAGAGACCAACCTTATACACAAAATTCCCCCCCCCCCCCCAAAAAAAACCTCTGTATACTTCCCAATAACAAATACTACACGTAAACAATGGGCAAATTTTGTAGCTTATAGACCTCTTCCCATGGATTTTTTTGGGGGGGGTCTATTTGCCCCCAAGGACATTGTTATTAGATGTTTCAACTATGCTGAACAAAATAGCTATCTCAAAATTTTGATCGGATAACTTTGGGGAAAACAGGGGCATGGGAGGGGATTTACCCTCAAATCTTTTTTGGTCACTTGAAAATGGAACTATGACCTTTAATTTTCGTTCGAATGCGCCCTCTCTCGATCTCCTAGGACTATTATTTTGATTAGATCACATGGGAAAAAAAAATAAAATAAACACGCATCCGTGGTCTTCTTCGGGCCAAAAAAAAAAAAATAAAATTAAATAAAATTCAAAACACCACATTTTTGTATATTTGAGCTTGAAACTTCTGCAGAAGGGTTCTCTGATGCGCTGAATCTGATTTTGTGGTTTTCGTTAAGATTCCTTGGTTTTTAAGGGAGTGTTTTGCCACTTTTCTAAGATTCAGACAAACTTCTGACGGGTACCCTAAACTTGATGAATCTTATATATTTGGAATCAGGTTAATGAGCTGATTCTTTGGATGTGTCTATTGATACAAAATTCCGTTTTTTAGAGTTTCTTTACTATTGAGCCGAGACACTCCTTTATTACAGCTCATTACCACGAACTGTTTGACCAGATTGTAACTTACGCTTTACTGAAAACTATCCTTGTTTCGAACCTTGTGTTTTTGTTTCTTATATTATCGAAAAAGGGGGGGGGGCAATAACCATCATAACCAAGATTACTGAAAAAGGCAAATAAATGTGGATTGACAATTTGATATATGCTGATATTTTTCCTGAAATTCTTAATAATTTTGGATTTATTACATTTTAAAAAGGCGAATATTTAAAATAAATTTGTTTTCAGTAGAACAAAAATAACGTTAAGGACTCCTCTTGGTTTCTTCTCGTTTTGAGTTCCCGTTTTGACTTTCTTCTCGTTTTGAGTTCTCGTTTTGAGTTTCTTCTCGGTTATTTATCCTAATATCTTTCCGTTTTGAGTTTCATTTATTTATTGATTGTGATTTACGGTAGTTTTACGCATGAAAAAAATATTTAATTTATTTCTGCTCATCTTTGTCTTAATATAGCTCTTTACTTTTCTTTGACAAACTTCTTTTGTGGAATTTTTTTTTAAATCAATTTCAGTTCACTGTAATTGACATTATCTTTTTAATTGGTTAAGAAAAACAATATTTTAAATATTTTTAGATTTTTTCTATAAGGTTCCAGATTTTGGCTTACTATTAATTTGTTGGATAAAATTTTACAAACAATTTTTAATAATATACTCCATTTTGACAATCTGGATACATATCCTCCTCAACTTTATTTAATAAATAAAACTGAATACCCTATTCTATTCCAAGGACTTTGTATCTATGCTACTTTGACAATCTGGGTGTAAAAAAGTCAAAAATTCTTAATACGCCACATCAGTTAAAAAAGGAACTTTGAATTTCTACAAATTTCTGAGAAGTGGAATTATTTATTTAACAAGGATCTATCAATTGAAAGTCTACGAAGTTGCAGTAATTATTCAAATACACAAATTAAAGCAGCAAATTAGCAATTTTTCATCATGGAACTCAAAATGGACGGTTAAGTCTCTCAGTATACCAAATTTTTGGTGATGTTTCGTATAATTTATTTCCAGTACAAACACTCGGGGAGGGGGGGGGGGGCTTCAGCCCCCAGTCTCCTCTTGTACACATACTTGCGTATATATAAGCGTGTCGTAATAAAATATTGAAGAATTAGAAAAATACATGCAATAGTACGAAATTTTTTTTTTCCAATTTGTATATGCAGATAACAAAAATAAAAAACAGATTTTCAACATAGAAAATTTTGAAGCATATCGATTAGTCTTCCTAATAATAATTGAAGGTCGTCTATTTTTGAACATTTTGAAATTAATGTCTTCTTCTTCCAATTGGATGTTTCTTGGCAACATCTATCATGCATCAGTAGTTTTTTAAGTCTAAAGTAATTATCATTTCATGGTTCCTGACAACATAAGATAGAATTTTGAAATATGGAATGTCAGTTGAGACAATGATGTAGCCAAACTGAGATTTAGAGGGAATAATATTTAAAAATATTAAATAACTTGTTGAAAATAAACAATAGGCTTAACTTAAAAACAAATGGTAGAGCAAATGCATTCAATATTTAGACAGGGATGCAAATACATCCAAAATTGTGAATGCAAGACAACGGTTGCTGAGTATAAATAACTCTAATCTCTACCACTTGAAAAACTTGTTATTTATTTAATGAAAATAAAGAGCGACATAAAAACCAATAAGGACAGAAAATATCTTTTATATAAGGAAGGTCCCCCCTAAAGGCTCCTGATCTTTACTATAATATTTTAATACTTCTTTATTGAAAGCACTATTAAGCACATTGCTTGTCATTATCTACCGATCCAGGGGCGGATCTAGAGCAAAACCTTGGGGGAGGACCAGTGTCACAAGGGCACCAATTAGCAAAATATTGGGGAAGGGGCAATGTGACAAAAGTACCAATAATTGACCAAATTGACATTTTTTTTTCAAAAAAAAGTGTAAAAAAATAAGTAGAAAGAGTGCCAGAAAAAATTTGGGGGGGGGGGAGGGCTACTCCTGAACCCGCCATTGGTTATTACTTTTTAAAACATCAGAAGTGAACTTTGTATTGTTTAAAGAAAAAATACATCAATCTGACTTTCCGCTCTTGTGGCATTGGGAAAAATAATTTTTTCTAATATCCATTGCTAATAATAAAAATTAGTTATTATCCATTGCTCTTGTGTTAGAGTTCTAGAAGTAATACAGAACATTCTAGAAGTATTGTGGAGAAGAGGGAAAATTTTAGAGTAAGAAGCAGGGGGCTGATAGGGAACACCCCTCACATATAAAATAATTTTTGTTCTGCATAAGCTTTAATGTTGCTCTTTACTTTTGCTTAAGGTTAGCTTTTTTTTAATTTCTGTTCTTTTAGTAACATGTCAGGAGTCTCTCATAGGGTTTTCCAGGCTTTGCCATATCTTCTTGATGAGTAAACTTAGAATTAATGCATTTTGCACATTTTGAATGTACACAAATCTTAGATTATATTGAGCAGTGTGTTGCTATGAACTTTTTAGCCTAGGCCTTCGTAAATGTAAAGTATGCTGCCACCCCTCTAGACATTTTTTTTCACATACACGTTTAATATTTGCCTAATAATTATGCAAAGATGATCACCATCTCTAAGAAAGCCCACCTAAAAGTGTCTTTCGGCGGGCTGATAAACTGCCCTTGTGTTTCAAGATTTATTTTTTAAGAATTGGGACAAAAAGTCAAACTTTAGCATAAAGAGCGATGTAATGAGAAGGCAGGTCCCCTCATATACGTAAGAATGTATGTTTGTTTCCAGTTTTGATGTTGCTCCTTACTTTCAGTTGAAGAAAACTTGTTTTTTTTTATTTAATTTCTGATCATTTTCAAGTAACACCGGAAAATAAGGTTATCCCTCCATGGAAAAATTTCTTCTCCCCGCGGAAAATCCCTCCATGGGAAGTTATTCCCACGTATAATACTCCCCCCTCCCTCCAGGAAATTTTCTCAAGGAAATTCCATTCTAGCTCAAAATTCTCATCGAAAAATTTCTTGCGGAAGGTTCCGGGTGAAAATTTTTTCTTAGTGCACTTTCATTTGAAAAGATTAATTTTAAAATTATGCCCGAAATCCCCTCCTCTGTGGAAAATGTTTCCTGAAAATACCCAGCCCTCTAGTAGCAAGTTTCTACCACAGCAAATTCCCTCTGGAGAGTTTATTCCTTAGAACCCCCCCCCCCCCCTATGGCAAGATACTTTAGACAAATCCAACCCAGTATAAATTTCGCCTCGGACAATTTCCCTTAACATATCCACATGTTAAATTCGAGTCGACACAGAGAAAGTAAGACTAATAAAAATAAATGTCGTTATAGGAATTTTGGGAAATTCCCTCAGTGTAAAACCTCCCCTGGAAAGTTCACCCCCGAGAAAACTTCCCTCCACCTGGAAAATAATCCGTATTGAAAATCTCCTCAGCAGAAAATTCACCCCCCCCCCCTACCCGAAAAATGTATGCATACTTCCCAATAACAAATGCTATACGTAAACAATGGGCAAATCTTATAATTTAGAGATCTTTCCCCAGGGGCTGTGAGGGGTCACGTTATAGCCAAATGCGTAATTATTGGGCCTTTCAACTATGCTAAAAAGATGGCTACCTCAAAGTTTTGATCGGACGACTTTCAGGCAAAAAGGGGGTGGAGAGGGACTTGCTGCCCACCGATTTTTTGGTAACTTAAAAACGGCACTAAAACTAAATTTAATTTCCGTTCGAATGAGCTTTTTTTCGATATTACCGGGACTATTGGGTCGATGCGGTCTCCCCTGGGAAAAAACAGAAAAACAAAAACAAACAAATAAACACGCATCCGTGATCTTTCTTCTGGCAAAAAAAAAAAAAAAAAAAAAAAAAATCCACATTTTTGCTTATGGGAGCTTGAAACTTCTACGATACGGTTCTCGGATACGCCTGATCTGGTGATGTGATTTTCATTAAGATCCCTTGAATTTGAGGGGATATTTCGCCCCTTTCATAGGCAGCGAAGTAGTACTGCCTAAGTAAAGAACGATGTGGGCACAATTTGTTGTTTTAAGGTTCTTCATACCCGGGCACTTCGTATCGAAGGAGTTGTCGTAGAAACTTCGAAAATGGCTCATTCGACTGGAAATGGGAGTGGCTAGTGCCCTTTTTAATAGTCGAAAGTGATTGGAGGGTAACTAGCCCCCCCCCCCCACGCCCATCATTCTCCCAAATGCATCCAATCAAAATTTTGGGATAGCCATTTTGCTCAGCGTAGTTGATTTTCAGATAGAAAATATGTTTTTGAGGACGAAACTCCCCCACAACCCTCAGGGCAAGGGTTTTAAGTTATGCCCTGGGGACATATAAGGTTTTTATAGAAGGCGTTGTCATAGACACTTCAAAACAGGCTCATTCGATTGGAAATTTAAAGGGCTAGTACTGTTTTCAATAGTCGAAAGTGATTGGAGGGCAGCTAGCCCCCCCCCCACGCACATCATTCTCACAAATACATCGAATCAAAATTTTGAGATAGCCATTTTGTTCAGCGTAGTTGATTTTCAGACAGAAATTATGTTTTTGAGGAGGACACTCCCCCACAACCCCAAGGGCAAGGGTTTTAAGTTATGCCCTGGGGGCATATAAGGTTCTATAGAAGGCTTTGTCGTAGGAACTTCAAAACAGGCTCATTCGATTGAAAATTCAAAGGGCTAGTACCCTTTTGAATAGTCGAAAGTGATTGGTGGGCAACTAGCCCCCCCCCCCCCCTACACCCATTATTCCCACAAATACATCGAATCAAAATTTTGAGATAGCCATTTTGTTCAGCGTAGTTGATTTTCAGATAGAAATTTTTTTTCGAGGAGGACACTCCCCCACAACCCTCAGGGTAAGGGTTTTAAGTTATGCCCTGGGGGCATATAAAGTTTTTATAGAAGGCGTTGTGGTAGAAACTTCAAAACAGGCTCATTCGATTGGAAATTCAAAGGGCTAGTACCCTTTTTAATAGTCGAAAGTGATTGGAGGGCAAATAGCCCCCCCACACCCATCATTCCCCCAAATAGATCCAATCAAAATTTTGAGATAGCCATTTTGTTCAACGTAGTTTTAAGTTCTGGAAATTAGGTCTTTGAGGATGACAACCTCCTCACAGCCCTCAGGACAAGGGTTGTAAGTTATGCCCTGGGGTATATAAAGTTTTTGTAGAAAGCGTTGTCGTAGAAACTTCAAAAAGGGCCAATTTGATTAGAAATTGAAATGGCTTGTGCCCTTTTTAATAGTCAAAAGTAATTGGAAGGCAACTAACACACCCCTTCCACGCCCACCATTTCCCCAAACACATCCAATCAAAATTTTGAGATAGACATTTTGTTCCACGCATTTAAAGTTCAGGAAATTATACCTTTGAGCTGGACACTCCCCCACAGTCCTCAGAGAAAGGGTTACAAGTTGTGGCCTGGGGGCATATAAGTTTTTACTGAAATCTTTGTCGTAGAAACTTGAAAAAGAGCTCATTCGATTGAAAATTCAAAGGTCTTGATTTGAGTGATTTGAGGGCAACTAGCCCCCCTCTCTCGCCCACCTTTTCCCCAAACACATCCAATCAAGATTTTTAGATAGCTATTTTATTCAGTGTTTTGGATTTCCAGATATAAATTATGTTTTTGAGGTGGACACTCCCCCACAGCCCTCAGGACAAGGGTTGTAAGTTATGCCCTGGGGCATATAAGGCTTTTACTGAACGCGTCGTCGTAGAATCTTCAAAAATGACTCATTCGATTGGAAATTGAAATGGTTAGGGCCCTTTTTCATAGTCGAAAGTGATTGGAAGGCAACAAACACACCTCCCACGCCCACCATTTCCCCAAACATATCCGATCAAAATTTTTTGATAGCGATTTTGTTCCACGAAGTTTAAAGTTCAGGAAATTATATCTTTGAGCAGGACACTCTCCCCATAGTCTTCAGGGTAAGGGTTATAAGTTATGGCCTGGGGGCATATAAGGTTTTTATTGAAATGGGTAACTAACCCCCCTCTCACGCCCACCATTTTCCAAAACACATCCAATCAGAATTTTGAGATATCCATTTTTGTTCAACGTAGTCGAAATTTCTGGAAATTAGGTCTTTTAGGATAAAAACCCCATCAGAGCTTTCAGTGCAAGGGTTGTAATTTGTGCCCTGGGGGCATATAAGGTTTATATAGAAATTTCAAAAGGGGCTCATTTGATTGGAAATTGAAATTGCCCTTTTTAATAGTCAAAAGTGGGTGGAAAGTAATTAACCCCCCTCTCACGCCCTCCATTTCCCCAAACACGTTCAATAAAAGCTTAGAGATAGCCATTTTGTTCAACGTAGTTGAAAGTTCTGGAAATTATGTATTTAAGGATGACAAACCCCCGAGAGTCCTCAGGGCAAAGGTTGTAAGTTATGCCCTGGGGGCATATAAGGTTTTTAATGATAGAGTTGTCGTAAAAACTTCAAAAGGGGCTCATTCAATTGGAAATTGAGAGGGACAGAGCCCTTTTTAATAGTTGAAAGTGATTGGACGGTAACTAACCCCTCTCTCACGCCCACCATTCCCCCAATCACATCCAATCAACAATTTCAGATAGCCATTTTGTTAAACGTAGTAGAAAGTTCTGGAAATTAGGTGTATGAGGATGACAATCCCCCCATCCAGCCCTGAGGGCGAGGGTTGTAAGTTATCCTCCAGGGCATATAGGGTTTTTGTTGAAAGCGTTGTCGTAGAAACTTCAAAAGGGCTCATTTGATTGGAAATTGAAAGGGCTAGTGCCTTTTTAAATAGTTGAAAGTGATTGGAGAAAGACTAAGGTCCCTTTCACGCCCACCATTTTCCCAGACACATCCAATCAAAATTTTGAGATAGCTATTTTGTGTAACGTAGTTGAAAGTTCTTGAAACTAGGTCTTAGAGGATTACAACCACCCTCACAGCCCTTAGGGTAAGAGATGTAATTTATGTTCTGAGGCCATATAAGGTGTTTATAGGAAGTTTTGTCGTAAAAACTCGAAAGAGGCTCATTCGATTGGAATTCGAAAGGCCTAGTGCCCTTTTTAATAGTCGAAAGTAATTGGAAGGCTTGACATTTTTATAGTAAAAATCGATTTGGAATAATGTATTATTTTTTTGTTGTTGTTCTTGTTTAGAACAGGGCACTTTGTATCAAAGGAGTTGTCGCAGGAACTTTGAAAAGGGCTCATTCGATTGAAAATAGAAAGGGCTGATGCCCTTTTTAATAGTCGAAAGTGATTGGAGGGCAACTAATCCCCCTCCCACGCCCACCCTCCCATTTGACTTTGTATTTAAAAACTAAATGTTTCCATAAGATTAAATCAAAATGCACTGTGTTAATGCTAATTAACAATAAGGCATCACAGCAGTATCCCAAGAACGACTGAGGGTATTATGTTCAAACTTTTGCGGCTGTTTCTGCTCTAAAAATTTAACCAAATCAAAATAGCGTAAGTGTATTCAAGCTATCAAAGAAAGTGAACTGATTTTTTTGCGAATGGTATCAAGTTTTCTATTTTAGGTCAACTAGAGGAGGTATAAAACTAAATTAAACACTATTATTTGTGTCCAGATTTTTAAGAGGGTGTTTGTTGTTAAAAATTGCTGAAAATTTTTCTCCAGCATACAAATAGCAGGCCAAACTATAAATTCTTAAAAAAATGAAAAATTTAAAGTATTATTTTCTTTTTCTCTGAAAAGACTATGTCAATATAAAACGAACAGAAATTAATTAAAAAACTTTTTCCACAAAATAAGTTTTCCAAAGAAAAGTAAAGAACTCAATTAAACAAAAAATGAGCAAAAATAAAATCAAATAATCTACCAAGCGTGAAACTACCACAAATCAGCATCGATAAATAAATGAAACCCAAAACGAGCAGAAATTACAATAAATAACCTAGTCAAGCTCAAAACGAGCAGAAATTAACATAAGTTGGGCTCAAAACCCTTATGCCTTCCCAAAGCCAGAACATAATTTGCACTTTACTGAAAAAAATATAAATGTTTTTACTTTTATGACTTTATTAAATCAAATAATATTAAATTTTGATTACTAAATATCAGTAAATGTATATTAAACTGACAATGTACATTCATTTGTATTTTTTTCAGTAAAGTACAAATTAGATTCTGGCATTGGTAAGGCATAGGGGTGCTCAAAATTTTGTTCTGACTTAACTTACGAATTAACTTAAGTAACGAATTTCTATATTCGTATGTTCTTATTACGTATATTAGGGAGTTCGCTCCCTATTCAATACCTCGCTCTTTACGCTAAAGTTCGAATTTTGTTTGAATCACAAACCCCTGAATCACAAAGGCCGGTCAATTAAAATATATAGCTCTTTTGAAAGTACTAAAAAAACTTTAGCGTAAAGAGTGAGGTATTGACTAGGGGGCAAACCCCCTCATATACGTAGTACTTTCTGGTCGTTTTAAGTTTTAATGTTGCTTCTTACTTTCAGTTGAAAAAAAATTGTTGATTTATTTAATTTCTGATCGTTTTTAAATAATGCTCAGAAATCTGGCGTCCCCTTCATAGAAATTTTCCTTCCCCCAAGGAAATATCCTCCATGGGAAGATCCTTCCCCGTAACCCCTACTCTGACCCTGACCCCCCACTAGAAAATATTCCTCCTGAAAACGCCTGTATGCTTCCCAATAACCAACAATATATCTAAACAATGGCCAAAGTTTATAACTTGCAGCCCTTCCCCCGGGAACAGTGGGGGAGTAAGTCATCCTCATAGACATATTAATTAGATTTTCGACTATGCTGAACAAAATGGCTATCTCAAAACTTTGATTGGGTGACTTTGGGGAAAAAAAGAGCGTGGGAGGGGGCTAAGTTGCCCTCCATTTTTTTGGTCACTTAAAAAGGGCACTAGAACTTTTAATCCCGTTCGAA
Source organism: Artemia sinica (assembly GCA_027921565.1). Taxonomy (NCBI): domain Eukaryota; kingdom Metazoa; phylum Arthropoda; class Branchiopoda; order Anostraca; family Artemiidae; genus Artemia; species Artemia sinica. The sequence goes on from CM051271.1 coordinate 44,964,278, forward strand.
TGAGCCCTCTTGCGATATTCTAGGACTACTGAATCGATACAATCACCCCAAGGAAAAAAAAAACAAATAAACACGCATCCGTGATCTTTCTTCTGGCAAAAAATACAAAATTCCACATTTTTGCAAATAGGAGCTTGAAACCTCTATAGTAGGTGTCTCTGAATCTGATGGTGTGATTTTCATTAAAGTTCTATGACTTTTAGCGGTTGTTTCCCCCTTTTTTCGAAAATAGGTCAAACTTTCTCAGGCGCTTAACTTTTGATGGGTAAAACTAAACTTGATGAAAATTATATATTTGAAATCAGCATAAAAATCTGATCCTTTTGATGTATCTATTGGTATCAAAGTTTCGTTTTTTAGAGTTTTGGTTACTATTGAGCCGGGTGACTCCTTACTTACAGTTCGTTACCACGAACTGTTTGATTGCACTTTTAATTGTGAAAACGTGTTTTTGATCGTAAATACATGCAAAAATATACTTTTAGCTGATGGGTTTCAGAATTTTAGCACGACTATGCAGAAATTTTTCAATAGTTTCAACCCCCAACCCCAAATCATTTGGACCTTGACAAAGTAATTTTATGAAGATGTATTTCGTCCAAAATTTATTTTGTACCATATCCATTTTCCGATTAAGTAAGGTGAAATTAGGCAGAAGGAAAGTAAAATTCAATTTCATTTTTATTCCTAACAAATCTGTAATATTTTCATTGTATTCTTCCCTCTTTTAGCTTTCTAATAGTATGATTTTTTATTTAAAATATTTAACATTTCTTTTTTCGTTAATCAATTCTAACTTGGACCACCCTAGTCTGGGCCAAAGCGTGTAATTTGAAAGTGCAGTCGAAGGTGGTCTCTAAATTCGAGCAAACAGAACATTTACAAGAACAGCTCGTCCTGTATATGTATCTACTCTCTTCAAGCAAGCAATAATTGTGTATTTATAGATGTATTTTTTTTTTCTCGACAACGATTCCATTTTTTTTTCAATAATTACTTTCTTCCCTTCTCCAGGTTTGGGTTCAAATCGGCTCTGTGTTCGGTTCTGTAATTCTGTAATCGGGTTCAAATCAGGTTTGTGTTCAAATCGGTCCATTTAAATCAAGCACACAATGAAAGAAACTTCTAAAATTGGCAATCCAGCCTGCAATGCTGTAAAATAAAAGAAAGTCCCAGACGCACAAGTTTTTCATATTTCCTTTTGCCTTTTTTGATTCCGTAGACACATAAACGTAATTCTTCTTGTTTTTTTACTGTAGGCAGCTTGCCAAAACATACAAAAAAGTAAAAAATAAACCCAGATTACCTAAAATTCCAAGTCTATAGTTAAGAGTGACTACAACGACGTCTCCATAACTGGAAAGAATGGATCCATCATAAGGATTTCCAGATCCCCAGTTGAAACTCTCTCCGTGAAAAAAAACTATAATTGGAAATTTGATAGCTCTATCCACAGATCCCACTGAAAAATAAAGAAATTAAATCCCAGTCCAATATCTAAGATTTCATTCAATCTTATTTCTATCACTTTAGGTTCGGGAGCTCATTGTAAGTTGTATTTGAAGTTTATGGAAGAGATTTACCTACGATTAGATTACTTCCTTATGTAACTAAGCTTGTATGTTTTCTTATGTTAAAAACTTTTGAAAGCTAAATTTAAACACTATTTTTCAAACATCGTTTTCATTTTTTCTCTATATTACCTTACCTTAATTACCTTAATTCGCACTTCGGAGCAAATTAAGGTCCATACTGGATCGGTTGTAATTGTTGATGAGTTGTTGAGTAATTGTTCTTTACTTACTTTCTATAGTTAGGAATAGTTAGATTTTGGGCTTTTAAGGCTTTCTAAACCAATATACCGCTGGCATCTGGCATAAGACATCTGGCATTTGGCATCTGGCATTCATCAGTTACACGTAATGACAGGGAGATAGAGAGAGGGGCCTGAGAAAGGAATATCTCATGGTGTCAAAGACTACCCCCCCCCCCTTAGTGACAATGTCTTTGTAATCCTATGGAATGTAAATATCTAGGACACTTTAGCTTAAAATAATCAATGTATGTGATCCCTAAGGGAAATCTTCTGATTCTTCTTCTTTTGATATCATATCTCTGTCTTTTTAGTGTCTTTATACTTATCTATGCCTGTATTTTTTTAGCCTCTTTCTTTTTAGTGTCAATATTTCTAAGTTCTTTATCTTTCTAGTGTTATATCTGTGTTTTAGGCACAAAGTCGCAAGACAAGTTGGATTCGAAGTTGATGGAAAAGGCCTAATTGCGATTAGGTTCATTTGATCCTGTACCACGGCTGTTCTAGTAATTCTTGGTACTGACACTAGAATCAAGGACTGCTGTCTTTATATTATGTAAGTTTATTAATTAAAATATTCAAATTATTATTAAAATATATTTTAAAATATTCAATAATTAAAATCCAAAATTGAAATTAAAATTCCAATATCAATAATTAAAATATTCAAAATGTTCAAGTTTTTGTCTGTCATGTATTGCTATTGTCTTTTTACTTTGGTTGTTTTGTGTTTTTGTCAGAGATATATATGTAAGTTGTTTTTTGTGTTGCTTTTTATTTTTCTCTTTTTAGGGTAATTTCCTCCGATTGCTTTTTGATAAAAGAAGATTAAAAAAAAGGTAAAATAAGAACAAATTCAATGTGTAAAATAAAGGCCATAAAGGCCAAATAAATAGAGGCCAATAAAGAGAGCCAATAAATAGAGGCCAATATCAAATAAAGGCCAATAAAAAGGTTTTGTGTCTACAGTCTTGCGTAGCTTAGTTGATTGTTTTGTCTGTAAATAATTTCTTAGAATCTTTTGGGAAACAAAAAAAAAAAAAAAAAGTCAAAATTGACTTAATTGTCTCACCTCACCTCACTTCTGTGCTAACTTAAAACTGTGAAAATAGAGCAAGTTTTTTCAGTAATGGAATTAAAATATAAATGGCAGTTTGAAAAACGTAAATGCGAAATAAATTAAAACCTAAAAGTGCAAATAGCACTAGCAATTAGTGTTTAAGAGGGGGTAGTCCTACTTTTGTCTCTGGTAATTTCTGTTCTTATAATTTGTCAGTTGGTCATTTATTGGATCCCTGTTTGTCTTAGGTTTCTTTTATTCCTATCGTCTGTGTCAAGCGGAAACCGTGTATCTGATGAAATTTGGGATTATCCCTTTCAACACAGTTTTGCTCACCAAAAAGTTCTGCGTCGAGTGATGTGTATCTCGATAGCCTCTGACTCATAAATTGGGAGATACAGAGATGATAGAAAGAACGCATCTCGAATTACCATAGAAGCGTGTCAAGTGGAAACCGCGTATATCGCAGCTTCCTCCTCGCGGTATATATTGCATCCAGAAGAAAATAATTGTTAGCAGTGAAGCAAAAACGGCACAATCGTAGATCAGATAGTCATTGTTACTATAAAATTTATAATGGCAATTAACACATTTTGTAGTAAGTCACGTATATAATCTCGGAGGACTGAAACCACAGTTCATCAGGATCTGACCATATTCCCATTGAAGACAATGAAATCGAGCCTTTCTCAGCTGGGAGAAAAGAACTCTGAAGATTTACCTGAAGTAAACTTGGATTTACATTTAGCTAGTGTTTCGAGTTGCGAAGGTACCTGCGATGAAGCCTTTTATTTTGAGAGCAAGGAAGTAGACACGACTGGTTCAGAGATGAAACCTCAGACGAGAATGTTGTTGTTGCAGACGAAGAAGAAGATCCTCGTCTAGACCATGTGTTTGAATCTGCTTCAGAAAGTAGGGAATGTCTTCCACTTAAAAAAAGCTTACGAATAAAAAAAGGAAGGAAAAATCTTTAGAGAGTTAGAAAAAAAGTGTGAAAAAGAACTGAGGAAAGGTGGAGTAAAACTAAAGCAAGAAGAATCTGGCTAAACCCTTGTCTTTCAGAAGAATCAAGGTGTAAGTTTTACAAAACCTTCTCAGACGAACAAAGAAAAAGGATCTGTTCTTACTATTTTGGGCTCGGTAATAAAATTTAACAAAAAAATTTGTTCCGTGCTAACTATCATTCTGAACCTGTTTCAGCGCATTATATACCCTTTCATGATGGAAATAAAAAGAAAGTTCATCTAAAATTCTTTAGAGCAACCCTGTATCTTGGGAAGTTTCCTACAGGAAATGTAGCTAAGAACAATGATTTGTGATTTTCTCGGAGAATGGATAAGAATCCTCCGAATAAGATACAAAGGGATGTCTATAGGCTAAGTATGCAAGAAAGTCCATAAGAGACTTACCTGCGGTGGGATTCTGTTACTGCCGTTCTTCTACAGCGAAAAAAGTATCTGCCCTATAATTTCAAAAACAAGTCAAACCTATTCAGGCTGTACACCGAACACAGCAGAAAAATTTAAAAGCCCATCTTTTTGCGGGGACCTTCATTAACGATCTCAAGGAGTTTGACTTCAGCTTCCACAAACTGAGGAAGGATAAATGTGTGCTCTGTGAAATGGTGCAGTCTGAGCAGAATATGACAGTAAGTGAAAAATTCGCATAGACGAATCATATAATAGAAAAGACAGCAACCAGGCACCACGTGTAAGCCAGACTCCAACGTGCTGAAGTTGACTAGGCTCACGTAGATCCTTGCTTTAATCTAGAAAAAATACTTGGAACACCAAAAAGAGAGAGAATGTTGATCGAGTTTTCTCGAAAATATGCTTGCTACAATTTTTACAATTTACGAGAATGTGACTAAGAATGGATGTTGCTTTTTTGGGAGCAGAAGAATGGAAACCCAGGGGAAAATAAATTACAACTTGTCTTTCACGGTGGATTAGAAAATTCGATAGTAGAGGCACTGTCAAGACTCTAAGCCTGGCCTTTGACTTCTGTGGTGGTCAAAACAAAAACCACCCAATACTTGCGTTGCTCTTTTCTATTCTTCAGCAGTGTAAAAGTATATAGACCATCGAGGTGACTTTTTTTTTCTTTCAGGCCACTCACTAATGACCGTACACATCATGCATTCTGTGGTTGAAAGCAACCACAGAAGGAATGACAGTGTATGCACCAAGATGACTCTAATCCAAACTGCAAGAAACATTCAGCTCCCTACATTGTCGAAGTACTGACGTTCAAAGACTTTGTAGACTGGAAGGGACAACGAAGACAAGACACTATCATCCTATCTATCATGTGGGATAGAACTAAACTTAAAATTCCATGGAGTGAACTGAGGTTGGGAAACTTTACTAGAGAATAATCAGTTGTAAAGTTTCACACAAGTCATGGAAACAGATAAAGGGGGTATGAACTTTGTTGCAAGAAGAAAGTGCTAAAGGCAGCTTATACTGAAAAAATCTCTGTTTCAGAATTGAAAAAGAGACCTTTTGGCCCTCTGCAAGAAGGTGATCCCAAATTTATCCCATCATGAATACACAATTTTCAAAACTTCAAGGGGTAAAAAAGAGACCCTTCTTAAGACTAATAAAGACGAAGAAAAGGGCAAATCGTCTGAAGAATAGCCTATTAATAAGTGATTTAAAATCTTTACTTTTGATATTCGAGTTTCGATAAAAACGGTATAGCTGAATTCCACTTCCCGAGATATGTGTTTTCCGCTTGACACTCTACCATAGACTATTAGGGGTTTTGTCAAGCGGAAACCACGTATCGGCTTTTCTGTTAGAACTCCTTTAGTCGAGTTGTTTTTGTTCTTCCCATGGGATCTGCCACAAAACGTTGCCTATCTAATATTAAGGTTTCAGCCAAGCAACTACTAAAAGGAAAAATTGATGTTTTTTCATCTCCTGAGAATTTTGGAAAAAGATGAAACTTTGAAAAAGATACATTGTTTCCGCTTGACAACAACCATATATTATAGTTTATGTTCTGTTCAAGTTTTAATTTAATAAAAAAAAGTTTTTTCAACTGAAGTGAGGAGCAACATTAAAATTTAAAGCGAAGAGAAATATTCCGTATATGAGGAAGGCTGCCCCTTTCTAAACCCTTAGTCTTAACACTAAAGTCCTACGATTATTTAAAAAAATACTTCTCATTGCAAATTCAACGGGCATTGTGCTTGAGCAATCTATCTTAAAGAATTGTGACAAAAAGTCAAACTTTACAGTAAAGAGCAAGTGTTAAGGAAGGGGCAGCCCACCTCGTATACAGACAATTTCTTGCTCCTTACTTTCGGTTGAAAAATAACTTGTGTTTCTTGTTTACTTTCTAACCGCTTTTCAACTCATGCCAGGAAATTCACTTCCTCTCCCCCTGTAAAATTTCCCCAAAGAAAATTCTCTCCGTGGAAAACCCCCTCCACAGATTCACCCCCCCCCTCCACAAAAAAAATACAGATACTTTCCAATAATAAATATAATGTGCGGACAATGGGCAAATTGCGTGACTTACAGCTCTTTTCACAGGGACTATGGAATTTCATGTCATCCCAAAAGGCTTAGTTATTGAACGTTCCAACTATGCTGAATCAAATGGCCATCTCAATAATTTTTTTTATCAAATGTCTCTGGGGAGAATAGGGGCGTTGGAGGGGCTAGTTACCCTCTAACCCCTTTGGTGACTTAAAAAGGGACACTAGAACCTTAACTTTTGATTAAATGAGCCCCCTCCCGCTGTTCATGAACTATTGGTCTGATACGAACACCCCTGGGAAAAAAAAACAAAAAAACAATCAAACAAATAACACACATCCGCGATCTTCCTTCTAGCAAAAAAAAAAAAAAAAAAAAAAAAAAAAAAAAAAAAAAAAAAAAAAAAAAAAAAAAATGCAAATTCCAAATTTTTCTATGTAGGGGCTTGGAACTTCTGTGGTAAAGTTCTCTGATATGCAGAATCTAATGGTGTGAAATCATTAAAATCGCCTGATTTTTTTTTCCTTTAAAAATTCCAGATTATAAAGCCCAAGACAGAACATCCCTGCCTCTTAGGCTATGGTCATGCATTTTACGTTTGTAAATCACAAAGCAAAACTGAAGTTAAAAAATAAAAAAATAAATCATTTTGTTAGAATCTTATATTTGAGGGGGTTGCTTTATGTTTCTTTCATTACATCGGATTCGTTAGAAAAAAAAATTCTAGCATATCGCTTGTGAGTTTCTTTTTTTTTTTTTATAAGTGTTTTGTAATTTCTGTCTAGGGCTTATATGTGGACAATCGGCAAATTACGTGACTTAAGGCCTTTCTCCAGGGACTATGGTCATGCATTTTACGTTAGTAAATCATAAAGCAAAAGTGGAGTTAAAGCCAAAACCTAGGCAAAATTGTCATCATATATGAGGCTAAGTGCTCTAAACCCTGACAGGAATCACTGAAAAAAGAAAACAGTTATATTTGATATACCCATTTTATCATAATTAATTTAAAAATAAACTCATGAAACGTAAAGGTGTGTAGTTACTTCAAAAAATAGGTAAAAGCGATGTATCTATGATTTTTCCACTTTCTTACAAGGAGGGGTAAAGCCTTACTGCCTCCTTCATAAAATCTATGAGTATTATTCATGCTTGTTTTATGGTCTATATTTTATACAAATCTCTTGGTCTGTTTCAGCAAATATGAGGAGTGGCGCCCCTCGAGGAAATTATAGCCTTGTAAACGACACAGCATTCGCATGGGATTCTGACTAATGGACAATTCTTGTGGGCTTGCTATGTTTTGACGGGGTCTTGCGGTTGAAAACCTCTTCCTAGCTAATTTATCAACTATGGGCTGCCTCCCCGTAGTAGCATAATATTTGTAGGCATGAATGTATAATGAGTCGGAGGTAATAGGCTTGAGATTGTCTGTGCAGGATTTCAACTCTTGTTGATAGAAGAGCATCGCCAAGTGCTGAAAACCATGTTGTGACCAAGATGGGCCCAGGATTGCACAAAGCCTCCATTCATGGAGGTCCCAGGGACTTCTTGCTGTCCGGTTCTAAGCCAGCTTAAGCACTTCGGTTTAGACCTGAGAAGATGTGTGATCCCCGTCCTGCACTGGTATACGGGATCATTGCTTTTCCTGAGGCCAAAATAATTTCAGTGATTTAAAGAACATGAAAATTGGAACTTGTAATGCTACGAAATGACTATTGTATCGACATTTTGACTGACGAATTCAGACGATTCAAACTGGATTTATTAGGAGTTTCAGAAACTCATATCCCAAGGGGTAGGAAGCATGACATTAGGTGATATAGACTTTGTTTACTAAGGCAGGATGGATGGGGTACAAAGACACGGACTAAGGCTCATGATGAATAAGGGAGCTGCTAAGTCTTGTTTAGATAAACAAAAAATCGCGAAGAAAGGAAACGAGGACAATTAACAGCCAGTGAAAAAATTGAAAAATTATGCAAATATTTCGGTCAAGACCTCCGCTTGACCGTCCTCAGTGCAGAATAAAACTGATAAAAATGTAAAAACCAAACCTTAAATAAAAACACCAAACTAAAATTGGACGACCCTTTCCTAGTAACGGTGAAAGGGTATGAGTTACCCTTTTACCGTTACTAGGAAAGGGTCGTCCAATTTTAGTTTGGTGTTTTTATTTTAAGGTTTGGTTTTTACATTTTTATCAGTTTTATTCTGCACTGAGGACGGTCAAGCGGAGGTCTTGACCGAAATATTTGCATAATTTTTCAATTTTTTCACTGGCTGTTAATTGTCCTCGTTTCCTTTCTTCGCGATTTTTTGTTTATCATGATTAGCCAGTGTGGTCTCAGAAATTATTTAAAGTCTTGTTTAGGCTGGGAAGGTATTAATAATAGAAAACTAATTGCTCATTTTATGACTAAAAAGTTCAGGGTATCAGTTATAGTAGTATACGCCCCTGTGTATTCGACTGATGGAGATACTAGTGACTCAGATGAATTTTACTAACAGTTACAGGAGCAAATAGACAGGGTCCCAGGTAGAAATATGATGTTATTACTGGGAGACTTTAACGCCCAGGTTGGTAGAAATAGGGATAGATGGTATCCTAGCCTAGGTAAATTTGGTGTAGGAAAAGAAAACAGTAATGGATACAGACTTTTGCAATTTTATAGGTATAACAATCTAGTTATAACCAATACGGTGTTTGGTCATTTAATGGCTCATAAGTTAACATGGTATTCACGTGATGGTAAGACAGCAAACCTTATTGATTATGTTATAGTAAAGCGAAGACTGGCAGGATCAATACAAGATACTAGGGTATATAGGAGTGCCGTTATTGATGTTAAAAATAAAGATCACCATCTAGTAGTGTCAAGGGTTAATTTAAATCTGAAATATTGGAAGGGTAACTACCTCCCGGGAAGTTATGATGTTGGTAGACTCCAGGATGAGAATTTGAGGGAAACTTTCCGGGAATTTGTGAAGTTGCTGAAGGTGTATTAGGGAAGAAAGCTAGAACTGCAGCTAAGAATATTAGTGAAAAAGCTTTATGTTTAATAGAAAGGAGAAAGGACTTGTACAAGAATTATCTGAGTGATAGATCATATCAAAACAAAAGGAATGTAAAGAAAGTGGAGAAAGCATTAAAATATGAACTAAGGAGGTGTGAAGTGGAGGCCATGGATAAAATTGCCGAGGATCTGGAAGATGCAGCTAGACGGCATAATAGTAAAATATTGTACTGGCATGTTAACAAATTGAGAGGGAGTAGTCAATCCGGACTTGGCCCAGTTAAAGATAGGAATGGGGCCGCAATTAGCGATAAGGAAAAAACTAAAGAGAGATGGGCCGAACATTTTGAGAATTTGCATAACCGAGATAGAGTTGCAGGAAAAGATATAGAGGAAAATAAAAATGTTTGTTATACCTTGGATGTAAAGGAAGATTTGTTTTGTGCGGAGGAATTAGCAACAGTGCTAAAAGGATTAAAAAATAATAAGGCTCCATGTGCTGACAGGGTGATAAATGAGTTTCTTAAATATGGTGGCTCTGAGGTTAGAAATAAGTTACTGAAGATTATGAATATGATTTTTGAAAAAGGGGAAGTACCAAACGATTTTAGAAAAACCTTAATTAAGCTACTTTATAAGAAAGGTGATTTTGGTAATTATTGAGGCATTAGTCTGGTCTCTGTAGGTAGTAAATTACTTAGTAATATGATACTTTTTAGACTGAGACATGACGTAGACAAAGTTTTAAGAGAAGAACAGTGCGGTTTTAAAAAAAGTAGAGGATGTCTCGACCAAATTTTCACTCTTAGGCTAATAATTGAGAATTGCCTGAGTTTTCAAACACCTTTGGTCCTCAGTCTTATAGATTATGAGCAAGCGTTCAATTCTGTTGATAGAAGAGCTTTAGTAAAGGTTTTATCCTGGTATGGTATACCAGACAAATACATTAAAGTGATTAGTGCTATGTGCGAGAATAACACTGCGGCGTTTAAGGAAGGAAATGAGGTTAGCAGCTGGTTTTATATTAAATCAGGAGTTAAGCAGGGTTGTGTTCTATCCCCCTTTATATGGATTATTTTGATGGACTTTGTTTTAAGGAGCACAGGAAAGGCAATGGGAGACCATGGAATCAAATGGGGAGGAAAAAGTCTCCTGGATTTGGATTATGCTGATGATTTAAGCACCCTAGATGAAAGTGTGAGCAAAATGAATGAAGTTTTATAGGTTTTGTGAGTTCAGGGTGCTGGAATTGGTTTGAAAATTAATGTTAGGAAGACTAAGTCACTAAGGCTAGGAATAAGTGAAGGTGAAAAGGTGACGTTGGGTAATGATAAGATAGATCAGGTGGGCAGCTTCACTTACCTTGGTAGTATTATTAGTATAGATAGTGGGAGCAGTGAAGATGTTAAAAGTAGAATAGCCAAGGCTCAGGGTGTTTTTTCACAGTTAAAAAAAGGATTGTTCTAGGTATCCGGCTGACTGACCTTATTTCAAACAATAGGCTATACGAAAAATGTGATTTAATAACGCTCTCTAGGGCTATATTGAAAGAAAGGTTGAGGTGGCTAGGGCACGTTGTGCGGATGAAGGATGACAGATTGCCAAAAATTGTTCTTTTCGGCCAAACGTTTAGGGCTAAACGGAAAGCAGGTTGTCCCCGTCTGGGGTGGGAGGACGACATAAAGGAAGATTTGAAGGAAATGGGAACTTCGTGGGCGAGTGTAAAAAGGGAGGCTTTGAATAGATTGGGGTGGAGGTGGAGCGTGCTTAGCTGTGTTGGCCTCAGGTGGCCTGGTGCTGCGGTGAGTTGTTAGTAGTAGTAGTAGTATATCTCTAATATTTTTTCTTGTTTTTTTTTTTCAAATTAAAAAAAAAAATTAAAAATTACATTATGTAACATAATTTAAATTCCGAATAACTAAATACTGGAAAAGATGTAGTCCCACAGACAACATAGATCTTTCCTTACTGTTTAAAAAAAGAACAGTAACGTTCGATTCAGCAATTGACGAAGATTCGTTAAATCTTGCATATCTCAACATTATATTTGATCAAATTAAATAATTATAATTGGCTTGGCCAGTTTTAAAGTTTTAGAGAGACCTAGGAAATTAAATAAACTATACTTTTGGGGGCTTATGTAAATAGAAATGATTTATTCTAATTTTTTTATTTCTGGTCTTTTTAAAACATAACAATCTTATCCTATAAGTTTAAATTAAAAACAAAACCAGCGCAAACTCTAATCGTAATGATGAAGAATATAAGGAAATTTTGTGCAGTCGACCCTCCAAAACCTTCAATCCGGTAAATAAGGTCAAAATACTGTAAACTTTTAGAATTTAAATGCTGATTTGGGAGACCAGCGTATTTCTAATCAAACAGTTCGTGGTAACGAACTGTAAGTAAGGAGCGACCCGGCTCAATGGTAACCGAAACTCTAGAAAACGGGTTTTTGATACCAATAGATATATCAAAAGAATCAGATTTCAATGCTGATTTCAAATATATAATTTTCATCAAGTTTAGTGCTACCCATCAAAAGTTACACGCCTGAGAAAATTTGGCTGATTTTCAAAAAAAGGAGGAAAGACCCCCTAAAAGTTATAGAACCTTAATGAAAATCACACCATCATATTCAGCGTATCAGAGAACCCTACTGTTAAGGTTTCAAGCTCCTATCGACAAAATGTAGAATTTTACATTTTTTGCCAGAAGAAAGATCACGGATGCGTGTTTATTTGTTTTTTTTTTCCCCAGGGGTGATCGTTTTGACCCAGTCGTCCTAGAATATCGTGGGAGGGCTCATTGGAACGGAAATTAAAAGTTCTAGTTCCCTTTTTAAGTGACCAAAAAAATGGAGGGCAACTAGGCCCCCTCCCACGCTTATTTTTCTCCCAAAGTCACCCGATCAAAATTTTGAGATAGCCATTTTGTTCAGCAGGGTCGAAAATATGATAAATATGTCTTTTAGGATGACTTAATCCCCCGAAGTACCCAGAGGGAGGGCTAAAAGTTATGAACTTTACCCAATGTTAACATATAGTATTGGTTATTCGGAAGTATACAGAAGTTTTCAGGAGGTTTTTTTTCTGGTAGTGGGAGGGAAGGGTTGGTCTGGGGTTATGTTGGAGGATCTGTTCATGAAGGAAGTTTTCACGGGGGAAGGGAAATTGCAATGAAGGGGGGGCCGGACTTGCCAGCATTATTTATTGGTTATTGGGAAGTATACAACCATTTTCAGGAAGGATTTTTTCTGGAGGGGGGGGGGGGGCTAGAGGAGGGGGTTACTCTGGAGAATATTTCCGTGGAGGATCTTTTTTTGGGGTAAGGGACATTTCTATGAAGGGGGCGCCGGATTTCCAAGCATTATTTAAAAAACGATCAGAAATTAAATAAAAAAACAAGTTTTTTCAACTGAAATGTAAGAAGGAATATTAGAACTTAAAACGAACAGAAATTATAACGTATATGAGGAGGTTCTCCCCCAAGTCAATACTTCGCTCTTTACGCTACAGTTTTTTTTAGTGCTTTCAAAAGAGCTATCTATTCTAATTAAACGGCCTTTGTGATTCAGGGGTTTGTGAATAAAAATTTTTTTTTAACTTTTAACGTAAAGAGCGTGGTATTGACTATGGGGAGAACCCCTCATATACGTAATAACATATACGTAATAAAAAAAAAAACAATAAAAAAACAAGCGATACGGCTCAATAGTAATCGAAACTTTTAAAAACGGAATTTTGATGTCAATAAATGTATCAAAAGAATGTGTTTATAATGCTGATTCTAAATATATAAATTTTATTAAGTTTAGTATTACTCATCAAAGGCTACGAGCCTGAGAAAATTTACTCGATTTTTTAAAGAGGGGGGAAACATCCCCTACAAGTGAAAGAATTTTAATGAAAATCACACCGTCAGATTCAGCGTATCAGAAAACCCTATTACATAGGTTTCAAGCTCATATCTGCAAAAATCTGCAACTTTATATTTTTTGCCAGAAGAAAAATATACGAATATAGAAGTTAGTTACGTAAGTTAATTTGTAAAGACATCCATTTAGCAAAAGAAAAGTAAAATTTTAATGCAAATAAAAGCTGCATTAACTAAAAAACGATCAGAAATTAAATAAAAAAAAACAAGTTTTTTTAACTGAAAGTAAGGAGCAACATTAAAACTTAAAACGAACAGAAATTATTCCGTATATGAAAGGGGCTGTCCCCTCCTCAACGCCTCGCTCTTTACGCTAAAGTTTGACTCTGTCTCACAACTTTATTTTTTAAAACAATAAAAAAAATTAGCGTAAAGAGTGAGGCGTTGAGGAGGGGACAGCCCCTTTCATATACGGAATAATTTCTGTTCGTTTTAAGTTTTAATGTCGCTCCTTACTTTCAGTTTAAAAAACTTGTTTTTTTTTTATTTAATAGCTCAAAGAACGAAGAAATTCAGCCAATTTCAATCATAATAGCATTCATGACTTTTGAACAGTTCTGTTTTTGTTTAATTCAACCTAAGTTATAGGCTAAATAAGATTAAGAAAAAATTGTTTGATTTTGTTAGAATCTTATATTTGAGGGGCTTCTTTTGTTTTTCATTCTTTACATCGGATTTGTTAACAAAAAAAAAAAAAAAAAAAAAAAAAAAAAAAAAAAAAAAAAAAAAAAAAAAAAAAAAAAAAAAAACATAGCTTTAGCATATAGTTTGTGAGTTTCTTTCGATTTTTTTTTTCTGGAGTGTGTTATCTGCTTTTACTTTTTTATCTGTCTTTTCGTTGTTAAATGCTAATGTGAACATAAATTATTCTGACTTTTATTAATATATAAAAATATATTATTTATATATATATATATATATATATATATATATATATATATATATATATATATATATATATATATATATATATATATACATATATATATATATATATATATATATATATATATATATATATATATATATATATATATATATATATATATATATATAATATATATATATATATATATATATATATATATATATACGAGGCAATTCAGAAACTAACCTCCGATTGGTCACAGTGCGTGTAGTGGGGGGAGTAGCGTGCCATCTGTGCATTCACGCGCTCAGCAGGTCAGTCGGCATCAAGCCGTAGTCGAGTGAACATCGTACCAGCGCTAGTTTAGTTATTGTGGTAGTTTGAAATGTGTGCTGCAATAGAAAATCCCGCCAAATGTGAAGTGCGTGCTGTTATAAGGTTTTTTACAGCCAAAGGATACTCTGCAGCAGCTATTCATCTCGAGCTTTGTGCCGCGTACGGACCAAAAGTTATGAGTGAAGGAGTTGTCCGTGAATGGGTACGTTTATTTAAAAGTGGACGAGAAAACGTTCATGATGAAGAGAGAAGTGGTAGATCATCCCTGGTGACTGACGAACTCGTTCAGACAGTTGATGCAAAAGTTCGTGAAAATTGACGTTTCACAATGGCGGAGTTGTCTACTGATTTTCCACAGATTTCTAAGACTCTTTTGTACGAGATAGTGACAGCAAGATTGGGTTACCGTAAGTTCTGTGCACGATGGGTGCCCAAAATTCTTACCGACCACCACAAAACTCAAAGAATGGCCTCTGCATTAGACTTTCTGTCACGTTATGAGGACGAAGGAGAACCATTGTTAAACAGAATCGTTACCGGTGACGAACCTGGATTAAGTACGTGAACCCTGAGACAAAAGAACAGTCAAAGATGTGGGCACATTCAGATTCGCCTACCAAACCAAAAAAAGCCCGGCAAGATTTTTCTGCCAGAAAACTGATGGCAACGGTGTTTTGGGATGCCAAAGGGGTGTTGTTGGTTGAATTCATGGAACGTGGGACGACCATCAATCATGACGTGTACTGTGAAACACTAAAAACATTACGACGGGCTATACAGAACAAACGCCGTGGTATGCTGACTTCGGGTATCGTTTTTTTCCACGATAACGCCCGTCCTCACTCTGCTCGCAGAACAACAGCCCTTCTTGAGTCCTTCAAGTGGGACGTTTTCAACCATCCACCTTACAGCCCAGATCTGGCGCCAAGCGATTATCACCTCTTCATGCATATGAAGAAATGGCTCGGGTCCCAGCGGTTTGATGACGACGAAGAGCTCAAAGATGCGGTCACAGGCTGGCTCAAGGCACAAGCGGGTGATTTTTATGCAGAAGCAATTTCAAAGCTTGTGAAGAGATACGATAAGTGCCTCAATCGTTATGGAGACTATGTCGAAAAATAGTGCAAAGATGTAGTTGTAAGATGTATATATTAAAATATTTTTACTTAACTTGGTGTATTTTTTTCAATCAACCGGAGGTTAGTTTCTGAATTGCCCTCGTATATATATATATATATATATATATATATATATATATATATATATATATATATATATATATATATATATATATATATATATATATATATATATATATATATATATATATTATATATATATATATATATATATATATATATATATATATATATATATATATATATATATATATATATATATATATATATATATTATATATATATATATATATATATATATATATATATATATATATATATATATATATATATATATATATATATATATATATAATTATATATATATATAATTATATATATAAATATATAATTATACATATTAATATATATAAAAAATATATTATTAATATAATAATATGTTTTTTTTAATATTTGTTACAAAAACAAATAAAACCCCTCTGCGTTCACTGTCTCAATTCAAAATTTAATCGGCTTTTATTAAATTTAATTTTGACTATATATGGAAAGGCAGTGTAGTCTAAGACATAGACTTTTCTAAAGGTTCTCAAAGCACAGGGAACGAATTTTTTTTTGGGGGGGGGAGAAGGGCAAAAGCCTTATAGTGAAGGCACAGGAAGATTTAAAACAATCTAAATTTCGTTGATCGGACAAAATAACATTTGTGAAATTTGTGTAATGCTGATTGAGTCCTGTATAGTGTGTACAGTTCGGTTTGTTTATACATTAAATAATAAAAGAAAAAAAAAGTCTTTTCAACTGAAAGTAAGGAGCAACATTAAAACTTAAAACGAACAGTAATTACTAAACTTAACATAAGGTTTTAAGTTAACATTAAAACTTAAAAAGAACAGAAATTATTACATATATGAGGGGGTTTGCTCCCTCGTCAATACCTCACTCTTTACGTTACTAAAAATACTTTAGCGTTAAGAGCGAGGTATTGACGAGGGGGAGAACACCCTCATATATGTAAAAATTTCTGTTCGTTTAAGTTTTAATGGTGCTCCTTACTTTCAGTTGAAAAAAACTTTTTTTTTATTTAATTTCTGACCGTTTTTTAAATAATGCTGGGAAATCTACCACCCCCTTCATGAAAAATTGCCTTCCCCCATGGAAAATTCCTTCATGGAAAGATCCTCCAACATAACCCATCCCCACGACCCCTCTCACCAGAAAAAATCCCCCTCTGAAATCGTCTGTATACTTCGCATTTACCAATACTATATGTAAACAATGGGCGAAGTTCACAACTTGCAGCCCTTCCCTTGGGGACTGTGGTGGATTAAGTCATCCTCAAAGACATAGCTATTAGATTTTTCGACTATGCTGAACGAAATAGCTATCGCAAAATTTTGATCGGGTGCCTTTGAGAAAAATGAGCGAATGAGGGGGGCTAGTTACCCTCCAATTTTTTGGTTACTTAAAAAGGGCACTAGAACCTTTAATTTACGTTCGAAGAAGTTCTCTTGCGATATTCTAGAACCACTGGGTCGATACGATCACCTCAAGAAAAAACAAAAAAATAAACCAAAAACACAGACAAATAAAACACGCATTCGTGATCTTTCCTTTGGCAAAACATTCAAAATTCCAAATTTTTGCAGATAGAAGCTTGAAACCTCTACAGTAGGGTTCTCTGATACGCTGAATCTGATGGTATGATTTTCATTAAGAGGGTGCTTTTAGGGGGTGTTTCCCTCTTTTTTCGAAAATAAGAAAAATTTTCTGAGGCTTGTAACTTTCGATAGGTAAGATTAAACTTGATGAAACTTATATATTTTGAAATCAGCATAAAAATTCAATTATTTTGATGTATCTATTAGTATCAAAATTCCGTTTTTTAGAAATTTGGTTACTATTCAGCCGCGTCGCTCTTTACTTACAGTTCGTTACCACAAACTGTTTGATTACAGGCAGCAGCAATCCAGACGAAGGTTTGTTGTTTTATCAGTAAACCACTGTTAAATTTATTTTTATTATAACTTACTATTAAAATTATTTTCATGAGGGAGGCGCACGTCCTGGGTTGCCAAAAGTTTGTTTGTTGTTTTTTTTTTTTTGGGGGGGGGGGTGAAAAGTTTGAGAGCCTAGTAATTATTTAGCTTACATATTTTTTTTTTTTTTTTGAAAACGTTCGCCTTTGATATGAAACTGTGTTTCAATAACCATCAATAAATATCAAATAACAATTATTCTTACAATAGCAATTAACATATATATGTTCAGCAAAGCTAGTATCTTTTTTTAGTTTTTCCATTCTTCTTTGAAATTTATACTGTTTAATATTCTGCCTTTATGCTTACAGGAAAAGGAAAGGGCTTCCTTCAACTATCAAAGTCCTGATTATTGTATTCCTTTAGTGTTTCTGATGCCAAATTAGAGGTTGCCATTTTTTTCTAGTTCGCGTTCTCAGCCACAGTTTTTGTTATGTAGCTAAAATTTGTTAATCGAAAAGAATATATAAAAGCCTATATATCCTTCAAGCCATTTCTTTTTGTAATTCTTTGGTGATTCAGAAATAAAATTTAGCGTTTTATTGTTTTTCTAGTTTAGGTTTGTACCCACAGTTTTTGTTATATAACTCATATTTGACTGTCCGAAAGGATAAGCAGTAGCTTTTACAAAATAAGATATAAATTTCTTAAGGCAGATAAAAGTCATTAAATACTTTTTTTTAGAATCGAAAATAGACTCCAACACTCCATATTAATGATGCTGTTACCTTATTTCATTTTCATTAACTTATTTTGTCATTAGTTCACTTTATTTTGAGTTATTATATTTATTTTCAGTTTACTTTTATTTCATTTACTTCCACATTTAGTTTTTTTTAGCCTTTTCATTTACTTATTTCATTTTGTTTCTTTTATTTGTTTACCTCATATTTACGACATTATCTTTACTGTACTCTAAAGACTTCAACACCAAGTACTACAAGAGTCATGAAATGAATATTGGCATGCATTCATTTCATAATGAAATTCATAATTCATATTCATGTCATAATGAAATTCAGGCATCAATTCACAATTCATTTATATTTTTATCTGGACTTTCTTCTCTTAAGATACTACTTCATTACCCAGTATATTACTTGACCAGAAGATAAATTGTATTGCTAACCTAACCTAAAATCAACAAACGGTTATTCTAATTAATAAGAGATATTCGGTGAAATGCATCCCAATCAAACTGTTCGTGGTTATAAACTGTAAGTAAGGAGCGACCCGGCAGTAGAGTCCTATGTTCCGTTTTTGCGTACGGACCTAGGAACCATTTTGCGTACGGCCATAGGAACCACTGAAGCGTATCAAGTTGAATGAAGCTCTACACCTTTTCAAAGAGCACACGAGATTGTGTAATGCAACCAGACTGGTTTCTGAGCTAGCACGCATTTTTCTGGTCCAAACATGGATGTATAATGAGTTATACAAGAATATATTTCCAGTATCGTCGGTTGACGATTACACACCTTACCAAGGAAAGTCACCTATTACTACGAACGATAAATGATGTACCAGACATGTTTCTAAGCCAAAACTTTTGATCGTCACATTACGTATTCAAAAGGTTTATTGAGCCTTCTGTAAAACATAGGCCTACTGGTTTCAGTCATAGGGTAAGAAAATCATGTTTTTCGTATAAATAATGTTTTTTTTACTAAAGACCCATCCAAGCCGCGCATATTTCTGACTCAAAAGTTGTCGAATACTAATAACCTCTAGGCTGAAGGTACCTTGAATCTTGTCTAGAATTGATTGGCATATGGTGTTAAATCATTTACCAAAAAAAATAACTCTATTTGTGAAAAAGGGTATAGAATTTGCGAATAGGACTGTTTGAACGATCTTAATTATTAATTGAATAATAGGGGGGTGAATGATCCTAGTTAGTGATCGGATCGTATGAAGGTGGTAAAAAAGGGTTAAACTGATTAGTAGTTAAGGTAAACCCGAAAGGGTTGTTAAATCATAGCTTATTTATTATAAATCTGGAATAGTATCAATCTATGGGAATGGTTAGCGATGATAAAATGGCACTGTGAGTTGACCTAGCTTTACTTCACCGATGTGCTCTGTATAATACACAAGTACCGTTTGAACAGTTTTCAATATAAAATATGGTCTAACGTTATAGTATACTAAAAAGTTGATACTAATAGAAATGTAGATATCAAGAAAAGAATTTTGATAATTAAATTCAGAACAACCCTTAGAAATCCATGCAAATCAAGTAGTGAGGTGTATGTGAGTATGAACCGTCAAGGATCATATGCACAAATGATCCTAACCACCATGGACCTCAACCTCCAAAGGTCCTTTATCCCCAACCTCCAAGGGACCGCTCCCCCCAACTTTTTGGCCCCCTCCCCCTATTTTTTTATTTTTTTTGAATTTTTTTTAACTTTTTATTATTATTTTTTTAACATTATATATTTTTTCAACTTTTTTTTAAATATCTTAGAATGACATATAACATACTTAAAACATAAAAAAAATCACATTTCATATTTTCCAAATTCAAAATGACAATGATATAGAAATGTTAGTCGTGACTTTTACTATTAGAAAAATATTGTTTGTAGTAGCAGTTTTTTTATTGGACTAAATTTTTTGGACCGAAATTATTCAACTTTTTTTACGTATCTTAAAATGACATGAAATATGCTTATGGCTCTAACAATTGTACTCTAAGCTTGCTCAGAGACACGATGTGGCTTTCCCAATGGTAGTCTATGGCCGGTTATCGACACTACCTATTTTATTGCATGTATTAAATCAGTATTTTTTACGCAGTTGATGGATAAACACAACTCATATCTCTAAAACGTGAAGATGGAGCATTTTAAGAAAGTGTGTTCACATGATAGTGTTATTGTAGCATTGAAAGCTGACAAAGAGAAGCATTTAAACTATGAAATAAGTACAAGTGGTAGCACTATCGGGAACGTATGCGTGCATTGTCATGACAGTAAGGACATAAATTTCTTTGGAGTACAAAAAAAATTCAACTCTTATGATGGTGGATATGCGAGATTGAGATCCTCGGAGATGATTGCACTCAAAGAGAATGCCAAAATAAAAATAATAGTTGATGAAGAGGGCATATTCTTGCTAGTGCTTGTGGTAAAATGTTACCCAGTGTTAAACCATATCGTCGGCTTTCGGGTATTACCATTCAAATGAAAGCAAAGAGGAAAAGAAAGGCCTACTCTTCTACTAATATCATAAATCATATCTTTACCTACGTGCCGAAACTGTTACCTATGTAAAAATCATGTTATAATAGACAGTGAAATTACCGGAAAAATAAAAAGGGTATTGGTAGAAATACCACTAAGGAATATAAAGATATATCGAAAAAAAACAAAGTGCCAGAAAATGTTACTACCATTGATCAAACAGTCGATGAACCAAATAATACCAAGGACGAAACTCATATTGAACCTGTTGGTGACACACCAGTAAAAATTGTATATGACACAAAATGGAATAATGATTATTCTGCTGATTGCGAGCTACGAGAAGACAATAGCTACAATATCAAGAGATAACATGGTAAACTATTTTATGGACCAGAATCAAAATGTCCAAAGTTGTTCATTGATATTAATAAAGTATAATAATATATTTTTTGTATTAATATTCTACATGACATTATTTCATTAAAAATGTATTATGCATTACATTGTTATGTGTTCATTATTTTTAGGGTAAGCTAGCATATCAAGCGTTTAGAATGTCTATTGAAACATCGGAGATGTAAGAAAAGGAATTTGCATACATCATATGTCGGATAGATAGGTTAACATTCATAAAATCTAACTATCAGAGTGAATAAATTCCTTATCAACATGCTTTGTCAGATATGCCTGATAAAATTGAGAAAATCTAAATATCAGAGTGAATCAATTCTTTATCAATGTATTTTGACAGATACTTTTGATAACACTGAGATAATTTAAGTGTCAAAATGAACAAATTCTTTATTGACATTCTCTATCGATATCAATTGTCGGATACGTCGGATATCATTGACAAAATATATGTATTAGGACGAATAAATTCTTTATCATCATCCATAGTTGGATGTGTCATTATGAAAAAATTGTAAGTATCAGAGCCAATAAATCCATTAACGTTTTTTTTATCAACATCTTTTGTTAGATACATAGGATAAAATTGACAAAATCTAAGTATCAGAATGAATAGATTCTTTATCAACAATCTTTGCCGGTTATATCGGTTAACATTATCAAAACTAAGTGTCAGAGTGATCAAATTCTATATCAACATCTATTGTCAGATTTATCAATATCATTTGACAGATACGTTTGATGGTGTTAGAGTGAATAAATTCTTTATCATTATCTTTTGTCAGATATGATTGATAAAATTAAGAAAATCTAGGCATCAGAGTGAATAAATTCTGTATCAATGTCGTTTGACGGATCAGAGTGAATAAGTTCTGTATCAATGTCTTTTCACTGATACAGAATAAATTCTGTATCAATGTCTTTTGACGGATATGTTCGATAACACTAACCAAATCAAAGTATCATAGTGAATAGATTCTATATCAACTTCTTTGTCTGATACTTCAGATGAAATTCACAAAATATATGTATCAGAGTGAATAAATTCTTTATCGATATGATTTGTCAGATATGATTGATAAAATTGAGAAAATATAAGTATCAGAGTGAATAAATTCTTTATCAATGTCTTTTGACAGATACGTTTGATAACACTAACTAAATCTAAGTATCATAGTGAATAAATTCTATATCAACTTCTTTGTTGGATACATCAGATAACATTCATAAAACCTTACTATCAGAGTGATAAATTCTTTATCAACATGCTTTGTCAGATATGGCTGAGAAAATTGAGAAAACCTAAGTATCAGAGTGAACAAATTCTTTATCCATGTCTTTTGACAGATACGTTTGATAACACTGACATGATTTAAGTATCAAATTGAACAAATTCTTTATAAACATTCCTTATCGATATCATTTGTCGGATACGTCGGATAACATTGACAAAATCTATGTATTAGAATGAATAAATTCTTTATCATCATCCATTGTTTGATATGTCATTATGAAAAAATTGTAAGTATCAGAGCCCATAAATTCATTAACATTTTTTACCGACATCTTTTGTTAGATACATCGGATAAAATTGACAAAATCTAAGTATCAGAACGAATAGATTCTTTATCAACATCCTTTGCCGGTTATGCCGGTTAACATTATCAAAACTAAGTGTCAGAGTGATCAAATTCTATATCAACATCTATTGTCAGATTTATCAATATCATTTGACAGATACGTTTGATAGTGTCAGAGTGAATAAATTCTTTATCATTATCTTTTGTCAGATATGATTGATAAAAGTGAGAAAATCTAGGCATCAGACTGAACAAATTCTTTATCAATGTCTTTTGACAGATACGTTTTCTAACACTGACCAAATCTAAGTTTAATAGTGAATAAATTCTATATCAACTTCTTTGTCGGATACATCAGATAACATTCATAAAATCTAAGTATTATAGTGAATAAATTCTTTATCAACATGCTTTGTCAGATATGTCTGATAAAATTGAGAAAATCTAAGTATCAGCATGAATAAATTCTTTATCAATACGTTTGATAACACTGTTTGTGTTACACAATAAATACGTTTGATAACACTGACATAATTTAAGTATCAAATTGAACAAAGTCCTTATTAACATTTTTTATCGATATCATTTGTCAGATACGTCGGATAACATTGACAAAATCTATGTATTAGAATGAATAATTCTTTATCATCATCCGTTGTTGGATATGTTATTATGAAAAAATTGTAAGTATAAGAGCCAATAAATTCATTAACATTTTTTTTATCAACATCATTTGTCGGATACGTCAGATAACATTGACAAAATCTAAGTGTCAGAGTGAATAAATTTTTTTATATCAACATCTTTTGTCAGATACATCGGATAAAATTGACAAAATCTAAGTATCAGAGTGAATAAATGCTTTATCAACATCCTTTATCCCATATGTTGGATAAATTGACGAAATCTAAGAATCAGAGTGATTATATTCTATATCAACGTCCATTTCTCGGATAAATAGGATAAAAATGACAAAATCTAAGTGTTAGAGTGAATAAGTTTTTTTATCAGCATCCTTTGCCGGTTATGTCGGTTAACATTATCAAAACTAAGTGTCAGAGTGATCAAACTCTATATTAACATCTGTTGTCAGATTTATCGATAACCTTTGACAGATACGTTTGATAGTCTCAAAGTGGATAAATTCTTTATCATTTTTTTGTCAGACATGATTGATAAAATTGATAAAATCTAGGCATCAGAGTGAATAAATTCTTTATCAGTGTCTTTTGACAGATACGTTTGATAACACTGACCTAATCTAAGTATCATAGTGAATAAATTCTATATCAACTTCTTTGTCGGATACATCAGATAACATTCACGAAATCTAAGTATCAAAGTGAATAAATTCTTATCAACATGATTTGTCAGATACGTCGGATAAAATTGAAAAAATCTAAGTATTAGAGTAATTAAATTCTATATCAACATCCTTTTCTCGCACACATATGATAAAATTGACAAAATCTAAGTGTAAGAGTGAATACATTTTTTTTTATCAACATCTTTTTGTCAGATACATTGGTTAAAATTGACACAATCTAAGTATCAGAGTTAATAAATTCCTTTTCAACGTCTTTATCAGATACATCAGATAACATTCATAAAATCCAAGTTCTATTCATTTTGAATTTATGCATCGTTACGTTTTGGGTTAGATTTAGGTTAGACCGGTTATAGATAACAGCACATCCGCTCAGACACACAGTCATAGTGAGAGAGATATACAAAAAGTTGGGTTAATTTAGGTTCACTTAGAGAGGGGCGCCACTCTAAGTGAGCCTAAATTAACCCAACCTTTTGCGTATCTCTCTCACTATGACTGTGTGTCTGAGCGGGTGTGCTGTTATCTATAACCGGTCTAACCTAAATCTAACCCAAAACGTAACGATGCATAAAGTCAAAATAAATAGAACTTGGATTTTATGAATGTTATCTGATGTATCCGATAAAGACGTTGAAAACGAATTTATTCACTCTTATACTTAGATTTTGTGAATTTTAGCCGATGTATCTGACAAAAAGATGTTGATAAAAAAAACAATTATTCACTCTTTCACTTAGATTTTGTCAATTTTATCATATGTGTCCGAGAAAAGGATGTTGATATAGAATTTAATAACTTTGATACATAGATCTTGTCAATTTTATCCGGCGTATCTTACAAATCATGTTGATAACAATTTATTCACTCTGATACTTAGATTTTGTGAATGTTATCTGATGTATCCAACAAAGAAGTTGATACAGAATTTATTCACTATGATACTTAGATTAGGTCAGTGTTATCAAACGTATCTGTCAAAAGACACTGATAAAGAATTTATTCACTCTGATGCCTAGATTTTCTCAATTTTTATCAATCATATCTGACAAAAGATAATGATAAAGAATCTATTCACTCTGAGACTATCAAACGTATCTGTCAAATGTTATTGATAAATCTGACAATAGATGTTGATATAGAATTTGATCACTCTGACACTTAGTTTTGATAATGTTAACCGATATAACCGGCAAAGGATGCTGATAAAAAAATTTATTCACTCTGACACTTTGATTTGTCAAGGTTATCCGACCTATCCGACAAATTATGTTGATAAAAAAAAATGTTAATGAATTTATTGGCTCTGATACTTCCAATTTTTTCATAATGCCATATCAAACAACGGATGATGATAAAGAATTTATTCCTTCTAAAACATATATTTTGTCCATGTTATCTGACGTATCCGACAAATGATAGCGATAAAGAATGTTAATAAGGGCTTTGTTGATTTTGATACTTAAATAATGTCAGTGTTATCAAAAGTATCTGTCAAAAGACATTGATAAAGAATTTATTCACTCTGATGCTTAGATTTTCTCAATTTTATCAGACATATCTGACAAAGCATGTTGATAAAGAATTTATTCGTTCTGATACTCAGATTTTGTGAATTTTATCCGATATATCTAACAAAGGATGTTGACAATAAAAATGTTAATGAATTTATTGGCTCTGATACTTATAATTTTTTCATGTTGGTAAATAAATTATTCACTCTGATAGTTAGATTTTATGAATCTTATCTGATGTATCCGACAAAGAAGTTGATATAGAATTTATTCACTATGATATTTAGATTTGGTCAGTGTTATCAAACGTATCTGTCAAAAGACATTGATAAAGAATTTATTCACTCTGATGCCTAGATTTTCTCAATTTTATCAATCATATCTGAAAAAAGACGATGTTAAAGAATTTATTCACTCTGACACTATCAAACCTATCTGTCAAATGACGTTGATAAATCTGACAATAGACGTTGATATAGAATTTGATCACTCTGACACTTAGTTTTGATAATGCTAACCAATATAACCGGCAAAGGATGTTGATAAAGAATCTATTCGTTCTGATACTTAGATTTTGTCAATTTTATCCGATGTATCTAACAAAAGATGTTGATAAAATGAATGTTAATTAATTTATTGGCTCTGATACTTACAATTTTTTCATAATGACATATCTAACAATGGATGATGATAAAGAATTTATTCGTTCTAATACATAGATTTTGTCAATGTTATCCGACGTATCCGACAAATGATATCGATAAGGAATGTTAATAAAGAATTTGTTCAATTTGATACTTAAATTATCTCAGTGTTATCAAACGTATCTGTCAAAAGACATTGATAAAGAACTTATTCACTCTGATGCTTAGATTTTCTCAATTTTATCAGGCATATCTGACAAAGCATGTTGATAAAGAATTTATTTACTCTGATAGTTAGATTTTATGAATGTTAACCTATCTATCCGACATATGATGTGTGCAAATTCCTTTTTTTACATCTCCGATGTTTTAATAGACATTCTAAACGTTTGATATGCTAGCATACTCTAAAAATAATGAACACATAACAATGTAATGCATAATATATATTTAATGAAATAATGTCATGTAGAATATTAATACAAAAAATATATTATCATACTATATTAATATCAATGAACAACTTTGGACATTTTGAATCTGCTCCATAAAATAGTTCACCATGTTCTCTCTTGATATTGTAGCTATTGTCTTCTCGTAGCTCGTAATCAGTAGAATAATCATTATTCCATTTTGAGTCATACACAATTTTTAATGGTATGTCACCGACAGGTTCAATATGCGTTTCGTCTTTGGTATTATTTGGTTCATTGACTGTTTGATCAATGATAGTAACGTTTGCTGGCACTTTGTTTTTTATCGATTTATCTTTATATTCCTTAGTGATATTTTCTACCAATGCCCTTTTTATTTTTCCGGTAATTTCACTGTCTATTACAACATTATTTTTACATAGGTAACCGTTCCAGCACGTAGACAAAATATGGTTTATGATATTAGTAGAAGAGTAGGCCTTTCTTTTCCTCTTTGCTTTCATCTGAATGGTAATATCCGAAAGCTGACGATATGGTTTAACACTGGGTAACATCTTACCACAAGCACTAGCAAGAAGATACCCCTCTTCATCAACTATTACATTTATGTTGGCATTCTCTTTGAGTGAAATCATCTTCGGGGATCTCGATCTCGCATATCCACCATCATAAGAGTTGAATTTTTTAGGTAATCCAAAAAAAATTAATTCCTTACTGTCATGACAATGCACGCATACGTTTCCGATAGTGCTACCACTGAGTAACACTGGTAACACTAATAACACTCGGCAACATCTTACCACAAGCACTAGCAAGAAGATACCCCTCTTCATCAACTATTACATTTATGTTGGCATTCTCTTTGAGTGAAATCATCTTCGGGGATCTCAATCTCGCATATCCACCATCATAAGAGTTGAATTTTTTAGGTAATCCAAAAAAAATTAATTCCTTACTGTCATGACAATGCACGCATACGTTTCCGATAGTGCTACCACTTGTACTTATTTCGTAGTTTAAATACTTCTCCTTGTCAGCATTCAATGCTACATTAACACTATCATGTGAACACACTTTCTTAAAATGCTTAATCTTCACTTTTTAGAGATATGAGTTGTGTTTATCCATCCACTGCGTAAAAAATTTTGATTTAATACATGCAATAAACTAGGTAGTGTCGATAACCGGCCAAAGAGTACCATTGGGAAAGCAACATCGTGTCTCTGAGCAGGCTTAGAGTACAATTGTCAGAGCCATAAGCATATTTCATGTCATTTTTAGATACGTAAATAAAAGTTGAATAATTTTTAAGTCAAAAAAAAATTTAGTCCGATAAAAAAAGTGCTACTACAAACAATATTTTTCTAATAGTAAAAGTCACGACTAACATTTTTATATCATTCTCTTTTGAATTTGGAAAATATTAAATGTGATTTTTTATGTTTTAAGTATGTTACATGTCATTCTAAGAGATGTAAACAAAAAGTTGAAAAAATATATCATTTTAAAAAAAATTATAATAAAAAAAAGTAAAAAAAACTAAAAAAATGAAAAAAATGGAGGGGGGGTGCAAAAAGTTGGGGGGAGGGGCCCCTTGAAGTTTGGGGATAAAGAACCTTTGGAGGTTGAGGTCCCTGGTGGTTAGGGTCATTGGTTCTTATGCTCCTTGACGGTTCATGCTCATATACACCTCACTACTTGATTTGCATGGATTTCTAAGGGTTGTTCTGAATTTCATTATTAAAACTCTTTTCTTAACATTTACATCTCTCTTAGTATTAACTTTTCAGTATACTATAACGTTAGACCATATTTTATATTGACAACACTGTTCAATCGGTACTTGTGTATTATACAGAACACATCGGTAAAGTAAAGCTAGGTTAACTCACAGGGCCATTTTATCATCGTTGACCATTCCCATAGATTGATGCTATTCCAAATTTATAATAAATAAGCTATGAGTTTAACAACCCTTTCGGGTTTACCTTAACTGCTAATCAGTTTAACCCTTTTTTACCACCTTCATACGATCTGATCACTAATTAGGATCATTCACACCCCTATTATTCAATCAATAATTAAGATCGTTCATACAGTCCAATTCGCAAATGCTATACCCTTTTTCGCAAATAGAGTTATTTTTTTGGTAAATGATTTAACACCATATGCCAATCAGTTTTAGACAAGATGCAAGGTACCTTCAGCCTAGAGGTTATTAGTGTTTGACAATTTTTGAGTCAGAAACATGCGTGGCTTGGATGTGTCATTAGTAACAAACATTATTTATACAAAAACATGATTTTCTTACCCCATGACTGAAACCAGTATGTTTTACAGAAGGCTCAATAAACCTTTTGAATACGTAATGTGACGATCAAAAGTTTTGGCTTAGAAACATGTCTGGTAACTCATGTATCGTTCGTAGTAATAGGTGACTGTCCTTGGTAAGGTGTGTAATCGTCAACCGACGATACTGGAAATATTTTCTTGTATAAGTCATTATACACCCATGTTTGGACCAAAAAAATGCGTGCTAGCTCAGAAACCAGTCTGGTTGCATTACACAATCTCGTGTGCTCTTTGAAAAGGTGTAGAGCTTCATTCAACTTGATACGCCTCAGTGGTTCCTATGGCCGTACGCAGAATGGTTCCTAGGGCCGTACGCAAAATGGAACATAGGACTCCACTCCCTGCTCAATAGTGACCGAAACTCTAAAAAGCGGATTGTTGATACCAGTAGATACACCAAAAGAAGTGATTTTTATGCCGATTTCAAATATATAAGTTTCATCAAATTTAGTCTAACCCATCAAAAGTTGCGAGCCTGAAAAAATTTACCAAAAATTCGGAAAAAGGGGAAACGCCCCCTAAGAGTGATATAATCTTAATGAAAATTAAACCATCTGATTCATCGTAACAGAAAACCCTACTGTAGATGTTTCAAGCTTCTATCTGCAAAAATGTGGAATTTTGTATTTTTTGCCTGAAGAAAGATCACGGATGTGTACGTGTGTTTTTTTTTCTCTTTTTTAGGGTGATCGTATCGATCCAGAAGTCCTAGAATGTCGTGAGAGGGCTCATTCGAACTAGAATTAAAAGTTGTAGTGCCCTTTTTAAGCGACCGAAAAAATTGGAGAGCAACTTGGCCCCCTCCCACGCTCATTTTTCCCCAAACTTACCCAATCAAAATTTTGAGATAGCCATTTTGTTCAGCATAGTCGAAAATATAATAAATATGTCTTTGAAGATGACTTAGTCCCCAAGAGTTCCCGGGGGAAGGGCTGCAAGTTATGAACTTTGCCCATTGTCTACATATAGTATTTGTTATTGGGAAGTATACAGACGGTTTCAAGAGGGTTTTTTCTGGTAGGGGGGGAGTCAAAGGAGGGGGTTACGTGGGATGATATTTCAATTGAGGATGTTTTCTTGGGGGAAGGGAAATTTCTATGAAGGGGCACCGGATTGCCTAGCATTATTTAAAAAAACGATTAAAAATTAAATAAAAAAACTTTAGACTGAAAGTAAGGAGCAACATTATAACTTAAAACGAATAGAAATTATTACGTAGATGAGGGGGTTCATCCCCTAGTCAATACCTCACTCTTTACACTAAAGTTTTTTTTTAGTACTTTTGAAAAAGCTATCTATTCTAATTAAACGGCCTTTGTATTTCAGGGATTTGTGATTCGAACAAAATTCGAACTTTAGCGTAAAGAGCGAGGTATTTAATAGGGGGCAAACCCCTCATATACGCAATAATTTCGGTTCGTTTTAAGTTTTAATTTTGCTCCTTACTTTCAGTTGAAAAAACTGTTCTTTTTTTTAATATATATATATATATATATATAATAAATTCTATATAGTATCTTGATTTATATTAAACAGTTCGTGGTATCGAACTGTAAGTAATTAGCGAGCCGGCTCAATAGTAACCGAAACTCTAAAAAAAGGTATTTTATACCAATAGATATATCAAAAGAATTGGAGGTTTACGTTGATTTCAAATCTATAAACTTCATTAAGTTCAATCTTACCCATCAAAGTTTAAGAGCCTGAGAAAGTTTGCCTGATTTTTGAAAAAAAGATTTAAATACCCCTTAAAAGTAGTAGAATCTTAATTAAAATCACACCATCAGATTCAGCATATCAGA
Organism: Artemia sinica; assembly: GCA_027921565.1. NCBI lineage: Eukaryota > Metazoa > Arthropoda > Branchiopoda > Anostraca > Artemiidae > Artemia > Artemia sinica. The sequence goes on from CM051271.1 coordinate 44,995,226, forward strand.
GAACCATACTGTAGAGGTTTCAAGCACGTGTCTGAAAAAATGTGGAATTTTGTAGTTTTTGCCAGAAGAAAGACCCCGGATGTGTGTTTACTTTCTTCTTCTTTTCCCCAGCGGTGATCGTATCGACCTAGTGATCCTAGAATATCGCTAGAGGGCTTATTCTAACGGCAATTAAAAGTTCTAGTGCCCTATTTAGTTGACCAAAAAAATTTGAAGGCAACTGGGCCCTCTCCCACGCCCCTTTTTCTTAAAATCATCAGATCAAAATTTTGAGATAGGCTTCCCATAGCCCCTGGGGAAAGGTCTTTAAGTTTCAAAATTTTCCAATTGGTTACATATAATATTTGTTATTGGGAAGTATGCGTACATTTTTCGGGGGGGGGGGATTTCTTGCTGGTGCGATTTTCCACGTTCATAATTTCTCATGGGGAGGGAAATTTCCAGGGGGTGAATATTTCTGGGGAAATTGTATACTGGGAGACTTTTGCCAAAATTCCTATTTGAAATTCTTCTATCTCTTACTTTTTCATTACCGACTCCATTTTACGAGTGGAGATCTTAAGGGTAATTGTCCGGGGTAAATTTTCACAAGGATTAAATTTTTCTAGAGAATAAATCCCCGAGGAGGAGGGATTTTTCCCTAGAGGACTGGCCAGATTTCCTGGAATTATTTAAAAAACGATCAGAAATTAAATAAAAAAAACAAGTTTTTTCAGCTGAAAGTTATGAGCAACATAAAAACTTAAAACGAACAGAAATTATTACGTATGTGAGGGGGGTTTTTCCTCCAAAACACCTCGCTCTTTACGCTAAGGTTTAAATTCTGTTCCAGTTTTTTTTAAGAATGACTCCTGAAACACTAAGTTCATTTAATTAGAACAACAAGAAGCTTTTTTTAAAAGTACTGAAAAACTTTAGCGTAAAGAGCGAGGTGTTTTGGACTAGTAACCTCCCTCATATACGTAATAATTTCTGTTCGTTTTAAGTTTTAATGTTGCTCCTTACTTTGAGCTGAAAAAACTTGTTTTTTTTTATTTAGTTTCAAACAGTTCGTGGTAACGAACTGTAAGTAAGGAGCGACCCGGCTCAATGGTAACCGAAACTCTAAAAAACGGAATTTTGATACCAATAGATACATCAAAAGAATCAGATTTCAATTCTGATTTCAAATATATAAGTTTCATCAAATTTAATCTTACCTATCAAAAGTTAAGCGCCTGAGAAAATTTGGCTGATTTTCGAAAAAAGGGGGAAAGACCCCCTAAAAGTTATAGAAAGTTAATGAAAATCACACCATCAAATTCCGCGTATCAGAGAACCCTACTGTAGAGGTTTCAAGCTCCTATCTACAAAAATGTGGAATTTTCCATTTTTTGCCAGAAGAAAGATCGCGGATGCGTGTTTATTTTGTTTTTTTTTTTTCCCAGGGGTGATTGTATCGACCCAGTGGTCCTAGAATATCGTCGGAGGGCTCATTGGAACGGAAATTAAAAGTTCTAGTGCCCTTTTTAAGTGACCAAAACAAATGGAGGGCAACTAGGCCCCCTCTCATTTTTTCCCAAAGTCACCCGATCAAAATTTTGAGATAGCAATTTTGTTCAGCATGGTCGAAAATATTATAACTATGTCTTTTAGGATTACTTAATCCCTCGAAGCCCCCAGGAGGAGGGCTGAAAGTTATGAACTTTACCCGATGTTAACATATAGTATTGGTTATTGGGACCCGGCTCAATGGTAACCGAAACTCTAGAAAACGGTATTTTGATACAAATAGATACATCAAAAGAATTGGATGTGAATGCTGATTTAAAATATATAAGTTTCATCAAGTTTAATCCTACCCATCAAAAGTTACGCGCCTGAGGAAATTTGGCTGATTTTCGAAAAAAGGGGGAAAGACCCCCTAAAAGTTATAGAACCTTAATGAAAATCACACCATCATATTCCGCGTATCAGAGAACCCTACTGTAGAGGTTTCAAGCTCCTATCTACAAAAATGTGGAATTTTGCATTTTTGGCCAGAAGAAAGATCACGGGTGCGTGTTTATTTTTTTTTTTCCCAGGGGTGATCGTATCGACCCAGTGGTCCTAGAATATCGTGGGAGGGCTCATTGGAATGGAAATTAAAAGTTCTAGTGCCCTTTTTAAGTGACCAAAAAAAATGGAGGGCAACTAGGCCCCCTTCCACGCTCATTGTTTTCCCAAAGTCACCTGATCAAAATTTGTAGATAGCCATTTTGTTCAGCATGTTCGAAAATATTATAAGTATGTCTTTTAGGATGACTTAATCCCCCAAGGTTCCCGGGAGGAGGGCTGAAAGTTATGAACTTTACCCAATATTAACATATAGTATTGGTTATTGGGAAGTATACAGTACAGACGGTTGCAGGGGAGATTTTTCCGAGTAGTGAGGGGGGGGAGGGGTCGGGCAGGGACATACGCAGGGAGGGGGGCCTCCGGGCCCGGGTCCCCCGAAATCTCACGATTTTTTCAGTTTCCCATAATTTTCTGATTTTTCTCACAGAATAATGGGTTTGAAGGATTTGCCCCCCCCCCCCCGAAACCAATTGCCCCCCCCCGAAACAAATTCCTGTGTACATGCCTGGGGTTGGGGGTTATGTAGGAGGATCTTTCCATGAAGGAAGTTTTCATGGGGGAAGGGACATTGCTATTAAGGGGACGCCGGGCTTCCCAGCATTATTTAAAAAAAGATCAGAAATTAAATATAAAAAAACAAGTTTTTCAACTGCAACAGCAGCAACATCAAAACTTTAAACGAACAGAAAATGTTACATATATGATTGGGTTCACCCCCTAGTCAATACCTCACTCTTTAAGCCAGAGATTTATTAGTACTTTCATAAGAGCTATTTATTCTAATTAACGGCCTTTGTGATTAAGCGGTCATTTTTAAAGAATTGGAACAAAATTCGAACTTTCGCTTAAAGAGCAAGGTATTGACTAGTGGGCGAACCCCCTAATATACGTATTAAAAATATATGAATATAGAAGTTCGTTACGTAAGTTAATTCGTAAGTTCCGTATATTTATTACTAATAAAAACGTTCGTAAATGAAATGAAACAAGTTTCGAGAAAACCATTTAACCAAATAAAAGTAAATTAATATGAAAATTTTGTTTTAATTATTCATGTACTGTGAGCCAAGATCAAAACCTGCATTTATTCAAAAACGTTCAAAAATTAAATAAAAAAAACAAGTTTTTTTAACTGAAAGTAAGGAGCGACATTAAAACTTAAAACGAACAGAAATTATTCCGTATATGAAAGGGGCTTTCCCCTCCTCAACGCCTCGCTCTTTACGCTAAAGTTTTTATTGTTTTAAAAATTAAAGTTGTGAGAAAGAGTCAAACTTTAGCGTAAAGAGCGAGGCGTTGAGGAGGGGAAAGCCTCTTTCATATACGGAATAATTTCTGTTCGTTTTAAGTTTTAATGTCGCTCCTTACTTTCATTTAAAAAAACTTGTTTTTTTTTATTTAATCTCTATAAGGCACGATAGGTTGTATAACATTTGTTAAAGAGCTCAGCTAAAAAGATATATTGGTTGTAGAATTATCGAGATAGGAAAAGAAGTAGTAATGACGAAAATCACGAAAATAAACGACCAAAAGAAAGAAGTTCAAAACACTGTAGCATAAAGCAAAATATTTCAAATGTCTGATCAGCCGTGTACAGAGGCAAATCTTGGTTTCACACCCCTTCTCACACAAAGATGTTAAAATTTTTGTCAACATTTCTTATATTTGATTTTGATCTAAAACTTGATTTTGTTCACAAAATGCCACAAAAATATCATTTAATTTTCATATTTTTCATTTCTAGTCTTAAAGTTCTTGAAAAATACATCTCACTAAAGTTCAATGGCCTTTGTCTTTGATCAGCCTTTTCTAAAGCGTTGTGACAAAAACTCAAAATTTGGCGTAAAGAGCGAAGGTCGAGGACGCGTCATCTCCCCCGCATACTGAATAATTTCTGATCGTTTAAAATTTTAGAATTGCTCCTTTCTTTCAGTTGAAAGTTGCTTTCAGTCTAATTTTATCTTTGACCGTTTTTTAAATCATGCCAGCAAATCCCCTCCCCATTGTGTGAAATATCCTTTGGACAATTCCCCCGGATACTTTCCTCTCCACGGAACTGTTATTTTTTTAATGTCTGATAACCAACAGGCTCATTGGCTAGTATACAATATTTGTAGATCAAATCACTTATAGTCCAGGTACACAAATGTATGAGCAGGTAGATGACTTTGCATACTGAGTCCGGGGGCCAAAAATAAATTTGTATGTGAATAATAATCCTACATGCAGAAAATGAAAGGAATGAAAAATCGAATGACATTCTTCCAAAATAAAATTTGGTGTAAAGGGAACATGAGGACAGAGATTTTTAGACCTTAGGGATTAGAACTTAGTTTGATACAACTGATTTGACAATCAAAATCAAAATTGATCATTTCTGATATTTATTAAAAAAAAGTCTACAAAACACGCTTTCGATGAAAAGTGAAGAGCTACATTAAACCAAAATGAACAGAAATAAAGTAAAAAAAAAATAATTCAAGCCTGATTCATTTTTCTGAAAACAATTTTATTTCGATCTATAAATTTTTATTTATCATAACATAAAAAACACAATAATAAACAAGATGACGGAAAAGAACAAATGAATATAGATTGACAGCTTAATATATTTTAACTCCTGAAAGTCTCGACAATTTTGGAATTTTCAACATTATAAAAGAAAAAGCTTTTAAAATACATTTCGTTTTCAGTGAGGTGATAACTACGTTCTGGTGTTTAGAATGCAGTGCTCTTAAAAGGGAACTAGAACTTCCAATTTTCAACCAAATGCGCCATCTCTAAAGTTTATACAACCATCCATTCCTTAAGAACCATAAATGCCCCCGGGGCATAACTTACAACCCTTGCCCCTAGGCTCTGGTGGTTTGTATCATCCCCAAAAATCATTTCAGGATTTCAGAAAACATTGCAGGTGGTGAGTGGATAAATACCCTCTGATCACTTTGACTCATAAAAATGGCACTAAAATTTCTGATTACCGATCCAATGAACCCACTTCGAAGTGTATAAGACGATCCTTTCTTAAAAAACCTTAGTTTCCGAACCCTTTAACTACGCTGAGCAAAATTGTTATCTGAAAAGCTTGATTGAATGTGTTTGGGGAAATTATGGGTGTGGAGGCAGTGTAAAGCTCTTCACCACTCTGTAAATTGTCTACTTCTCTCTTTGGAGTCTTATGGTCGCATTGACCAACAATCTGGGTTCGACCGGCTGAGAATGTCTAGCGCCTCTAACTTTCATAAAGTTCACGGGTATAGTATAAAATGTTTATTTATACATGTAATACAGTAAACGTACATGCGACGAGGACAGATACAGAATTAGAACTGATTCAACTAATCTTAATTGGTAGCTTATATTCAGTACAGCATGCAGATACACGTCCGGACATATGACAGAACACAGAACTGCCATACTTTTGATCTGTCGTCTTTGAAGAATTAAAGCAAATACTCAGAATTAATATAATGATCTAGGAAATGGACTTGACAGAACTTGAGAATTCCATTATGCATTTAACCCGGAAAAGCGCACTTTCACTAAAGTTTACAGCAGGGAGGGGGCGATTGCTCTCAAATCACTTTGACTCTCAATAGAGGCACTATAACTTCCAATTTTAAATCAAATGAGCCCCATCTGAAGTTTATACGACCACTCATTCCATAAAAGCTTTATATGCATCCAGGGAATAACTTACAACCCTTGCCCCAGGGCTCTGGGGGCTTTTGTAAGCCCTGGGGGCATTTTTATATGCTTATTAGACTAATTTGAACAACATGACTTTCTGACAATATCAATTAGATGCGTTTGGTGAAAAGAGGTAGTCATTGGGGAGGGCTTGTTGCATTCCATCACTTTTGACTCTTAAAAAGGAACTAGAACTCTTAATAAGGGCACTATAACCTCCAATTTCAAATCAAATGAGCCCCATCTGAAGTTTATACGACCACCCATTCCATAAAAACTTTAGATGATCCCAGTGCATAATTTAAAACCTTTACCCCTGGGCTCTGGGGGCTGTGTCAACCCTTGAGGCATTGTTATATATTCTCTTGACTATTTTGAACAAAATGACTATATCTTGGCTATCTGTTTGAGCAATTTCAATCACATGCGTTTCGTGAAAAGACTCATCAGGGTTGGGGTCGAGGGCTAGTTGCCTTCCATTACTCTTGATTCTTAGAAAGCAGCTAGAACCTCCAATTTTCAGCCCAACGAGCTTCTTCTAAAGTTTATACAACCATCCCTTCCATAAAAACCTTAAATACCCCAAGTTATAACTTACAACCCCTGTCTCTGGGCTCTGGAGGTTTGTTTCAAGCCCAAAAGACTTGTTATACGATCTTTGGACTATTTTGAATAAAATGGATGTCTCAAAATTTCTATTTGTTGCTTTTCAGGAAAATACGACGTGTGTGTGTGTGGGGGGTGGCGGTAGCACTTTGACTCTTTAAAATAACACTAAAATTTCTGATTAACAATCCAATGAACGCTTTCCGAAGTATATACGACCATCCTTTTTCTATAAAAACCTTATATGTCCCCAGGGCGTAACTTACAACCTTTGTCCTGAGGGCTGTGGGGGGTTGTCATCCTCAAAGATATAACTTCCAGAATTTGAAACTACGCTGAACAAAATACCTATCTCAAAATTTTGATTGTATGTTATTGGGTTAATGATGGGCGTGGGGGGGGGGGTTATTTGCCCTCCAATCACTTTCGAACACTAAAAGGGGCAACATGCCTCTTAATTTGCAATTGAATGAGCTCTTTTTGAAGTTTATACAACTCCTTCTATACGAAGTGCCCTGGTTTAAATAAATAAATAAATAATACATTGTGCCAACATCGTTCTTTACTTAGACAATGCTCTTGTGATGCTATGATATACAATAGCCAAATATTCTTAAGCCCTTCTAGCACATTCTACAAAAAGCAGTCTGGTCTGAGGGTTACAAAACCACAGTAAGTCTTGGTTTGACGGCTCTATTTAAAACATTGTTGATATAATATAATATTTTGCCTTCTGTTTTTTTTTTTCAATAATGATGCAAACTGCTTTGTTGTTGAAAATTTGGTTTGGATTAAATGTACAAAATAGCAAGTCGGTTTCTTGATAGAATCGAAAGAAAATTTATATAGATCTATTTGTTATTTTTTTATTACTCTTTTTTAGTTTCTGTACTTTTTATTCTTTTTACTTTTTATTATTTGTACTTTTATTCTTCTACACTTTTTATTTCTTTATTACTCTTGTTATTTTACTTCTAAGTTATCGGCTTATATTTGCGTTTATAATGATCAAAATTGCTTCAACTTCCTTGTCCAACGACAAATTTTCCAATGGAAGGTTCTAACTCCTTGTAACTTCGACATTTTGCTATGGCCTTTTAAAATGTCCACGCGAGAAACTTTTCAATCTCTTTCCAAAGATTATTTATGAGCTAGTCCAAACGTTGGGCTTCGAGAGAAAAGATTCTCCACTTTTCAATCATTAATCACTAAAAATTGTCAAGGTCCCTTTCTATTTAAAAAGCCGAATATTTGGAGATTATAATGGAATTAATATTTGGAGGTTACAATGGTAATTTCTAATCCTAAAAGCCTAATATTTGGGGACTGCGATGGTAATTTTATCTAAGGGAGTACTATGGGAGTTACAATTGTAATGTTATCTGTTGGAGTCCTAAGACGTGGGATGTCATTGAATAAAATCAGTTTCAGCAACAATACCAATAACGGCTTGGTAATTTTAACTGTGACGAGGAAGCATAGTCCAAATCCAAATTTTCAGCTTTTCCAAACTTCATCAAGAGTATGCAAACAATTCGTGTTAACGAACCGTAAATAAGGAGTGACCCGGCCCAAATGTAATTGAAACTCTTAAGCAACGGAATTTTAATAACAATAGATAAACCAAAAGAAGTGGCTTTTCATGCTGATTCCAAATATATAAAGTTCCTAAGGTTTACAGTTACCCGTCAAAAGCTATGATCCAAAAAAAAATTCCCTGATTTTTAAAAAAGAGCAAAACATCCCTAAAAGTAAGCAATCTTAACGATAATTACACCATCAGATTCAGTATATCAAAGAACCCCCCTTCAGAGGTGTCAATCTCCTATCTAAATAAACGTGGAAAGCTGTATTTTTTTGGCAGAAGAAATATCCGGATGTGTTTTTCTATTCTTTTTCTTCTTCCCAGGTGTAATTAAATAAAAAAAAAAACAAGTTTTTTTAACTGAAAGTAAGGAGCGACATTAAAACTTAAAACGAACAGAAATTATTCCGTATATGAAAGGGGCTGTCCCCTCCTCAATGCCTCGCTCTTTACGCTAAAGTTTTTTATTGTTTAAAAAAATAGAGTTGTGAAAAAGTCAAACTTTAGCGTAAAGAGCAAGGCGTTGAGGAGGGGACAGCCCCTTTCATATACGGAATAATTTCTGTTCGTTTTAAGTTTTAATGTCGCTCCTTACTTTCAGTTAAAAAAAGTTGTTTTTTTTATTTAATTTTTTAACGTTTTTGAATAAATGCAGGTTTTGATCTTGGCTCACAGTACATGAATAATTAAAACAAAATTTTCATATTAATTTACTTTTATTTGGTTAAATGGCTTTCTCGAAACTTGTTTCATTTTATTTACGAACGTTTTTATTAGTAATAAATATACGTAACTTACGAATTAACTTACGTAACGAACTTCTATATTCATATATTTTTAATACGTATATTAGGGGGTTCGCCCCTAGTCAATACCTTGCTCTTTAAGCGAAAGTTCGAATTTTGTTCCAATTCTTTAAAAATGACCGCTTAATCACAAAGGCCGTTAATTAGAATAAATAGCTCTTATGAAAGTACCAAAAAATCTCTGGCTTAAAGAGTGAGGTATTGACTAGGGGGTGAACCCAATCATATATGTAATATTTTTTGTTCGTTTAAAGTTTTGATGTTGCTGCTGTTGCAGTTGAAAAACTTGTTTTTTTATATTTAATTTCTGATCTTTTTTAAATAATGCTGGGAAGTCCGGCGTCCCCTTCATAGCAATGTCACTTCCCCCATGAAAACTTCCTTCATGGAAAGATCCTCCTACCCAACCCCCGACCCCAGGCACGTACGCAGGAATTTATTTCGGGGGGGGGGGGCAATTTGTTTCGGGGGGGGGGGGGGGCAAAATTATGGGTTAATGAAAAAAATCGTTAAATTTCGGGGGGGGGGGGCAGGGCCCGGAGGCCCCCCCCTTGCGTGCGTCCCTGCCCAACCCAACCCCCCACTACCAGGAAAAATCTCCCCTGAAAACGTCTGTACTGTATACTTCCCAATAACAAATACTATATGTTAACATTGGGTAAAGTTCATAACTTTCAGCCCTCCTCCCGGGAACTTCGGGGGATTAAGTCATCCTAAAAGACATAATTATAATATTTTCGAAAATGCTGAACAAAATGGCTATCTCAAAATTTTGATCAGGTGACTTTGGGAAAACAATGAGCGTGGGAGGGGGCCTAGTTGCCCTCCATTTTTTTTTCGTCACTTTAAAAGGGCACTAGAACTTTTAATTTACATTCCAATGAGCCTTCCCACGATATTCTAGGACCACTGGGTCGATACGATCACCCCTGGGGGAAAAAAATAAATAAAAATAAACACGCACCGGTGATCTTTCTTCTGGCAAAAAATGCAAAATTCCACATTTTTGTAGATAGGAGCTTGAAACCTCTACAGTAGGGTTCTCTGATACGCGGAATATGATGGTGTGATTTTCATTAGCCCTCCTACGATATTCTAGGACCACTGGGTCGATAAGATCACCCCTGGGGAAAAAACAACAAAAAAACAAATAAACACGCATCCGTGATCTTTCTTCTGGCAAAAAATGGAAAATTCCACATTTTTGTAGATAGGAGCTTGAAACCTCTACAGTAGGGTTCTCTGATACGCGGAATATGATGGTGTGATTTTCATTAGCCCTCCTACGAGGTTCTATAACTTTTAGGGGGTCTTTCCCCCTTTTTTCGGAAATCAACAAAATTTTCTCAGGCGCGTAACTTTTGATAGGTAAAATTAAACTTGATGAAACTTGTATATTTGAAATCAGAATTAAAATCTGATTCTTTTGCTGTATCTATTGGTATCAAGATTCCGTTTTTTAGAGTTTCGGTTACCATTGAGCCGGGTCGCTCCTTACTTACAGTTCGTTACCACGAACTGTTTGATCATATCGAACCACTGGTCCTAGAAGGCCGGTAAATAGCTCATTTGGACAGATATCAAAAGTTAGAGTGCGTTTTCTAAATGACCAAAAAGATTGGAGGGTATTAAGCCCCCTTCCCACACCCATTTTCCCCCAAAAATATCCCATCAAAATTTTAAGATAGCCATTTCAGTCAGCCCAGTCGGAAGGTCCGACAATTATCTTTTTGGTGATAATATGACCCTCCATAGTCCCTGGGAAAAGGGCTGTAATTTACTGTAATTTATAAAATTTGCCCATATTGTTCACATATTGTATTTGTCATTGGGAAATATACGGAATTTTTTTCGGGAATTATCGATGGGAAGGAAAGTTTCTGGGTGAAATTTTTTAGGAGAAAATTTATACGGGGGGGGGTATTTTCTGAAATGATTAGAAAAATATTCTGAATAATAAAACAAACAGTTTTTTCAACTGAAAGTATGCAGAAAAACTAAATATTAAAACGAACAGAAATTATTTTGTAAATTAGGGGAGCTGCCCCTTCTTAAATCCTTGCTCTTTACGCTAACATTTTAATTTTCGTCCTGATTCCGTAGGAAAGACTACTCAAACACAAGTGTCCTTGATTTTGAATGAGAAGTACTTCTAAAGAGCTTTAAGACTCGCATGTTTGAACCCCCCGCTCTTCCCTATGAAGAGAGGAGGACCAAAATTTTCTTTATTTTTTTTTAATAAGGATACAAAAAAAAGATATGTTTCAAAATCTTGGGGGTTACTCTTTCAATTTAATTTTAATGGAAAAGCAGTAAAGGTATTATTCAAAGTGTAGGAGTGGCAATTGCCCCCTATACCCTTCCCTATTGGTGTCCCCGTATGTAAGAGTCTATGCATGAATTTGCAATCATCCAGGCATTTTTTCACTTTTCCACTTATGTTGATTTTCGACATTTGTTTTATTTGTAAAAATAGATGCAGTTAGATTGTTAAAAGTATTGTTTAAAGTATTGTTTAGATTGTTTAAAGTTTTTACCGCAAAACCAACAATTAAGCCCTGCAAGCAAGACTGTGGTTACATTGTACGTATTTCTTCCATAATCAATTACTCCAACCTATAAATTAGCCTAAATTTTGGAATTTAATAATTGGAAAATTTATTATCCTTGGAGTCTTAACAAATTCCTTTCATCGCTTAAACACCTGGAGCAGAAGAAATTTCTTTTGAGGACATGGAGAAAGATTGATCAGCCACTTCCTCCTGTCTCGTGGAAATAATCTGGAAATAGAATCAATGGTATTTCTATGGATAACTAGACGATTATTAATAACAGCTACTTCCGTTGAAATATCTATTTCTTTTAACTTTAATATCTGTCTTTTAATATCTGTATTTTTTTTCATACCTACAATTGGGGAACAAGAAGGACGACTTCTATGTTCATATATCTTGTAATTTCTGTTCGTTTTGACAGACGTTTTATTTATCAGTTTATCAGTTTATTCAGTTTATTCAGTTTATATCAGTTTATTCAGAATATCAGTTTTATTTTTGGTACATTAAAAGTTCATTATTGGTCTCATATCTTTAAAGTCTGTTATCTGTTTCTTTTAACTATTGATTCATTGTTCATTATAATCTCTTTTAATTTTTTTTTGCTCTGCTCAAGGCATAGCTTCACTCTTTAGTTTTGTTAAAAAAACAACTTTTTTTATTTAATCAAACATAAAGAGAACATATACTGATATAGATAAATAATACATCTTAAAACGAGTAAAAATCAAATTAAATATTCAAGCGAAAGTTAAAACTAGCAAGAATTACTTTAAGCAGGAGTTTAGCTGCTGCCTCTTCCCCTCCAACCGTTTAAGTTCTAAATCCTATCGCGCAATTTCCATTTTATTGAAAACTACTTTTTTAGTAGTTTGCTTTACAAATAAAAAAAAATAATCACTTAGGACTAATGAAAATAAACAGAATATTTGATATAGTTAAATGAATCCTTTGAAATTCAGCAATTCAAGGCTTTTTTACACTTTTATTTTTTCATTTTTAAAAATTAAAATTTGAAAAAAACGTGCATAGTTTAATTTGTTTTCAGCAGAGTTTTTAAAATTAATTTTTGTTTGTTTTTATTGCCAAAGTTTGTTATTGGTTAACATAAAGGATATTTTTCCAATTTTCACTTCTTTAGCTTAAGAATTAAAATATTTGATTATATTTTATTAGTTCTAATTACCGTCCTTTGATTTATTTCAACATCCCCCTCAGTATTCCTTGAAAGTTTTAATTAGAAAGTATCAACTATATCATTAGCCGTTCCTGAGGTATTGCAAATACGCCCTTCTGACAACCAGGATGCACATGTTGTATTTTAATCGATCAAAACATCCACCTCAGTATTCTCCAAAAGTTTCAACTTAATGCTCTTAATTGTTCCTGAGATATTTAACATATTTCACAAACCATTTTACCATTTGGACTTACATAGTTCCATTTGACTTAGTTCAACATTCCCTGACTGTTTCAACTAAATGCCGTCAGCCATTCTTGAGATAGTACTGATACATCCTTTTAACAATCAACCTGCATAAAGTGTGTTTTTATCAAACAGTTCGTGGTAACGAACTGTAAGTAAGGAGCGACCCGGCTCAATGGTAACCGAAACTCTAGAAAACGGTATTTTGATACAAATAGATACATCAAAAGAATCAGATTTTAATGCTTATTTCAAATATATAAGTTTCATTAAGTTTAATTGTACCCATCAAAAGTTAGGCGCCTGAGAAAATTTGGCTGATTTTTGAAAAAAGGAGGAAAGACCCCCTAAAAGCTATAGAACCTTAATGAAAATCACACCATCATATTCAGCGTATCAGAGAACCCTACTGTAGAAGTTTCAAGCTCCCATCTACAAAAATGTGGAATTTTGCATTTTTTGCCAGAAGAAAGATCACGGGTGCGTGTTTATTTGTTTTTTTTTTTTTTTTTTTCCCCAGGGGTGATCGTATCGACCCAGTTGTCCTAGAATATCGTGGGAGGGCTCATTGGAATGGAAATTAAAAGTTTCTAGTGCCCTTTTTAAGTGACCAAAAAAATGGAGGGCAACTAGGCCCCCTCCCACGCTCATTTTTTTCCAAGGTCACCTGATCAAAATTTTGAGATAGCCATTTTGTTCAGCATGTTCGAAAATATAATAAGTATGTCTTTTAGGATGACTTAATCCCCCGAAATTCCCGAGGGGAGGGCTGAAAGTTATGAACTTTACCCAATGTTAACATATAGTATTGGTTATTTGGAAGTATACAGACGTTTTCAGGGGAGATTTTTCCTGGTAGTGGGGGGGTGGTGGTTCGGGGGTTATGTGGGAGGATCTTTCCATGAAGGAAGTTTTCATGGGGGAAGGGATATTGCTATGAAGGGGACGCCGGACTTCCCAGCATTATTTAAAGCAAGATCAGAAATTTAATATAAAAAAACAACTATTTCAACTGCAATAGCAGCAACATCGAAACTTCAAACGAACAAAAAATATTACATATATGATTGGGTTCACCCCGTAGTCAATACCTCGCTCTTTAAGCCAAAGATTTTTTAGTACTTTCATAAGAGCTATTTATTCTAATTAACGGCCTTTGTGATTAAGCGGTCATTTTTAAAGAATTGGAACAAAATTCGAACTTTCGCTTAAAGAGCAAGGTATTGACTAGGGGGCGAACCCCCTAATAAACAAATTAAAAATATATGAATATAGAAGTTCGTTACGTAAATTAATTCGTAAGTTACGTATATTTATTACTAATAAAAACGTTCGTAAATATAATTAAACAAGTTTCGAGAAAGCCATTTAACTAAATAAAAGTAAATTAATATGAAAATTTTGTTTTAATTATTCATGTACGGTGAGCCAAGATCAAAACCTGCATTTATTCAAAAACGTTCAAAAATTAAATAAAAAAAACAAGTTTTTTAAACTGAAAGTAAGGAGCGACAATAAAACTTAAAACGAACAGAAATTATTCCGTATATGAAAGGGGCTGTCCCCTCCTCAACGCCTCGCTCTTTACGCTAAAGTTTGACTCTGTCTCACAACTTTATTTTTTAAAACAATAAAAAACTTTAGCGTAAAGAGCGAGGCGTTGAGGAGGGGACAGCCCCTTTCATATACGGAATAATTTCTGTTCATTTTAAGTTTTATTGTCGCTCCTTACTTTCAGTTTAAAAAACTTATTTTTTTTATTTAATTCTGTTAAGATCCGCCGAATATTCCATGACAGTAGTCACGAGTAGGTGTAGCCTAACAGCAGTTGTAGTCACAGTTGCAAGTTGTCGCTGTCGGAAGTAGTCACAGTCCCAGTCGCGGTCAGTCGCATTTGCAGCTGCAGTAGTAATAGTAGTAGTAGTAGTAGTAGCAGTAGTAATAATAATAGTAGTAGTAGTAGTAGTAGTAGTAGTAGTAGTAGTAAAAGAGTAGCAATAGCAATAGTAGTGGTGGCCCTGAAAGTTTCAATTTAGGTCAACATGCCCCACGGCATTCCTAAAAATTTCACCTCAACCCCCTTACGCTTTTTGGACACACCCAGGATAAGCATTAACTCCTTTTCCCAGTGATAAGTCCTGCATGTAAAATGGAAAAATTGCATAATTTACATTCCTTGCCCCGGGGCTGTGGGGGCATGCCATCCGAGGAGTCATAGCTATTAGACGTTCTGATTGTTTCCGATAATATGGCTTTTTAAGGTTTTAATCAGTGTTAAGGGGGGCATCCAAAAAAGTAAAAGGGACTGGTTGCCCTCCGTTTCCTTTTTAACATCATTCTCAACATGTCTTCGAAGTTTCAACTTAACATCCTTAGCTGTTCCTTATATGTTGCTGTTTTTGCCTTTTGACGATCCCCCTACATATAATTTGTCTTGATTTTGCTTGATGTCCCCCTCATCATTTTCTAAAAGTTTTACTTCAATACCCTTATCCCTTTCGCAGACTCAGGAGCAATCTTCCCCCCTTTCCCCAATAACCAACCTTATATACAAACAATAGTAACTTATATAGGTTACAACACTTTCCCTAGGGGCTGTGGGGGTTGTAATATCCCAGGAGGCATATTTATGTGACTTTTCGATTATTTTGAACAAGGTGGCTATTCCAAAATTTTCGATCAGATATCTTCGGAGAGAAGGCAGCTAAAAGAAATAGGAGGGGGAATGGTTGCCCTCCAAATACTTTTCAACATTCCCCTCAACATGCCCCGAAAGTTTAATTTTTTAAGACCCTTAGCTGTTTTTGAGATATTGCGATACGCCTTTTTTTATTCACTGGATGCACATGATATCTTTTGATTTGCTCTAACTTGACCTACAACTTTCCCCGAAATTTTACTCTAATATCCTTAGCCTTCTCGAACAGAACCAGAATCGAACATTACAGCGTACTATCCAGAATGCACACTATGGGCTATGTTTTGATCGTGTTCGGCACCTTCTCAAAAGCTGTGGGGGATTATGTCATCCCCATAGGCATAGTTGTTTCATCATTAGACTATTTTGAACATCATGGATATTTCAAAATTTTTATCGAATGTTTTTGGAGCAAAGGCTGTTAAGAAGGGCATAGGAGGGGGCTGGCAGCCCTCCAACCATTTTCTCAATATCCCCTCAACAAGTCCTAATGTTTCAAATTAATACACTCTACTGTTCTTAAGATATTACAGATCCTCCTCTTTTATAAACTGGATACACATGGTGCCTTTTGATGTAGTTTAATATACCCCTTAGTATTTTTGTAAATTTCAACTTAACACCCTTACCCGTTTCATATACACCCATGATCAAACATTTTCCCTTTTTGTGATGATAAGTCCTGCATGTAAACAATGAGCAAATTACATAATTTACCATCCTTTCTCCGGGGCTGTGGGGGCTTTTTGACCTTTTACTATAGTCAACGCTACAGCTTTGCCTCTGATATTGAATTTTGTTTTTCCTAATTTTTTAGTATATATAATATATTTATTTAAGTTTTCTTTAAACCAATTGAAAAAATTAGATTTCATTTTCACTGTTAATGGTAGTAAACAGCTTTCAATACTTGCGAAATACCCTTGTTATTATTGTTAATATAAATCTTAAATGCTCAGAACCTTCTAATTGTAAAAAAATAAATGCATTTTCTATCATACGCAAGCCCTTTATACATTCATTCTAACGGTTCCTGATAATGAACGGTAAGTAAGGAACACAGTTTATATAATTAGCAGTATGATCATTCTCTATCTCACCCATTATAAAAACCCGGACCGGGGTTAGCTTGTTTCTGCATTAGCTTTATTTGCGTTTTGGCAGATATAAACATAGGCGAAGTCAGATTAGCGGGAATGCAGGTTAGTCTGTTTCCGACTGTTTCCATCAAACTGCATTGAAACAAACGGAAATAAAGCTAATGCAGAAACAAGCTAATGCAGAAATAAGGCAGAAATAAGTGGGAGGAGCTTTTTGTTCACGAAGACCAGAAATGATCTGCGATAAGCTTACTGGTATATTCTGTCTACTGTGGTAAGGAACAACCGTCCTCAATAGAAACGATAACTCTAAGAAACAGAGGCTTTATTAAAATACATTGAAATTTTTTAATGTAAAAACACTTGTATTAGGAAAAGAGCAAAACAACCGCAAAGAGGTGATGAAAACTGCTTGATATTTTTTTGATAAAAACTACTCTATTTAGCTGAACGTGGAACGCCAAAACCCTCATATTAGACGTTCCAAGTTTCTATATGCAAAATCGCAAAATTTTGCAATTTTTTTGGCAAGAAGGTTGTTCACGGATACATGTTTATTTGTTTCTTTCCCTTATGTTCCACAAAGATTGATTGCATCAAGTCACAGATCATAAAGCATTGGAGAAGAGAGTATTCAAAGAGATATTCAGAAGTTCACTGGCTGTAATTAACAAAAGAGATCTTGAAGAGATCTTGCCTCAGATAAGTTGCAGTTTACCCCAATTTATGAAGCCAAACAACAGTTTTCGTCTGACGAGGTTCCAACTGCTACTAAGAAACACCTTTTGAGATTGGCAATAGGCTTAAGGATATCATAAGGCTACTTGGAATCCCTTTTCATCTTCCTCTGTCTCCAGTTCCACGTGCCATCCTGCCACAAATTGGCGCAAAGTAGGGAGCCGCATTAATGATAACAAATAAGTTATAATATTTCTTCTTTTGTTGTTAACTCGAAAATTTCTTGCTTTTTCTATACCGATAGCATGGTGACAACAGGAAGGGAACATGGGGATTTGCCCCAAACACAATTCAGGAAACAGTAAGTCATTTAACTTATGTGTTAAAATAGGAAAAAATAAGTTCTATCGTTTAAATCCTGGTGTAAACAAAAATTGCGGTAGTATTTGCCACCACCTCCCCCCCTGGGTAATTTGCTAGCAGGGCCCTTGATTGATAGCTCTTTGAATCAACTAATGTCAGAACAAGCTAGTTTATTAAAAGGTTTGATAATTCACAATATTTTCTGACATTGGCTCATCTGTAGCACGGTTTGCCAACTGTTTTGTTTGGGGTATTTTTTCTTGCCAACCAAATGAGGTTTGTAAATACAGCATCTGCCGATTATGCAAAATAAGGTTTGCCAGTTGTGCAAATAAAGCAAGGAAACAACACAAATGCAATGCAAGTATTACCAAAATTTTTTAAAATGACCCCTTTTAGGATTATGCATCTGGGAAACTGCTTATAATTCATATTCTCCTGGAAAGGGTAAACCACCAAGGGAGGAATATCCTCCCCCCAAACATTGTTCAACTCCCCTCTCTTACCACAAATATGTCTGGGTCTATGCCAATATAAACAAATAACTTCTAACGTGAGACAAAAAAAAAATTACATGTTGGTTCAGTGTTTTGATTGCTAAAAATCGGTTTTGCGAGTCATTTTAGAGATAATATACCTTTTGGCCTATATTTAAATTACTTCATATTATATATAAATCTCACTGCAAATTATTCGGAATATGGGCAAAATGTTTGTGTTGTCAGAAAAAATTGGACCCAGGATAATTTCATGTATGGAAGACTCAACATACGGGAGATTGTAGCCGTATAAAACCTATAGACAGAAGCTTCTACGCGTTGAAAATTGACATGAACAATTCTTGATACTTGTCTGTCAAACAAGACATCCTCAAGAAGTGAAGTAGGTAAATCCTAATGATATATACCGAAACATGATGATAATATAATACTGTAAAATTATGGAAACTATGGCAAAGAATGATGGAAAGCAGATGGCACAGAACACATTGTATTAAATACCAAACTTAACCTAACCCTTAACCAAGTCTAAATATTAAATATTTAATTAAACTATACCTACATCGTTTTCCCACTCGAAATACGCAACACATTACCGATTCAAACCAGTTTTGTCAGATCTTAGACAGCGTAATTCTTGAGGATGTTCTATTTAACAGACAAGTACCCAATTCTTAACAAAATAGAGAAACCATGACATTATGTTCAGTGACAGAAAAACAAATGAAGGCAATTTTCAGTGACAGATAGAAACAATAACACTTCGTCCCATAACAAAGAATAATATTGAAAGTTGAAAATTGTCACAACAGCCTTTTGACTATATGTTATGGAAGCAGTAAAATGATACTAGAAACAAAGAAACAAAGGCAGAAACCTGGTTATACATATTTCCATAGAATTTATTTAGATCTGCTAATAAATGTATTGCTTTTATAAACTCGATAGGTTAGGCATATGCAAACGGTATTTCTTCAAACAGGGCTCAAATTTGACAGGAGGAGAGAAAATACTTTAAACTTAGGCAAACTATATTCAACATGTGAGAAACTGTAGGATAGATTGTAAGAATTTCAAGATTTCAAGGGGAGAACAGACCTAAATGCCTTTTTTTATCCATGCATTTGATATATTGTTTTGCTCATTTTTTTTTTTATTAGAACTGAAGTTGGCTCTTCGGTATTCGGACCTGGCCACTATAGATCTAAAGTCGGGTCTACCAAGCCCATACAGTGGGGTCACACTCACCAACTAAAAAACAATTAAAACTCAGTTTAAATCAAATCTCTAGATCTCATTGCCATTCAGACTTCAGATGCCATTGGGTTCCAAAAACAGTAAACTCCTACCCCAATTTTTATCCCAAAGAGTGCCACACGACCACCAAAGATAAATTATTGGTGTGAACCACTTTGAATATCTGAGTACTCTGTTTATAATAAGCACGGCAGTTTTATAGATATGTTACTGTGAATTCCCGAAATCCGGTTAATGTCGGAATTCACCGGTGAATGTCCGAAAATCCCTTTTCTCTGCTTGGATTCAATCAGCTTTGCGAATCATTTTCAATTTTATACAAGCTTTGATGGTAAAAGTTAAAGTTAAATTAGGTTGGGTTAGGTTAAATTAGGTTATAAATCTCAGACAAGTTAAAAATCTAATTTAACCTAACTCAACATAACCTAACCTGTCACCATCAAACCTTGTATGAAACTGAAAAAGTTGATTGGCACTGCAGACTAAATTCAAGGAGAAAAAAAAAAGTATTTGGACATTCACCGCTGAATGTCGACATTAACCAGATTTCGGACATTCAATTTAACAGATATACACAACGCCTAATATATAATATATTACCTGTGATAGGGGAGTAAACATTTAAGTACAAGCAATCTTCGCTTTGACTCCTTAAGTACTTCAGTAGTCTCTTGAAATAGCTCAATCTTCCCTTTGAAACTGATTTTAAGGCTTCTTCTTCATTGCTAATATCCGGAAGGACTTGAGGACAAGCAGGGCCAAATCGGTCCATATTCCTAACACCATTCCATGCTGTTGGTGGAACTGACGGAGCAAACCTCAGAGGTCCTACAGGAGGTGATGCATACGGAATTCCTAAGAATGCTTCCACTGGCTGTAGATCTTTATTTGGTGGAACAACCAATACTCCTTTAACCAAACCATATTTTGTCTTCACCGTCCTTCCAGTTAATCGGGCAAAACTACTAGCATATAAAAACCACACAAAGACTAATGCTATTTTCATTTTAACTCCATCACAAATTCATGTGATGATACACACCATAACAAATGCACATTTTAGTTCCAACGAGTTTGCACCAATGATAATGACTGAATTTCTAAGAGTTTATTCCTGTAGTTGGGTTCTGAAGTCAAAAAGGAATTGCCAAGCATTTCCAAGGACGTGTGCCAAATGTCATTCCCTAAGCGTGTGTCGCCGAGGAAAATTATACGACGGCAAATTTCCCGGGTTAGACAGATTTGTAGATGAGCAAAGAGCTTTTCCCAATTAAACTTTTGCGGAAAACAATTGCTTTTTGGGTCATGACTTACAAGATTCGATTGCTCATCTAGGACAACTAATTGCATGAATCTAAAGGTTGCTTTCAGGGGTGGGATAATTCAGAGACCGCTGTTTTTGTAAGCATTTTTACCTCGCTATTACTTTTTTTTTAAATATT
Source organism: Artemia sinica (assembly GCA_027921565.1). Lineage (NCBI taxonomy): Eukaryota > Metazoa > Arthropoda > Branchiopoda > Anostraca > Artemiidae > Artemia > Artemia sinica. Next base: position 45,016,029 of record CM051271.1, read on the forward strand.
ACACAAATACACAAGACAAATTTCTCTTCTTTATGTCCCCCCCCGTTTTTTATTATTGTTGGACTTTGAATTTTTATAGGACTTTATTTATGCTGGGCTTAAGCTTGACATGGCTCATGCTTTTTTTTAAATACTTCTTTTTCATACATTTTTTTTTAATTATCTATAAAAGTGTTTTCTTGGATTATCAAACAGCTTGTGGTACCAAACTGTAAGTAAGGGGCGACGCCGCTCAATAGTGCACGAAACTCTAAGAAACTAAGAAATTCTAAGCAGTTTTAATAAGAATAGCTTCACCAAAAGAATCGAATATTAAAGCTGATTCAAAAGGTATATAATTCAGTAAGTTTGAAGTTAGCCATCGAAACTTACGAGCCTGTGAAAATTTACTCAATTTTTGAAAAAGGGAAGAAACACTCCCAAAACACCAAGTTATTATAATGAAAATCACCCCATCTGATTCAACATATTAGAGAACCCTACTGAAGAGGTTTCAAGGTCCTACATACAGAAATTCTCCGTTTTTTGTGCCAGAAAAAAGGTCACGGATGTGTGTTTATTCATTTTTGTGCAAGTTTTCCCCAAGGTGGTCGTATTGAACCAATCGTCCAAGAAGATAAGAAAAGGGCTCAATTTCATCGGAAATCACAAACTCGAGTGCCCTTTTTAAGTGACCAAGAGATTAGAGGAGAGCTAGCCCCCTTCCATGCCCCTTTTTTCTTCAAAGTCGTCCGATAAAAATTTTAGATAGCCATTTAGCCCAGCAAAGTTGAAAGGTTCAATTACTGTGTCTTTAGGGATAATCTGACCCCCAAAATTCCCTGGGGAAAGGGCTATAAGTTACAAAATTTATCCCTTGTTTGCGAAGAATATTTTTCATCGAGAATGGAATCGACCGAAGGGAATATTATGGGGAGGGGTGGAGGTATTTTAAGAGGGAGAAACTTTTTGCGTAGGAGTTTCCCGTAAGAGGAGGGAATTTTTCATGAAGCGGGAGCCTGATTCACCGGTAATATTTCAAAAACGATCAAAATTAAATAAACAAAGAGTTTTCTCAACTGAAAGTAAGCAGCAACATTAAAAATCGAACCGAACAGAATCTATTCCGTATAAGTAGTATCCCCATAGGCACTTTGACGGCAGCCCTCCCCCGGATTTCCACAACAGTCCTGTGACGTCACGACAGCCCTGGCAAGATGTCCAGTTTTCCAAGTGTTTTGGTATTTTTATATGATTAATCGGAGTTTGGTCGGTCCAATACACAAGTAGTAATAATAGGGAAGTCAGATAGGTTGAGCTCCTGGCCCCTCACACCTGGAAAATACGGTCACCTGTTTCAACTGATCGGCTGACAAGATTCCCGCAACACATCCTAGTGCTTTAACGGTCAGATAGGAAATTAACATAGGATTTTGAGCGGTCCCAGAATGCAAGCGGTCCCGGAATACAAGCGGTCCCATGTTTCTAGCTGACAAGATTTTCGGGATTCCAGATGACGCAATATTGTTTCAATATTTCCATATGATTAATCTAACTTCTCGAGTGTGGTCGGGATATTTAGCAAGTACCAATAATAGGAAATTAACATGGGATTTCTACAACATGCCCTGTTTCAACAACATGTCTTGTTACGTCACGACATCCCTAGCAGGATTGCCGGGATTCCAAGTGTTTCAGTATTTTCATATGATTAATCGCAGTGTGGTAACTATAATACACAACTAGCAATAATTGGAAATTCTAAGTGGACCTCCAATTTTGTTCCAATATTTCCATATAATTAATCTAACTTCCCGAGTTTGGTCGGGATATTTAACAAGTCAAAATAATAGGATATTAGCATGGGATTTCAAGTCATACCCTCTGACGTCATGTCATAACTGGCAAGATTTCCATGAGAGCACCTGTTTTCAGATGTCAAGATTCCCGGAATTCCAGTTGTTCCAATATAATTTAAGTATTGGCAAGATTCCCACAACATATGCTTGTTTCCAGATGTTCTATTAAAGTGAACACAGCTGGCCAAATTCCCACGACACACCTCTGTTTAAAGGCGAGATAGTGAAATTAACATTGGAAGTCAGGTAAGTGGAGCTCCTAGTCCCTCACACCTGTGCAATGCGGTCAGCTGGTAAGATTCCCATGACAGTCCCTGTATCCAGGTGTAACATGGATGGCACCATTTTATGTAATCTCGTGTCAGGATCTGCGGGGAATCTCCGCTTGTAACTTAACGACAGCACAAACTTTATGTAACGACGGCGCACATCTTACGTAATGACAATGCACACATCAATTTCACATAATACTTTTGTGACATTTCATTTTTTGGCGAAAAGTTCAAGAAATTTATTTCTTTCTTTTAATTTAATGACGGCGCACACTTTATATAAGATCAGCACACGTTGCGTAATGACGTCACGCACATCTGATTTAATAGCAGCACACACATCACTGTCAAATAATACTTTTTTGACATTTTATTTTTCTCCGAAACGTTCAACGCCTTTTTCTTTCTTTTTTTAGTTATTTGTTCTCGCTGGAATTAGAAAGGTCAATTTCCTTTTAATGGAACAGCACTTTTAGCTCTAGGACTAACAAGCTTTTCCCAGTACAGTACAGACTAGGCTAGGTTAACCTACTTGCATATCAAGATAAATCAAGTTTCACGAACAAAAACCAGTACGCAACAAGTTCCAAGGAGAAAATATGTTTTATGAGGAGAAAAGTCAATGTATACGTTTCACGAAGAGAAAAAACAACATGCAACAAGTCTCACGACCAAAAATCAGCATGCTACAAGTTCCACGAACAAAAAATGGCATGCGACGAGTTCCATGAACAAAATCAGATTCGAGAGGGGGGAAAAATCTATTTACAAGTTTCACGAAGAGAAAAATCAGCATGCAACAAGTTTTACGAACAAAAATCAGCATGCAACCAATTCCACAAACAAAATATCAGCATGCAACAAGTAACATGAAGAAAAATAAGTTTCGCGATGAGAAGAATCAATATATAACTTTTACTAAGAAAAAAAGAATTGTACAAGTTACAAGAAGAAAAAAGAAATCAACATGTGTCATGTTTCACGAGCAAAAATCAGCAAGCAAAAATTCTACGAACAAAAAATCAGCACGCAGCAAGTACCATGAAGAAAATCAGTTTCACGAGGAGAAAAGTCAATGTACATGTTTCAAGAAAAGAAAAATTAACATGTAACACGTTTCACGAAGAAAAAAAAATAACATAAAAAAAGTTCCACGAACAAAAATCAGCACGCAGCAACTTCCTTGAACAAAATCAGTTTCACCAGGAAAAAATCAATGTGCGAGTTTCACGAAGGGAAGAAACAACATGCGACAAGTTTCACGAACGAAAATGAGCATGCAATAAGTTTCATGAATAAAACCAGTTTCACGACGAGAACAATCAATTAAGTTTCGCCAAGAGAAAAATCAACATGCGAAAAGTTTTACGAACAAAAAAAAGAAATCAGCACACAATTATGTTCCATGAACAAAAACAAACCAGTATGTAATAAATTCCATGAGTAAAATCAGTTTTGCATGGAAAAAAAAATCCACGAGTTTAACGAAGACAAAAATCAATATGCTACAAGTTTCACGAACAGAAATCACCACTCAACTAGTTCCACGAACATAAATCAGCATGCAACAAGTTCGATAAGCAAAGTCAGCTTTGCGAGGAGAAACATCAATGTACTAGTTTCATGGAGAGAAAAAATCTACATGCGATAAGTTTCCCGAAGAGAAAAATCAACATGCAACAAGTTTAACGAACAAAAAATAAGCATGCAACATGTTATAAAAAACAGCAGGCAACAAGTTCCGTGAACAAAATCAGTCTCACGAGGAGAAAAATCAATGTACGAGTTTCACAAAGATGAAACTCAACATGCAACAAGTTTCACTAAGAGAAATCAGCACTCAAAATTTTCTACAAACATAAATCAGCCCTCAACAAGTTCCATGAAAAAAATCAGTTTCGTAAGGAGAGAAAAAATCAATGTACAAGTTTCACGAAGAGAAAAAAACAACATGCAACAAGTTTCGTGAACAACTATCGGCACGCAATAAGTTCCATGAATAAAATCAGTTTCAATACGAGAATAAAAAATCAATACACTTGTTTCATGAAGAGAAAAATTAACATGTAACAAGTTTCACAAACAAAAATCAGCACGCAACAAGTTCCACAAAGAAAAAAATCCGCACGCATCAAGGTCCATGAAGAAAATTAGAAGATTCAAAAAGAGAAACATCAACATGTATCAAGTTTCACGAACAAAAATCTGCACTCAACAAGTTCCATGAACGAAATAAATCAGCACGCAACAAATTCCACAAACAAAATCGGTTTCATGAGGTGAAAAATCAATGTACAAGTTTCACGAAAGAAAAAAAATATGCAACAAGTTTCAAGGACAAAAATCGGCATGGAACAAGTTTCACGAACAAAAATCATCAAGCAATAAGTTATACGAATATGAAATCAATGTATAAGCTTCACGAAGAGAAAAATTAGCATGCCATAAGTTTCACGAACAAAAATAAGCATGCAAAAAGTTCCACGAATAAAAATTCAGCACCCAACAAGTTTTTTGAATAAAATCAGCTTCACGAGGAGAAAAATCAACACAGATTGCAACAGGTTCCGCAAAAAAGAATTTTGTCCACAAAAGTTTTTTTTAAGTTTTATAATATTTTCTCCGAACCTGAAAATCTTGGTGAATATGAAAATATCTTAATTCATACATTTAAAAAGAACTAATCCAAAGAAGAGGAAAAAAGTCATGCTTCAGTGCTGAGTTTCCTCCTATAGAAGAGAAAAAGTTTGACGTTACTTCTGAATTTTTTCAAAAAAGAGAAAATTTTACACTTCGAACCTGATGTTTTCTAAAGAAGAGAAAAAGTTCTACGTTACTTCTGAATCTTCTCAAAGAGGAGGAAAAGTTTTACTATGATTCTGAATTTTTTCCAAAGAAGAGAACAAAATTTACGCTTCGATTTGAATTTTCTAAACGAAGAAAAAATGATTGACATGAAACAAGCCCATTTGGGTGGAAAGAAGAACTTGTGATTTCTTAGGTTTTATTTTGTTTTTTAAGAATTATTTATTTTGTAACAATTATGTTGTATTTTTTAGAAAGAATTTGGGGTCTTTTAGGATGTATTTTTGTTTTGTAGGATATTTTTTTTGTTCCGTAGCCAAAGATTACTACTAAGGTAGCCGCGGTTAAACCTTCAACCTGAATATCGCTCTCCTGGCAAAACTTAGATAAATATGCATATGAGCTATTTAGACCTCGACAATTAAAATGCATAACCGTAAAACCCGCAGAATGCGCCGAACCACGAACAATATCACTCGCAAAAGCATACTTAGCATCAGAAGAAACTCTATGTATTATTTCCTCATCACCACCTCTAAGCTGTGTGTCCAAACAATCAAAAAATCTTACCCCATTGCCCTCAAGTAATGCCAATCTTTCATAACTAAGAATAACAGTTGACACACACACCCTTCAATATTTCAATTATCTTTTCATCTGATCAATTATTATACACAACAAACATCAAAACTAAAAAAAATTAAAGAATAAATATTAATAAAGAAACAAAACATTTCCATCATGACGACTATCTTCTGTCGCAATCATTACCTAAATGCTGACATTAAAGCGCAAGACCTAAACTATCACATTTTCCCTTTAAATAATTTCTTAGACTTTTTTGCTGAATAATAGCAATAACCTAGACTTACACTACAGAAGAAGACAAAAAAAACATTCATATTCACCAAACTTTAATCAATTTTGACCAAAATCAAATTTTTTTTCTCTCTTCCTTTCCTTCTCTTTCTTCCATTCAAAAGTTACTAGGTCCCTTCTATTTGCATCATTAAATTTTGTGGGATGTCACCAAGAAGGTACTTTTTGACCGCACCATTTTAACCACGAACAAACAAGCAGGGGGGTAAGGACTTTCCTATCCATGATTCAATATCCTTATCACGCAAGCTGGAACAGAAAGTAAGTAACCTTTTCCCTTGTACACGCACTGATATAGGCACATCGTCAGTGAAAAAGATTCTTGTATTACCATCGATAGTTTTATCATACAGTTTTTTAAAATTTTTCAACAATCCCATTTTCACTTCCTTGGAGCTTAGCTAAACTTTGACAAAATTCTTTTCGGTTTGAAATTCTGTCCCTTTAAACGGAAAATTCTCAGTCGCGCCTAGCCCTTCATTTGTGACAGCTTTAAACAAGTCTTTTACTTCAGACTCAATTTAAATATTCACATTCCACATGAGCAGATTTTTCTCCGTTTCCTTACTTTCGACTTTTACTGAATCCAACTGTTCCTTTAATGTTACACTTTGATCTGCTAGAATCGCAACGTGTCTGTTAAGATTCTCTGTTTCCGACTCCACAGTCTGAACTTTCGGCTTTAGCTTGCCCATTTCCCTCCTTGCATCATTTACTTGAGATACTACGCTATTCACTTTCTCCTCAATTCGGTTAATATTTATCGTCAGCTCACTTAATTTTTGCAATATTTGCAAAGTTGACAAAACAACATTGATACTGTCCGCAAGCGTCTCTAGGGTCACCGTGGTAAGGGCTGCATCAGTTTATGACTGGCTTGACAGCAAGGAATCATCTGCTCATTTCCCCCTTTTTTTTCCTTGTCACGTTCGCGCCAAATTTGTTTCTACCTATCCAAAAGCAGCAGTAAATAACCCCTCCGTATACACGGGAATAAACTTCTCTTGGCTATCGTTGCTAATCAGCCAGCAAAATACTCCTTCACTTGACCACAATAGTCTGTCCGTCAAGCGTCCCTCAGGCCATTTCACCATCATGCAACAAATCTTCAGTTTAGGTCCTGCGCTCAGAGTTCTTTTCAGATACGGATGCGGAGCCGTACGGCATTCCGTAATCAATATTTTGATATTGTTTGATATCGATATTTGATACCAATATCAAATATCGTTTTGATATTGATATCGTAATCTTTTTTGATATTTTAAATCAGTTAGGTATCTCAAGATTTTTAATGAATAGCAACTTGGTCCTCAATGGGGTAAAATCAAAGCTTGGTGCCACAAGATGGCAGAAAACGCCACTTTCTCGTGGCAGATTCTTTTCGGTCACTTTAAAAGGGCTATAGAACTATTAATTGCCATTCGAACGAGCCCTACCACTGTCTTCTAGGATTATCGTTTTGATGCGGTTACCCCTGGAAAATAAAATTATATATATATATATATATATATATATATATATATATATATATATATATATATATATATATATATATATATATATATATATATATATATATATATATATATATATATATATATATATATATATATATATATAATATATATATATATATATATATATATATATATATATATACATATATATATATATATATATATATATATATATATATATATATATATATATATATATATATATATATATATATATATATATATATATATATACATATATGTATATATATATATATACATATATGTATATATATATATACATAAATATATATATATATGTATATATATATATATATAATATATATATATATATATATATATATATATATATATATATATATATATATCTATATATATATATATATATATATATATATATATATATATATATATATATCTATATATATATATATATATATATATATATATATATATATATATATATATATATATATATATATATATATATATATATATATATATATATATAAACACCCACTGTTTGGTTCTCTAATCTGCTTAATCTAATGGTGTGATTTGTATTAACATCACTTGATTTTTGGGTGTTTTTCCTGTTTTTTCGATAAAACTTGTCGTGTTCGATGGTCACATTAAACTTAATGAAATTGATATATTTGGAATCAGCATAAAAATTCAATTGTTTTGATGTATTAATTATTATCAAAGTTCTTTTTTTTAGAGTTTTAGTTGCTATTGGCCCAAGTTGCTACTTACCCACATTTCATTACTACAAACTTTTTGATTCTACACCATATTTTCAACATGTATTTTGGATCATGAGTAGAATATTTCATAGTCCCTTCTTTACTTTGTTCTTTTTATTTGGGATAATTTTCATTTGACTGTTCAATTTTACACGTGGGTGGAATTTCTCGGGGGAATTTTCCACGGTTTTTTTTCTGGAGGGAATACATAGCGCGTTGCATTGCAAACATACAGAAGTAATTAGCTAATCGCTAAGGCTTATATGAACATCATCATTTAATCATCATACCGTGAAGGAATGTTATTTGGAGAGAGCTTAAGCCACATATCCCCCCCCCCCCCCGCCAAAAAAGTCTATATTCTTAAGATCTATCGTGGAGGTTCTTAGGTCTCCTTATAATTAATTTATTTCTAAATTTTACATCCTTAAAAATTAACTTTTGCGTATATCTCTCGTGTCTTGAATATTTGTAAAAAATTATAATTAAAATATAAAATTTTATTTTTATGCCTCCCGTCTAAGACAGACCAGTAAAGTGGAAAACAGAGGAGTATAATGTATTGCTCCTGATTTGGACTTAACTTGCAATTTATTTAGCTTTCTCATAGAAACAATCTTAATTAAAACTTGACGATCAAAATGGAACTTGACAGAATTTGATACACTAAATAATGTAGAATAAAGTTATTCTAGAGGTATGACAATCTAATTTCCTGGAAAATAGCTCGTTAATGCTCGTAGTTCAAAGGTGACTATGTGATTAGTAGTGTTCAATATGATTGTTGAAATTACACAACACCTGACAGACTAATGCCCGTGTCACATCATAGTCACATCTATCTATAAAGAAGCCAAATATTATGAATGGCAAGGCAATTTTCTTGATTTTAGCGTCAAACTTGTATTTAAAAAGCAAAAAATTTAAATTGCAAGAAATTAGTTTAAACAGTAATTTGCACCAACAGAGTTTGCACCAACAGTAATTTGTGTCCAACTGTTCTATAGTAATACTAAGTCTTCTTAACTTTTGTCAGATTCGTCTCCCAGATAGAAAAACCGCTGGTCTAAGTTTTCACCTTTTCTAGTTTTAAAAATTTTGCCTTAAACCTTGACTCTACCAGTCAAGAAATTAACGTTTGAAAGTTAAACTATGTTCAACTCGAGAAATTACGAACGGCAAACGTAATTGGCGCTGTAGTCGTGCGTAATTATGATTTTATCGACAAGTGTGACTATAATGTGGCACGGGCATAAGTTCATAAATCACAGGGAAACAGAGAGTTAACAGGTAAAAATGAGAGTAAAAGTTTTTCGTTTTTTCAGTGGTTTAATATTTCTCACAGGAAACCCAATTTGATTTTTAAATGACGAAGACGTTTTTTCTCCGCAAATTGTGTCTCCTTTTTAGTCTAGATTTTTCACTCAGCATTAGTCAAATAAGTCAAATTTAGATTGCTCTAAAGTCTAAGACGTATATTGATTTCTTTGTAATCATTTGGCTGATATCATACTTTGGCTGCGATTATCTTTACTATTTGGCTGAAAATAAGTTCTTTCTTCTTGCTTAAAAAATGTCTTGATTCGGTTTCGGATATTTCGGATATTTGGCTGATATCCTATATTTGAATTCATGATCAGCAAAATCTAAAATCAGCCCTTCACCAAAAGAAAACAGTCTTTGAGTAAAAACAAATCAGTATTTTTCAGACTTTCAGCTCAGTAAGAAAAACAAGAAAAGCAAGAAGAAATATAAAGAAGTATTTTTAAATTACCACATTTCTCTTGTTATCTGTTACAATAGAATCTTCCCACTAGCTTCAAGAACCACAAGAAAGGTTTTAACTCTCTTTTAGGGAGGTTTGCTGTAAAGTAAACTTATCCATTTGGAAGTAAACTTATCCATTGTTGAAAGACACCAAGTTGTTTGGGATTATGCGGGACAGCTGGATTTCTTTTTAGAATCTAAGGTTTAGTGCAAAAAAAAAAAAAAAAATGTGCGCTTGATTCTTTTTTGTCGTATTCGTGTTTATTTACTGTTGAATGAAAAAATTCGATATCCTATTGAATCACAGATGAAGTTGCTCTCTTAAAAATTATCTATTGAGTTTCTATATCTAATAAGTATCACTGTGCTAAGTAATGTTTCTCGTATTGAAGTTGAGCTAATTTTTGAATAATGACTGGGTATATTTTTTAGGGCTATCATGTACAAGGATTTAATTGGAGCTTTTTCTAAATTCATATATTGTTTTCTCTATAAATTCGTATGTATGAAGACACGGAATGCTGCGTGAGAACCTCCGAAGGAAATACAAGATATTTCAAAGTGATGACAGGTGTCAAACAAGGATGCGTACTGTCTCCATTCCTCTTTATTCTCATAGTGGACTACATATTCAGGCAAATTGATGGATACGGGATCAAAATTGCAGGCAGACTAGTCCAAGACCTCGACTTTGCAGACGATGTTGGATTGATGGAGAAAGACAAAAGCAAACTTCAAGACTTTTTATGCAAGTTAGCCGAAAGAGCGGAGCAGTTTGGGTTACATATCAATGCCCCCAAAACCAAAGCGATGTCAACCACTAACTCACCGATGAATATTCAGCTGGGGACTGAAAGCATAGAGCAAGTCACTGACTTCCGATATCTTGGCAGCATCGTCTCGTTTAGTGGCGACTCCGAAAAAGAACTGCGAACACGAATAGTCCTGGCAAGCTCGGCATTTCAACAACTTCGACCAGTCTGGAGATCAGCGAAGTACTCACTTCAGCTAAAACTTCGCCTTTTCAGAAGCAACGTCCTTTCGATCTTGACATACGCGATGGAATGTTTAAAACTCACAGCTGAGCAGGAAAAACGACTCACTGCATATGAAAACAACTGTCTTCGACGCATCCTAAACATCAACTGGAAGGATAGGATAACAAACATGGAAATTCGCCACTACACAAACCAGCCTGATGTCGCTGATGCAGTCAGGCAACGAAGATGGCGCTACCTTCGCCATGTTATCCGTATGCCAAGATCGAGACTACCGAATATGATCCTCCAGTGGCAACCAGACGGCACGCGTCGGCGAGGAAGGCCCAAAAACACGCTTCACAGGACATATGAGCGGGACAGAAGAGCCCTTCACGCATCCTTAATCCCAGAGTGGGAGGACATTTACGCCGCAGCTCATTTGCGGGATGATTGGAGGCTGTTAACGGACGCCCTGTGTGCCTCTGGAGGTACAGGAGGAGCTAAGGTCTAAGGTCTAAGGATAAATTCGTATAACTTTGTTCCAGTCTAATTAAAGTCCAATGCATTCTGAAAATGTTTAGTTCGTCCCCCTCATCGACATTGACGTCATTCGACACCTTCGTTATCACTTATTTAGGTCGCATTTCTGTCTTTAATTAGGACTAATCCAGACAGAGTACATCCCATTAATTTCTCAATATGTCAATACAATATATTTTTACTATTAAACCGTTTAGCTTTATTGCCAAACTGAACTGAGTGGCTTCATTGCCAGACTGCAGATCCTAGTTTTGCTACCTATAGCCTCTGTTTCATTTTCTTAATATTTAACACCATCTCTAGTACCCTTCTTTCTCTACTAGATTCATTCATATGCAGGTTTCTAGTAAGCCTCGAGTTAGCTTTTAGAAAATCCAAGCTGATGTTAATTTTATTTCCGATCAGAAACGCTGCCAGCTGGCTGACTTGTAAACTATCCAAGGCTTCTTATCAAATTTAATGTATATTATGCGGTTGTGGAAGATGGCTTCATCAGAATGATCTTGAATTTAAGATGTCTTGAAATTTATTAACTACACTCAGGAGCAGAAGTCAAACACTCAGTCTTGAAACCTGTTTTTGAGTAATTTATTCAAAAATAATTTCCGAAAAATAAATTTTTCAAAGAAACTCAAAACGACCAGAAATTACTATTAAAGAATAAATGAAACCCAAAACGAACAAAAATTAAATACAGATCATAACCAATACTGCTACTGTAGTATAGTATAAGACCTATTGCGTCATAGGCGCATTACTGAAAACTATATATGTCTTGAATAGTCTTCGAAAGAACTAAAAAAATAAACTGAATGTTTGATATATAATGATATTAATTAATGAAAGATCATCAGTTCAAAATTTTACTCTTAGCAGCAGTGAAACACTAAGAGTCCTGAAACCTGTTTCTAAATAAAAAGTTCCTTGTTCCTTGAACAAGAACTGTCAACTTTTTAACGTTTTCAACTAATTAAGGCTATCGGTTTGATTTTTGAATGTCTCAAATAATATGGACAACTCTATCAAACTTTATCAATCGATAGAAACTCCAAATATTTCTGGATACAACAAAATCAGTGACCATTAGGCCAATGATACTCCATTTACTTTTATTCAAAATAATTTTAACATAGCTTAATTTAACGAGAAGCACTGCTTTACCGTTGTCTGTAGTAATGAACTATAAGGCTTCAATGTATTATGTGTATTATTCAATGTATTCAATGAACTATTCGGGATGCAACCTCCTGAAGTCCATAGTGTCTTCAACCTCCTGATGTAACCTCCTGATTACACCTCCTGAAGTCCACAGTGTCACTTGTACTTTACTAAACATTTATTTCTAACAGTGTCGTCAATATTGGTTAAAACATAGAAAAAAATCGTCTAATGATCAATTTGATAGGAAAGAACGAAGGATTAGGTTGATTGTTTAACAATTAATAATACTAATTTTTGGAAACATTGCCAATTTTTATTCAAATAAATAGTTTGCTTTTAGTAAAGTGCAAATGATGTCAAAACCTTTAAGAGGCCCAGAGCACGGCAGTTATACTTCTGTGACAAGTTTTGTTTGTTTCAAGTTTGTTTTAGTGACCGACTTTAATTTCTAATCGTTTTACTAAAAGAAAAAGAACTAATTTATTAGGATGAAAACAAGTAGCTAAACATTTAAAATTGGCTAGCCATTAAGCTATAGGCAGCCTATGTGGCTGAAATACACAATAATTTTCTTAATAAAGGGGTCAAGAGGCAGAAACTGTTAACATGAACAGTTCTCAATGATGAAAGGCAAACACGTAAATCTATCATAGATAAATAAATAAACAATCAATAAATAAACAAATATATTAAATACAAATAACAAACAAATAAAATAACATAAATTTAATCAATAAATAAAAGACAAATTTATCAGATTACAGAAAATGAGTGGGAGAGAGACACTTGGAAAGTCGAACCCAGACTTTTGTAAGTAAATACTAGCCTCTTCAACCTTTATTGAAATGTCAAAACTTTACATCACAATGTGCTTATTTCTTCAGTTCTTTTGTCTATTTGTGCTGTATCTTCTAGAAAATGTTTTTATTTATTTTTGCTATGTTGGTCCGTCATTCATTTCAGTAGTGTCTTTTCCGGAGCTATTCGAGGTGCAACAGAAAGGGCGCATATCACCTTTTCCAATCGGAGCAGATTTTGCAGCTTCTTTTTCCCGGGGATTTTAGTTTCTTGGTTATTACCCACAGTTAAGGATTGAGGTCTAGTGTAGAGTACAGAATCCAAGTGTCATATTTAAAGTGTAAAAGTAAAGTGTAAAAGTGTCATATTTAAAGTGTAAAAATATTTAAACTGTCTGACAATTATAATTACTGTTAGGTTATGGAAATTTCAGGGAAATTTTATAGAATATGAAATTGATGTTCTAACCAGTTTTAAATCGGGCAGTTATTTTGGAATATGTTTAACCTTCAAGAATGGATAATGAGGATTTCTTAATAATGTATTTTGGCGGATAATACAATCATTTAAACTAGGAGACTCCCGTTGAAGAAGTTGATTCTACCGAACAACTAATCCAAAAGAAATATCAGTTCATTAACTGATATTTAATATACCCTAACTGGAAAAAAAGTTTTATTTGAAGTATATGGTGCAATTTTACCTTGGCAAATATGAAAGCTCTACCGAAGAGATAAAAAAGTGAACAAACAAGTGAAAATGAAGACATGTTTGATTATTATTTGCACAATAATTTCCAGTGCTTCAGCTTTTAGCTCATGGAGCTTATATCCAGGTACCCGTTTAGTAACCACAAGAAAAGGGGTAGTTCGGGGCATACAAATAAACTTTAAAGACAGGAATCTTGCACCAGTTGAGGCATTCCTTGGCATACCATATGCTTCTCCTCCAGTTGGAACTTTGAGATTTATGCCACCCGTTACTGCTCCGCCGTGGCGGAATGTGCGAACAGCCGATCAACCAGGGCCTGTCTGTCCGCAGCAGTTTCCAGATATATCAAATGAAACAGCGGCTTTGAGTCGGATGCCAAAAGG
>CM051271.1:45035425-45190425 GCA_027921565.1 Artemia sinica
TTGATTTTTAAACTATCTTGAGCAAAATGTATATCTGAAAATTTTGATCGAATACATTTGGAAGAAAAAGGGCGTAGGGTGGAGTGGGGGACTAGTCGCCCTCCGATCACTTTTGACTATTGATAAGGGATTTAAAACTTTCGATATACAATCAAAGTTTATATGACCTACAATAAAACCTTTATATGTTAACAATAAGCAACTTGCATAACTTACAGCCGTTGCTCCGGGGGCTTGGATGGGGAGGGGGGGTCAACCCAGGAAGCAAAGGTATTTAGCCTTTGATGTCTTTAAAAAAATGATCATCTCAAAATAGTAGGGAGGGATCAGCAGTTTCAGGGCGAAGTGACATCACAGCCACAAGTCCCATTGAATCCGACCTGGTGTTACATCAGACTAGATTTCTGGGAATTATTAGCTTGAATTTTACCTAATTTCTTTGTCGAAAAATCAACCTGCGTATTATCTTTTATGTCACAATTAGGCATCTATAGTTTCAGGGCGAAGTGACATCACAGCCACACGCTGGGCGAAGTGATATCATTTCAGGGGATACATAATTTATGCAAGATCACACGCCTATTTCTGGGAAATGATTAGCTTGAATTTTACGTAATTTGCTTGTAAAATTTATGTAGCAGGTTGTTGTCGGAATCAACCTACGTATTATCTGTTATGACACAATTCCCCTCCAGAACTGATTGCATTATTAGCGGTATCTAATAATGATAAAAAGTTATATCATTTTCATAGGGGTGAAACAAAGCTCGATATTATTCATATTTTTAACTGGATTGTATGAAGGGGATAAAAGAGTTAAAAGTGCGAAACAGTTAAGGTAAGTCTGAGAGGATGATAAGTCTTAAGCAACTTGACATAAATGTTAGAATAACATCACTGGTATCAATCTATGGAAACGGTTTGCGATGTCAAGAAGATTTTGTGACTTAACTCGGCTTTACTTCATAGGTGACTTATGAAAACTTTAATATTTTTAGGGAGGGGGGGGGGTGATTCAAGGGCTTATTGGTATACATTCTTATGTCCTTCTTTTTCAAAATTAGCTAGTGTATTTTTTTTGGGGGGGGGGGGTGATCCAAGGGCTCATTGAGTACGAGTTGGGGATGGGATCCTCCCACACAAATAGAATGTTGTGGTTGCGGGACAACACTTTGATTTTTTTGTATTGTTTTTTTTCCCTGTGTCGATAGTTTAATATAAACTTTCAAGTACCAATTCATAGTAAGATTCAAGGGTTGAGTTGAGCTGAGACCCTCCCACACAAATAGGATAATTTGATTGCGAGGGCAACACTTTGATTTTTGTCATGTTTTTTTTCGCTATGTCGATGATTTCAGTTTAATATAAACTTTCTAGTACCACTTAATACATTACACATTACATTGCTATACATTACTTTGTTTTATTTCCATTATTTTTAGAGTATTCGTTTAAAACGTATGAGTCAGAATGTTTTTATGCTGTGTATCATGGTTTTATCTTGTCAGTGTTACATCAGTTGATGTTTTCAAAGTGCATTTTGTAAGTTTCTTGTTTATAACGTATGACTCAGAATTTTCTTTTACTGTTTAGACGCATTCTGACGTACAAGTCAGAATATTTTAATACTGTTGTGTCGTGGTTTATCGTGTCAGTATTACCTCAGCTGATGATTCAAAGTGTATCTTGGAACTTTCTCATATGAAACGTACGAGTGAGAATGTTTTTATTCTGTTGTGTTGTGGTTAATCTTGTGAGTGTTACCTCAGCTGATGGTTTCAAAGTGCATTTTGGAAGTTTCTTGTTTGAAACGTATGACTCAGAATTTCCTTTTACTGTTGTGTCGTGGTTTATCTTGTCAGTGTTACCTCAGTTGATGATTCAAAGTGCATTTTGGAAGTTTCTCATTTGAAACATATGACTCAGAATACTTTTACACTGTTGTGTCGTGGATTTAGCGTGTCAGTGTTACCTCAGCTGATGGTTTCAAAGTGCATTTTGGAAGTTTCTTGTTTGAAACGTATGACTCAGAATTTCCTTTTACTGTTGTGTCGTGGTTTATCTTGTCAGTGTTACCTCAGTTGATGATTTAAAGTGCATTTTGGAAGTTTCTCGTTTGAAACATATGACTCAGAATACTTTTACACTGTTGTGTCGTGGATTTAGCGTGTCAGTGTTACCTCAGCTGATGGTTTCAAAGTGCATTTTGGAAGTTTCTCGTTTGAAACGTATGACTCAGAATGTTTTTATACTTTTTTATCGTGGTTTATCTTGTGAGTGTTAATTCAGTTGATGTTTCAATGTGTATTTTGGAAGTTTTTCGTTTGAAACATATGACTCAGAATGTTTTTATTCTTTCGTGTCGTGGTTTATCTTGTCAGTGTTACCTCAGTTGATGCTTTCAAAGTGAATTTTAGAAGTTTCTCGTTTGAAAAGTATGACTCAGAATTCTTTTATACTATTGTTTCGTGGTTTATCTTGTAAATGTTACTTCAGTCGAGGTTTCAAGTGCATTTTAGAAGTTTCACGTTTGCAAAGTATCACTCAGATTTTTTTACACTGTTGTGTCGTGGTTTATCTTGTCAGTGTTACCTCAGTTGATGTTTCATGGTGAATTTTAGAAGTTTCTCGTTTGAAACGTATGACTCAGAATTATTTTATACTATTGTGTCGTGGTTTATCTTGTCAATGTTACCTCAGTTGATGTTTCAAGTTCATTTTGGAAGTTTCACGTTTGAAAAGTATCACTCAGATTTTTTTATACTGTTGTATCGTGGTTTATCGTGCCAATGTTACCTCATTTGATTCTCTAATTTACACATAACCATCACACTTTACCCTAAAACAGTTAAATTAATATGATAAAATATTGTCATTAATTTCCAGGCGCTCCTGTCGTGGTTTATCTTGTAAGTTTAACTCAGGTGATGTTCCAATGTGTATTTTGGAAGTTTCTCGTTTGAAAGTATCATTCAAGTTGTTTTTATACTGTTTTGTCGTGGTTTATCTTGTCAGTGTTGCCTCAGTTAATGTTTTCAAAGTGAATTTTGGAAGTTTCTCGTTTGAAACTTATGACTCAGAATTCTTTTATACTGTTGTGTCGTGGTTTATCTTGTCAATGTTACCTCAGTTGATATTTCAAGTTCATTTTGGAAGTTTCACGTTTGAAATGTATCACTCAGATTTTTATTGTACTGTTTTGTCGTGGTTTATCGTGTCAGTGTTACCTCATTTGATTCTCTCATTTACAAATAACCATCACAGTTATCCCTGAAACAGTTATATTAATCTCAAAACATATTGTCATTAATTTTGAGGCTGGTTAGTCTTGTCATTGTTAACTCAATTGATGTTTCAAAGTATATTTGGAAGTTTCACGTCAGTAACGTACGAGTCAGAATGTTTTTATACTGTTGTGTCGTGGTTTATCGTGTCAGTGTTGCCTTAGTTGATGATTCAAAATGCATTTTGGAACTTTCTTGTTTGAAACGTGTGAGTGAGAATGTTTTTATACTGTTGTGTTGTGGTTAATCTTGTGAGTATTAACTCAGTTAATGTTTCAATGTGTATTTTGGAAGTTTCTCGTTTGAAACGTACGAGTCATAATGTTTTTATACTGTTGTGTCGTGGTTTATCTTGTCAGTGTTACCTCAGTTGATGTTTCAAAATGCATTTTGGATGTTTCTTGTTTGAAACGTATGACTCAGAATGTTCTTATACTGTTGTGTCGTGGTTTATCTTGTCAATGTTAACTCAGTTAATGTTTCAATGTGTATTTTGGAAGTTTCTCGTTTGAAACTAATGAGTCAGAATGTTATTATACTGTTGTGTCGTGGTTTTATCTTGTCAGTGTTACTTCAGTTGATATTTTCAAAGTGCATTTTGGAAATTTCTTGTTTGAAACGTATGATTCAGAATTTTCTTTTACCGTTGTTTCGTGGTTTATCTTGTCAGTGATACCTCAGTTGATGATTCAAAGTGCATTTTGGAAGTTTCTCGTTTGAAACATATGACTCACAATATTTTTATACTGTTGTGTCGTGGTTAATCTTTTGAGTTTTAACTCAGTTGATGTTTCAAAGTGTATTTCGGAAGTTTCTCGTTTAAAACGTACGAGTCATAATGTTTTTATGCTGTTGTGTCGTGGTTTATCTTTTCAGTGTTAACTCAGTTGATGTTTCAATGTGTATTTTGGAAGTTTTTCGTTTGAAACTAATGAGTCAGAATGTTATTACACTGTTGTGTCGTGGTTTTATCTTGTCAGTGTTACTTCAGTTGATATTTTCAAAGTGCATTTTGGAAGTTTCTTGTTTGAAACGTATAACTCAGAATTTTCTTTTACTGTTGTATCGTGGTTTATCTTGCCAGTGTTACCTCAGTTGATGATTCAAAGTGTATTTTGGAAGTTTCTCGTTTGAAACATATGACTCACAATATTTTTATACTGTTGTGTCGTGGTTAATCTTTTGAGTTTTAACTCAGTTGATGTTTCAAAGTGTATTTTGGAAGTTTCTCGTTTAAAACATACGAGTCATAATTTTTTTATGCTGTTGTGTCGTGGTTTATCTTGTCAGTGTTAACTCAGTTGATGTTTCAATGTGTATCTTGGAAGTTTCCCGTTTGAAAATTACGAGTCAGAATGTTTTCATACTGTTGTGTCATGGTTTTATCTTGTCAGTGTTACCTCAGTTGATGTTTTCAAAGTGTATTTTGGAAGTTTCTCGTTTGAAACTTACGAGTCAGAATGTTTTCAGACTGTTGTGTCGTGGTTTTTTTTGTCAGTGTTACCTCAGTTGATATTTTCAAAGTGTATTTTGGAAGTTTCTCGTTTGAAACGTACGAGTCAGAATGTTTTCATACTGTTGTGTCATGGTTTTATCTTGTCAGTGTTACCTCAGTTGATGTTTTCAAAGTGCATTTTGGAAGTTTCTTGTTTGAAACGTATAACTCAGAATTTTCTTTTACTGTTGTATCGTGGTTTATCTTGCCAGTGTTACCTCAGTTGATGATTCAAAGTGCATTTTTGAAGTTTTTCGTTTAAAACATGTGACTCAGAATATTTTTATACTGTTGTGTCGTGGTTTTATCTTGTCAATGTAACCTCAGTTGATGTTTTCAAAGTGTATTTTGGAAGTTTCTCGTTTGAAACGTACGAGTCAGAATGTTTTCATACTGTTGTGTCATGGTTATATTTTGTCAGTGTTACCTCAGTTGATGTTTTCAAAGTGCATTTTGGAAGTTTCTTATTTGAAACGTATAACTCAGAATTTTCTTTTACTGTTGTATCGTGCTTTATCTTGTCAGTGTTACCTCAGTTGATGATTCAAAGTGCATTTTTGAAGTTTCTTGTTTGAAACATATGACTAAGACTATTTTTATTCTTTTGTGTCGTGGTTTGTCTTGTCAGTGTTAACTCAGTTGATGTTTCAATGTGTATTTTGGAAGTTTCTTGTTTGAAACATATGACTCAGAATGTTTTTATACTGTTGTGTCGTGGTTTTATCTTGTCAGTGTTACCTCAGTTGATGTTTTCAAAGTGTATTTTGGAAGTTTCTCATTTGAAACGTACGAGTCAGAATGTTTTCATACTGTTGTGTCGTGGTTTTATCTTGTCAGTGTTAACTCAGTTGATGTTTCAATATGTATTTTGGAAGTTTCTCGTTTGAAACGTACGAGTCAGAATGTTTTCATACTGTTGTGTCATGGTTTTATCTCGTCAGTGTTGCCTCAGTTGATGTTTTCAAAGTGCATTTTGGAAGTTTCTTGTTTGAAACGTATAGCTCAGAATTTTATTTTACTGTTGTGTCGTGATTTATCTTGTCAGTGTTACCTCAGTTGATTTTTCAAAGTGTATTTTGGAAGTTTTTCGTTTGAAAGGTACGAGTCATAATGTTTTTACACTGTTGTGTCGTGGTTTATCTTATCTGTGTTAACTCAGTTGATGTTTCAATATGTATTTCGGAAGTTTCTCGTTTGAAACGTAGGAGTCAAAATGTTTTTATACTGTTGTGTCGTGGTTTTATCTTGTCAGTGTTACCTCAGTTGATATTTTCAAAGTGCATTTTGGAAGTTTCTTGTTTGAAACGTATGACTCAGGCTTTTCTTTTACTGTTGTGTCGTGATTTATCTTGTCAGTGTTACCTCAGTTGATTTTTCAAAGTGTATTTTGGAAGTTTCTCGTTTGAAACGTACGAGTCAGAATGTTTTCATACTGTTGTGTCGTGGTTTTATCTTGTCAGTGTTAACTCAGTTGATGTTTCAATATGTCTTTTGGAAGTTTTACGTTTGAAACGTACGAGTCAGAATGTTTTCATACTGTTATGTCATGGTTTTATCTCGTCGGTGTTGCCTCAGTTGATGTTTTCAAACTGCATTTTGGAAGTTTCTTGTTTGAAACGTATAGCTCAGAATTTTATTTTACTGTTGTGTCGTGGTTTATCTTGTCAGTGTTACCTCAGTTGATTTTTCAAAGTTTATTTTGGAAGTTTCTCGTTTGAAAGGTACGAGTCAGAATGTTTTTATACTGTTGTGTCGTGGTTTATCTTATCTGTGTTAACTCAGTTGATGTTTCAATATGTATTTTGGAAGTTTCTCGTTTGAAACGTATGAGTCAAAATGTTTTTATACTGTTGTGTCGTGGTTTTATCTTGTCAGTGTTATCTCAGTTGATATTTTCAAAGTGCATTTTGGAAGTTTCTTGTTTGAAACGTATGACTCAGACTTTTCTTTTACTGTTGTGTCGTGATTTATCTTGTCAGTGTTACCTCAGTTGATGATTCAAAGTGCATTTTGGAAGTTTATCGTTTGAAAGATAGGGCTCAGAATATTTTTACACTGCTGTGTCGTGGTTAATATTGTGAGTTTTAACTCAGTTGGTGTTTCAAAATGTATTTTGGAAGTTTCTCGTTTGAAACGTACGAGTCAGAACGTTTTTATACTTTTGTTTCGTGGTTTATCTTGTCAGTGTTACCTCAGTTGATATTTTCAAAGTGAATTTTGGAAGTTTCTCGTTTGAAACGTATGACGTGGAATTCTTTTATGCTGTTGTGTCGTGGTTTATCTTTTAAATGTTACCTCAGTCGAAGTTTCAAGTGCAATTTGGAAGTTTCACGTTTGCAACGTATCACTCGGATTTATTTTATACTGTTGTGTCGTGGTTTATCGTATCAATGTTACCTCAGTTGATGTTTTAAAGTGCATTTTGAAAGTTTTTCATTTGAAACGTATGACTCAGAATTCTTTTATACTGCAATTTCGTGGTTTATCTTTTCAATGTTACTTCAGTTGATGTTTCAAGTGCAATTTGGAAGTTTCACGTTTGCAACGTATCACTCGGATTTATTTTATACTGTTGTGTCGTGGTTTATCGTATCAATGTTACCTCAGTTGATGTTTTAAAGTGCATTTTGGAAGTTTCACGTTTGAAAAGTATGACTCAGAATTCTTTTATACTGTAATTTCAATGTTTATCTTGGCAATGTTACCTCAGTTGATGTTTCAAGTGCATTTCGGAAGTTTCCTGTTTGAAACGTATCACTCAGATATTTTTTTATACTGTTGTGTCGTGGTTTATTGTGTCAATGTTGCCTCATTTGATTCTCTCATTTACATATAAACCTCACAGTTTACCCTGAAACAGTTATATTAGTCTGATAAAATATTGTCATTAATTTCCCGGCGCTCTCGTCATGGTTTATCCTGTCAGTGCTAACTCAGTTGTTGTTTCAATGTGTATTTTGGAAGTTTCTCGTTTGAAATGTATTACTCAAGATGTTTTTATACTGTTGTGTCGTGGTGTATCTTGTCGGTGTTACCTCAGCGGATGTTTTAAAGTGAATTTTGGAAGTTTCTCGTTTGAAACGTATGACTCAGAATTCTTTTATACTGTAATTTCGTGGTTTATTGTGTCAATGTCACCTCATTTGATTCTCTCATTTACACATAACCATCACAGTTTACCCTGAAACAGTTATATTAGTCTGATAACATATTGTCATTAATTTCCCGGCGCTCCTGTCGTGGTTTATCTTTTCTGTGCTAACTCAGTTGATGTTTCAATGTGTATTTTGGAAGTTTCTCGTTTGAAATGTATCACTCAAGATGTTTTTATATTGTTGTGTCGTGGTTTATCTTGTCAGTGTTACCTCAGTTGATGTTTTCAAAGTGAATTTCGGAAGTTTCTCGTTTGAAATGTATGACTGAAAATTATTTTATACTGTTATGTCGTGGTTTATCTTGTCAATGTTACCTCGGTTGATGTTTCAAGTGCATTTTGGAAGTTTCACGTTTGAAACATATCACTCAGATTTTTTTTATACTGTTGTGTCGTGGTTTATCGTGTCAGTGTTACCTCAGTTGATGTTTCATAGTGAATTTTGGAAGTATCTCGTTTGAGGCGTATGAATCAGAATTATTTTATACTGTTATGTCGTGGTTTATCTTGTCAAAGCTACCTCAGTTGATGTTTCAAGTGCATTTTGGAAGTTTCATGCTTGAAACGTATCACTCAGATTTTATTTATAGTGTTTTTCGTGGTTTATCGTGTCAATGTTACCTCAGTTGATGTTTCAAAGTGCATTTTGGAGGTTTCTCGTTTGAAACGTATGACTCAGAATTCTTTTATTCTGTTGTGTCGTGGTTAACCTTGTCAATGTTACCTCAGTTGATGTTTCCAGTGAATTTTGAAAGTTTCACGTTTGAAACATATCACTCAGATTTTTTTTATACTGATGTGTCGTGGTTTATCGAGTCAGTATTACCTCATTTGATTCTCTCATTTAAACAGAACCATCATATTTCACCCTGAAACATTTATATTAATCTGATAACATATTGTTATTAATTTCCAGGTGCGCCTAGAAAAAGAAGGATTAGGAGGGGGGCTAGTTGCCCTCGGTTCTCTTTTGACTATTTAAAAGCGTACTCGAACATTCAAATTCTAATCAAATGAGCTGTCTCGGAAGTTTATACGAGTATCCCTTTCCTAAAAACTATATATGCCCCAGGGCATAACTTACAACGCCTGCCCCTGGGCCCTGGGGGGTTGTGTCGACACCTGAGTTTTTGTTATCTTACTTTTGAAGAATTTTGAACTTAATGGCTATCTTAAAATTTTTATCGGATGCAATCGGGAAATAAGGGGCGTGGTGGTAGGGCTAGTTGCCCTCCAATCTCTTTTGACTCTTAAAAACTGAACTAGAACTTTCAATTTCCATCAAATTAGCCCTCTCTGAAGTTTGTACGAGCATCCCTTCCATAATAACCATATATTCCCCCAGGGCATAACTTAAAAAACCTGACTTCGGGCCCTGGGGAGGTTTGTCGACCCCGGAGGTTTTTTATATGGTCTTTGAACTATTTTTAATAAACGGCTATCTCAAAGTTCATATCAGGTGGGTTGAAAAAAAAGGGCATGGAAGAGCTGGGGGCAAGGTGCCCTCCAATCTTTTTTGAATCTTAAAAAGTGAACTAGAACTTTCAATTCCCAATCGAATGAGCTCTCTTTGAAGTTTATACGAGCATCCCTTCCATAAGAACCATTTATTCCCCTAGGGTATAACTTACAACACCTGCCCCTTGACCCTGGGGGGTTGTGTTGACACCGCAGGTTTTTTTATATGATCTTTGAATTGTTTTTAACAAAAAAGCTATCTCAAAATTTTTATCGGATGACTTTGGGAAACAAGGGCGTGAAGGGGGGACTGGTTACCCTCAAATATCTTTTGAGGCTTAGAAAGTGAACTTACTTACTTACTTAACTCCCATCCGGCCGAATTGGCCGACTCGGGGCTTCTCCTCTGACTGAACTATGGTAGAGCTTCTTATACGATTCCCTGTTCGCTGCAGCCCGAAGGAGTACCGACAGGGGATGGCTGGGAAAGTTTTCCCTCCAGCGCTTGGGAGGTCGTCCTTTGGGCGGGAGGCATCAATCCTTCCTTCAAACGCAATTTTTGGAAGTTGGGCTGGGGACATCCGCTGAACGTGGCCTAACCATCGAAGCTGTTGAAGCTGGATGGTCTGCATGATGGTCTGGGAATAGTTGAGCGAAGACAATAGCCGTTCGTTTGATATTCGGTCAAGGTAGGTGATGCCAGCAAGCTTCCTGAGGGATTTTGTTTCAAAGGCCGCCAACCGGCATTTGTCTTCTGCTTTCAAGGTCCATGTCTCTGCTCCGTACGTTGCTACTTGAACCACAAGAGCTCGAAAAAGGCGTGTTTTTAGTTTCAGCGACAGATGTTTGTTTTTCCAGATCGATCGCAATGACTTGAAGCATGCTGAGGCAAGGGCGAGGCGTCGTTTAATGTCTTTTGAGGAGTCGTTTGTGGACGTCAGCTTACTTCCTAGGTAAACGAAATGGTCAACCCACTCGATCTCTTCCCCCTGGATCATAATTTTGCTGGGTTGAAGGCCTGTATCTGTATGCCGCGTTACCTTCATGGCTTTTGTCTTGTTAGCATTGATTTTCATCCTAAAGGAACTAGCTGCATGATTAATATCGTTAGCGCTTGATTGCAGTTCCTCTAGTTGTTCGTTTAGGCGATTAATGTCATTGGCGTATGCAAGCATGTCAAAGAGGTGTCCACTCATGAGTGCTCCCGTGTCATTGGGCACCAGTGCCAGTACGGCATTCAGGAATAGGCAGAACAGAGTGGGGGAGAGTAGGCATCCTTGCAGCACTCCTGAAGAGGTTGAGAATTCTTCAGTAAAGCCTTCGCTGGTCTGCACCATGCTTCTCGACTTCTCGTACATGCTCTTGATAATGTCAATAATATCAGTGGGAATACCGTAGTGTGCCAGGATGTGCCATAGGCCATCTCGCCAAATTAGATCGAAAGCTTGTTTGAAATCGATAAACAGCTGGTATAGCTCTTTCACGAATTCCAGGTATCTTTCCATAATCTGTCTGATCACAAAAATTTGGTCTATGGCGGATCGGTTTTGACGGAAGCCAGCTTGATATTCAGGGATTACGTGTCTTGTCAGGTTTCTGATCCGATCAAGGAGAATTTTCGTAAGGATTTTAGCTGGTTGGCAAGTAAGCGATATGGGTCTGCAGTTTTCGCAGTTACTTTTAGATCCTTTCTTGTGCAGGGGCACTATGACAGATTTCGACCAAGACTCGGGGAAGTATTTTATTTCCCATACAGCTGTTACTATTTTGTGGTACAGATCAACGACGATATCAGATTCCACTTTTAGCAGTTCTGCCTGTATACCGTCTATTCCGGGTGCCTTATTTGACTTGAGGGATTTGAGTGCGGCTTCTACTTCTGACCTTAAGGGTGGTGGGGGTGGTTCCTCATCTCTGTGTGCTGGGAACTTTCGAAGCACTTCAGGATCTGGGTTTACTGTGAGATTAAGCTTTTCCTGGAAGTGTTCTTTCCAGCGATCTCGGATTCTGGCACAAGTAGTGATTTTGTGTCCATTTTTATCTAAGAGATCGAGGCACTTCGCTTCTTTGCGGTTTGTCAGCTCTCTGGCACGTTTGAACATGAGGTGTGAGTTACCCCTACGGGAGTCCTCCTCACACTGCCGGCATTTTTCAGTAATCATGTTTTTTAGTGCTTGGCGGGTTTTCTTCTCAATTTGACGTTTAAGGTTTTTGAATCTATCCTTGCTTTCTCGATCTTGCTTGTTTTGGAGAGTTCGTTTCTCGGTACACATATCAATAATCTCCTGGGTAATCCATGGCTTGTCTTCTGCAGATTTACGGCCGAGGACGAGCTCAGCTGTCTCGCATACGGCCAGGCTGCTTTGCGAAACAAGTAGATCGATGTCGGCTGGACTCAGCAGATCAGGTGTTTCTTGCAAGGTCTTTGACAGTCGTTCGTTGAGCTGCATTCTGTACTCTTGTCTCGTCTTAAGGTCTTTAAGGGCTTCTATCCGGAATCTTGGAACTTTTTGTTTCGGCTTGACAACGGCCTTTAATCTTAGGCGAAGCGATGACATGAGGAGATTGTGATCACTATCAAAGTCCCCACCTCCTAGCGTCACTGTGTCTGTGAATGAAGATTTCCATCGGCTGGATACCAGTATATAATCTATCATGTTGGCAGTCCTTCCATCGGGGGACCACCACGTGACTTTTCTCTTTCGTCTGTGCTTGAACATTGTGTTTGTGATAAAAAGCTCGTTATCTCGGCAGAATTCAGTGAGTCGTTCTCCTCTGCCGTTGATCTGTCCGATCCCTAACTTGCCCATGACATCTTCGTTTCCGCTATTGTCACTCCCCACGATGGCATTGAAGTCCCCGAGGACTAACACGATGTCTTTCTTCGGAATGGTGTCGACAAGGCTCTGGAGCTGAGAGTAGAAATCTTCCGACTCTTCGTCCGACCTTGATGAATCCGGAGCATAGACCTGTACCACGGAGAGGTTTTTGAACTTGCTTTTGAGTCGGATCATCATTAATCTCTCCGAGACAGACACCACTGATAGAAGAGATTTCATTGCTGCTTTTGTCAGCAAAAAGCCGACTCCTTGTCTGTGTGTTCCGTCTTGTCTTCCAGAAAGCAGGAGGGTTGCGTCTCCTATCTGTTCTTTGCTGATACCTGGTAGATGAGTCTCTGAGAGGCCGATGATGTCCCAATTGTAACGGTTTGCTTCACGGAGGAGCATGTCTTTCTTTCCTGGTTTCGAAAGTGTCCGAAGATTTAACGTGCCGATTCTGGTGGTGATTTTCTGTAGATAAAACCGGTCTAGCGTCCGTTTGTGACGGACTTGTCAAACGCTGCCTTGATTCGTTTCCAACGCTGTTGGCTGTCAATACATCGGTTGCCCCGGATGCGGTAGCTTGTCCGTCGGTTTCCCCGGACGTGGTAGCTTGTCCGTCGGTTTCCCCGGACGCGGTAGCCCTATTTCGTGTTCTCATTGATTGCCTATTCATAATTCATAAAGAGGAAAAGTTTCTTGGCTAGCTTTTGAAGCAACGGCAAGCCAATCCTCTCTGCTTCTAGCCGGGACCGTTGACACCCTCGAGTGTGTCTTCCGCTCTTCGCAGTTGTCCTCGCTGGGAGGATCATCCCACTTGGCATCACGGCGTCACCAAGCAATTTATCCCATTACTGGGGTGAGTTTAACGTCTTCGGGACATATCCACGCGCCGGTGGGCCCAGCAAGATCGCTATCAGAGGGGCACACCTCCTCCTCTGTCCGTATTTATATCCCCCAGACAAGGGTGCACCGGCTATTTAAGACCCCCAGAGACTGGGTCCCCCCTTGGTCCGCGCCCTCTTATTTAATATTCGAGGGTATCCTCCATATCTGAAGGATGTTCCCCTATCCGCCACCTGGGGACGCGCCTGAGTTGCTTGGGGGAAGCACCTGAGAAGTTACTCAGGAATCTCATTCAAGTTTATAGGAGCATTCCTTCCATAAGAATCACATATGCCCCCAGGGCATATTTTATAACCCTTGCCCTGAAGACCTTGAGTAGGGGGGAGTGTCATGATCAAAGATATAATTTTCAGAACTTTCAACTACGTTGAACAAAATGGCTGTCTCAAAATTTTGATTGGATGTGTTTGGGGAAAAGGTGGGCGTGGAAGGGGTGTTAGTTGTCTTCCAATCACTTTCGACTATTAAAAAGGGCACTAGCCACTTAAATTTCCAATCGAATGAACCCTTTTTGAAGTTTTTACGACAACGCTTTCAATAAAACCTTATATGCCCCCGGGACTTAACTTACAACCCTTTGCCTGAGGGCTGTGGGGGGGGGGGGGGGGGTTGTCACTCTCAAAGACCTAATTTTCAGAATTTTCAACCACGTTGAACAAAATAGATATCTCAAAATTTTAATTGGATGTGTTTGGGGAAAAGGTGGGCGTCAGGGGGGGGGGGGGTTAGTTGCCCTCCAATCACTTTCCGCTATTAAAAAGACCACTAAACCTTTGAATTTCCAATCGAATAAGCCCTTTTTGAAGTTTCTACGACAAAGCTTTCTATAAAGGCCTTTATGTCCCCAGGGCATGACTTAAAATCCTTGCCCTGAGGGCTGTGGGGGATTATTGTCCTCAAAAACATAATTTCTATCTGGACATCAACTACGTAGAACAAAATGGCTATTTAAAAATTTTGATTGGATGTGTTTAGGGAAATGGTGCGCGTGGAAGGGGTGTTCGTTGCCTTCCAATCACTTTTTACCCTTAAAAAAGGGCACTAGAAATCTCGATTTCCAATCAAATGAGCCCCTTTTGAAGTTTTTACGACGACTCCTTCCATATGAAGTGCCTCTGAGAAAAAAAAATCAATAAATAATAAAATATTGGAGTCGTATGGCCTTTACCGTAGGCAACGCTATAACATTGCCTCTGATGGTGGGAAATCCTGTGCTCCCTTCATAGCAAAGTACCTTCCCCCATGAAAAAGTCACAGAAATCCACAGAAAAGCTCCCATCAGATGCATTGTGTTTCAATTCTTTGAATCTTGTGTTTCATCCTCCGTATCTTTATGAATTTTCGTCCCAGATATGTTCCCCGAAATTCCTCCTTCCCGACTATTTGAAGTTGTTTTTACGATAATAGTTTGGCACTTATTTTTTAGTTAATAATTCCTTTCTCTTTGATCCATTCTCTCTCTCAATCTCTTTTTCTATCCTTTTCTCTCTTTCTCTCTTCTTCCCTTCTCTGTAATATTTTTGTTTCTCTGGCTCTATATTTCGCTAAAATTCTTTCTCTCTCGCCCTATCTATCTCTTTCTCTGCATCTCTCCCTTCTCTCTTTTTCTATTTTTTTTCCTCGCTTTTTTCTCTTTCACTATTTCTCCAAATATCACCGTGCAGCTCCCTTTCTTGATGTGTTTTGTCTTTCTCTTTCTTTTTCCCTAATATGCCCCTATATTTTTCTCCGTACTTTCTCCCCCTCTGTCTCTGTATCTTAACTCTCCCTATCTCTCTATCTCTTTAGAGAGAGATGCAATTATTTATTTTTTAAGAGATGCACTTATTCTGCTCTAATTGACGAGCGTATAGGGAATCCAAAAAAATTGCATTTCGAAAAAAAAATGAAACTCTAGTGTATAAATTCGAGCATTCCCACAAATCTAAAATAAGATAACAATTGTAATAGTATTATTTACAGTAATATTAATAATTATATAAAAAATAATAATTATAACAATAATAGTAATAATAATAATAACAATAGCTTGGAAACCCCTTGTACCTTATTCAAAATTGGGCACTCAACATTCTTTTTGCAGGTTAAATATGAGATAGTTAAAGGGTTTTTTTTTTTCACTAAAATCTGGCTCACCACAGTGGAACCAATTCACGAAAATGTGGGAAAGTGGGTGGGGAGAGCAAGGACTTTTTGTATGTTATATAACAATGATACAAAGAAACGTGTTTTTTGAAATATAGGGAAGAGACCCCTTTTTCTTAACGCAGATTCAAAATAAAATTCCCCCCTCTTTGGTACAGATAAAATTCTGCATCTACAGCTTTTTGATATCTTCTATCTGTATAAACTGTTTTACATTGCAGTTCACGAACTCCGTTGTTTCTTCAACAAATAATGTACTATTTGAAAGTTGAAATAAGGCCATCGTATTCTTTTATCTAATTTAAAATCATTAAAAGCGACACCTTAATTTCAGATTGTGTTGTTTTGGAAGTATTTTTATAAGCTCTTTTATAATTTCATATTCATACTTCTTGGCTTATCGAAAAATATTGCAGTTTGTTCTATACACTTCTACCCAAGGATGTATCCAGGGAAGCGTTTTACGTGGTTTGAATTCTCTTCCCAAAAACAATTTTTTTCTGAGCCGTAAAAACGTATCAAAAATTCATATAAGCAGTTTTTGGGGGGCGTTTTTTAAAGTTTTATTGTCTAACCGACCCTCCCAAGGAAAAATGCCCCCCCCCCCAGCAAAAATGTGTTGCCTCTACCTTATCTAAATCTTTCTTCTTACAATTTACGCCGTTACAATATGCCGTTGCCTCTACCTTATCTAAATCTTTCTTCTTACAATTTATTTTATGCTCTCTTTTTTACAAATTTCCTAAAATGTCTAAAAAAAAATATATGAATTTCTTGGTAGCATACACAGCGAAGGTCAGGGGTGATATATATGAAAGCTGAGGGTAAAAGGATGAAGAATCAATTCATTCTCAACAAGACAAAGTTCTATAAGACAACAAAATCAGTGCAGTGCTAAGAGGTGTAATAGCTATTATTGTAGGAAAAAATCAAACATTTATTTATTAGCACAACATCAAATAATGAAGTTGGTGTAGAAGGGAAAAAAACACATTTGTTTACTTATTTAAATTGAAGTGAACAATTGGCATAGGAGACTTGAGAACAAAATCAAAAAAAAAAGTTCTCCTTTTTAGTCTTTTATGCATTTTTCACGTTTCAAGTTGTGCTTAAGACAAGGTATATTAAGATGCTTTGGCTTTTGAAGGACTTCTGTTCCCCAAAAATTGAATAGTAATTATCCACGAACTTGGATTTTCAAGTCTTAGATTCATATGTGTAAGACTAATTGCGTTTATTTGACTCCAAATCGGCACGTGGAATTAAATATAGAAATAGATAATAAAGATATAATAGATAATAAGCATACGCAGATAATAGATGTATAATAGATGATAAAGATAGAAATAGATATTAAAATACATACATAATAGAAATATAGGATTAGATTTAGAAAAGATATAGAATTTCAAGACAACGATGTCAAATTGCGTTTCCTTAGCTTTGGAAAACGACTTGCTAATGCATGTTTTTGAGTAATTGATCATGGTGGAGGATGGATCCCATTGTCTATTTCATCTTCCATTAGGTCCATTAATACAAAGTACTTTTATCTTCATATATCCCCTAGATACAAAGAAGTACGTCCATCCCTTTAAGTAGAGATAACATTGCTTGTGGCTAAGATCTATCTCTATTCATGTCATTTTCAGACCACTATCGCTGATAGTGATAAGCCTTCGCTCCAGAAATGCCGGCTCCCAATGAGTCTATTGTCTTGATTGGCTGTCTTCTGAAGTCATTACTGAGCTGCAGTGTCTTTTCTGGTCGAATGGATCCGTATTGAATTAAGGAAAGACCTTGTTCTTGGCGGGATACATTTTCTTCTTTCCAGCCTTTAGAAAGGCCATCATGTTGACTTTCAGTAAAAGTGAAGAGATAAAACAATTCTCTCACTCGTTAGCTCCGTCTGTATTCGTTTTTTTTACCGATTCCTTCGAGATCTTTAACTTTTTGGTAACTTTTCAGTTTAGTGATATGGCTTTGTTATGCTATTAAATAAAAAGAAACAAGTTTTCTTAACTGAAAGTAAGGAGCGACGTTAACACTTAAAACGAACAGACATTATTCCGTATATGAAAGGGGCTGTCCCCTCCTTAACGACTCGCTCTTTACGCTAAAGTTTTTTATTGCTTTAAAAAATAAAGTTGTGAGACAGAGTCAAACTTTAGCGTAAAGAGCGAGGCGTTGAGGAGGGGAGAGCCCCTGTCATATACGGAATAATTTCTGTTCGTTTTAAGTTTTAATGTCGCTCCTTACTTTCAGTTAAGAAAACTTGTTTTTTTTTGTTTAATTTCCGAATGTTTTTGAAATAATGCAGCTTTTATTTTGGCTCACTCTACATGAATAATTAAAACGAAATTCGCATATTAATTTTCCTTTTTTTGGCTAAATCACTTTCTCGAAATTTTGTTCTGACGTAACTAACGAATTAACTTACGTAACGAATTTCTATATTCGTATGTTTTTATTACGTATATTAAGGAGTTACCCCCTAGTCAATACCTCGCTCTTTACCCTAAAGTTCAAATTTTTTTCGAATCACAAACCCCTGAATCACAAAGGCCAGTTAATTAGAATAGATAGCTCTTTTGAAAGTAGGCTACTAAAAAAACGTTAGCGTAAAGAGCAAGGTATTGACTAGGGAGTGAACCCCCTCATATACGTAATCATTTCTGTTCGTTTTAACCTCCTTAATGTTGCTCCTTACTTTCAATTGAAAAAAACTTGTTTTTTTATTAAATTTCTTATCGCTTTTTAAATAATTCTGGGAAATCTGGCGCCCCCTTCATAGAAATTTACCTTCCCCCAAGGAAAAATCCTCCATGGAAATATTCTCCCCCTTAACCCCTTCTCCAACCCCCCCCTGAAAAAATTTCTCCTGAAAATGCCAGTATACTTCCCAATAACCAATACTATATGTAAACAATGGGCAAAGTTTTTAACTTGCAGCCCCTCCCCCGGGAACTGTGGTGGTTAAGTCATCCTAAAAGACATATTAATTATATTTTCGACTATGCTGAACAAAATGGCTATCTCAAAATTTTGATTGGGCGACTTTGGGAAAAAATGAGTGTGGGAGGGGGCCACGTTGCCCTCCAATTTTTTTGGTCAGCTAAAAAGGGCACTAGGACTTTTAATTTATGTTCGAATGAGCTCTCTCACGATATTCTAGGACTACTGGATCGATACGATCACCCCTGGAAAAAAAAAATAAATAAAGACGCATCCGTGATCTTTCTTCTGGCCAAAAATACAAAGTTCCACATTTTTGAAGATAGGAGTTTGAAACTTCTATATTAGGGTTTTCTGATACGCTGAATCTGATGGTGTGATTTTCATTAAAGTTCTATGAATTTTAGGGGTTGTTTTACCCTTTTTTGAAAATAAGGCAAATTTTCTCAGGCGCATAACTTTTGCTGGGTAAAACTAAACTTGAAGAAACTTATATATTTGAAACCAGCATAAAAATTTGATTCTTGTGATGTATCTACTGGTATCAAAATTCCGTTTTATAGAGTTTCGGTTACTATTGACCCTTGTCGCTCCTTACTTACAGTTCGTTACCACGAACTGTTTGAATACATAAAGTAATTCAGGTTATTGATAATAAAATATTAAGAAGAAAATGAAAAAATAAATTAAAGATTGTAAACTAGGTGTCATTACAAAATTTTTAATCTTAATTTTGAAGAGTAGAAAATAAAGGATTTAAAATCCTACATTGGCCAGATTGACCTGACATTGACCTACATTGACCTGACAGCTCCTGGTCATCACCTAATGCTAAAATTTATAAGTTAGGGCTAAACGCGCTAGTGTTTAGTGTTTAAACCAAGTAAAGAGCACTAAGTCTTAAAAAAAATTTTCCTGGTCTTTTTTCAGAAGGGCCAGACGTAAAACCTTGGAAGGGCACTTATACAACCAACAGCTTAGATTTAATGCCCTTTTCGGGGGCCAAATTAAAACACTACGTAGAAAATTTACTAGGACACTAAAAATAACAGAAAAGTAAAATTAGAGCATAACTTTAGAGCATTCTCATAAATAGAAAAATAAAACTGGAAATTTTTTGGCACGGCTTTCTTTGAGCAACACTATTGTCCTTTACAAAAACTAGTACCTGCACACATAATTAAAATTTGACTTAAAGTTACGCCCCTCCTCTTCTTGAGACGGTGAGTTCAACGGTGCTGTCATAATTATTCTATGCGTTCTGCTTTCTGATCTATTATCTAAAGGAGGTGGAAACAGAATCCACTGGTTGCCATTAGCAAAAACCTATTTTGGACTTATAGAATCACAAACATAATCTTATACACAGCTGAAAATGATGGTTTGAACATGGAAAGGAAATAGACTCCGGAAAACTTATCGGAGAAATTCCACACCTTGACCTATTTCTCCCGTTAAAGGCTTCAAAAATAACTATTTTGCAATTTTTTTGAACACTTGGAAAATACCAATACTAAGTGGGGGCAGAGTACACCTGAATAGAATTATTATATTGAGTATTTTGAATTGTTAAATAACCACTGATCTCATGTGGGAAACCCTCAAATTTTTCATCTGTCCCGCAACACCTCCAGATAAACCCCCCTTACTCCCCCCTACTTACTACGCTTTGCTATCATTTTTCTATCGTGAGTGCTATGGATAAGGAGTTTTTAAGGGGGAGGGGGGACATTGTGTAAGAGGAGAGTTATGAGAGTGGCGAGATCTCTACCCAGGGCAGTAATCCTGCCCTGCCAACCAATTATTTGGGAAAATAATAACTTATTTCAATATTCCATTATTCTAACTGATCTTTTTACCCTTATAAATAAATCGTGTATCGCCTTTTAACATCGAACTGTAAACTTATATGGATTAATATCTGTTTTTTTTTCCGTTTTAGCATTCCTATTTATTTTCATTGAAAAAGGGTTTGTTTGTTTATTATACTTTACAAATTATTTTTTTTTGCAGCAGCGGGTGTTCGAACTGGAGGAACTGAATCACAAAAAGCGAATTATCCAGTAATAGTGTATATTCACGGCGAATCTTATAGCTGGGGCTCTGGCAACTTATTTGACGGATCAGTTCTGGCAAGTGTGGGGCGAGTTGTTGTGGTTACCCTCAATTATAGACTTGGTGTCTTAGGTATGTTATTAATTAAATAATTTTTTTCTAAAACACTTATGGATCTCGGTTACTCTGCAGATAGGTTCTCAGAAATGAAGTAGCATTTTAATGTTTTTCAACGTTTACAGATGGGTATGTCATATTTGATTATGGGACTTGTTGGGAAGTAACTAAATGTCTTTATCACAGTTTTTCCTAACTAAAAACAAAATGCCATTTATAACTTCAATGATGAATGGATCAAGTGATCAAAATAAGTGATCAAAGTGATGAAATGGCACATTCATCCTTTCATCGTCTCATGCACCTGACAAAGGTTTTTGCCTCAGCAAGTAGAGGCTTCCTCTTTCAAAATTTTATCCCTACATTTCTGCTGTAAGGACAGTAACAGACAAGGTTTCCAGACCTCAATTAGACTCAGTGGAAAGTACGAGTAAGCGTCCTAACTGTCCTTTTTGCAAGCCCATGGGATCAATTTTCTTGGGGGGAGGGAGGAAGTACTTCAAATTATTATCAACAGAGGAACTTATAAGAGGGTTGATTAGATGACCGTCAAAATTTGTGGGAAGTAAGAGGAAGTGTCCTATTTGAAACTGAAACTATGGAAATTGTATCAGTCAACGTTTATTTAAGCACATTAAATTATGATACTTTTACGATAACAAAAGAAATTAAAAATGTGAAAAAAAGAAAAAAAAAGTAAAAAAGGTTATTATGCTAAATATGCTTACAAAACACGGCATGAAGAAGTTTGCAAATCTGTACGTACGGCACTTAACGTGTTCTAGTTTATTGTGATGCCCGGGAATTGTGCTGATCTGTGCAGATTGTGAAAAATAGATCAGTGTTTCCCGTTTGCTAACAGCTTTTTACATACTACAGTAAAGTTTCTATACTGCACCTTCCATAGTCTGTACTTTTTTCGAAGCACATGCGATCTGTTG
The DNA here is from genome assembly GCA_027921565.1 of Artemia sinica. NCBI lineage: Eukaryota > Metazoa > Arthropoda > Branchiopoda > Anostraca > Artemiidae > Artemia > Artemia sinica. The sequence goes on from CM051271.1 coordinate 45,056,755, forward strand.
CCTGTTGTAAGTCATTACTTCTAGGGTATAAACAACATGTCACTATTAACAGCAAAACATCCCAAAACGATTTTTTTAAGTTTTTTAGCTCTACTGTAAAATTAGAGTTATGTACCATAACGTCATTTGAGTTAGAAATATTGTCGCGGACAATATTTGGCGGCCAAGGGTGGATCCAGGATTTTTTTAGGGGGGCGAAAAATAGGTTGGTCCTATAAACTTGCGTTAGGAGCAAGTTTAATTAACGCAAACTTTGCGTTAATTAAGTAAATTACACTGCTTTAGACTATGTTAGGGGGGCACCTCCTCGCCCCCTGGATCTGCCACTGTTGGTGGCCTTGTTAAGGATTTAAAAAAATGATGGTGCAAGTTTGAGCTGTAAGGCTCTCCAAGGGTAATTTTACGAAATTGATTTTTTTTTTTTATCAAATAAATAGCTGGCAAATAGTTCCCCTCAATCAATCAACCATTTTATTTTTGCTAAAGTACTATTACAAACGTGAAACAGTTATTCGGCTAAAGGAGCTTAGCTTGTTCCGGGCCAAACAATACAATAAAAAAAATCACTGAAAGAACCATAAGCAATACGCTAAATCACATCATACGTACAAAATAAAGATGAAGGAGAATATACACTAGAATACAAAAAAGGAGAAGAAAGCAAGACGAGAACTTTAACAGTTAGAAAGGTTCCTGAAAATAATTTTGAAAGAAGAAGAGAGAGATTCTTTATTTGGCATATAAATCCAGAAAAAGATTCCATTTTTTTTTTTTTTTTAATTAGATTATGTAGCCTGTAGTCAGACTTCTTGAATATAAGAAAAAACTAGAATAGACAAAACAATGATATGTACAGCCAGTGAAATGAAAATGCAATGCAAATATGTTGGCTTAAACATCATCGACCGTGCTCAGCGCAAAAATATGAAAAAGGACCTTAAAAACAACCACTTAAATAAAGAAAAACCAAACCGTAAAAAAAACACAACTAAAAGAAAAGTAAGACCTAAAATAATCACTTTTTCTAAAAAAAGAAGTTTTTTCTTCTTTTCGAGCTTTGCATTTGTATTTTGAAGCGCATTTGTATTAGGGAGATATTATTCAGATACTGCGTTATGCTAAAAGAAACAGGCAAAAGAAAATTTACTGTGTCTCTCAAAAGAGAATTTCTGTCACGCTTATTTCACGATAAAGAAATATAGCAAGTGAAAATTGAAGAATTTGAATTCATACAACCAGTAATATTGCAAATTTGGAAATTACTTTTTCCATCTTGAATGTATTTAAAAATAAAGTTTTCTTACCACTAAAAGCATAAATGGTAGCAACTTTGAAGAATCAAGTACAGTGAAAATGAAGTTTTTTTTATCTTGGTTAGTAGAAACTTTTTCTAGCTAACATTCACAATTATTAATAGAGAAGACGTCAATAAACAGTTATACAGTTTTGGGTTGTTATGGGTGCCATATTTGTTAGAAAAAAATTGGGCGAAAGATAGAAAATAAACATGTCAAAAACGAAAGGTAGCAAATAGCCTAGGAAGCCTCAGTTTTTCTCTAAATATGTGGGTGTGTTTGGAAAAAAACAAATTATTAATTTTAGAATTATTTAAGATGAAACACTTTATCAAATATAATTAATTAGCTTTACTTCTTTATCTTGACGGTTCAAAAAGGCAACACTAAAGAAAATGTGATGCTGCAGTAGGGACTTTATTTTGAAAGTGGCAAAACAAAAATCTTAGAAAAATCTTAGCAATTTTGAGGTATGAATAGATCTAAGATGTGTGCATTGGGTAAAAAAAAAAAATTATTTTCGAATTCCTTGTACTTTAACATTTCTTAGCATCAAATGAAACGAAAAAAGATGTGTATTTCCAAGATTGGAATATCCACTCCCCTGGTCTGCTCTTTTTTAATCTACTCATTTTAACTATTTTAATTATCTACGCCCTTGAATTGTGCATATTGAATAATCTACATGATTATTTGACCTCTAGAATACTTAAAAAACTTATAACATTCAAATTTTAATAGTTTTGATTTTCGAATCTGACAGAGACAGTACAAAAATAGAGATCAGCTACCATATTCAGTTAGTCGGAAGGCCATTAAATCTAATTAGATTAGTCTTCCGAAAGAGAAGCCATTCAAAAAAAGTAGAAGCACAACATGAAAACCTAAGATAAGTAGAAATAAAGTCCTATGATAATCAAAACTCAAAACAACCAGAAATTACTATCAGTGAAAAAATGCAACCCTAAAGAAACAGAAATTAAAATAAATAATCACATTAAACATAAAGATAATAGACAAGTGTATAAATGAATAAACAAATCCTAAATTAGTAAGAATTAAAACGCATAATCAAGTCAAAATTAAAATGGACTGGAATTATTACTAAAAGGAGTAGGGCTACTGTCCTCGTAAACCTCTTACCGACTTTTGCATTATTTGGGTTTTGTTGAAAACTATGTGTGCTTTGAAAAGAGTTTTACAATTTTTCAAGTATTGACAAAAAATACAAATCATATATAATCACCGTAATAATCAATATAACTTTCAAAATTAAAAGAAAATAAACTGGATGTTTAACACATAGGCTACTGATATTAATTCCTGGAAATTAATTCTGGCAATTCCAAATTCAAGATTTTACTTAAAACCAGTTTTTTTCATTATCATAAATATAAAAGAAAATTTTTAAGAAAAAAATTAGTTTCCAGTGAAGTACAAATGACGTAATGTCTTTTAGGAGGCTTAAGGGAGGGGTATTAGCCCTCATCCTGTCTGTATTATTTCATCTCTGTTTTAAGTTTAACTCGAATATTCATTTTAGTTTTTACTGTTGTAGGATTGTTTTTTGTTCATCTATTAATTAAAAAAACTTTTTCAACAAAATAAGTTTTTCAAAGAAAAGTAAAGAACTCCATTAAACAAGAAATGAGCCAAAATAAAATCAAATAATCTACCAAGCGTGGAACTACCACAAATCAGCATCGATAAATAAATGCAACCCAAAACGAAAAGAAATTACAATAAATAACCAAGTCAAACTCAAAACGAGCAGAAATTAACATGAGTTGGGCGCAAAACCCCTATGCCTTCCCAAGGCCAGAACAAAATTTGCACTTTACTGAAAAAATACAAATGAATGTGCAGTGTCAGTTTAATATACATATACTGATATTTAGCAATCAAAATATTAATATTATTTGATTTATTAAAGTTATAAAAGTAAAAACATTTATATTTTGGGAGGGGGAGGGCAGCTAGCCCCCCCCCCCCCCCCACGCCCATAATTCCCCCAAATACATCCAATCAAAATTTTGAGATAGCCATTTTGTTCAGCGTAGTTGATTTCCAAATAGAAAATATGTTTTTGAGGAGGACACTTCCCCACAACCCTCAGGGCAAGGGTTTTAAGTTATGCCCTGGGGGCATATATGGTTTTTATAGAAGGCGTTGTGGAAGAAACTTCAAAACAGGATCATTCGATCGGAAATTCAAAGGGCTAATAGCCTTTTTAATAGTCGATAGTGATTTGAGGGCAACTACCCCCCCCCCTCCGTCACGCCCTTCATTCCCCAAACACATCCTATAAAATCACATCCAATTTATTGTGGGAGTGGAAGGGGGATTAGTTGCCCTCCAATCACTTTCGACTATTAAAAAGGGCATCAGCCCATTCTATTTTCAATCGAATGAGCCCTTTTCGAAGTTCTCACGACAAGTCCTTCGATACGAAGTGCCCTGGTCTAAACAACAAGAACAACAAAAATATCACTAATCACTTTCGAGTATTAAAAAGGGTACTAGCCCTTTGAATTTCAAATCGAATGGGCCCTTTTTCAAGTTTATACGACAAAGATTTCAATAAAAACCTTATATACCCCCAGGGCATAACTTATAACCCTTACCCCGAGGGTTGTGGGGGAGTGTCCTCCTCAAAAACATATTTTCTATCTGGAAATCAACTACGCTGAACAAAATGGCTATCTCAAAATTTTGATTGGATGTATTTGGGGGAATGATGGGTGTGGGGGGGGGGGGGGGGGCTAGTTGCCCTGCAATCACTTTCGAGTATTAAAAAGGGTACTAACCCTTTGAATTTCCAATCGAATGAGTCTGTTTTGACGTTTCTACGACAACGCCTTCTATAAAAACCTTATATACCCCCTGGGCATTAATTAAAACCCTTGCCCTGAGGGTTCTGGGGGAGTGTCCTCCTCAAAAACATATTTTCTATGTAGAAATCAACTACGCTGAACAAAATGGCTATCTCAAAATTTTGATTGGATGTGTTTGGGGGAATGAAGTGCGTGGGGGGGGGGGCTAGTTGCCCTCCAATCACTTTCGACTATTAAAAAGGGTACTAGACCTTTGAATTTCCAATCGAATGAGCCCTTTTGAAGTTTCTACGACAACGCTTTCAATAAAAACTTTATATGCCCCCAGGGCATAACTTAAAACCCTTGCCCTGATGGTTGTGGGGGAGTGTCCTCCTCAAAAACATATTTTCTATCTGGAACTTAAGGACGCTGAACAAAATGGCTATCTCAAAATTTTGATTGGATGTGTTTTAGGGAATGATGGGCGTGGGGGGGCTAGTTGCCCTCCAATTACTTTCGACTATTAAAAAGGGCACTAGCCCTTTGAATTTTCAATCAAATGAGCCTGTTTTGAAGTTTCTACGATAAGACCTTCTATAAAAACCTTATATGCCCCCAGGGCATAACTTAAAACCCTTGCCCTGAGGGTTGTGGGGGAGTGTCCTCCTCAAAAACATATTTTCTATCTGGATATCAACTACGCTGAACAAAATGGCTATCTCACAATTTTGATTGGATGTGTTTGGGGGGAATGATGGGCGTGGAAATTCAAAGGGTACTAGCCCTTTGAATTTCCAGTCGAATGAGCTTTTATTGAAGTTTCTACGACAACGCCTTCTTGACAAACCTTATATACCCCCAGGACTTAACTTAAAACCCTTGCCCTGAGGGATGTGGGAGAATGTCCTCCTCAAAAATGTATTTTCTACTTGGAAATCAACTACGCTGAACAAAATGGCTATCTCAAAATTTTGATTCGATGTGTTTGGGGAATGATGGGCTTGGGGGGGGGGGGCTAGTTGCCCTCCAATCACTTTCTACCATTAAAAAGGCTTTTAGTCCTTTGAATTTCCAATCAAATGAGCCTGTTTTGAAGTTTCTACGACAACGCCTTCTATAAAACACCTTATATGCCCCCAGGGCATAGCCTAAAATCCTTGCCCTGAGGGTTGTGGGGGAGTGTCCTCCTCAAAAACATATTTTCTATCTGGAAATCAACTACGCTGAACAAAATGGCTATCTCAAAATTTTGATTGGATGTATTTGGGGGAATGATGGGCGTGGGGGGGGGGGGCTAGTTGCCCTGCAATCACTTTCGACTATTAAAAAGGGTACTAACCCTTTGAATTTCCAATCGAATGAGCCTGTTTTGACGTTTCTACGACAACGTCTTCTATAAAAACCTTATATACCCCCTGGGTATTAATTAAAACCCTTGCCCTGAGGGTTGTGGGGGATTGTCCTCGTCAAAAACATATTTTCTATGTGGAAATCAACTACGCTAAACAAAATGGCTATCTCAAAATTTTGATTGGATGTGTTTGGGGGAATGAAGTGCGTGGGGGGGGGGGGCAAGTTGCCCTCCAATCACTTTCGACTATTAAAAAGGGTACTAGACCTTTGAATTTCCAATCGAATGAGCCCTTTTGAAGTTTCTACGACAACGCTTTCAATGAAAACTTTATATGCCCCCAGGGCATAACTTAAAACCCTTGCCCTGATGGTTGTGGGGGAGTGTCCTCCTCAAAAACATATTTTCTATCTGGAAATCAAGTACGCTGAACAAAATGGCTATCTCAAAATTTTGATTGGATGTGTTTTAGGAAATGATGGGCGTGGGGGGGGGGGGCTAGTTGCCCTCCAATTACTTTCGACTATTAAAAAGGGCACTAGCGGTTTTAATTTCCAATCGAATGAGCCTGTTTTGAAGTTTCTATGACAACACCTTCTATAAAAACCTTATATGCCCCCAGGGCATAACTTAAAACCCTTGCCCTGAGGGTTGTGGGGGAGTGTCCTCCTCAAAAACACATTTTCTATCTGGAAATCAACTACGCTGAACAAAATGGCTATCTTAAAATTTTGATTGGATGTGTTTGGGGGAATGATGGACGTGGGGCGGGGGCTAGTTGCCCTCCAATCACTTTTGACTATTAAAAAGGGCACTAGCCACTCCAATTTCCAATCGAATGAGCCCTTTTCGAAGTTTCTACGACGACTCCTTCGATACGAAGTGCCCGGGTATGAAAAAAAAACAAACAAAAAACAACACATTGTGCCCACATCGTTCTTTACTTAGGCAGCACTAGCGCGCTGCTTATGATATCAGTATATAATATCCTTGTAATTATGTGATTATTTATTTTAAAATATTTTCGTTTTTGGGCTTCGCTTATTCATTGAAATATTGAAATTCATTTCTGGTTGGTTTAAGCTGAAATTTTTACAGAATTTTATTTCTGCTTGTCTTAAATTTTTATATGACATTAAGTTTTCATTCATTTTTGTAGTCTTAACCTTACCCGAGATACTGAAGATACACCATTTTGACAAACTGGATACGTAGAGTGTCTTTTGATTTATTTCAACATCCCCCTCAAACTTCCATGAAGGTTTTAACTTAACACAATTAGTTCTTCCTCAGATATATAAAAGACACTCTTTTGACAACCTTGACACATTATTCAGTTCAACATCCCCTGAAAATTTTAATTCAATACCCTCCGTCATTCCTGTGATATTTCAGATATACTATTTTGACTATCTGGATCCACATAGTGTCTCTCAATTTAGTTCATTAAAATTAAATAAAAAAAAAACATGTTTTTAACTGAAAGTAAGGAGCGACATTAAAACTTAAAACGAACAGAAATTATTCCACATATGAAAGGGGCTGTCCCCTCCTTAACACCTCGCTCTTTACGCTAAAGTTTGACTCTGTCTCACAACTTTATTTTTTAAAACAATAAAAAACTTTAGCATATAGAGCGAGGTGTTGAAGAGGGGACAGCCCCTTTCATATACGGAATAATTTCTATTCGTTTTAAGTTTTAACGTCGGTCCTTACTTTCAGTTAACAAAAACTTGTCTTTTTATTTAATATCTGATCGTTTTTTTAATAATGCAGGTTTTGATTTTGGCTCACCGTACATGAATAATTAAAACGGAATTTGTATATAAATTTTTTTTTGGCCAAATGGCTTTCTCGAAAGTTGTTTAATTTTATTTACGAACATTTCTATTAGTAATATTTATACGTAACTTACGAATTAACTTACGCAACGAACTTCTATATTCGCATATTTTTATTATATATATTAAAAGGTTTTTCCCCCCTAGTCAATATCTCACTCTTTACGCTAAAGTTCGAATTTTTTTTCCAATTCCTTAAGAATGATCCCTTAATCACAAAGAGCGTTAATTAGAAAAAATAGCTCTTACGAAAGTACTAAAACAACCTTAGCGTAAAGAGCGAGGTATTGACTAGGGGGCGAACCCAATCACATACGTAAAAGTTTCTGTCCGTTTTATGTTTTGATGTTGAAAAGTTTTCAGTTTAAAACTTTTTCAGTTGAAAATTTGTTTTTTTTATTTAATTTCTGATGTTTTTTTTTAAATAATGATGAGAAATCCGACACCCCCTTCATAGCAATGTCCCTTTCCCCGTGAAAACTTCCTACGTGGAAACATTTGTCACGTAACCCGGATCCACCCCCTCCCCCACTACCAAGAAAAATTCCCCCTGAAAACGTCTGTAAACTTCCCAATAACCAATACTATATGTAAACCACAGTATATATAATTAGCAGTATGATCTTTCCCTATCTCACCCATTATAAAATCCCGGACCGAGGTGCGAGTGCTCCAGAGAAAGTATAAACATAAGCGACATTAGATCTTTTCACGGGTAGACAAGTCAGATCTCTCTTGAACGCGAAACTTGGCTTCAACGTTGTTAGCCATTCTATTGCCCTGGAAAATCAAAAGTAAAATTTAGCGGCTGAAATCTTTGAAATATATAGCTAAAAATGTATTATTTCTTATAGCTCCCCTTTAGAAAAACGTTTTAGAAATATCTTAGAAATTGTGCCGTAAAAGGTCTAAGATTATACAGACTCAGCAGTAAGAAATGCATTTTATTTATTTTCTGGTAAACAAACTGGAAGAATATTCTGTAATAGGAGCTTTTCTAGCGTAAAGCCCCGTAAAATTTTGGATCTGCCACTAAAATGTGTGATGTCCTTCAATTTTCTGAAAACTCCCTAAGAATTTTACGAAAAACACTTCTTAACAGACGTTTGGTATTTTCTTGGATAGGGCTATTGTGGCAACTTTTACCACAGCAACAAATAAATAGAACCCAAGTCCTAAAATTGGTCTCAATCAGGAACCCTTATCGCTATCTAAATTCACAAAGTGCAAAGATTTTCAAACAGAGGTGTTTATTGTTTAAAGTTCTTGGAAAATTCTGCCCATTTCATACGAAAACATTGATTGAAAACGAAACTAGTCTTATCTCGGCTCTCCGCCAAAACAGGTAATTAGCCTTTTCAAGTTTCACAGGAACTACAATCTGAGAAAATAAATATCACGACATGAAAAAAAAATGATAAACCATCCAGTGGCGGATCCAGAGGGGGGAGGGCGAGGGGTGGCCCCCTAAAGTAATCTAAAGTAGTGTAATTTACCTAATTAACGCAAGTTTGCATTAACTAAACTTGCTCCTAACGTAAGTTTATCGGATCAACCTATTTTGTTCCCTCCCTAAAAAATATTGGATCCGCCCCTGAAACCATCACACCTATTCCACCAGTTATTAGAAGAAGAAAAAATTCCTTATTCTCGAAAATTTCATCAACCCCCCGCCCCCTTTTTTATAAAATCCTACATAGGCCAATCAGCTGAGTCCACTTTATATAAATAATAGATTAAGTCATAATTTGTATATAAATTAAGTCATACATGTGAGATGGGACAGTTGCAAACCACTTGACCGGCTCACCAAGTTTTTTTCTGCTTTCGCAATTACGAATAATGCAATTTCTCATTGATTGACGCATACACACTAACCCGCTAATGCATAAATAAGTGGGAGAAGCTTTTTGTTCGCACCAAGAATGAAGAGCCAGAAATCATCTGCGGTAAACTTACTGCCTAATTATAAAAACTGTGATGTAAACATTGGGCGAAGTTCATAACTTGCAGCCTTTCCCCTGGGAAGTGTGGGGGATTAAGTCATCCTCAAGACATAGCTATTATATTTTTCAACAATGCTGAACAAAATGGCTATCTCAAAATTTTGATTGGGTGACTTCGAGAAAAAAAATGAGCGTGGGAGGAGGCCTATCTGCCCTTTATTTTTTGGTCACTTAAAAAGGGCACTAGAACTTTTAATTTCCGTTCGAATTAGCTCTCCCACGATATTCGGACCACTGGTTTGATACAATCACCCCTGGAATAAAAAACAACAAACAAATAAACACGCATACGCGATCTTTCTTCTGGCAAAAAATACAAAATTCCACATTCTTGCAGATAGGAGCTTGAAACCTCTACAGTAAGGTTCTCTGATATGCTGAATCTGGTAGTATTATTTCAATAATGGCATGGTTTCATTAATGTTTTATGACTTTTAGGGGGTGTTTCCCACTTTTTTCGAAAATAAGGCACATTTTCTCAGGCACGTAACTTCAGATGGGTAAGACTAAACTTGATTAAACTTATATATTTGAAATCAACATAAAAATCTGATTTTTTTTTTAGTATCTATTGGTATAAAAATTTCTTTTTTTAGAGTTTCGGTTACTATTTAGCCGGTTCCTTACTTACAGTTCGTTATCATGAAGTGTTTGATCTCCATCAATACTCCCTGAAATTTTCAATTTAGTGTTATTAACCGTCCCTGTGATATTCCAGATACGTCATTTTGACAATCTGAATGCTCGTAGTTCCTTTTGGTTTATTTCAATATTTCCCTCAGCATTCCCTGGAATTTTCAACTTAATACTTACTGAGTACTTTCTCAGTAGGAGCCTCTACCAGGCCACTCAGCGTGTCCCTAGGTGGCAGATAGGGAAACGTCCTGTATATATGCAGGACACCTCCTGGTAGAGAGGCACGGACAAAGGGGATCTAGTCTCTAGGGGTCTTGAAATATAACTGGAGCACCCACGTTTGGGGGCAATAAATTCAGGAGGAGGAGGTAAAAGGCCCCTGTGATGTGCACTGGACAGGGACCATTGGCGTATGGATACGTCTCCCTAGTCACAAACCTTCTCGCAGTAATGGAAAAATTGCAGGTGATGCAGGACGCCAGAAGGGCGTATTATCGGTAGTAGATATAGCCAGCCCCTGCTAGGGATGGAGAGGAGTGGCTTACCGCCGTCGTGAAATTAGCCAAGAAATCTCCTTTCTTATTAAAAGTTATGAAATACAAACTATCAAGAACGAGAATCAGTACTACCACGTCAGGGGAACCCGACGAAGGCCATGAGATTATAGCTATCGTGTCTGGGGCAATTGACGATCTGACCACCAAAAATATCCCGAAGGGAGACCCTTTAACAACGTTGAGAACTCCAACCCCAGAGGCTATGCTTACCCTTAAATTGATTTCATCTATTGGAGCCCTGAACCTTAGGACGCTTGCTAAAAAAGGCAAAATAGATCTTTGTTCTAAATGAACTAAACCGATATAAATGGGATATTGTGGAACCCTCAGAAACACACCTCCCTACCACTGGCGAAGAAAGGATCGACAACACTAGTCTGATGGTGTCTGGAAGAATCAATTGCGTCAATCGCCAAGATGTTGGCTTGTTGATGTCCAGTAAAGCAAGAACATCCCTGATTTCCGTGACGCCTCTGTCAGAACGGTTGATTGTGATACAAATGAAAGGATCACCGATTAACAACACTATCATACAAGTCTACGCTCCTGACTGCAGCAAACCAGATGAAGAGTCTGGCAATTTCTACCTTCAACTGCAAAGCCTAGTTGACGCAGTTCCCAAAAAAGACCATATCATTGTCATTGGCGACTTCAATGCTATTGTTGGTAATGCTTCTGCTAGAAACGAAGATGTTATGGGTAAATTTGGCCTTGGACGACTTAACAAAAGGGGAGAACGCCTATTTGAATTCTGTCGAGACAACGATCTGGCCATTACCAACACTCTCTTTAAACACAGGGAATGTGGTAAGGGGACATGCACCTTGCCTGATGGAAAAACCCGTAATCTTATTGATTACATGCTCGTCTCTAGGCGGTAAAAATTGTCTCTAATAGATACTGTCACCCCCGCAGGTAACGATTTTGACAGTGACCATTTCCTGGTCATTTCTACACTGGAGATACGCCTGAAATCTTCCGCTAAGCTGAACAAGAGACCCGATCGTTTCAATATGAACCTTCTCAAAGACCCTAAAACCCGCCAGGCTTGCATCGAGGAACTGTCTACTCAAATATCGGACCTTCTTTCGGATAATCCTACAACTCGATCTAAGAAAGATATCGATAAAATGGTCGAAGACTCCTCTAAGATCAACATCTACGCAGCGATGTCCGCTCTAGGAACCAAAAAGGATGATAAAAAGCCTTGTATAATCGACGATATTGGGGTGTAAGTACGGGTGTCGCCACTTATTGATGCAAAAATGGCGCAAAAATGTTGCTATGCCACTTACTCGAAGGGGAGAACCCCTTGTCGGCCCAAATGTTAGTGAGATTCCCGCTCTTACCCCAACAGTTCTGCAAATATCGGGTTTGGTACTACCTTATTTACAGTATATCCTGTCCCAGGGTATGATAACGCGATCGAGTGGTCAAATGGCCACTTTCTAAAGCCAAATGTACCCGCCTTGAGTTAAGGCTCAAAAATCTCTTAACTCTCTCCTTGGAGGTAACAAACCTCCCTGTCAATATAATAATGACGGTACCTCGTAGCTCTATTCCTACCCTGCCTGGGTTACGGAAAATAGTACACAGTTTTGTAGAAAATACCTTACTTGTATTCTTCCAGAAGGGTCACTTATAACAACAGAAATATCCTTCCCCAATCGGGGTCAAAACGCAGACTAAAAAATAATAATAATCTTTACACAACTGTTCATATGGGTGGACCTCCGCTTGGCCCAGCCAATCAGCTACATCCCCATTCAAACCCAATTCTAACTCTTAGATTTATTTTTCAATGACTCCCAAACCAGGAAGTATAAAAATAAACTTGGTTCAAAGCTTCCCTATTGCAAAACCACTATCGCTTAGTAACGGGAATTTAACCTGTCTTTTGAAATTATACTATAAGCAAATGTAATTAAGAAAAAGAAAACAGGTCATTTATCTGAAAGGAAAAGAAACAGGGGTTGGAACCCCAACAGACGAAATTACTTTATTATGGGCTGAGAAACAAAAACACAATAACAGGTCAGACAGGGAGAGCAGGGACATACATAAGCAGTTGAAGCGTGCTGTAGAAAAAGCGACCCGGAGAGCCCATCGAACTTACATAAAAGACAAATGCAAACAGTGTGAGTCTGATATTAAGAAATGTGACTCACACTCACACAAGAGAGTTCACGAGCTAGCAAGCAAGAAAATTCTCATTTCTTGTGCACTGCTAGATAAAAATGGCTGCCAGATACAAAGCACTGATGGTATCCAATCGAGGTGGATGGAGTATTTCAACGAAAAGCTTAATCCTGATATCCTTCCAAACCCTGCTGTCCTGGACCTGTTTCCCGTTACTGTCTCATAACCCAGTTCACCTCCTCTCCATTTTGAGGTCGAAGACGCCATCCAGGCACTGAAGACTAAGAAGGCCCCTGGCCCGGACGGAATACAGGCAGAACTGCTGAAATTCTTGTGTGAACTACTTATAGATCTTTTCCACAAGATAGTATCTGATGCCTGGCAAGAGGATCATTTCCCAACTTCTTGGGGTGAAGCCACAATTGTTCCGCTACACAAGAAGGGGTTAAAGGCGATATGTGATAATTACCGTCCTATTAGTCAAACTGCCAAAATCTTCATCCGAATTATACTTCAATGGACCAGAGCCGTGTCGTCCTTGGTCATCCAAAAATACCAAGCCGGTTTTCACCCTGGGAGATCGATCATTGACCAAATTTTCCCTGTGCGCCAGATTTTAGAGAAATACCTGGAATTTTGTCGCGACCTGTATCAGCTTTTCATCGACTTTAGGCAAACATTTGACCCTATTTGGAGACAGACCTATGACATATCCTCCTCCATTACAGAATCCCACGAAACCTAGTCTACCTTACCCAAGTCTTCAAATTTAGGAGTCACGTCATGACTAGTGACGGTCCTACTGACAGTTTTCAGACGTTCGCAGTTGTCCTTCAAGGATGCGTTTTGTCTCCAGAGTTGTTTAGTTTCTTCCTCACAACAGTCTTATCCCTGGTGAAAACAACTTGCTGCGCACATATAGGGGAAAATCAGACAGATAAGCTAGCCTTCACCGCCGATATTGACGAAATTACTAAAACACCCGAGGATCTACAAGCCATTGCTAACGACGTCCTCGAAGCCACTAGTTCTTTTGAAATGATCATAAATGCATCAAAAACAAATGCTATGTGCTGCTCACGAAATCCGCAGGATACTGTTAAGCCAAATTTTAAACTAAATAGAGAGTATCCAGTGGATCGAAAAGTTCCTCTACCTCAGTAGCTTGATCACCAGTGACAACAGTCACTCAAAAGACATTAAAAGACGTCTCACCCTCGCGAGTTCCAGGTTCAAAGCCCATATGCCCATATGACAAAGCAAGGATTTTTATCTGCTGCTTATGAGACAAATTTTCTATACCCTGATTATCCCCATCGCAATCAACCCTTGTAAAACATGGACGCTGAAGGTGGATGGCAATCGTAGACTCGCAACATTTGAAACTAAGTGCCTCCACTGTATCGCTGGGATCACTTTCCTTGATATAATCTCAAACGTCGAACATCTCGAGCGCCTCAAAATACAACAAAGAATTCTTGTGAAGATCCAGCTCCAACAACTTCGATGGCTCGGTCACGTACAACAGAAGAGTCAGTCCTGTCTCCCGAAAATAACCTTCAAAGGCCAAATTAACCGTTCTCGTCCTTGTGGTCGTCCCCCAAAGAGATGGAAGGAAAACATCGCACCTCACCGCCTCTCGGACCTTTTTTGCTTAGCAAAAGACCGCAAGGCATACAGAAGGCACATCCACGCCATTGCGAAGAAAGAGGCCCCAAGACGACCTACAAGGACGGACGGGACTTAAGTCAAGTACGTCAGTCTCCTTGAAAGTAATAAGCGAAATCCCTTAGTTGTTTCTGGGATATCCTGGATGAGACTTTTTGACAACCTTTTATGCATATAGTATCGGTTGACTAAGTTCAATATCCCTCAGCATTCCTTGAAAGTTCCAACTTAATACCCTTGGTCGTCACCCAAATATTTAGATACGCCCTTTTGACAACCTGAATGCAAACAGTGTCTTTTGATTTAATGCAATATCCCCTCGACATTTTCCGAAAGTTCAATTTAACCTCCTTAGCTATTCCTAAGATACTGCAGATACGTACTTTTGACAACCTGGATCTGCATTGTTTCTTTTGATTCGTTTCAACGTCTCAATCAACATTTACTGAAGTTTTAACTTAATACTCTGACCTGCTCCTTTATTATTGCACATACCCCAATTTTTTGTTATAAACATATGTATAAAGAAGCGTCAATTGTATTATTTATGGCCCTTGCTCAGGGCTTGTGGGCGTTATGTCATCCCTGAAGGTGTATTTATTGAACATTTAGACTATTCGGAAAAAATGGCTATGTTAAGACTCTGAATGTTTCTCTAGCCCTCCAAACACTTTTTGCACTTTAAAAAGGACAATATAGTCTTCAAAGATTAATAGAATAAGCCCCCTTCGAAATTTCTGTGACCACCCCTCCCCTATGAACTGGCTCTGAGGCTGCTGGGGGTGGCCCTAGTGGGTGCATCTCTGAGTCACAAAATAACAATAAACTTAACATTGAGGGCTTATGGCTCTTCCCTAAAGATAACACTAGACGTTGCTTTTGATAAAACATATTAAGGGCTAAAAAAATAGATAGCGTTTGATTTTAATTATCCAATCCGAATGGCTGAGCATCAGCGTTTTTACCTACTTAACAATGGAAACAATTTTTGTTATGTTGAATTTATAACATTGACGTAAATGTAATCTTATTGTGAACTCCAACCTCTGTTCACTTAGCAAATTAGAACATGTTTATGTTGAAGGTACACAGCAAATTATAATATTCCAAATCTAGAACTCCCTTCCCCACTTGGTTCAAAAAGCAATAAAAATATTCCAATCTAGAACCCCCCTTCTCCACTTGGATCAAAAAGCAATAAAAATATTCCAAACCTAGAACTCCCCTTCCACACTTGGTTCAAAAAGCAATACAAATGTTCCAAATCTAGAACTCCCCTTCCCGACTTGGTTCAAAAAGCAGTAAAAATATTCCAAATCTAGAATTCCCCTTCCCCACTTGGTTCAAAAAGCAATAAAAATATTCCAAATCTAGAACCCCCCCTTCCCTACTTGGTTCAAAATATTCCAAATCTAGAACTCCCCTTCCACACTTGGTTCAAACAGCAATACAAATGTTCCCAATCTAGAACTCCCCTTCCCCACTTGGTTCAAAAAGCAGTAAATATATTACAAATCTAGAACTCCACTTCCCCACTTGGTTCAAAAAGCAATAAAAATATTCCAAATCTAGAACCCCCCTTCCCCATTTGGTTCAAATAGCAATAAAATATTCCAAATCTAGAACTCCCCTTCCCCACTTGGTTCAAAAAGAAATAAAAATATTCCAAATCTAGAACTCCCCTTCCTGACTTGGTTCAAAATGCAATAAAAATATTCCAAATCTAGAATGCCCCTTCCCTAATTGGTTCAAAAAAGCAATAAAAATATTCAAAATCTAGAACTCCCCCTCCACACTTGGTTCAAACAGCAATACAAATGTTCCCAATCTAGAACTCCCCTTCCCCACTTGGTTCAAAAAGCATTAAAAATATTCCAAATCTAGAACTCCCCCGCTTTCCCACTTAGTTCAAAAAGCAATAAAAATATTCCAAAAGTAGAACTCCCCTTCCCCACTTGGTTCAAAAAGAAATAAAAATATTCCAAATCTAGAAGTCCCCTTCCTCACTTGGTTCAAAAAGCAATAAAAATATTCCAAATCTAGATCGCCCCTTCTCTACTTGGTTCAAAAAGCAATAAAAATATTCCAAATCTAGAACTCTCCTTCAATACTTGGTTCAAAAGCAATAAATATGTTCCAAATCTGGAACTCCCCTTCCCCACTTGGCTCGAAAAGCAATAAAAATATTCCAAATCTAGAACTCCCCTTCCCCACTTGGTTCAAAAAGCAATAAAAATATTCCAAATCTAGAACACCCCTTCCCCACTTGGTTCAAAAAGCAATAAAAATATTCCAAATGTAGAACTCCCCTTCCCCACTTGGTTCAAAAAACAATAAAAATGTTCCCAATCTAGAACTCCCCGTCCCCACTTGGTTCAAAAAGCATTAAAAATATTCCATATCTAGAACTCTCCTTCCCCACTTGGTTCAAAAAGCAATAAAAATATTCCAAACTTAGAACGCCCCTTCCCCACTTGGTTAAAAAAGCAATAAAAATATTCCAAATCTAGAACTCCCCTTCCCCACTTGGTTCAAAATACAATAAAAATATTCCAAATCTAGAACGCCCCTTCCCCACTTGCTTCAAAAAGCAATAAAAATATTCCAAATCTAGAACACCCCTTCCCCACTTGATTCAAAAAGCAATAAAAATATTCCAAATGTAGAAGTCCCCTTCCCCACTTGGTTCAAAAAACAATAAAAATGTTCCCAATCTAGAACCCCCGTCCCCAAATGGTTCAAAAAGCAGTAAAAATATTCCAAATCTAGAACTCTCCTTCCCCACTTGGTTCAAAAAGCAATAAAAATATTCCAAATCTAGAACTCCCTTTCCTAACTTGATTCAAAAAGCCATAAAAATATTCCAAATCTACAACGCCCCTTCCCCGCTTGGTTAAAAAAGCAATAAAAATATTCCAAATCTAGAACTCCCCTTCCCCACTTGGTTCAAAAGCAATAAAAATATTCCAAATCTAGAACGCCCCTTCCCTACTTGGTTCAAAAAGCAATAAAAATATTCCAAATCTAGAACGCCCCTTCCCTACTTGGTTCAAAAAGCAATAAAAATATTCCAAATCTAGAACTCCCCTTCCACACTTGGTTCAAAAAGCAATAAAAATGTTCCAAATCTAGAACTCCCCTTCCCCACTTGGTTCAAAAAGCAATAAAAATATTCCAAATCTAGAACTCCCCTTCCCCACTTGGTTCAAAAAGCAATAAAAATATTCCAAATCTGGAACTCCCCTTCCCCACTTGGTTCAAACAGCAATAAAAATATTCCAAATTTAGAACTCTCTTTCCCCACTTGGTTCAAAAAGAAATAGAAATATTCCAAATGTAGAACTCCGCTTCTCCACTTGGTTCAAAAAGCAGTAAAAATGTTACCAATCTAGAACTCCCCTTCCCCCCTTGGTTCAAAAAGCAGTAAAAATATTCCAAATCTAGAACTCCCCTTCCCCACTTGGTTCAAAAAGCAATAAAAATATTCCAAATCTAGAACTCCCCTTCCCCACTTGGTTCAAAAAGCAATAAAAATATTCCAAATCTAGAACTCCCCTTCCCCACTTGGTTCAAAAAGCAATAAAAATGCCCTTTACTCATGTTGTTATTTCGAATACCTAGAATCTTGAATAAAAAAAAAAACTACTACTACTAGCCTACTAAACAACTCAATGAAGTATCAAGCTGCCTGAGGCCAACACAGCTACTCACGCTCCTTCTCCCCCGTCATTAAAAATGTTTCATCTTGTTCTTTAAAATCTTCTATCAACTAGCCAAGATGCCTGTCTTCCCCCAAAATTCTAAGTCATCTTACCTCCCCCCCCCCCTACCCCCTTCTCTATAAAGAGAAAACCCATCCTTAAAATCCCGACTCGGTCCCTGAGGCGTGAGACAAAGTAGGCCAACCTACGGAATATTACATTGAGCTATGTAGAGTAAAAGAGGTTCAATTTGAGTACAAAACATTAGACAGGCTACAATAGCAAAATATAATCTGCTTATAATTTAGAACCTAAAATGATCAAATAAGGAAAGCAAGAGTATTTCTTTGAATTTGGAATAGATTGAAATTAAGATAAGATTTTTAATTCCAACAAAAAAAATGTACAAAAAATACAAACACAATACTGATAGTCAGCATAAACGAAGCAACCAAAATCAAATAATCCCTGCATGGCTCTATCACTCGAAGTGCAGGGAGAAAGAAATAAAAATAAAACCAACAAAAGACAAAAAGAAAACACACATACACACTAAAAAAAAAAAAAAAAATAGCAATTGACCACCCACCAGTGACTATCTGCTGAAGACCCAGCCCGAGCAAAGTGGTGAACATACAACTCAACCACCATCAACTCAACCACCATAACTCCACTACCAAACAACTCAACCACCGTCAACTTGACCACAAAAAAATTCAACCACCCTGAACTCAACTACCTCTTTACTCAACTAACTTAAATCCACTTTTAGACTACAAGCGGTCAAGCCTATTAGGTTAAGGTTTCACTTATTGACCACCTGTGAGTCCAAGCAAATTTAGGCCCAGATTGTGCATACAAGTCCAGTGGACATTTATCAGCCACGGGCCAACCCAACATCAATTTAATCTTTCATCCCTTTTAAGATTATTGACCTTAGTTCTGCCCTAGGAATGACATATGGACGGACGAATGATAGATAGACTTATCTATCAACAAATGAAATGACATCATTTTTACACAACCCTAAAAACGGCTAATCCCAGATTTGCCTCTAAATCACTCGGACTATCTGTCTTGGCTTTTTCTACAATTAGCCATGTCTTGATGCCTGCAAAATACTTGATTTTAATTCAAAATCACCAAAACTCGGCCACCAAACAACTCAACCACCATCAACTCAATCACCACTGAGCTCAACCAGCACATAACTCAACCATCATTCACTCAACCACCGCATAACTCAGATCTGTTTCAGTTAAAGAAAGTAAGTAAGTATGACGGCACTAGACCCTTAAGGTCCAAACCGGCGGTGCTGATCTCCGTTTCGTAGCCCTCAAACCGGCGGTGCTGATCTCCGTTTCGTAGCCCTCAGCCAATGGGGGGCTAAGGGCCAGCCATCCTGTGCTAAATGATTATAATCTTCGAATAGCCAAGTCGATAATAATAATGCTCTATTTCAGTTCATATCTGTTAATCAATCATCATCGCCTGGTGAGCATTCAAACTTTGGTGACCCAATCACCAAACAAGCAGCAAACTCTTCCTCTGCGTTAACTAGAAACCATTTAGGGGAACAGCTTCCAATTGAAAATGAGGACGTACTTGTTAGAATGCCTGCAAAGAGTGCCCTAGAAGAGTCCATTGTTGGGAAAGACGAATAAATGATTATAATCTTCGAATACCCAAGTCGATGGCTTTTGAAATCCAACATTTGTACTAAGACCGTGTTCTTTACGATTTCAGATGAAACATTCCTAAAAGAATTTTGACTTTGGCCCCTAGAGATATGTTGCAGCAAATTGAGAGATGAGAACTATTTTAAGGTGATAAAAGATTCAAAGTTTTGCCCCGGCTTTTTCCAGCTATATACAATGCATGCAAAGGTTGGTGATTCATATCCACATGCATGCTATAATCGAGGCATGCTATAACCGCTTAAAGACTTGGTGTCAGCAGAATTCTGAAATATTCTTAAAAAGCTGCTATAAATGCTTATCGAGTTTAGCTTCCCAATTATACCTTATCAGGATGTTTCTTTCACTTTTAACAGTCTATCATAAGAAAAAATCAATACCTAGAGCAAGCAAGAGTTCAAAAATGATCCCAACTTTAATGTTCTCGTCAAAAGTATCTCAGCCTTAGCTTTTGTTCTATCACAAGATGTTGAAAGAGTGTTTGATGAGCTCTGTGGTTAATTCCACCAAGGTGATAATTACGATTCTCTTTTGAGTTACTTCAATAACACCTGTGTACATGGCATTCAATTGCCAAACTGGGGGTTGCATTGTCAAGATTTTTACCAATCTTCTGGAAAAACGCTCAACAGCATTGAGTTGCATGGGGAACACTATAAATGCCACGGAGCGTCTCCATAATGCCCTTAATGGTATGTTCAGTTGCACTCATGCAAGTCCTGTTCCATTTGATGAAGCCTAACGTTCCTTTTCAATATCTGGTGACATCACAGGTGGCTCAACAGCAGGGTCAGGAAATTTCAAAATGTAAAACACTTTCTCAACGACGTTCAAGACACGTTCAAACATACCCTCAGGAAGAAAACGATATGAGATATCAGAAAGCAATTGCTCATATGCAAGGGTAAAAAGATGCTTTGAATGTGAAAATACCCAAAAAAACATGCTAGCTTTTTGCAGATTTCCCTTCAAGAAGAATAGTGTTGACTTAAGGGATATATCATTCTTTATTCCAGTGTTTGTGTGTCCCCCAATAATTGTGGATAGGTCAAAGCTTAAATAAATTCAGAAGATAAAAGTTTTTACAGTTGTTAAGAATTTTATGAATAATAGCAGAAAAATAAATACAAATTGTCCGAACGCGTTTCGCTCTCTGGAGTCGATTTGTTTTATCTTTGGGTTTTATTTTGTTCTTCAGAAAAATGGCACCAATTATAATGTTTCGTTTTTTGCTCCTTTTTTAAAGCAATATACTAAAAAATCCTTCATGAGGCAAAAAGTTGAAACAGATCTGAGTTATGTGGTGGTTGAGTTGATGATGGTTGAGTTACATGGGGGTTGAACTATAGTAGAAAGGGGGGTCCGACTCCAAGTGCTCACCCCTGCTGCCACCTACAACTTTTTTACGTAATTTATGCATGTTTTTATGTCTGGTTCGTTGTCAGTGAGAATTAAAAAACAGGATTTTTCTCACTTTTATGGATGTTTTTTTGGACGGTTATGTGTGTTGGTCAATTTATTTGATGTTTTTCATGGATGTCAACATCAATTTATGACTGTTTTATGGTTTTTGTCAGTGAGAATGAAAAAACAGGATTTTTCTCACTTTGATGGATGTTTTCTGGATGGTTATGTGTGTTGGTCAATTTATGGATGTTTTTATGGTTTTTGTCAGTGAGAATGAAAAAACAGGATTTTTCTCACTTTGATGGATGTTTCATGGTTTCGATGAAAATGATTTAAATAATCGAGGGGAACTATTGATTCACGAAAGGGGAGAGAATTTCTGAGAACTTGATTTACATAATCGCTAGGGGAATTATTGATTTGCGAAAAGGGGAATAAAGAAACACGTATGACTTCTTTGATCTTGGGTCTGAGGGATAAACGCTCTTTAGGTCAGAGAGAAAAATTAATATTCTATTTTTAAATAGGGCTTCATTGATCTTTAGTGTCAGGAATTAGAAATGACATCACTTGTTATCTTGGAATTATGCGGGAGTCTAAAGAGATAGAAATTCTATTTTTAAATACGGCTTCACTGAGTAAATTGTTTCCGGACGAATGTTTTGATCTTAGAGATGAAGAGTTTAATGCGGGAAAAGGTTTCTTAGTAATTTCAAATGTGACAGCGCAGGGATGCCAAAAACAAAAGGAACACGCTGAAATTACGTTTAGGGGTTATTTGGGCGAAACCGTTTTAGACATTTTATGGAATTATTTCGGCGAAACAGTTAGAGACATTTTAAAAGATGATTTTAGAAGATGTTTTAGAAGAGGATTTGAGTGTGGTCGTTATAATACACAAGTTCTATTTAAACAGTGTCGTGAGGTCCCATATCCCAACCCCAAAGGGCCCCGATCCCCCTACCCCGACCCAAAGGGCTCCGATCCCCATACCCCAACCCCGAAGTACCCCCAAAGGTTCCCCCGGGCTCCCAAAGGGTCCCCCCAAAGGGCCCCCGGCGCCCCAAAGGCCCCTGAGCCCCCCATTTTTTAATACTTTTTTAAGGCTTTACTGTATCTTTTCAGAACAATTTCCTTTCTAAATGTCCCTTCTAAACCCATTTTACAACTTGAAGTACCCATCCATTTCACACACAACTTTACTTTACAGCTTTTCGGATACCTCAACACCAAGAAATACTTTTCAAAGGGGCATTTCAGAGCAACTTTTTTTCTTAATGTCCCTCCTAAACCCATTTTACAAGTTGAAGCATCCATCCTTTTCACCCACAACTATACTTTACAGCTTTTTGGATACCTCAACACCAAGAAATACCTTTCAAAAGCCATTTCAGAGCAAGTTCCTTTCTTAATGTCCCTTCTAAACCCATTTTACAACTTGAAGCATCAATCCTTTTCACCCAGAACTATACTTTACAGCTTTTTGGATACCTCAACACCAAGAAATACTTTTCAAAAGACATTTCAGAGCAAGTTCCTTTGTTAATGTCCCTTCTAAACCCATTTTACAAGTTGAAGTACCCATCCTTTTCACCCACAACTATACTTTACAGCTTTTTGGATACCTCAACACCAAGAAATACCTTTCAAAAGCCATTTCAGAGCAAGTTCCTTTCTTAATGTCCCTTCTAAACCCATTTTCCAACTTGAAGTATCCATCCTTTTCACCCACAACTTTACTTTGCAGCTTTTTGGATACCTCAACACCAAGAAATACTTTTCAAAAGGCACTTCAGAGCAAGTTCTTTTCTTAATGTCCCTCCTAAACCCATTTTACAAGTTGAAGTACCCATCCTTTTCACCCACAACTCTACTTTACAGCTTTCTGGATACCTCAACATCAAGAAATACTTTTCAAAAGACATTTCAGAGCAAGTTCCTTTCTTAATGTCCCTCCTAAACACATTTTCCAACTTGAAGTACCCATCCTTTTCACCCACAACTTAGTTATAGGTAAGAGTTTGAAGTTTTACTTTAGAGACTTTGCTTAGAGTTTTAGTTTGGTTTAGTTTTAGTTAAAAGTTTAGAGTTTTTTAGCTTAGAGTCTTAGCTTAGAGTTTTTGTTAGAGTTCTAGTTTAGTTTAGTTTTAGTTAAGAGTTTAGAGTTTTTAGCTTAGAGTCTTAGCTTAGAGTTTTATTTAGAGTTCTAGTTTAGTTTAGTTTAGTTTAGTTACAGTTAAGAATTTAGAGTTTTAGCTTAGACTCATAGCTTAGAATTTTACATAAAGTTGTAGTTTGGTTAAGTTTTAGTTAAGAGTTTCGAGTTTTAGCTTAGAGTGTTAGCTTAGAGTTTTTGTTAGAGTTCTAGTTTAGTTTAGTTTTAGTTAAGAGTTTAGAGTTTTACCTTAGAGTCTTAGCTTAGAGTTTTAGTTAGAGTTGAAGTTTAGTGTAGTTACAGTTAAGAATTTAGAGTTTTAGCTTAGAGTCATACCTTAGAGTTTTACTTAAAGTTTTATTTTGGCTAAGTTTTAGTTAAGAGTTTCGAGTTTTAGCTTAGAGTCTTAACTCAGAGTTTTTTTTGTTAGTGTTCTAGTTTAGTTTAATTTTAGTTAAGAGTTTGATGTTTTACCTTTGAGTTTCAGTTAGAGTTCTAGTTTAGTTTAGTTTTAGTTAAGATTTTGGTGTTTTACCTTAGAGTCTTAGCTTAGAGTTTTAGTTAGAGTTCTAGTTTACTTTAGTTTAAGTTAAGAGTTTAGAATTTTAGCTTAGAGTCTTAGCTTAGAGTTTTTGTTAGAGTTCTAGTTTATTTTAGTTTTAGTTAAGAGTTTAGAGTTTTTAGCTTAGAGTCTTAGCTTAGAGTTTTTGTTGAAGTTCTAGTTTAGTTTAGTTTTAGTTAATAGTTTAGAGTCATAGCTTAGAATTTTACATAAAGTTGTAGTTTGGTTAAGTTTTAGTTAAGATTTTCGAGTTTTAGCTTAGAGTCTTTGCCTAGAGTTTTAGTTTAGTTTAGTTCTAGTTAAGAGTTTAGAGTTTTTTTAGCTTAGAGTCATAGCTTAGAGTTTTTGTTAGAGTTCTAGTTTAGTTTAGTTTTAGTTAAGAGTTTGATGTTTTACCTTAGAGTCATAGCTTAGAGTTTCAGTTAGAGTTCTAGTTTAGTTTAGTTTTAGTTAAGAATTTAGAATTTTAGCTTAGAGTCTTAGCTTAGAGTTTTTGTTAGAGTTCTAGTTTATTTTAGTTTTAGTTAAGAGTTTAGAGTTTTTAGCTTAGAGTCTTAGCTTAGAGTTTTTGTTGAAGTTCTAGTTTAGTTTAGTTTTAGTTAATAGTTTAGAGTTTTAGCTTAGAGTCTTAGCTTAGAGTTTTTGTTAGAGTTGAAGCTTAGTTTAGTAATAGTTAAGAGTTTAGAGTTTTAGCTTAGAGTCTTAGCTTAGAGTTTTTGTTAGAGTTCTAGTTTAGTTTAGATATAGTTAAGAGTTTGGAGTTTTACCTTAGAGACTTAGCTTAGAGTTTTAGTTTAGTTTAGTTTTAGTTAAGAGTTCAGAGTTTTTGGCTTAGAGTCTTAGCTTAGAGTTTTTTTTAGAGTTCTAGTTTAGTTTAGTTTTAGTTAAGAGTTTGGTGTTTTACCTTAGAGTCATAGCTTAGAGTTTTAGTTAGAGTTCTAGTTTAGTTAAGTTTTAGTTAAGAGTTTAGAATTTTAGCTTAGAGTCTTAGCTTAGAGTTTTTGTTAGAGTTCTAGTTTAGTTTAGTTTTAGTTAAGAGTTTAGAGTTTTTAGCTTAGAGTCTTAGAATAGAGTTTTTGTTGAAGTTCTAGTTTAGTTTAGTAATAGTTAAGACTTTAGAGTTTTAGCTTAGAGTCTTAGCTTAGAGTTTTGTTAAAGTTGAAGTTTAGTTTAGTAATAGTTAAGAGTTTAGAGTTTTATCTTCGAGTCTTAGCTTAGAGTTTTTGTTAAAGTTGAAGTTTAGTTTAGTAATAGTTAAGAGTTTAGAGTTTTAGCTTAGAGTCTTAGCTTAGAGTTTTAGTTTAGTTTAGTTTTAGTTAAGAGTTTAGAGTTTTTTAGCTTAGATTCTTAGCTTAGAGTTTTTGTTAGAGTTCTAGTTTAGTTTAGTTTTAGTTAAGAGTTTAGAGTTTTTAGCTTAGAGTCTTAGCTTAGAGTTTTAGTTAGAGTTCTAGTTTAGTTTAGTTTTAGTTAAGAGTTTAGAGTTTTACCATAGAGTCTTAGCTTAGAGTTCTAGTTAGAGTTGAAGTTTAGTTTTGATACAGTTAAGAATTTAGAGTTTTAGCTTAGAGTCATAGCTTAGAGTTTTACTTAAAGTTGTAGTTTAGTTAAGTTTTAGTTAAGAGTTTCGAGTTTTAGCTTAGAGTCTTACCTTAGAGTTTTTGTTAGAGTTCTAGTTTAGTTTAGTTTTAGTTAAGAGTTTAGAGTTTTACCTTAGAGTCTTAGCTTAGAGTTTTAGTTAGAGTTCTAGTTTAGTTTAGTTATAGTTAAGAATTTAGAGTTTTAGCTTAGAGTCATAGCTTAGAGTTTTAGTTAAAGTTATAGTTTAGTAAAGTTATAGTTAAGAGTTTAGAGTTTTACCTTAAAGTCATAGCTTAGAGTTTTAGTTAGAGTTCTAGTTCAGTTTAGTTTTAGTTAAGAGTTTAGAGTTTTTGCTTAGAGTCTTAGCTTATAGTTTGTGTTAGACTTCTAGTTTAGTTTACTTATAGTTAAGAGTCTCGAGTTTTTAGCTTAGAGTCTTAGCTTAGAGTTTCTGTTAGAGTTCTAGTTTAGTTTACTTCTAGTTAAGAGTTTAGAGTTTTAGCTTAGAGTCTTAGCTTATAGTTTGTGTTAGAGTTCTAGTTTAGTTTAGTAATAGTTAAGAGTTTAGAGTTTTAGCTTCGAGTCTTAGCTTAGAGTTTTTGTTAGAGTTCTAGTTTAGTTTAGTTATAGTTAAGAGTTTGGTGTTTTACCTTAGAGACTTAGCTTAGAGTTTTAGTTTAGTTTAGTTTTAGTTAAGAGTTTAAAGTTTTAGCTTAGAGTCTTATCTTAAAGTTTTTGTTAGAGTTCTAGTTTAGTTTAGTTTTAGTTAAGAGTTTAGAGTTTTTAGCTTAGAGTCTTAGTTCAGAGTTTTTTGTTGAAGTTCTAGTTTAGTTTAGAGTTTTAGCTTAGACTTAGAGTTTCTGTTAGAGTTCTAGTTTAGTTTAGTAATAGTTAAGAGTTTAGAGTTTTAGCTTAGAGTCTTAGCTTAGAGTTTTTGTTAGAGTTCTAGTTTAGTTTAGTTATAGTTAAGAGTTTGGAGTTTTACCTTAGAGACTTAGCTTAGAGTTTTAGTTTAGTTTAGTTTTACTTAAGAGTTTAGAGTTTTAGCTTAGAGTCTCAGCTTAGAGTTTTTGTTAGAGTTCTAGTTTAGTTTAGTTTTAGTTAAGAGTTTAGTGTTTTTAGCTTAGAGTCTTAGTTTAGAGTTTCTGTTGAAGTTCTAGTTTAGTTTAGTTTTAGTTTAGAGTTTTAGCTTAGAGTCTTAGCTTAGAGTTTTTGTTAGAGTTCTAGTTTAGTTTGGTTTTAGTTAAGAGTTTAGAATTTTTAGCTTAGAGTCTTAGCTAAGAGTTTTATTTAGAGTTCTAGATTAGTTTAGTTTAGTTACAGTTAAGAATTTAGTTTTAGCTTAGAGTCATAGCTTAGAATTTTACATAAAGTTGTAGTTCGGTTAAGTTTTAGTTAAGAGTTTCGAGTTTTAGCTTAGAGTCTTAGCTTAGAGTTTTTGTTAGAGTTCTAGTTTAGTTTAGTTTTAGTTAAGAGTTTAGAGTTTTACCTTAGAGTCTTAGCTTAGAGTTTTAGTTAGAGTTGAAGTTTAGTGTAGTTACAGTTAAGAATTTAGAGTTTTAGCTTAGAGTCATACCTTAGAGTTTTACTTAAAGTTTTAGTTTGGCTAAGTTTTAGTCAAGAGTTTCGAGTTTTAGCTTAGAGTCTTAGCTTAGAGTTTTTTTGTTAGAGTTCTAGTTTAGTTTAATTTTAGTTAAGAGTTTGATGTTTTACCTTTGAGTTTCAGTTAGAGTTCTAGTTTAGTTTAGTTTTAGTGAAGAGTTTGGTGTTTTACCTTAGAGTCTTAGCTTAGAGTTTTAGTTAGAGCTCTAGTTTACTTTAGTTTTAGTTAAGAGTTTAGAATTTTAGCTTAGAGTCTTAGCTTAGAGTTTTTGTTAGAGTTCTAGTTTATTTTAGTTTTAGTTAAGAGTTTAGAGTTTTTAGCTTAGAGTCTTAGCTTAGAGTTTTTGTTGAAGTTCTAGCTTAGTTTAGTTTTAGTTAATAGTTTAGAGTCATAGCTTAGAATTTTACATAAATTGTAGTTTGTTTAAGTTTTAGTTAAGAGTTTGAGTTTTAGCTTAGAGTCTTAGCTTAGAGTTTTTGTTAGAGTTGAAGTTTAGTTTAGTAATAGTTAAGAGTTTAGAGTTTTAGCTTAGAGTCTTAGCTTAGAGTTTTTGTTAGAGTTCTAGTTTATTAAGGTATAGTTAAGAGTTTGGAGTTTACCTTAGAGACTTAGCTTAGAATTTTAGTTTAGTTTAGTTTTAGTTAAGAGTTTAGAGTTTTTTTAGCTTAGAGTCATAGCTTAGAGTTTTTGTTAGAGTTCTAGTTTAGTTTAGTTTTAGTTAAGAGTTTGATGTTTTACCTTAGAGTCATAGCTTAGAGTTTTAGTTAGAGTTCTAGTTTAGTTTAGTTTTAGTTAAGAATTTAGAATTTTAGCTTAGAGTCTTAGCTTGGAGTTTTTGTTAGAGTTCTAGTTTATTTTAGTTTTAGTTAAGAGTTTAGAGTTTTTAGCTTAGAGTCTTAGCTTAGAGTTTTTGTTGAAGTTCTAGTTTAGTTTAGTTTTAGTTAATAGTTTAGAGTTTTAGCTTAGAGTCTTAGCTTAGAGTTTTTGTTAGAGTTTTAAGTTTAGTTTAGCAATAGGTAAGAGTTTAGAGTCTTAGCTTAGAGTTTTTGTTAGAGTTCTAGTTTAGTTTAGCTATAGTTAAGAGTTTGGAGTTTTACCTTAGAGACTTAGCTTAGAGTTTTGGTTTAGTTTAGTTTTAGTTAAGAGTTCAGAGTTTTTTTTAGCTTAGAGTCTTAGCTTAGAGTTTTTGTTAGAGTTCTAGTTTAGTTTAGTTTTAGTTAAGAGTTTGGTGTTTTACCTTAGAGTCATAGCTTAGAGTTTTAGTTAGAGTTCTAGTTTAGTTTAGTTTTAGTTAAGAGTTTAGAGTTTTTAGCTCAGAGTCTTAGCATAGAGTTTTTGTTAGAGTTCTAGTTTAGTTTAGTTTTAGTTAAGAGTTTGGTGTTTTACCTTAGAGTCATAGCTTAGAGTTTTAGTTAGAGTTCTAGTTTAGTTTTAGTTAAGAGTTCAGAGTTTTTAGCTTAGAGTCTTAGCATAGAGTTTTTGTTAGAGTTCTAGTTTAGTTTAGTTTTAGTTAAGAGTTTGGTGTTTTACCTTAGAGTCATAGCTTAGAGTTTTAGTTAGAGTTCTAGTTTAGTTTAGTTTTAGTTAAGAGTTTAGAGTTTTTAGCTTAGAGTCTTAGCATAGAGTTTTTGTTGAAGTTCTAGTTTAGTTTAGTAATAGTTAAGAGTTTAGAATTTTAGCTTAGAGTCTTAGCTTAGAGTTTTTGTTAGAGTTCTAGTTTAGTTTAGTTTTAGTTAAGAGTTTAGAGTTTTTAGCTTAGAGTCTTAGCATAGAGTTTTTGTTGAAGTTCTAGTTTAGTTTAGTAATAGTTAAGAGTTTAGAGTTTTAACTTAGAGCCTTAGCTTAGAGTTTGTGTTAAAGTTGAAGTTTAGTTTAGTAATGGTTAAGAGTTTAGAGTTTTAACTTAGAGTCTTAGCTTAGAGGTTTTGTTAGAGTTCTAGTTTAGTTTAGTTTTAGTTAAGAGTTCAGAGTTTTTTGCTTAGAGTCTTAGCTTAGAGTTTTAGTTAGAGTTCTAGTTTAGTTTAGTTTTAGATAAGAGTTTAGAGTTTTACCATAGAGTCTTAGCTTAGAGTTCTAGTTAGAGTTGAAGTTTAGTTTAGTTACAGTTAAGAATTTAGAGTTTTAGCTTAGAGTCATAGCTTAGAGTTTTACTTAAAGTTGTAGTTTAGTTAAGTTTTAGTTAAGAGTTTCGAGTTTTAGCTTAGAGTCTTACCTTAGAGTTTTTTTTAGAGTTCTAGTTTAGTTTAGTTTTAGTTAAGAGTTTAGAGTTTTAGCTTAGAGTCTTAGCTTAGAGTTTTAGTTAGAGTTGAAGTTTAGTTTAGTTATAGTTAAGAATTTAGAGTTTTAGCTTAGAGTCATAGCTTTACAGAACCATTTACAGAATTCCGACCTAATTTTTGCCTTTATTTTTGTAGGAAAGTGTCCAGTGAGACAAAAGTTCTCTTATGCTAGGTTCCAATAGTCTAAAGACGCCTATTATGAGTGCCTTGATAGTGTTTTATCAAACAGTTCGTGATAACGAACTATAAGTAAGGAGCGACCCGGCTCAATGGTACAAAAACTCTAGAAAACGAGATTTTGATACCAATAGGTACATCAAAAGGATCAGATTTTAATGCTAATTTGAAATATATAAGTTTCATCAAGTTTAGTCCCACGTATCAAAAGTTACGCGCCTGAGAAAATTTGGCTGATTTTCAGAAAAAGGGGGAAAGACCCCTATAGAACCTTAATTAAAATCACACCATCATATTCAGCGTATCAGAGAACTCTATTGTAGAGGTTTCAAGCTCCTATCTACAAAAATTTAGAATTTGCATTTTTTACCAGAAGAAAGATGACGGATGCGTGTTTATTTGTTTTTTTTTTGTTTTTTTTTTCCAGGGGTGATCGTATCGACCCAGTGGTCCTAGAATATCGTGGATGGGCTCATTGGAACGGAAATCAAAAGTTCTATTGCCCTTTTTAAGTGCCCAAAAAAATGGAGGGCAACTAGGCCACCTCCTACGCTCAATTTTTCCCCAAAGTCCCCCGATCAAAATTTTGAGATAGCCATTTTGTTCAGCATGATCGAAAATATGATAACTATGTCTTTTAGGATGACTTAATCCCCCGAAGTCCCCGGGGGAAGGGCTGAAAGTTATGAACTTTACCCAATGTTAACATATCGTATTGGTTATTGGGAAGTATACAGAAGTTTTCAGGGGGATTTTGTCTCGTAGTGGGGGGGAGGTCTTAGGTTATGTGGGAAAATATTTCCATGAAGGAAGTTTTCATGGGGGAAGGGACATTTCTATGAAGGGGGCGCCAGATTTCCCAGCATTATTAAAAAAAAGGTCAGAAATTAAAAAAAAAAAAGTTTTTCAACTGAAAGTAAGGAGCAACATCAAAACTTAAAACGAACAGAAAATATTACGTATATGATTGGGTTTACCCGCTAGTCAATACCTCGCTCTTTAAGCCAACATTTTTTAGCACTTTCGTAAGAGCTATTTATTCTAATTAACGGCCTTTGTGATTAAGAGGTCATTTTTAAAGAATTGGAACAAAATTCGAACTTTAGCTTAAAGAGCAAGGTATTGACTAGGGGGAAAACCCTTTAATATATGTATTGAAAATATATGAATATAGAAGTTCGTTACGTAAGTTAATTCGTAAGTTACGTATATTTATTACTAGTAAAAACGTCCGTAAATAAAATTAAACAAGTTTCGAGAAAGCCATTTAACCAAATAAAAGTAAAATTAATATGCAAATTTTGTTTTAATTATTCATGTACAGTGAGCCAAAATCATAACCTGCAGTAATTCAAAAACGTTCAAAAATTAAATTAAAAAAAAACCAGTTTTTCTAACTGAAAGTAAGGAACGACGTAAGGAAAGTAAGGAAAACTTAAAACGAACAGAAATTATTCCGTATATGAAAGGGGCTGTCCCCTCCGCAGCACCTCACTCTATACGCTAATCTTTGAATTTCTCATAACGTTATTTTTTAAACAATAAAAAACTTTAGCGTGAAGAGCGAGTCGTTGAGGAGGGGACAGCCCCTTTCATATATGGAATAATTTGCGTTCGTTTTAAGTTTTAACGTCGTTCCTTACTTTCAGTCAGAAAAACTTGTTTTTTTTTTATTTAATGTTAAATAATGGCAATTTTTCATTTGAAATAACTGCATGTAGAGATCCACAGCGAATTTTTAAACGCGTAATTACCTGCTACTAGATTTTTGCTGTTTTGCCATTTTTCCTTAATATTTTCAATTTGTTTCTGCAATATAAGGCTTCTTACTAAGAAAGATATTTCCACTCTGGATGCTTAAAGTCCACTTATGATAGGTTTCTCTATCTAGGGACACTTTTTATGGGTCTCTTGATAGTATTCAGAGCTGTAAAATTTACATAAACTATTTCAAAAAACAAGAACGTGGAAACATGAGCACAGTTTATAGATTGGCCAATAAGGACAATAAAGGATCTTTACTTTTAAAGGATCCTACTTTCAAATTTTTTAAAATATTTGTTATAATATGAATATTACATATAGCACTAAAAGCGCTAAAGTAGAAAGCCTTTCTTTTTTTTATTTTTCATCTTAGTGTTAAAGTGAAGTTAAGTTACGTGTTCGAAAGGAAAGGAAAGGAAACCGCGATAATTTTGACTTGTTTTGCAGCTATTTAGTCCGAAACAGCCACTGAATTGTTTCTAAATAATTATTTAAATTAAAAAATGGCTTAATAGTGAAAATTAGGGGCGTCCCTAAAATTAGGAAAACTAGGGATGGAAATTACGCCAATTTTGTGGAAACTACGGGCTATAATACTTAGGTGTATGTAAGTTTTTTTCTTATTCATATTCTTTGGCCTACCATATGAATGTAATTAGATATTAAAAAAAGTCTTGTCCATATAATGGTTAATTACCCTGCTTAATTTTTTTCAGGATTTTTGAATCCCTATTCAGATCCATTTGCAAGATCAATATCTAACTTCGGTCTAATGGACCAGATAGCGGCATTACATTGGTTACAAGAAAATATTGGAGAATTTGGAGGGGATCACAGCTCAGTAACTGTGATGGGACATGGCACTGGAGCTGCATGCATCACTTACTTGATGACCTCCCCCGCAGTGAAAGAAGGTGGGAGTCATTTGATATTTTTGTAAATAAGATCTTCGTTACTTCCCTCTCCTTTTGCTTAATGATGGCGTGGTGGAAAAGTGATTATTTTGTAAAAGGTATTAGAATTTGTCTGCGGAGCAGAAAGATAGTTATAATACAGATGGTCTGAAAAATAATCAATCAAATTTTATATTAATCAAGTGGATTTAAAAAAATAATACACATGAAACTCTTAACTATCCATTTTTACCTGTTTTTATGAGTTCACAAGAATTACTCGTAATTGTTCGCACAGATATTCTGTGGTGTATAACGGTAGTATTAATTCTATATATAGATATTTGTTTGTTCTTATTTTTTATTGCTTTTAGTTTCAGATTTTATAATCGATTATTTTAGTCTTTAACTTTACAATTTTAATTAGTTTCTTCTATATTTAGTCCTGAAGACGCCTAATTTCATACAGGCAAAATATCCATCATTTTGTTTGTCCTTTCCTTTCATTCTACTGGCCGTAAGCCCGTTGCTCTGTTCTTCATTTTGAGATTTTTCTCTCTTATTTAACTAAATCAATTTCTAAGCTTATGCCTGGGATGCTATTAGTATTTAAAAAAGCCTTACATAAAATAAATATCCATTTGAAAGCACAATCTTCCTTTTAATTCGGATTCTTATTCATTTGCGCTTTAGCAGTTACTGAAGAAAAGCAATCTCAATTTTATCTTTTGTTTTCGGTTTTGCCTTCTTTATATTGTCTGTTAAACTTTTCATTGCCGTATCCAGTGGGGAGGGGGGTTCCCTGTTTGATCCCCCCCCCCCCCGAATTTTTTTTACTCGTAAAATCGTAACAAAAATAAAATAATTTTGTATGCGTTATTTGAGGTTTTTTTGGGTAAACCCCCTTCCCCGAAAAAAAGTTCTTTGAGTAGCCCCTCCCCCCGAACAAAAATCCTGGATAAGGCCCTGAATCTTTTATCAGTATTTTTTTATTCTTACTATTGCACTGAGGACGGTATAATGGAGGTCTCGACCGATATTTGCATGTTTCTTTCATTTTCCACTGGCTGTGACTCCTTTCCTCCTCCGTTATCCAATTTATTCCTCATTTTTTACCTCTCAGCGATTTGGTATATACGATGTGGTCACTTGAATCTGACTAATACACCTTTGTCGCGATGGTTTAGTCAAAACCACAGTTTATATAATTATCCAGTAAGCTTATCGCAGATCATTTCTGGTCTTCGTTCTCGGTGCGAACAAAAAGCTCCTCCCACTTCTTCGTGCAGTTATGGATCAGTGTGTTTGCGTCTATCAATGAGAAATGGTTACTAAGTGCATTATTCGTAATAGCGGGTTTCCACTTGTTTCTGATTGTTTCGCGTCTGACTTGTCTACCCGTGAAAAGATCTGATGCCGCCTATGTTTCTACGTTCTCTGGAGCACTCGCACCCCGGTCCGGGTTTTATAATGGGTGAGATAGGGAATGATCATACTGGATAATTATATAAACTGTGGTCAAAGCAACCATATTACCCCACCGATCTTTGCATCATCAGGCAGTCAATATGTAAAGCTCTCTTGGTAAGACGACTTGATAAGACTAATTTGTCATTGGTTAGACAATTTTATAAAGGCGGTATATTACTTGACCGATTTTAAAAGAACTACTCATCATAACTTCATTGGGTGTCCTTAGTCGTGCCAGTTCTGCAGCGTGCTCAGTGATAAAACAGTTTGTGGTAATAAACTGCAGGTAAAGGACGACATATTATTCTAAATGTTATTCAAACATCCTATTATTTAAATTTTTACACGTATTCACCTGAAAGAAGCTTAAAAGGCCATTAACTTGGTATATTTTTAGGATCGTCCTCTAGGCATATTTTATACTAACAAAAAACCTTGTCTGAATACAACACCTTTTGTTCATTGTAGAATGTCATTGCAATACTGTTATGCATCGTATTTGCTCTTTAATGGTATTTGGATGATATGACATTCACTTGAATTTTTTTTTCAAATCAAGACTCTAAAGTATAGCCACCCTTATGGTACATGTCCTGCCCCTGACCCATCTAAACATTGTCATGCCCCACCGCGAGGCCTGCACCCTCACGTTGGAAATCATGGGAATAGATTAACAAAACTCTAAAAATGAAATTTTGGTAACTGTAATTTCATAAAAGTATTATATTGATTTCATTGTGATTCTAAATGTACAAACTTCGTTAAGTTTGAGATATTCCATGCCATCGCGGGTGTCGAGAAGTAAACAAGCCAACCATACTACGGCGTTCCCGGCAGGCGACGCGACTTCGAATATGGCGGCGAAGTCGAAAAATCCTTTTCATGCCATAAATCTAGGAAAACCCACTACAGTCATTAAACAGGCAAAATCTAAAATAAATGTGGGATGCTGGAATGTAAGATCCGTCAAACAAGAAGCCACGCAAGTTTTTCTTGTCCATGAGATGGAGAAGTACAACATAGACATACTTTGCATATCCGAGACCAGAATTTCAGGTTCTGGCTCCATAGTTATTACAGCTCCTGAAACGCTACATCAATTCCATTTTTTCTACTCCGGAGTAGAGGATAATTCGGGACTCCACGGAGTTGGTTTCATCATGAACCAAAGAACCAGAAATGCTCTCCTAGAATGGGAACCAGTCTCCTGTAGACTTGCCAGAATCAGACTAAAAGGAAACCCCGCAAATGTGTCGATAATTTCTACCTATGCCCCCACCCGTGACGCTGCTGATACGACCAAGGATGATTTCTACGGCGAGCTACAGCAGCTGTCTTCTTCTGTTGCCGCACGTGATTACTTGATTGTTGCTGGAGACTTCAACGCAAGAGTTGGTCCCTCTGACCAAACCACAAGACAAGTCCTGGGAAAATTTGGACAAGGTCACAGATGCGAGAATGGGCAAAGGTTGTTAAACTACGCCTTGATGAACCACCTTGTTGTCACCAATACCATATTTCAGCACAAACCTAGCCACCTTTTAACTTGGCATTCAAATGACGGTGTCACTAAGGCTCAAATAGACTTCATTCTCGTACGCCAGCGCTGGAGAAGCTCCGTACAGGACTCTCGCATTTACAACGGCGCGGACACAGGCTCGCAGTCTGGGTCTGACCACAGGCTTGTTGCTGCAAAAATTTTGCTACGTCTTGCAACTCGGAGGAAAAACAAACCCAAGGCCGGATTCGACATCGGTAAGCTCCAAGACAAAGAAGTTCGGCAGGCCCTCAATTTGGAACTGACTAACCGATTTGACGCCCTCAGTTCTGATGAAAACCCAACCCCCGAGAAGAGATGGGAGACCTTTAAAACAGTGATGACAGACACTGCTGATGAGATCCTAGGCCGGGCAAAAATCAAACGACAGCACTGGATTACCGCTAGGACCCTGTCAATAGTCGGTGAGCGAAGACAAAAGATGAGCGGCCCTAAAGAAGAAACAAAAGAGCTGCGCAGACAGGTAAAACGCTCTGTTCTTCTGGACCGCCGCCAAATGTGGGAAGATGCTACCGTGTCGTTAGAGAAAGCAGCACGCTCATATGATACCCGCAAGCTTTACCAGATCCTGAAAGAGTCCGTTGGTAAGAAAGCTGCTGTCTCAGAAATAGTCAAAGACAGATCAGGAAAAATCATCAGTTGTCAGAAGGAGCGCTTAGCAAGATGGAAGGATCACTTTCAGATCCTCCTAAACCCATCCCCATCATCCGCCCCTGATGCTTTCCCACCTGCCGTTTCTAAAGAACCCTACGACGTCGAGCTGGATACACCGACCAGAGCCGAAATACTAAAAGTGATCAAGACCCTGAAGAACCACAAAGCCCCAGGTGAAGACGGCCTCCCCCCGGAAGTGTACAAACAATGCCCTGAGGTCACTGCTGAACAGCTCCATGGCATTCTCGAAGAAGTGTGGAGGACCAATTCTTTCCCAAAAGATTGGAAGACATCAGTCATTCTCCCCTTCTATAAGAAAGGAGATAAAACCGAATGCAAAAATTACCGCGGAATAAGTCTTATAGACATTGCGGTCAAAATATTCGGGATTATACTCTTGAACCGCTTCAAAGGGGCAAGGGAGGAAAGAACCCGAGAAAATCAAGCCGGCTTTCGGCCAGGTAGAGGCTGTACTGATAATATCTTCGTTTTTCGCCTCATTATCCAGCAGTTTGAAAGGTACAATCTACCTCTGATCTTGATGTTCCTGGACTTCATTGCCGCCTTCAACTCTGTCACTCGCCAGAAACTTTGGAAGATCCTAGAGAATGACGGAATGCCGCTGAAGTTTGTTGAACTGATGAAGGCATACTATGACGCGTCAGTGAGCCGAGTTCGAGTCTATGGTGAAGAAACTGAAGAATTCCTGGTTGAGTTCGGAGTAAAACAAGGGTGTATCCTCTCTCCGACTCTGTTCAATTATTGCGTCGATTGGGTGCTTGAAAATGCTTTGTCGTCCTATCCAGGAGTTCAGATCGGACAGAATCTTTCACTGACTGACCTCGATTATGCGGATGATGTTGGCCTCCTGTCAGAACCCGTAGAAGCTCAAAACATGCTTGACAACGTGGTGGCCTGGGCAGACCTGATCGGCTTGAAAGTCAGCACAGAGAAAACGAAATTCATGGCTATTAACCACGACACAGGACCATTCACACTAACTTTCAATCAAGTTCAGCTGGAAAAAGTCAACTGTTTCACATACTTAGGCTCCCAAATATGTATTGACGGATCCTCCGACGCTGATATCCAACAGAGAATACAGAAATCGCAGACAGTCTTTGCCTCCCTTCGGAAACCCTTATGGAATCGCCGCGAAGTCAGTGTCCGAACGAAAGTTCGAATCTACATGGCACTAGTCCGCACCGTTCTCCTTTACGGATGCGAAACATGGTCGGTAAAACTACAGCATGAGAATACGCTGAAGGTGTTTGAGCATACCTGTCTGCGAAGAATTCTCAGAATACAGCTGCGTGACCGTATCTCCAGCGCGGATCTACGTCGAATGTGCAATATTCAGAGAGATGTTGCGCTCACTATTAAAGAACGCCGTTTGAAATGGTTGGGCCATGTTTTACGGAAGCCGCCAGAATACTTGCCTCGCCAAATACTTCTAGTCGAGCCTATTAGCTCCTGGAAGAGACGCCAAGGAGGACAGAGGAAAAACTGGTGGAACCTGGCCAAATCAGACCTTGAACCTATCGGGGGATTCAGAAAGTTCGGACACAGATGGTCAACTCAGTGGCTTACTTTTGCAGAGCAGCTGGCAGAAGATCGCTCAACATGGTCCAAGAAGGTCTCCAAGATCATCGATGCCGGGCGAGGTGGAAACGCCTGATTCCCGCCACAAGTACAAGTAAGTAAGTATTCCATGCTGGGCAAGCTAGCGAGTCTGATAAAATTTGATTTAAATTGCGCACTTTTGGAGAAAACGATGGCTTGTTTATTTGGTTGAAATTGAAGTGAAAATTTTGAGATGGCCAATCGGTTTATAAGTTTCTGACAAGTTAAATGCCATGACAAGTTTCGGATCTCACCGCAGCAAAATACTGATTTATGCTATTTTATGGCGCAAGGTCGAGATTTTGACCCAGACAACACTAATATACTATCGAGCGAGAAGTCCAAGAAGACCGGTTTTAAACTATTGAGAAACTGCCCAAATATAATCTTTGTTTCAGAGATTATACAACCATATGGTGCCACTTTCTTCCCTAAATAAATACATAGTCCAAACAAAATGATATATTGAGGTATATACAATGTCACTAAAAGACATCATTGTATTACTGCGAACTAGCTGTTAGGGTAGGGTGTAATGTCAGTGGGTCTTTCTAGGGAAAGGGAGTGCTCGAACCCTCAAAAAGGGAATTTCTAGGGTTTCACGGGATTCTGACTAATGGACAATTCTTCTGGGATTGGTATGTTTTGATGGGCGTCTTTGGGCTGAAAAACCTCTTCCTAGCTAATTTATCTATTACGGGTTGCCTCCCCGTAGTAGCATAATATTTGTAGGCATGAATATATAATGAGTCGGAGGTAATAGGCTTGAGATTGTCTGTGCAGGATTTCGACTCTTGTTGATAGAAGAGCATCGCCAAGTGCTGAAAACCATGTTGTGACCAAGATGGGCCCAGGATTGCACAAAGCCTCCATTCATGGAGGTCCCAGGGACTTCTTGCTGTCCGGTTCTAAGCCGGCTTAAGCACTTCGGTGTAGACTTGAGAAGATATGTGATCCCCGTCCTGCACTGGTATCCGGGATCATTGCTTTTCCTGAGGCGAAAAAAATTTCAATGATTTAAAGAACATGAAAATTGGAACTTGGAATGTTACGACATTAAAAAATGACTATCGTATCGACATTTTGACTGACGAATTCAGACGATTCGAACTGGATTTATTAGGAGTTTCAAAAACTCATATCCCAAGGGTAGGAAGCATGAAATTAGGTGATATAGAATTCGTTTACTCAGGCAGGAAGGATGGGGTACATAGACAGGGAGTAGGGCTCATGATGAATAAGGAAGCTGCTAAGTCTTGTTTAGGCTGGGAAGGTATTAATAATAGAATACTAATTGCTCATTTTATGACTAGAAAGTTCAGGGTATCAGTTATAGTAGTATACGCCCCTGTAGAACCGACTGATGGAGATACTAGTGACTCAGATGAATTTTACTTACAGTTACAGGAGCAAATAGACAAGGTCCCAGGTAGAAATATGATGTTATTACTGGGAGATTTTAACGCCCAGGTTGGTAGAAATAAGGATAGATGGTATCCCAGCTTAGGTAAATTTGGTGTAGGAAAAGAAAACAGTAATGGATACAGACTTTTGTAATTTTGTAGGTATAACAATCTAGTTATAACCAATACGGTGTTTGGTCATAAAATGGCTCATAAGCTAACATGGTATTCACGTGATGGTAAGACAGCAAACTTTATTGATTATGTTATGGTAAACCGAAGACTGGCAGGATCAATACAAGATACTAGGGTATATAGGAGTGCTGTTATTGATGTTAAAAGTAAAGATCACCATCTAGTAGTGTCAAGGGTTAATTTAAAGCTGAAATATCGGAAGGGTAATTACCTCCAGGGAAGTTATGATGTTAGTAGACTCCAGGATGAGAATTTGAGAGAAACTTTCCAGGAACAGTTGAATACTAAACTTGAGAGTTTAAAATTTGATAATGTGGAAGATGGTTGGAATAATTTTAGAAAAATAATTTGTGAAGTTGCTGAAGGTGTATTAGGGAAGAAAGCTAGAACTGCAGCTAAGAATATTAGTGAAAAAGCTTTATGTTTAATAGAAAGAAGAAAGGACTTGTATAAGAATTATCTGAGTGATAGATCGCATGAAAACAAAAGAAATGTAAAGAAAGTGGAGAAAGCATTGAAATATGAACTAAGGAGGTGTGAAGTGGAGGCCATGGATAAAATTGCCGAGGATTTAGAAGATGCAGCTAGACGGCATAATAGTAAAATATTGTACTGGCACGTTAACAAATTGAGAGGTAGTAGTCAATCCGGACTTTAAAGATAGGGACTTTAAAGTCCCAGTTAAAGATAGGAATGGGGTGGCAATTAGCGATAAGGAAAAAGCTAAAGCGAGATGGGCTGAACATTTTGAGAACTTGCTTAACCGAGATAGAGTTGCAGGAAAAAATATAGAGGAAAATGAAAAAGTTTGTGATACCTTGGATGTGAAGGAAGATTTGTTTTGTGAGGAGGAATTAGCAACAGTACTAAAAGGATTAAAGAATAATAAGGCTCCAGGTGCTGATAGGGTAGTAAATGAGTTTCTTAAATATGGTGGCTCTGAGGTTAGAAATAAGTTATTGAAGATTATGAATATGATTTTTGAAAAAGGGGAAGTACCTAACGATTTTAGGAAAACCTTAATTAAGCCACTTTATAAGAAAGGTGATAAAAGTGAGTGTGGTAATTATCGAGGCATTAGTCTGGTCTCTGTAGGTAGCAAATTGCTTAGTAATATGATACTTTTTAGACTGAGAGATGCTGTAGACAAAGTTTTAAGAGAAGAGCAGTGCGGTTTTAGAAAAGGTAGAGGATGTGTTGACCAAATTTTCACTCTTAGGTTAATAATTAAGAAGTGCCTAAGTTTTCAAACACCTTTGGTCCTCAGTTTTATAGATTATGAGCAAGCGTTTGATTCTGTTGATAGAGGAGCTTTGGTAAAGGTTTTATCCTTGTATGGTATAGCAGACAAATACATTAAAGTGATTAGTGCTATGTACGAGAATAACACTGCTGCGGTTAAGGTAGGAAATGAGGTTAGCAGCTGGTTTTGTATTAAATCAGGAGTTAAGCAGGGTTGTGTTCTATCCCCCTTTATATGGATTATTTTGATGGACTTTGTTTTAAGGAGCACAGGAAAGGCAATGGGAGACCACGGAATCAAATGGGGAGGAAAAAGTCTCCTAGACTTGGATTATGCTGATGATTTAAGCATCCTAGATGAAAGTGTGAGCAAAATGAATGAAGTTTTAGAGGTTTTGCGAGTTCAGGGTGCTAGTATTGGTTTGAAAATTAATGTTAGGAAGACTAAGTCACTAAGGCTAGGAATAAGTGAAGATGAAAAGGTGACGTTGGGTAATGAAAAGATTGATCAGGTGGGCAGCTTCACTTACCTTGGTAGTATTATTAGTAAAGATGGTGGGAGCAGTGAAGATGTTAAAAATAGAATAGCCAAGGCTCAGGGTGTTTTTTCACAGTTAAAAAAGTCTGGAAGAATAGGAAGATAAGTCTGCAAACCAAGATTAGAATCTTAGAAGCTACAGTGATGACAGTGGTCAAATATGGCTCTGAAGCATGGACGCTCCGAAAAGCGGATGAAGATTTGCTAGATGTTTTCCAGAGAAATTGCTTAAGGATTGTTCTGGGTACCCGGCTGACTGACCGTATTTCAAACAATAGGCTATACGAAAAATGTGGTTCAATACCGCTTTCTAGGTCTATAATGAAAG
Source organism: Artemia sinica (assembly GCA_027921565.1). NCBI lineage: Eukaryota > Metazoa > Arthropoda > Branchiopoda > Anostraca > Artemiidae > Artemia > Artemia sinica. The sequence goes on from CM051271.1 coordinate 45,097,891, forward strand.
AAAGGTTGAGGTGGTTAGGGCATGTTGTGCGGATGAAGGATGACAGATTGCCAAAGATTGTTCTTTTCGGCCAACCATCTAGGGCTAAACGGAAAGCAGGTCGTCCCCGTCTGGGGTGGGAGGACGTCATAAAGAAAGATTTAAAGGAAATGGGAACTTCGTGGGCGGGTGTAAAAAGGGAGGCTTTGAATAGATTGGGGTGGAGGAGGAGCGTGCGTAGCTGTGTTGGCCTCAGGCGGCTTGGTGCTGCGATGAGTTGTTAGTAGTAGTAGTAGTAGTTTCGTTCAATGAATATGGAGAGGAGATTTAATCTCTAACATCCCCTGATTTGGAACAACATATTTGGACTAAGCTTTTTATATGAATAATAAGGGGATATTGACTCCTCGATTTTTGCAGAAACATTCTTAGAGTGAAATAAAATTTATATTTACAAGATACTATTATGTATATTGAGATATTCCTCAAGATAAGTCTGGGGCACTCTGGTAATTTTAAACTTATCTATACTGGCCAAATACATTTATTAGTTAATTTTTATAATTTTGTTTTTACCATCGCCTGGTGACTGTCTTTTCAATAAAGATAAATAACAGTTCAAATAGGGATAAATTCTTTTATTAGACAGTGAAAAACAGTAAAAAAATACTGGATATTTCGATCACATATACACTGATCGTCATCAGCAGTTATAATTCTTCAGAGGATAACTGCTTACGACGGTTACTGTATGCTTGATCGAAATATCCAGTATTTTATTTTTATTTTTCACTGCCTAATAAAGGGTTTATCCTTATTTGAACCGTTATTTATCGTCATGGAAAGGCAGTGTGTTCTTCTAAAATACCTACTTTTGTAATGTACATCATATGGTGTGCTAACACGATGATGTGATAGCATATCATATGATGTGCCGCATCATATGATGTAACACAACTGTGGAAGAGAGGGAGAGGGCATTTCTGGGTAGCATTTCTCTGGAAAAATTTTCATCTAACAAATTCTCCCTAAAAAAAATAAGCATAATTTCCTGTAGAACCGTTTTCGCATTTCACTCTCGTTTTAAAAAAATAAGCATCAAGGGGTCATCTTGCCCAGGAATAATTTTCATCTTCGAAGCATTGTCGTGCGAAAGTTAAGCTTTCGTATAAGACCAAGGGTAGTTGAAATGGGAGCTCCCTTCATATTTACTATGACGATGGTGAAGAGTGAAGCGCCAAAACCTGAATACATGGGTAGGAAATTTATAAACATAAATAAACAGTTAAATATGCTAAAAAAAAAAAAAAAATGCCCTTCTTCTGTATTTGACTTGACTAACTCTTTCTGATAAAACAGTTTATCTTTTTTTCCGGTAGTTGTTTTATTTCACTTTTTCCTAATAAGGGCACTTCTTGAATATATTCTTTGGTACAATCCCTTTTTTAGAAATCAATAATTTGAATAAGAGCACTCAATCTTAAGGCTCATTGTCACGAGGACGATACTTTAACTCTTGCTCGCTTCTCGTCCTCTCATTCGTTCAGCAAAAGAGTAGATTGACTCATCTAGCTCAAAGTGTCTGAAAGCACAGACATCTCAGAGAGCATCTTGACAAAAAAATTCGCTTGCTGACCAATGGAGTGCGCTGCGCAGGTATTTATATCCTGATTCAATGCCTTTGGCCGGGAGTGCAATGTGTGGTTGGGGGCAAATCATCCAATGCTTCCCGTGTTTTCCCCCCAGATTTCTATTTTTTTTACTAATATTTAACTAGTGCCAATTTTAATAATATTGCACTGATTTATGTTTATCTGTTTAATTTTTTTAGATTAACTTTAATATGAAATGTAAAATACGAGAAATTAGTCTTAATTAAATATAAAATTTAATGGTAACTAATAAATTTATCTAACTTTAATAACATTTTATTAATTTTTATCTAACTTCATTTGTATAACTTTATTAGTATTTTATTTATTAATTTTAATTTTTAATCAAATTTTCGTTAAAGTAATCAAATTTGAAAATACAGGTTTGTGTGGACAGATGACTTACCTCCAGCTCATGTCTTCCTGAAAATAGGCCCTTAGCGTAGATGATAAATAAATCTAACGAAAAAACATGACTGATGTGAAGGCTGTTTTAAGCTGGAACTCTTGACGCTAAAAAAAAAACAAAAAAAAACTAAGAAACAAAAAAAGAATTACTTTCAACCAACAAAAAAAAGACCGGAAAGACAAAACAAATACTTCGGGAAAAAGTTTCACAAACCCATCGTAAGTGGTCAAAAAAGAATAAGAAAAAAATTAGTATAAAATTTAGTCTTTTTTTTATATATATATACCTCCTTGTTCTTTTGAGCGCGGAGGACGGCTTAGTGAAAATTTTTGCCAAAATGGTTGCTTTGTCCTTTGGTTTTTTTTTCGATGGCTTAAACTCACCCTTGTTTGGGGTCTTAACTTTTTTTTCTTTTTTTCTCCTTATTTTGTCAAACACGTTATTACAAATAGTGTGGTCTCTGGACGTAATTGCTGAATCTCTGGTAGCGATAAATCTGAAATGCAAAAAACTAGATGACACCTTTCTTTTATGAAACTAACTTGTGTCTCTGCTTTGACAAGTTTCTTATAACATTTATTGTGAAGTCAGTTGAATAAACCTATTTAAGAAAAACATAACATCAACGTAAGCTTAAAAGTTCCGTCTTTCAGAATTCCAGTAAACTTTTCCTTGAAAGCATTATTTGTGAAAGCATTATTTTACATAAGCATGACAATTGACATGTCCCATCTTTGCATTGCATTCAAAGTTAGACAAAGAAAGTTCCGCTCGGTATTCTGTGCAATTAATTCCCAGTGTCATTATTCCACAATATAACGCAATAAAAGAAATTACTAGTCAAAAACAAAACTATGTTAATTTGAGTTTCTGGTTAGGAATGGATGAGTTTTAAAAAATGAATATATGGAACGACGATCAAATCCCCAATACAGCTTTAAATGCTTAAATACCACTTGGGATCTTCTTTACACTCATTTAATTTCTTTTTCTAATATTTGCGGTGATTAATTGTATGGTACATTGCCTTTAAATTTTCCTTCTATTTTCCCAGCTAATTCTCATTATAAAAATTACCTGACGACTCATAGACTAACTTTTGTGTGCACAATTAATGCAACACCCAGAGCATGATCTCAGCCTTCATCACATTTGACTAAAAATCTGGTGCTCAATTTTAGCTCAAATCCATGATCAATGTTGCAAATGACTTTTTAATAGGTTGTTGAAAAAATTATCTAAGAATTCAATCTATAGAAGTATAGCTCTCTTTTTCTTTGTTTGTTTTTTCGTCAGATGAATTATTTTAAGGCGGGTTTTCTTGCTATTGGTTTATTATTTGCAGCGCTGAAGTATGTACGCTGTCTCTCAAGCTTGTATCTATATAATAATGTTTAAATAAATAAATTATATTTTATTCTGGCTTAAAATTCATTATTAAGTTATTATTCTTCTTTTTGTGTTTTTCTTTATCATGTTTTCGTCTCTTAAAGCTGTAACTTCTAGATTATAGATTTTGGTTCTATCCTTTTTGTTTAGAAACTGATGACTTAAATTGAATTATCCAATCTTAGTGCAGGAACAGGCACTAAGATTTGGCGTTAGGAATTTGACTGAACTGCTAGGAACCAAAATAATTTTTCTATGAAGTAGTTCGTGCTTCTAGTCACAAAATGTATACAGTCTTCAGGTGAGTTTTGTAAATAAGCATAACTAAAATTAAAATTTGATCAAAGCAGGCTTGAGAGTTAAATATTACATTCACCTTTTCCATGAAAGTATTCATTTGTAAAAACATCACTTTTCTTAAGCTTGATAATTGACATATGTGAACTATCTTTGTGTTGTATTTCAAGTTAGACGATGAAAGTTCTGCTCAGTAATACTTGTTATTTTACTGTGTCACTGTTTAATATATATATATATATATATATATATATATATATATATATATATATATATATATATATATATATATATATATATATATATATTATATATATATATATATATATATATATATATATATATATGCTTCTCGCTCTTTAAGCTAAAGTTTTTATTGTTAGAAGAAGTAGAGTTGTGACAAAGATACGAACTTTAGTGTAAAGAGTGAGGCGTTGAAGAGGGGACAGCCCCTTTCATATATAAATAATTTCTGTTCGTTTTAGGTTTTAATGTCGCTCCTTACTTTCAGTTGCTATTTTTTTTTGTATTTAATTACATAATAAGAAATCTATTAAGAAACTTTGACCACTCCCTTTTCTTGAGATACTAGTTATACCCAACAAATAATTAAACTGGGACAAAATTCCCCCTAAGACGGTCTAAGGTCTGAGCTACAGACCTTATTTCCAGCCAAAACTGCTGATTTCCAGCCAAAAACTGCAGGGTCTGATTTCCAGCCAAAACTGGTTTAAAGAAACTGTCAATGGTAAACATTGATGATGGTGATATCTTAGGTGACGAATGCAGGGAAAATTCAAGCTCATGATGGATTTTTCAGATAGACTGTTTTGGTCTAGCGTATGGGGCCTTTTGATTTGTTTGTCAGATATACTGTTCTAGTTTTGTGAAGTCAAGCCAAACACAAGATGCACTGTTAAATTGAACTGGCAATCTACACGCAACCATAGCAGTTACAGTAACTTCGTATATACCAATTGATTCAGCGTGAAAAGCTATGTAAGAAGCCACTCTTATTTTAAATAGAGGAAAGAGTCACCCGACAGTAGAAGAAACTTTTTTATGAGCTTAGGTTATTTTTCCATACGGACAAAAATGCCTATAATATTTATTATAAACGTTGTAAAATTAAAATATCTGAAAAATATATAATCAACCTAGGGTTGAATACTTAAAATTCCAGTCAAATTTTTCGTTGAAAGTATACATTTGTAAAAGCAATATTTTTCCTAGGCTGGACAATTGGTATGTGCATCACATCTTTTCATTGCATTTCAAGTTGACGGAGTTCAGCTCAGCATTTTGCTCAATTATTTCCCTTTTCCCTATGTCTTCAAAGCTAAGTGGAGCACGTGGGGAAAATTATTTTCAGGGAAGTTGCCAAGCACAAAAATAAATCACTTTAAGATATAAATTACTACCCACGATGTCTTTCATAAAAGAAAAGAAAATACTTCAAACCACATCTAATTATATGCCTTTCTGAATCATGACACATCTGAAAAGTCTGGCGGAAAGAAGCAAAAATACGAAAATGAAATCTTATTGTTTGAATTAGTTAAGCGTAAACTTGTAAAATCATATATATCATAGAAAATTAGGATAAGTTTGAAATTCACTTTGCTGAGAAAGATTTAGAAGTTTAGTTATGCAGTTTTGATAGTATAGAGCCCCAAGATTAAAAAAGAAAAAACCCACTGCATTAACTAGCATAAGGTTTTGGTATCTAACTGTTCGTGGTAACGACCTGTAAGTAAGGAGTTACTTGGCCCAATAGTAACCGAAACTTTGAAATTCGAAATTTTGATAACATTGGATACATCAAAAGAATTTGATTTTTATGCTGATTCCAAATATATAAAATTCATTAAGTTTAATGTTACCAATCAAAAGTTACGAGTCTGAGAAAATTTACCTATGTTTGAAAAACACCCTACTGTAGAGTTTTCAAGCTCCCATCTTTAAAAATGTGGAATTCTGTATTTTTGCCAGGAGAAAGATGACGTATGTGTGTTTATTTGTTTTTCTTTTTTTTTCTAATATTTTTAGGGTTGATCGTATAGAACTAATTGCCGTAGAAGATTGGGAGGGGGGTCTATTGAGGCAAATATAAAAATTATAATGCCCTTTTTAAGGGAAAAGAACATTTGGAGGGCAACTAGCCCCTCCTCCGCCTTTGTTCCCTAAAGTCGTCTGATTAATACTTGAGAAAGCTATTTTGTTCAATATAGTTAAAAGATCCAGTAACTATGTGTTTGGGGATGAAATGACCCCTTAGAGCCCCCAGAGGAAGGGCCGCAAGTTATGAAATTTGCCCATTGTTTACATAAAGCATTTGTAACTAGGAAGAATACCAGCAGTTTTCAGGGGGGGGGGGTATTTTCTGGGGATAGATTTTCTACCGAGAGAATTACCAATTCGGATGGAAGTTTCCGGGGTGAATTTTCCAGAGAAAATCTTACATGGGGGGACTTTGTAAGATTTCAAATACGAAATTAGTATTATTTGTCTTACTTTTTATTGGCGACCCCATTTTACATATGGAGATGCTCTGGGAATAGTCCGGGAAAAATGTTCAGCTGAGTGGGAATTCTCAGGGAGAACTTTTACGTGGGGAGGGATTTCCCACGGGAGACATTCTCCATGGGTAAATAATCACCAGGAGAAATTCTCCATGGGGAACTTTCCACGGGAGAAACTTTCCATTTGGGGGGGGGGGGATTTATGTAAAATATTTTCTATACAAGGAAGATCCCGCCATGACTTGAAAAACAATCAGAATTTAAATAAAAACTAGTCTTTTCTTCAAATGACAGTATGCTAAGGAGTATTTATCAGACGGAATCGTAAGAAAGAAATTTTCTGGGGGTAATTCGCAGCGAGGATGGAATTGTCCATGGGCAGTTTCCTGGATTCTTTTTAGAATTCTTATACAAAAAATTGGTAAAAAACTTTTTTTTAGACTGGGATTTTTCAGTAAGATAGCCTAGTTGTATAAATTCCATCTCTCGTTTTTTATGTTTCGTCAATATTTGTATTGATATTCAATTAAGGATTTTTGGATCAACTGTCTTTTTGCAAGACATTCTTAATTGATGTCCAAATCGAAATTTTTTAATTTTTTTTTCTTCTCTTCTTATAGGAAAAGATTCAGATAGATAAATTTAAAAGACTTTGCCACTGAGAAGAAAAAAAGTAAACCAGCAAAAAGCAATATTTATAGCATCGTGCTCAGAGAAAAACACATGGGTCAATTCATGAATTTTTATATTTCCCTTTTATTCCCTTTAATTATATTCCTCTATGATGAAGTGACACATAAAAAACTAAGATGTGAATTTTTTTTTCACTCATTCGTGTTTTTTTTCGAGAACACTTTATTTTTTATTCACTGTGGTTTTCTCAATGATAATCTTTCTATAGCAATTCTTTTTTCCTGCAAAAATTTATAATATTAGCTTTCAATCACGCTTTTTTTTGTATAAGAAGAAATATCAAGATATTCTCCAAATGAGCTTCATTTATACTTGTTTTTTTCTTTTTTTTTATTGTTGACAATATTCAGCCAAAATGTTTTTTTCAGAGATTTTAACCTCTAAACAAAAAAAAACTAATCAGCAATAGCTTAACCATACTAAGAGAAAAAGGCGTGTGGTAATAACGCCGGAATAGGTATTTTCCCTTGATCCCCTTTGATCATTTTCTTCCTTGATGAAGAGATATAAAAAACAACTAACAACTAGCAAAACAACAACGAATGTTTCTTTTTCCATTTTTTCAAACTCCTGTATAAATAGTTTGTCCCTTTCTTTTTTTTTCTTCTTTTTATTTGTTTTTTTTTCAAAGGAGAATAGGTTTTCTCCTTTGATCCTCTTTGGTCATTTTCTTCCTTGATGAAGAGATATAAAAAACCAAACAACTAATATTTCTTTTTCCACTTTTCCATACTCCTCATAAATTGTTTGTCACTTTCTTTTTATTCTTCTTTTTTTTTTCGCGGGATAAATTTTCAAGAGGTAACTTTTTGGGTGAGAATCAGATAATATGTATAATTTCCAACCCAAGTAGAAACTAAATTGGCCTTGGTCGAGGTCTCACTTCGGCTGTGGTAAATCAAAAGACGTTATGTGTCATTTTCTAGCAACCTATATACCGGAAAAAACTCCTCCGTACGTGACCGTCTCTGATAATTGAAGATCAGCAAGAGAGTGGGCTGGTTATACTATAATATGTTTATTTGCCCTTTAAAGTTGCCCTGGATAAATAGTTTGCCCCTTTCTTTTTTTTCTTCTTCTTTTTTTGTTAAGGCATTTTCAGCCAAGGCCTTTTGAGGCATTTTTTTCTCTAAGAAACATAACATCAATGACCTTCTAAGAAGTTTAAAATAAAACATCAGTGAGCTTTCAATCAACTTTTTTCCATGACAAACTCATAAACAACTGTGAAAACGAAAAGAGTTTCAATTATCTGCTTACTTTACATTTAAATTATCCACTCAATCTACCTTAAGCCTCTGTGACTGAAAGGAAAACAAACAAAAATGTAAATAATCAAGGCCTAAGGCTAAGGCCAAACCACTAGGGCTGCAAAAATTTCTTTCTAAATTGTCAGATTTCCTACAAACTCTTGTCATTTGAGTTGCTGTCCAGTCAATGAGGGCTCGTAATTCATTTGTGCTTTAGCATGGTGAGTCTGCATTTGACTGCATTCGCCTTTAGCAAAAATCAGCATATTTGATAGTTGCCTTGGAGTTCTAATGCTACTTTAGTGTACTTCCAACAACACCTTTTGCAAGGAAGAGTAAGCTCTTAATCTACATTTACAATCTACAATCTGCATTAGGTTGTCCTGCCATTTTGCAAAGCAGAGTAAACTTTTAATCTATATTTACAATCTACAATCTACAGCAGTTTGTCCTGCTACACTTAGTGTAATGCTACTTTAATATACTTACAACAACACCTTTTGCAGGGCACAATAGACTCTTAATCTACATTTATAATCTGCAATATAAATCAGGTTGTCCCGCTGCATTTAGTGTAATGCTACTTTAGTGTACTTCCAACAACACATTTTGCAAGGCAGAGTAAGATCTTAATCTATATTTCCAATCCACAATCGACAGCAGGTTGTCCTGCTATATTTAGTGTAATACTACTTCAGTATACTTCGAACAGCACCATTTTCAGGGAAGAGTAAGCTCTTAATATACATTTACATTCAACAATCTACAGCAGGTTGTCCTGCAACATTTAGTGTAATGCTACTTTAGCGTATTTCCAGCAACGCATCTTGCAAGGAAGAATAGGATCTTAATCATATTTAATAAAAAAAAAACAATTTTTTTCAACTGAAAGTAAGGAGCAACATAAAAACTTAAAACGCATATAAATTATTACGTATATGAGGGGGTTGCCCCCTCGTCAATACTTTGCTCTTTACGCTAAAGTTCAGGTTTTTTCCCAATTCTTTAAGAATGACTCCTGAATTACAAAGGTCGTTTAATCGGAATAAATAGCTCTTTTAAAAGTATTTAAAAAAGTAAAAACCAGCACAAAAGTTTATATTTCAAAATTATTTAATTTTATTAGAGTCTTGCAAATAATTTCCGAAATAGTTTTGTCAATCTCTATTACAACCTCTTTTAAAGCCTTAAGAGCAATATCTTAAGTCTCGTTGGCATGTTTATGAACTTTCAGAGCAACTGAAATCAAAGCAGGTGATTGTCGAGCTTATACTAAGGCGGAGCAGTGAAAAGATTTTCCGGTACGCTCATGGTGACATGCTTTTGGATCTTGACAAGTTTTTTTCAAACAGCTCGTGGTAACGAACTGTAAGTAAGGAGCGACCCGGCTCAATAGTAACTTAAAATCTAAGAAACGGAGTTTTGATACAAATCGAAACATCAAAATAATTGAATTCTTATGCTGACTTCAAATATATAAGTTTCATTAGGTTTAGTGTTACCCATCAAAGGTTACGGGCCTAAAAAAAATTACCTTATTATCGAAAAAGGAAGAAACACACCTTAAAAATCATAGAATCTTAATTCAGATCACACCATGAGATTCAACGTATCAGAAAACCCTACTACAGAGGTTTCAAGTTTCTATATGCAAAAATGTGGAAATACGTAATATTTTGCCAGACGAAAGATCACAGAAGCGTGTTTACTTGTTTAGTACAGGAAAATGAGCTCCAAAAAGAGGTTGACCCGAAACAAATTGCAACAGAAATGATTTTTACATCATCTTGTAGAGAAAAAAAAAACTGAACACATATTCATTTTCGCATATTCTGAGTCGACGCAAAATAACCGTTTTTTGGCTTTTAAGGCTATTTTTTCCGTTATTCGAATAAAAATCGCAATTTTCGTGGACATCGGTTTTTCTTGAACTGAAGTATGATTCTAATCCAAAATAACATGGCGAGACCGAAAACGAAGTCGGATTTAGCGTAAGAAGCACCATACAAAAAGTAACTGCATTTTTTCGACTTTTTTCGCCTAAAAAATACAATTTTCGTTGTAGCCCGATTTTCTTGAATGAAAGTGTGGTTCTGACGTAGAATCGCGAGCTGAGACCGAAAATAGAATCAAATAGGTTGTTCACTGAACCAGAAAAAAAAATCGTAATCATTAATGAATGATCTACATTTTTTTAGAAAATAATTAGGGAAAGTGAATTACAAACCGAACTGGTTTTCAGTGGTCAGTATCGTAAATCACACTTAAAACCCTCTTCGTATACTATTTAGGGTCAACCCATAGTGTCTAATCTTCACAGTCTATTAAATAGAATCAATCTTATCAAAAATACAAAATAGAGAATCAGATTCCAACTAGTTTCACAACTTCTTCATCTGGAATGGATTAACGACTAGGGTTCTAGGTTCTCTTCATGATTGTTGCTGTCGATTTTTAGGGAGTTGGAACACATTGTTCCCTTGCAGGTTCTGCATGCTGAAATACAAACTAAGCCGTTTTTAAAGCAGCTACACCTCGCTGAACTACACTGTACACGACAGGAGCAGTTCACGATCTTTAGGAGCATACGCGGGGGTGGTGGGAGGTCAGTTGTTAATGGGTACAAGAAGTCATCTTTATTCTTCCGTCCCCATTCCTCGGCTTTCAGTTCCGGATCAGGCTCCCCGGTCCATACCTGAACTTGATAAAAAACTCTATAGCTATGAAACTTGGTTGCATCAAAAGTTGGTGGCAGATGTTCTGGGTGAACAAAAGAGTTTGCCGTTGTCACTTTCTTTTCAAAAACTTCTATGCGGAGTTTGTTCAAGTTCCCTCCTTTCGACGAACCGTATATGATCAGCAGGGCCTCTTCACCAGCGGTCTTGATTTCCTCCTTCGAAGCAGACTTCTGCATGAACACTGCAGCTGATGTTCGGAAATCATTGTCTTCTATCAGCCTCTTCAGTGCAAGACCTTTTCCCACACCGTGGATTCGCGAAGTAGAGTCACAGCCTAACAGGGCGTGAGCAAAAAGGATCAGATGACAAGTATCTTGTCCCAGCTTCTCTTTCAGGGTGTGTATGTCCCATATTCGGGGAGCTTTATTCAACTTTGGCTCAGGTGCGAAGAATAGTTTCTTGCTCGACAAGTCAGTGGTAGCATAAGAGAACCAATAGATCGGCATCGTCCCCAACTACGGTAGTGTCGTGTTACCGTGAAGAGGCAACAGCAGCTTCCACAATCGGGACATCTGCGTCACCTGATGCCTGGGAGACCGAGACACCCTTTGCACGGAGATGATCAGCCAAAGCGCAGATAAACCTGGCTTTGTTTTTCTTGCAAGATAAGAACTCTTCTTTCTTCACCTTGAGCTGCATATCTGCTGTGAAGAAGATCTCACGGTCAACTGTACGACTCCTCTACGAGTGAGCCATATCTTTTATGGAAGCCCCACCATCGTAGCCGTCGAGAACGATAGTGGCAGAAGGGTACTTTCCTGTCACGTAAGTTGCATAATGGTCTAGAATCTCCAGGTATCTTTCATTTTTTGTCCACGGTATCCTGTACAGCAGAGCTCCTCCGTCTAGGATATATCGAGTGCCTTCGGGGAGGGGAAATGAATGCTTCTCAAGGTTGCACTCCTGGGTTATGGCCTTCGCAAGTTCTGGTTTGTTCGCAGTCCGGAGCATGCAGGAGCTGTCAAAAAGTGACGCTGGGTAGGAACACAGTTCGTGTTGAAAGTAATCAGTTTCCGTAAGATTGATCCTTTTCGCGATCATGATAAACCTCTGAAAAAGAAGAGTCGGGTCTAGTCGTTTGCAGTCTCCGCTTGGACTTTGCTTGGTGGTCATCTGGATTGCCTGTTGTTTTCGTCGAAACACAAAGTCAGAGACCAGCTGTCCAGACATGGCGTCAATGACTTTTAGGCCAACATCTTTGGCAGAATCAACGTTGGCAGACGGATAGGCAGTTAGACCATTTGCTATGCTGGGGTCCAAGAGCTTCGGTTAAAAAATTAGCGAACTTAGTTCGCCCGAAGGAGAAGTTTTTGACCACTGTATCTCTGAACATTTTCCAAATACATCTGCTATTCCGTCTGCGGATTTCCCAGAATAGTCAGACTCAATCAAATATTTTACTCAATCAATAATAATTGAGCCGAGGAGTGAACGAAAAAAGAAAAATATAGGGAAGGGGGAAGAGGTTCCCAACAGGAAGGATACGGAGCTTTAAACCAAAGCAAGAAAAGGGACTTTAGGGACCTTTATCAATTTAAGGGACCAATAGGGACCTTCACTTGATTTTAGGGACTTTGTGGCAGCCCTGTGTACCTAATCCGTTAATCGTTTGGTCCCTCACAGCTCTGAAGAATACCACAGGCTCATAATACAAGTTAACCTGTTGTGATGATGAGGTCACCTGTTGGTACAATGTGTATTTCAGGGGACGATTGTCTTCTCAATAGATGTCACAGTAAAACAAAAAGCTTGAACTGACATAAAACATCAAAGAATTTGACGCAAAGCAGTAAAGTACAATAATTTATCCTTTAAACTTTTAAAATATTCAGTTCCGAACCACCATTATAAAAACCGACTTCTTACCTGCGCTAATCATTCATTAGAACACTAGCAGATTCACCGGAAAGTATTACTCGACTGTTAGATGGCGGAATTTCGAATAAAATTTTTTCTTGGGGTAGATGGCGAATTTAAATAAAGGTTATGACTGTCACTAACCGGAACTAGTTTTCCACTCGACTTTCTGGCATTACTTGAGGTCTTCGTCTAATTGATTTCTCAGTCAAATCTTGGGAATAAACTTTGAAATCTTTAAAACACTGAGTGATGAATGTGACGATTTTCATTTTTATTGCATTACGTACCCTTCGAAGTGTCTTATACTAGTGCCTAGTTCAGGTATTTTTACGAACAACCGATCATTTGTTGAATAACAAGTGCCGATTGATTGTCTTTACAAAAATTACCGCAACGCATATTGATGATAGTGAAACTTTTTTGTTTTGCACCATACACCCAATCTGACTTCATTTTCTGTCTCAGCTTGTCATTCTGCATCAGAATCATACTTCATTTCAAGAAAAACGGTCGGATACTAAAATTATATTTTTTTTCGGAAAACGTAAAAAAATCGCATTAAAAGCCAAAAAACGGTTATTTTGCGTCGACTCAGAATATGCGAAAATGGATATGTTGTTCAGTTTTTTTTTCTCTACAAGATGGTGTAAGAATCATTTCTGTTGCAATTTGTTTCGGGTCAAACCTCCATTTGCCTGTACTAGTTGTTGTTTTATGCATTTGGAGATATCATTACGCCCCATAGCGCCTGGGGAAAGATCTTTAAGTTACAAAGTTTGTCCATTGTTTACGTATAGTATTTGTTATTGGAAAGTATGCATATATTTTTCGGGTGGGGATGGCAAATTTTCTGCTGGTGGGATTTTACACGGGGATAATTTTTCAGGGGGGGGGGGGGTTCCAGGGAGTTAATTTTCCAGGGGAACTTTACACTGGGGGAATTTGCCAGAATTCCTATGCAAAATTATTTTTATATTTCTTGCTTTCTCTTTTCCGTCTCAATTTTACACGTGGAGTTGTTGAAGGTTATTTTCTGGCTATATTTTCACTGGGATTGAATTGTCTAGAGGATATATCTGTGGAGATGGTATTTCTCCTTAGATGTATGGCCAGATTTCCTGGCATTATTTAAAAAACGATCAGAAATTAAATAAAAATAGTTTCTCAACTGAAAGTAAGGAGCAACATTAAAACTTAAAACGAACATAAATTATTACATGTATGAAGGGGGTTGCCTCCTCCTCAACACATCAGTCTTTACGCTAAAGTCTCAATTTTGTCCCAATTCTTTAAGAACGACTTCTGAAACCCTATGTTCGTTTAATTGGAACAATAAGAAGTTTTTTTTTTCAAAAGCACCAAAAAAATTTAGCGTAAGGAGCAAGGTGTTGAGAAGGAGGCCACCCCCTTCATATACGTAATAATTTCTGTTCGTTTTAAGTTTTATTGATTCTCCTTACTTTCAGTTGAAAAAATATGTTTTTTTTCGTTTGATCTTGTATCAGAAGCACAATCTGATATAACCTCCCAACGATTCTCCACTTTTTTTACGGACAAGGTCTATAGAATCTGTAGAGTGAATAAACCATAAAAACTGCAATACTATCAGTACAGTTTTATTATATGTTATATAAATTATGTCTAAACATTATATACATTATATCTAACCTCTGATTGAAAAAAAAATAAAAGGGATTTCTATATGAAGATTTCTCTTCAAATGATGTAAAGATACGTTTCTACTTTATAATTTTTTTTTTTTTATTCTTCTAAAATAGTTCTACTTTAAAAAAAGAACAATATATTGAATCTTTTTTTATTATTGTGTATGAATACAAGAACATATACTGTTATTGTTCTCATATAAATTGTTCATAGTTCAACCTCTCTTGACATGTTCCAAACGAAAGCTTTATCGTATTTATCTATCGTTATTGACATAAGCATAGAAGACACGGTACTCGTATGCTTTATCTGTAATTCTTTAATAAAAAATCAGTGACCAATGTTTTCTGTAGACTGGTAGAAAATAATTTCCTTGCAAAGAATTTTTTCAATTTTTTATCTTAAAAATGGCCAATGAGAGTATCGTAAGAGAAAGAAATTTGAGACCTAGCGTTTCTTTTCCCCCTTTTCAAAAGCTTTTTCTAAGAGTTCTTCAATCTTTTTATCATTGATCTTTACCCAAAAGCTTTTACGACAATTTTTTTACTATAAGAAATGCTAAATCAAAAATTTCTAAAGATATTTCTACAAAAATTAAGAAGATTTCCATCAATGAGCTTTCGATCAATTTCTTTTACAGAACACTTTTGAAACAAATTTTGAAAATGAAAGAACTTTCAATTAATTTTTTTCACTTTTTGATTATCCAGCAAAGTTAATTTAAACTTTAGTCAATGAAAGGAAATGAAACAAAATGTATATCAGCAAGAACTAAGAGCCTTGCCACCTTGGCTAGAAAAAAAGAAGATAATTTTCAGAGTAAATAATAAAACCGACCATCATGTTTAATGATTACGATTTTATTTAGACTATTTATTTCCTAGATGAGACATGGCTCTTTTAATCAAGAACTGAAGTGATCAAAATGATCTCCTAAGCCTAAACGATGAGCTACAAGAAACTTCCATCACAGATAAACAGAAAGTTGATTTTTAAAGAAATGCTGAAAAAAAATTAGCGTTCTCTACAGGCTTAAGCTTTTATAAAAAAATAATCAGTCAGTTTTTAGTTTTTTTTGGCTGTCTTGAATTTTAAAATATTTGGCGTAACAATAAATATTGCCCACTTGGCCATTTCTCAGAAACCCCATAAACCTGTTTATTATTCCTCAAACTATAGAATTTATTTCTCGAACCTATAGACTCCTAGAAAGATCGGTTCGATGGGAGACATGGTTTTGATATTGAAAGCGGTGCGTCAGCTAAGCGGGGAGTCTCTGTAAGTAGCAAATTACCTAGTAATATGATACTTTTTAGACAGAGAGATGCTGTAGACAAAGTTATAAGAGAAGAACAGCGCGGTTTTAGAAAAGGTAGAGGATGTGTCGGCCAAATCGTCACTCTTAGGTTAATATTTGAGAAGTCCCTGATTTATCAAACACCTTTGGTCCTCAGTTTTATAGATTTTGAGCACACGACTGATTCTGCTTATTGAAGAGCTTTAGCGAAGGTCTTATCTTCGTATGGCATACCAGAAAAATACATTAAAGTGATTAGTGCTATGTACGAGAATAACACTACTGCGGTTAAGGTAGGAAATGAATGTAGCGGCTGGTTTCCTATTAAATCAGGAGTTAAGCAGGGTTGTGTTCTATCCCCCCTTATATGGATCATTTTGATGTACTTTATCTTAAGGAGCACAGGAAAGGCAAATGGGAGACTACGGACTCAAATGAGGAGGAACAACCCTCCTGGACTTAGGTTATTCTGATGATTTAAGCATCCTAGATGAAAGTTTGAGCAATATGAATGGACTTTTAGAGGTTTTTTGGTTCGGAATTCTGAAATAGGTTAGAAAATTGGTTATTATGAAATAGGTTAGAAATAGGTTAGAAAGTGTTGTTCAATCCCACTTTCTAGGGCTATAATGAGAGAAAGGTTGAGATGGCTAGGGCACGTTCTGCGGATGAAGGATGACAGATTGCCAAAGATTGTCCTTTTCAGCCAACTGTCTAGGGCTAAACGGAAAGATGGTTGTTCGTGGTTGGGACGGAAGGAAGGATGTCATAAAGAAAGATTTAAAGAAAATGAGAACTTCCTGGGAGGGTATAAAGAGAGAGGCTTTGAATAGATTGTAATGGAGGAGGAGCGTGCTTAGCTGGGTTGGCCTCAGACGGCTTGGTACTGCGGTGAGTTGTAAGTAGTAGTAGCAGTAGAGCCAGCTAAACTTATTTCTTTTTTTGCTGTCGTTTTTTTTTTGCTTACGAAGTATTGCAAAAATGTTGTCTTAGTCTCTGTTATTCGAAAAATGATCATATTCACTTAAGAATCATTGTTTAAAAAATTTAGAATATAAGACCTTTTAAGGTTACTCTTTACAAAATCTTGGTTTCAAAAATGTCTATTCTAAGTTTTTCAAAGTTACAGATGAATTGTTAGAAGTTATTTTTCCGGGGTGAAAATTTTTCTAGAAATGCAGGGTTTTCAAAATATCGTAGTATTTTTTAATTTATTTTTTATATCTTTTCATCTCAACTACAGGAAGAAAAATAATTTGACCAAATAAGAGAGCCTTAAAGTTTCTTAAATTTGGATTAAAAAGTATGCTTTACTATTTTGAATCTCTATCTTCTCTCTCTTTTTTAGGCAAAAAAATAGTTTCATGGACGATTACCCAATTAGTAGGCCTAATTATCAAGCACAAGATAAAGTCAGGGAATACACAGAAAGCTGGATAAAAATAAAACCAAGCTGTTTCCGAAATAAGTATAGTTTAAAAGAAAAACATTATTTTTGACACCCCAACTAAAAAAAATGTGGCTAATAGTTATTAGTTTAAAACTTTCTAGCTATAATAATTTATAAAGCATTTGATTATTCATTATCTTAACTTCACAGCATTGACGGCTATTTTAATGACTGCTGATTAAATTATTCTTGATTAAATCATAAATCATTAAATCATTTCTTAGACCACACTGCTTTTCCATTAAAAACAAAAAAAAAATTTTAAACAAGAAAAACGGGTTTTAATTTTCTATAAAGCAGTGAAATACAAAACAATTAATTATGCACAAAAGCTCCGAATATTTCGGCCCCACATCCGGGAGCCTTTCTCAACGGAAAAAAAATATAAAATAAAATAAATAAATAAAAAAAAACAAAAAACTTAACTTACATCACAATACTAAACACATAAAGAGAAAGAAAAAAAAACAAAAGAAAAAATATAAATAAATAAGAAACACAACTCACATATTAAATAAACAACTCCATGCACTGAATGTCTATAATGATTCAACTCGCCTCCTCCCAGTGTATAAATAGCTTTTGTGCATAATTAATTGTTTTGTATTTCACTGCTTTATAGAAAATTAAAACCCGTTTTTCTTGTTTAAAATTTTTTTTTTTTGTTTTTAATGGAAAAGCAGTGTGGTCTAAGAAATTATTTACGTCTAGCCTACGGGTGGCAAAAGACCAATTCAATTTTATTATTTTTGAATTTAGCAAAAAAACATGCCAATATAATTACACAACAAAAGTTTTTAGAAAAGTGCAAAGTAAATAAACTAATTCCAAAATCGTTTCGTTTTAATTATCATTTAAATACATATAATGAAGAAAAGCACACGAGAAAGGTAAATTTACTAAACTTAAACCATGTGCTGAAAGATAAACGTTTCCAGAGATCACAAGTTGTAAAAGAAATAGATTTTTTAAAACATAGCCTTGGTAATTTCCTTAATACAAATGATTTCCAACAAATTATATCAATTTTTAAAAATTCTTTTGAACATGTTCTAAGATTATCTAGGGAAAGACTAAACCAAAAATTTTTGCAGTTAAAAAGGGAAAAAGAAAAACAAAAACTATCAATGTATAAGCCTAATTATTTCCCAGGTCCTGGGGTGATTAATTTAAGCAAAAAGGAGTTAACCAAAGAACAAAAGGAAATCCTTGAAAGAGGTATAAAATTTGGACTAAATCCTAAAAATGTACCGATAGAGGAAATTATTTCAAAGATTGAAACAGGGATTCATAAGTTTCCAAAAGATGTAAATAATGTAGATGAGTTAAGACTAAGGGTAGTGAATATTTTAACAGATTTTGGTAGTTATCAAGAAAAAGTTAAGAACAAAGATATTAAAATTTTAAAAGATTTAAAAAAAGATGATTCTCTAATAATAACGAAAGCGGATAAGAGCAATACAGTAGTAATCCTAGAAAAAGATGATTATGATAGTAAAATAGAAACAATTCTAAGTGATACTTCAACATATAAAAAACTTAACTCGGACCCAACTGATTTGTATGTTAAAAGATTAAGAAAAGATTTAGAAGACCTTAAAACAAATGGAAGTATCACACCCCAGATGTATCACAAGTTCTTTCCAAGGGGATCAGTTAGCCCTAGAATATATGGTTTGCCAAAAATACATAAAACAGGCATCCCCTTAAGACCTATTGTTTCAACAACCAATTCACCAACGGTAAAAATCGAGAAATGGGCAGCAATGACACTTAAACCATTATTATATCTCCAAAATTCGTATATAAAAAACTCAAAATTTTTAAAAGATAAACTTATAAGTGTAGAAATATCAGAAGAATCTAGATTGTTCAGTTTTGATATAAAATCCATGTATACGTATATTCCTTTTGATAAATCGTTTAGTATTTTATCCAAAAAACTTGAGGAACGAAAAAATGAGATAGAAGAATTACCTTCGGGAATTGAACTGGAAACTATATTAAATTTAGTCAGAATAACTAGCAGGTATACTAACTATTTCACGTTTAGAGATAATTTTTACCATCAAATTAGGGGTTTAGCAATGGGAGGGCCTTTAAGTCCGTTGTTAGCAAATATTTATGTAGAGTATGTTGAAAATTTAGCTATAGAAACATATTTTTTAAAACCTAAATTTTGGGGCAGATATATGGATGATATTTTAGTTATTTGGAATTACGGGGAATCAGAAATTGAAGGTTTTTTGGAACATTTAAATAATTTGGGAGGAGAATTAATTTTTACAATTGAAAAGGAAACAGAGAATAAGTTACCGTTTCTAGATATTTTGATCCATAGAAATAATAACGAACTAGCATTTTCAATTTACCGTAAACCGACTAGTAACAACCGTTATTTGTCTTTCACATCAAATCATCCAATCCAGGTAAAAAGGGGTGTGGTTATTTCTTTAGTTGATAGGGTATTAAAATTAGCATCACCAGGATACATAAGAAATGAACTAATTTTTATTAAGGATATTCTAATAGGTAATGGCTATCCGGAAAATATGATTTCTCAAATAATTGAAAAAAGGAAAAAAAAAGTTGACGGAACCAAAAATATTAGAAGAAGATGGGTCAAATCAAGAAACAAATTACATAACTTTGCCTTTTATACCAATTTTATCACAAAAATTAAGAAGAGAATTAAAAAAACATAATATAAATACAGCATTTAAATCAGGACATAATATAAGCTCGTTGTTAAATAAAGGGAAAGACAAGGTACCGAGAAATTTGCAAAAGGGAGTATACAAAATTCCATGTTCTTGTGGTAAATTTTATGTGGGAAGAACGCAACAAACTTTAGAAAATAGGCTACAACAACACAAGAATGCAATAGATTGCGCTCTAAAACAAAACAAAACACCAGAAACGTTTGAGTCAGCTGTTGCAGAACATCTTTATAATTTTCCTCATCACAGTATTTTATTTGATCAAACAAAAATAGTAGATACGTCTGTAGGACTTTTACAAAGCTTCAGGGAAATTATAGAAATAAAAAAGATAATATATGGGGGTACTAGTATAAATAGAGATGAAGGGGAATTTGGGATCAATTCAATTTATAATAGTTTAATTAAAATGCAGGCAAGATATTCAACCAGTACTGATTTTAATAATATTTCTGAAACGAAAGATGACCTTGCGAACAAAGGTCAGAATGGGTTAAATGATGAGAAAAGTAAACGAACTGCAGCTAAGCTTGCAACCAAACGAATCCATTCAATTTATAATTCATAAATTGGTTGATGAACTTGTGAAATTTAATTAGGGGTTATGGGCCGGGGGGTTAGTTGACCTTTTATTGTTTTGGTCTAAGTATAAATATATTCTTCATTTTTGATAGATTTCCATTTATATACTGGGAGGAGGCGAGTTGAATCATTATAGACATTCAGTGCATGGAAGTGTTTATTTAATATATTTCCATTTATACACTGGGAGGAGGCGAGTTGAATCATTATAGACATTCAGTGCATGGAAGTGTTTATTTAATATGTGAGTTTTGTTTCTTATTTATTTATATTTTTTCTTTTGTTTTTTTTTTCTTTCTCTTTATGTGTTTAGTATTGTGATGTAAGTTAAGTTTTTTGTTTTTTTTTATTTATTTATTTTATTTTATTTTTTTTTCCGTTGAGAAAGGCTCCCGGATGTGGGGCCGAAATATTCGGAGCTTTTGTGCATAATTAATTGTTTTGTATTTCACTGCTTTATAGAAAATTAAAACCCGTTTTTCTTGTTTAAAATTTTTTTTTGTTTTTAATCATTAAATCATTAATGTTTTTTAAAACGAACAGATAGGGTTTTCTCACTGTTGAAGTTTTGCTTAAATTTTTCATTCAAAAACATTAATAAACAAAAAAAGATATGCAAGAACGAAAAATTACTCTGAAATGGTTTCTTGGATAATTGAGTGTAATCAATGTTAAACCAACTATCACAAATCTAATAATTTTGTAGATCTGTCTAAGTTTCCTTATCCTCATTTTATTCTATTGTTTCTAATGTTGCATTTCATATTGCGCTGTTTTCATTTTAATCAAATTTAAATGTATACCCGTATTAATTTCTCATCCGTTTGGTTGCCTTGTTTGGCCTTGTTATTTTAGCACGGTCCTTTTATGCCCCTTGAAGGAATAATTGACTATCAGCGTTACTCTACCTTTTCTAAAGTTTTATACTTTACTACAACAGAGAATTTTATTAAGGTTCCAGCAGTATTTCCAATTCACCGGAATTCAAAAAAAAAAATCCCAAATGTTGTTTGAATCACCCAGTGAGAAGAGTTTGTGTTTAAGCACAAGTTTAAGCTGTGTTTGTTAAGCTGTTAAGTGAACCCTTAAGAAGAATCAGTGTAGTTGAGGAGGGTTGGAGGATAAAAAATAAAAATACAACTTTGTGCTATATTTGGAGTTTTTGTCCTTTGGGTCAATGCCGAGTCCAGGAGGGGGGAGATTCAGGGTTTGAACACTCCTCCCCTGAAATTTTTCTTCGATTAGTGAAAACGTAACAGACATGCACTCGAGCAATTTTTTGATGCGTTTTCTAAAGTTTTTTTGTAACTCCTTTCCCCTCAAAAAAAAAATCCTGAATACGCCTTTGGTGTTGGTTATGGGATCTAGGCAAATTGTGGACACATTCTCTGTCCCTTCCACTGAGTAAAGTCAAATATTTGTTTACAACTCCCTAATTTCTTACATTATAAAATATCGAAATTACTGAACTTTGAGCGTATTTGAAAACACTGCTTGATTCTTATTATTTCCGTACTATCACACGTAAATTCTTTCCAGAAATGATTGATTCTCTGTATCATTCTCAATATTCTTGGGTTCTTTGCTTTCCCACAGTAGGGGATATAATTGAGTGTCCAGTTCCCTCATCAATATCAAGATTGTGATACTATTATCTTGCTTTTACCAAATAAATAAGGTGGTTTCCACTGAAACGACTTGAGCATATTTTTCTATGTGTTCGCTTGTGTATGAAGATTGTAAGCATTTGCCATAATAATCGATGGAAGCTTGTCTAAATGAGACTGTATATTTGAGTTGTCATGTAAAAAAAAAGAAAACAGCATTGCTATCTAAAAACTTCAGGTTTGACCATCAGAGAAAAACAGATTTTAGTTTTTGAAAATTTGTGACTCAAATTTTTTTCGTTTTTACAATGCCCGGCAATTTCAAACAGTTCGTGGTAACGAACTGTAAGTAAGGAGCGACCCGGCTCAATGGTAACCGAAACTCTAAAAAACGGAATTTTGGTACCAATATATACATCACAAGAATCAGATTTTAATTTTAATTTCAAATATATAAGTTTCATCAAGTTTAATCTTACCCATCAAAAGTTACGCGCCTGAGAAAATTTGGCTGATTTTCGAAAAAAGGGGGAAAGACCCCCTAAAAGTTATAGAACCTTAATGAAATTCACACCATCATATTCAGCATATCAGAGAACCCCACTGTAGAGGTTTTAAGCTCCTATCTACAAAATTGTGGAATTTTGCATTTTTTTGCCAGAAGAAAGATCACGGGTGCGTGTTTATTTGTTTGTTTTTTTTTTCTTTTCCCTAGGGGTAATCGTATTGACCCAGTGCTATCGTAGGAGGGCTCATTGGAACTGAAATTAAAAGTTCTAGTGCCGTTTTTAAGTGAACAAAAAATGGAGGGCAACTAGGCCCACTCCCTCGCTCATTTTTTTCTCAAAGTCACCCAATTAAAATTTTGAGATAGCCATTTTGTTCAGCATAGTCGAAAATATAATAAATATGTCCTTTACGATGACTTAATCCCCCACAGTTCCCAGGGAAAGGGCTGCAAGTTATGAACTTTGCCCATTGCTTATATATTGTATTGGATATTGGGAAGTATACAGACATTTTCTGGAAGAATTTTTTTCTGGTGGGGGGGCTGGATGAGGGGGTTACTCGGGAGAATCTTTCCGTGGAGGATGTTTCTTTGGGGTAAGAAACATGGGCGAATCCGGCAATAATGCTTGGAAATAATGCCGGATTTCCAAGCATTATTTAAAAAACGATAAGAAATTAAATTAAAAAAACATGTTTTTTCAACTGAATGTAAGAAGCAACATTAGAACTTAAAATGAACAGAAATTATTACGTATATGAGGGGGTTCTCCCCCAAGTCAATACTTCGCTCTTTACGCTACAGTTTTTTTTAGTCCTTTCAAAAGAGCTATCTATTCTAATTAAACGGCCTTTGTGATTCAGGGGTTTGTGAATTAAATTTTTTTTTAAATTTTAACGTAAAGAGCGTGGTATTGACTAAGGGGAGAACCCCATCATATACGTAACAACATATACGTAATAAAAAAACAATAAAAAGAAAACAAGCGATACGGCTCAATAGCAATCGAAACTTTTAAAAACGGAATTTTGATGTCAATAAATGTATCAAAAGAATGGGCTTATAATGCTGATTCTAAACATATGAATTTTATTAAGTTTAGTATTACTCATCAAAGGCTACGAGCCTGAGAAAATTTACCTGATTTTTTAAAGAGAGGGGAAACATCCCCTAAAAGTGAAAGAATTTTTATGAAAATCACACCGTCAGATTCAGCGTATCAGAAAACCCTGTAACATAGGTTTCAAGCTCATATCTGCAAAAATCTGCAACTTTGGATTTTTTGCCAGAAGAAAAATATACGAATATAGAAGTTCGTTACGTAAGTTAATTTGTAAATTACGTCAGAACCAAATTTAGAGACAGCCATTTAGCAAAAGAAAAGTAAAATTTTTATGCAAATTTTGTTTACTTATTCAATGACGGTGAGCCAAAATAAAAGCTGCATTAACTAAAAAACGATCAGAAATTAAATAAAAAAAGAAGTTTTTTAAACTGAAAGTAAGGAGCGGCATTAAAACTTAAAACGAACAGAAATTATTCCGTATATGAAAGAAGCTGTCCCCTCCTCAACGCCTCGCTCTTTACGCTAAAGTTTGACTCTGTCTCACAACTTTATTTTTTTAAACAATAAAAAACTCTAGCGTAAAGAGCGAGGCGTTGAGGAGGGGACAGCCCCTTTTCATATACGGAATAATTTATGTTCGTTTTAAGTTGTAATGTCGCTCCTTACTTTCAGTTTAAAAAACTTGTTTTTTTTTATTTAATTTCACAAAAGAACGGGAAGGCGTCATAACATCGCACCGTCAGGAGCACAAACGTCAGGAGCAGTACAAAATCCGTCATAACATCGACAAAAAATCCATCAAAACCTCGAACCGTCATAACATCGAAAATTTTAAAACCTTAGTTTTTGAGGTTTAGGGGGAAAATGTTCCTAGGTTAGGTTAGGTTAAGTATTTAATATATGCTAAGCTTTACAGCCCCCCCCCTGATGTGCAAATATATAGCCGAATTTTGTTTCTAAACTATTATATACTTATTACTATTATATAAACTTATAAATTTTTTAGATGTTATGTCGGTTCGAGGTTCTGACGGTACGATGTTATGACGTTTCGTGCTTGTGACGGTTTGCTGAAATGGTAGCACCCCATAAAAAAAGTCAAATTTTGAAAATACAGAGTTATTCTTTCCAGAGTTTAAATACAGAGTTATTTTCTCCGTAAGAGTTATTCCTTAACCCAACTCATTAGTTAACTGGGTTTTAAAAAGCGGTGCTATATTTTTCTCTTCAGATATAAAACAATAATGAGATTGGCTAACAAATATATGTGACAAAATAAACCAATGGTAAAAAAAAACTTTTTGACACGGAAGTATATGTGTATTTTCATTTTTTCTCTCTGGTTTGCTTTAATGTTGTCAATAATTTTTATGCAGCTCTGCACTGGTTTGAAGTTTTTTTTACAGTATTATATAAAATACAAGCAGAATCCCTACTTTTTGACTAGGCTCCAAAAATTCTGTTGGCACCAATCCAAAGGGTGCAAAATAGAATAACCAAGAGGAACTATAGTACTGATCGGATACTATTACAACTCCTAAAAAATAAATCCAGGATCCTTTTTTCTATAATTAAATCATTTTTTTCTATATATTTTTTCTTCTTTTAAATTTTTTTTCTATAAGTAAATATTTTTTTTCTATAAGTAAATCTCGTACCCTCAGACAAGCTATCTCGACATGTACCTCATTTTTCTTGGAGACGACATGGCAAACATACACTGACTTGTCATGCTCGAAACATCTACAAGCGGACACCTCTGATTGAGGTCTTATAGCTAAACTTTGTCAGGCGTTTTACTTCTACATCGAATGGTATTCTGTAGCATATCATTCCTAAAGTTTAGTTTTTGGAACACTCCAAACAGAGATACAACTGATAAAACCCTAGAAAATAAGCCTTGGTAAACAGTATCCTGATTAGTAGCAGATCCGGTCCTAAAGTTCAGTGGCCCTGGTATCATGCGGGATGTCATAAAATAAGCAACGCTATTCTGCTTAGAGTGTCTTCATGACATATAATTTATTTCTTCCAATTAAATCTAATACCCTCAAACAAGCTGTCCCAAGAAATACCTAATTTTTTTGGAGACGACATGGCAAACATACACTGACTTCTCATGCTCGAAACATCTGCAAGCGGACACCCCTGATTGAATCCTTATATCTAAAATTTGTCAGGTGATTTACTTTTACATCGAACGGTCTTCTCGCAGTATATGATTCCCAAAGCCTAGTTTTTGGAACATTCCAAAAAGAAATACGTCATATAAAAACCTAAAAAAGAAGCCTCGTTAAAAAGAATGCAGATTAGTAGCAAATCCAGCCCTAAGCTTCAGGGGCCCTGGTACCATTCAGGATGTCATAAAAATAAACAACGCTATTGTTCTCACAGTGTCTTCATGACATGTAATCCATTTTAATCTCAGACTACCCACGCATTTGAATACAGTGGTTAGTCGTTCATTTATCTAGTATGATCCTTTGTAAACCCATTCAAGAATTGATGGAGTCTTGGTTATATCCTTTATCCTTCAAAACTTCTTTGCCTCTTTCTGCGGGGATGTAATAGATTGACCACTAGTCCTGTTTCCGCATTAATATTGAGGCTCTGACTGCCTTTTATTTTGTTTTTTCACTACAAATTAGGAGGATGTCCATTAAAAGGGGGATGTCTGTTGTTCCTTTATTTTGCTTATTAAAACTATATATCACCGTCAAACTTTTAGTTGAAAATAGAAAGTGAGAAGCAAGATTGAAAAACAAATAAAGTTTAAGGTATAGTAGAAAAGTTAAAAAAACAAAAAAATCGTAAATAGCAATAAAAAACTCTAAAAAGGGAAGGAGTATTTCGAGATGAAATACCTGCTCTCAATTCCTGTTCCAAATCACTAAGGAAATCCTAGCTGCTATTTATTTTGATTAATCCCTTTTAAAATGGTGATGTTCATTAGAGGGTAGATATTTTTTTTTTTATTTATATAGAACTTTGGCGCCATTAATAACTTAGTTGATAATAGAAAGTGAGTAGCAAGATTGAAAAACAAAAAAAGTATAAGGTAGAAAAGTTAAAAGAACAAAAAATTCTTAAATAGCAATAAAAAACTAAAAAGGGAAGGAGTACGTCGAGATGTAATACCTGCTCAAAATTCCTATTCCAAATCACTAAGGAAATCCTAGCTGCAATTTATTTCGATTAATCAAACAGTTCGTGGTAACGAACTGTAAGTAAGGAGCGACCCGGCTCAATGGTAACCGAAACTCTAAAAACCGGAATTTTGGTACCAATAGATACATCAAAAGAATCAGATTTTAATTTTGATTTCAAATATATAAGTTTCATCAAGTTTAATCTTACCCATCAAAAGTTACGCGCCTGAGAAAATTTGGCTGATTTTCGAAAAAAGGGGGAAAGACCCCCTAAAAGTTATAGAACCTTAATGAAATTCACACCATCATATTCAGCGTATCAGAGAACCCTACTGTAGCGGTTTCAAGCTCCTATCTACAAAAATGTGGAATTTTGCATTTTTTGCCAGAAGAAAGATCACGGGTGCGTGTTTATTTGTTTGTTTGTTTTTTTTTCCCAGGGGTAATCGTATTGACCCAGTGGTCCTAGAATATCGTAAGAGGGCACATTGGAACGAAAATTAAAAGTTCTAGTGCCCTTTTTAAGTGACCAAAAAAATGGAGGGCAACTAGGCCCCTCCCACGCTCATTTTTTTTCTTAAAGTCACCCAATTACAATTTTGAGATTGCCATTTTGTTTAACATAGTCGAAAATCTAATAAATATGTCTTTTACGATGACTTAATCCCCCACAGTTCCCAGGGGAAGGGCTGCAAGTTATGAACTTTGCCCATTGCTTGCATATTGTATTGGTTATTGGGAAGTATACAGACATTTTCAGGAAGAATTTATTTTTGGTGGGGGGGAGAGGGGCTGGAGGAGGGGGTTACTCGGGAGGATCTTTCCGTGGAGGATGTTTCTTTGGGGTAAGGGACATTTTTATGAAGGGGGCGCCGGATTTCCAAGCATTATTTGAAAAACGATCAGAAATTAAATTAAAAAAAACAAGTTTTTTCAACTGAAAGTAAGAAGCAACATTAGAACTTAAAATGAACATAAATTATTATATATATGAGGGGGTTCTCCTCCAAGTCAATACCTCGCTCTTTACGCTACAGTTTTTTTTTAGTGCTTTCAAAAGAGCTATCTATTCTAATTAAACGGCCTTTGTGATTCAGGGGTGTGTGAATTAAAGAATTTTTTAACTTTTAACGTAAAGAGCGTGGTATTGACTAAGGGGAGAACCCCATCATATACGTAATAACATATACGTAATAAAAAAAAAAACAATAAAAAAAAACAAGCGATACGGCTCAATAGTAAGCGAAACTTTTAAAAACGGAACTTTGATGTCAATAAATGTATCAAAAGAATGGGCTTATAATGCTGATTCTAAATATACAAATTTTGTTAAGTTTAGTATTACTCATCAAAGGCTACGAGCCTGAGAAAACTTACCTGATTTTTTCAAGAGGGGGAAACATCCCCTAAAAGTGAAAAAATTTTAATGAAAATCACTGTCAGATTCAGCGTATCTGAAAACCCTATAACATAGGTTTCAAGCTCATATCTGCAAAAATCTGCAACTTTGTATTTTTTTCCGGAAGAAAAATATACGAATATAGAAGTTCGTTACGTAAGTTAATTTGTAAATTACGTCAGAACCAAATTTGAGACAGCCATTTAGCAAAAGAAAAGTAAAATTTTTATGCAAATTTTGTTTACTTATTCAATGACGGCGAGCCAAAATAAAAGCTGTATTAACTAAAAAACGATCAGAAATTAAATAAAAAAACAAGTTTTTTAAACTGAAAGTAAGGAGCGACATTAAAACTTAAAACGAACAGAAATTATTCCGTATATGAAAGGGGCTGTCCCCTCCACAACGCCTCGCTCTTTACGCTAAAGTTTGACTCTGTATCACAACTTTATCTTTTAAAACAATAAAAAACTCTAGCGTAAAGAGCGAGGCGTTGAGGAGGGGACAGCCCCTTTCATATACGGAATAATTTCTGTTCGTTTTAAGTTTTAATGTCGCTCCTTACTTTCAGTTTAAAAAACTTTTTTTTATTTATTTAATACCTTTTAAAAAGGTGATGTTCATTAGAGGGTAGATATTTTTTTTCTTTATACCAAACTTTGGCACCATTAATAACTTAGTTGATAATAGAAAGTGAGTAACAAGATTGAAAAACAAAAAAGTATAAGGTAGAAAAGTTAAAAACACAAAAAATTCTTAAATAGCAATAAAAAACTCTAAAAAGGGAAGGAGTACGTCGAGATGTAATACCTTCTCGCAATTCCTGTTCCAAATCACTAAGGAAATCCTAGCTGCTATTTATTTTGATTAATCCCTTTTATGATTTTCATTAGAGGGTAGATATTGTTTTTTCTTTATACCTAACTTATGTGCCATTAATAACTTAGTTGATAATAGAATGTAGTAGCCTAGAAAATAAAAATAAACCAAAAAGTTAAATAGCAGTTGAAAAAAAATTCAAAAAGGGAAAGAAGTACAATTGGAATACAAAGAGGATCTACTATTCCTGTCTCCGCATCACTAATGAGATCTGACTGGTATTTATTTTATTTTTTCTTTATAAATAAGATTTTAATGAAAGGGACCGCCAAGATTTAAAACGAAAAATAAGCACTAGGCTTAGCAGAAAATAAAAATGGACATATATAAAAATAGTTAAATAACAGTAGAAAACCCCTAAAAAGTAAAGAAGTTCATTGGGGATACAAAGAGTGTCCACTAATCCTGTTTGATCATCAATATCGAGTTTCTGACTGGCACTTATTTTGTTTTCTTTTTTTCACTATAAATGAGGTTCCGTTCATTAAAGGGTAGATGTTTATTTTCTTTTATGTCTTTATAACAATGTTTACCACCGTTTATTACTTAGTTGATAATAGAAAGTGAGCGTCATGTCAAGGGTATACTTTCATTGTGCTATTTAGAAAGTGAACGGCAGGATTGACAGCAAAGATGGCCCGTGGTGGCCTGAATGAAACCATTTTTCAACTCAGAAATATCAATTAGTCAGATCTGTCTTTCTGAAACGCTTTCATTAAACCTTGTCTGTTTGGATTAGAGAAGAAAATATCTTCAAATATCAAATATCCGTTAATGAAAACTGTATGCTTGCTTAAGAACAGAAGTAGACATCGTTTTGGGGCATATGAAGCGCGCCTATGGAGTTGTTGTTTAAAGGTGATGGTGTTGACGAGTACTTGAATATTTACAGATATGATCCAAAAATTGATGTGCATGAAGGGCTAGAGTTGATTAAAAAAGTTATCTATGAGTAAAGTATTGAGAAACAAAATTGTCTGAAAATATTGAGAAACAAAATTGTCTGAAAATGTTCTAAAAGTAAAAGCTTTTTTCCACGTAGTTAAAAAATTAAAATCTTTTAAGACTAAAAGTCTTAACAGGAAACCACCTTCCTGCTACCCTATGTAGGTAATATATCTTTTATTTCTGAGCAATCGACAAATCATTTCCCACTTCCAATAATTTACAGATACCTTATGTTCCGTCAATACGATCAGACTTTAACCCTCTGATAGCTTGTAACAGGATTTTGGAACACTCTACCGGAGTCTGCATGGGGCTGTCACTCGTTTGGGAATCTGTCACAGATTTGGGAATCTGTCTCGTACGAGTGCATGGGGCTGTCACTCGTACTAGGCTGTCACTCGTATATATATATATATATATATATATATATATATATATATATATATATATATATATATATATATATATATATATATTATATATATATATATATATATATATATATATATATATATATATATATATATATATTATATATATATATATATATATATATATATATATATATATATATATATATATATATATATATATATATATATATATATATATATATAAAATATATAATATATATATATATATATATATATATATATATATATATATATATATATTATATATATATATATATATATATATATATATATATATATATATATTATATATATATATATATATATATATATATATATATATATATATATATATATATATATATATATATATATATATATATATATATATATATATGTATATATGTATAGCACAAATTATATATATGTTTTTTATATTTATATACCGGATATATCACTTTTTATTTCATCTAAAATTCAACTCATAGATGCTATATCAGTTACCACGATTTCATTGGTTAGCAAATCATTTTCTTGGTGTAGGTTTTACGAAAATCTAATGACAAAAAGGTCTTTTTTAGCCAAAAAACGAAAATCTAATGACAAAAAGGTCTTTTTTAGCCTCTCCACTTATTCCCTTAAAAAAAGAAAAAAAGGGAGAAATGAAACAAGTACATCTAACATTTTTAACATATGCTTTCACACATTCAAGAGATTCAACAAACACACACACACACCCACTAAAAAAAAAAAAATAATCCAACCATCCACTTAAAAAAAAAACAAAATCACAACCTATGCAGAAGAATTTCACATGATTTCAAGTTATTTCAAATTGCATATTTGAAACCAAGCCACAAGGAATGCAATCTTTGATTTAAATAATTTTCACGGATGTAAATTTTACGAAAGCATAATGACAAAAAGATCTTTTTAAGCCAAAACTCCACTTATTTTCTTTAGAAAACGAAAAGAGAGTACTCTCTCCGAGAAAGGCTAGAATTTCTAATAAGCTGGAAACTTAAGTCTGTTTTCTTTTCTTCAGGTATGCTTTTCCACCGTGGAATCATAATGAGCGGTACAGCGCTAAGCCCCTGGGCATTAGTCCAAGAGCCAATTAGGTACGCGACTCAGCTGGCCCAAAACTTAAACTGCTCTACTACTGATCTCCAAGTTCACCTATATAAGTGCCTAAGGGAGAAAACAGCTGAGGAAATAATTAAAGGAGTTCCAGAGACACCACTTTTTCTACATCCATTTGGGCCTTCTGTTGACGGAGTTGTAGTTGACGGCGAACTGGAATATCCATCAAATAAACTCGCTGTTAGACTGTCACGTTATGACCTAATATTCGGAGTGGCTCAAAGTGAATCTTTAATCTATTTTTCTGAAAGTGATGTAATTAGTGGCATTGATAATAATAGGAGGATACGATTATTAAGGACGTTAGTTCGGAATACTTATCAGTTTCATTTGCAAGAAATTCTTGCCACTATAGTTAATGAATACACTGACTGGGAAAAACCAATACAGCATCCAATGACACTGAGGGATCAAACAATCGAAGCTATCTCTGACGCTGAGTTTGTGGCACCTGTAGTAAAGACTGGTGATATACACTCAAAACAAAGACATAACTCCTATTTTTATGTTGTGGACTACCAAACAAAGAGTAGCGATTTTACACAAGTAAGATATCTTCTTTACAACTAATTTTTTTTCCTCTTCTTCGTTCTTCTTTAAGATCATTAAAAAATACAACTCTTTTCTTTTTTTATACATTCAATCTTCTTCTTCTTTATTTCTTTTTTCTCTTTTTTCTTTACGATTACTTCTTCTTCTTTTCTTCTTTGCAATTACTTTTCTGTTCCTCTTCTTATTTTTCTTTCAGATCTAAGCATATAAGTTGTCCTTAAGAAATTCAACTTTTTTCTGTACATTTTTTTGAAAAGATGAAGAAACAAAACTGTTGTGCCAAAAAATAACTTCGGAGGCAGAGTTTCCTGATGATAAGGGAGTCAGAAAAGGAAATTCTTGATTTCAGTTATAATGTCTTACGTTAGGAATACTGATAAGGCTAGATTCATGAAAAAATTATAATAATCCTATGGGAAAATATAACATTCCAAAGCAAGTCTAGATGTAGTTGACTCACTGTTGCTCCCAAGGGATTACCCATTATTAGCCACATATTTTACATTACAGATTATCCCTAATTCTATTATGTGTGGCATACTTTGTGCAACGCCTCCTAGCAGCAAGCTTGGTGCACTTCCGCCAAGTGCCGCATGATGTACGCGATTTTTGAAAGTGGGTGATCCATTATCAAACAGTTCGTAGTAACGAACTGTAAGCAAGGAGCGACCCGGCTCAATAGTAACCGAAACTCTAAAAAACGAAATTTTGATACCAATAGATACATCAAAAGAATCAGATTTTTATGCTAATTTTAAATATATAAGTTTCATCAAGTTTAGTTTTACCCATCAAAAGTTAAGCGCCTGAGAAAATTCGCCTTATTTTCGAAAAAAGGGGGAAACACCCCCTAAAAATCATAGAACTTTAATGAAAATCACACCATCAGATTAAGCGTATCAGAGAACCCTAATATAGAAGTTTCAAGCTCCTATATGCAAAAATGTGGAATTTTGTATTTTTGCCAGAAGAAAGATCACGGATGAGTTTTTTTTTTTTTTTTTTTTTTTTTTTTTTTTTTTTTTTTTTTTTTTTTTTTTTTTTTTTTTTTTTTTTTTTTCAGGGGTGATCGTATTGACTCAGTGTTCCTAGAATATCGCGGGAGGGCTCATTCGAACGAAAATTAAAAGTTCTAGTGCCCTTTTTAAGTGACCGAAAAATGGAGGGTAACTAGGTCCCCTCCCACGCTCCTTTCTCCCAAAGTGACCCGATCAAAATTTTGAGATAGCCATTTTGTTCGACATGGTCGTACAAAACAATAACTATGTCCTTGAGGATGCCTTAATACCACACAGCCCCCGGTGAAGGTCTTCAAGTTATGAACTTTCCCCAATGTTCACATATAGTATTGATTATATTGGGAAGTATACAGAAGTTTTCAGGGGGGACTTTTCTGGTATTTGGGGATGGGGGGGGTGTTATTTGGGAGGATCTTTCCATGGAAGATGTTTTCATAGGGGAAGGGAAATTGCTACGAATGGGTTGCCAGATATCCCAGCATTATTTAAAAGACGATCAGAAATTAGATAAAAAACAACAATGTTTTCAACTGAAAGTAAGGAACAATATTAAAACTTAAAACGAACAGAAATTATTACGTATATGATAGGGTTCGCCACCTAGTCACTAACTCGCTCTTTATGCTAAAGTTTTTTTTTTGTACTTTCATCAGAGCTATTTATTCTAATTAGCAGCCTTTGTGATTAAGAGGTTCTTCTTAAAGAATCGGAACAAAATTTGACTCTTTATGCTAAAGTTCACTTGGTCAACCCTCTTAAGACCATTGGCGGGTGTACCTTGTTTGCCTCTCATTACACGCAATCTAACAGTCTTATGTCAATTTTAAATTCTTGGTCAGCATGCCTCTAGGCAGGCATGCACAATTGGTCATGTTTTGATGCAACCTATGCAACCTACTGCAAAATACTTGATAACTTTAATTCAAAATCAACGGAATTAAAGTTAATGAATTAAAGTTATCAAGTATTTTGCAGTAGTTGGCATAGGTTGCATCAAAACATGGCCAATAAACTCCCTATAAACTATAATCACTATTAACTCCCTAATTTACCTAATACAAATATACGAATAAAGAAGTTCGTTACGTAAGTTAATTCGTAAGTTGAGTCAGAACAAAATTTTGAGAAAGCCATTTAGCCAAAAAAAAAGTAAAATTAATATGAACAGAAATTATTCCGTATATGAAATAGGCTGTCCCCTCCTCAAGGCCTCGCTCTTTACGCTAAAGTTTTTATTGTTTTAAAAAATAAAGTTGAAGGACGGAGTCGAACTTTAGCATAAAGAGCGAGGCGTTGAGGAGGGGACGGCCCCTTTTATATACGGAATAATTTCTGTTCATTTTAAGTTTTAAGTTCGTCCCTTACTTTCAGTTAAAAAAAAACTTGTTTTTTTTATTTAATATGCTATAAAAGGGAGATGAGATATTTTGCATGAGCTAGAATTTAGATCATAAGCATACTAAAAAATATTACGTTTCAACATGAGGTTATTACCTCAACTAATGTTATTGCATATATATTAATCGCATTTGTTATTAGTAGGATCAAAATTTAACTAATATCATTGAGTAGTATTTTACAAGATTGTTATAAAGTAAAACGACTATGGGTCTTAAATATTCTCTGCAATAATCCACAATACTTTTATTTTTCATTTGTTATGTGGGTTATTCTTGGATGCGATTAAATAAATTTATTTTCAGCTGAAAATAAGGAGCAACATAAAAGCTTAGAACGTGCAAGAATTATTCTGTATATGGGGGAGGCGGCCCCTTCCTAAACACTCAAGTCTTAAAGCTATAAAAATACTTCTCATTCAAAATCAACGGTCTTTGTGTTTGAGCAGTCTTTCTGCTCAAAAATTTAACTGGTCAAAATTTCAACAGATTTAACTGCTCAAAACTTTTCGCGAAATGGCTTCTTTGATTAAACCCTCTGTCAGCTCTTCAACCCTGTTTTTTAATATCGCAGATCCGTTACTTGAAACACCCCCAAAAAGTCAAACTTCAGTGTATTTTTGTTAAGGTCGCTTGACTTTTTGGGGGCGTTTCCCCTCCTTTTCAAAAATCAGGCAAGTTTTAATCAGGTTCGTAGCTTTTGATCGGTAGCATTAAACTAGGTGAATTTTATATATTTTGAATCAGCATAAAAAAACAATTCTTTTGATGCATCTATTGTTATCAAAATTCTATTTTTTCGGAGTTCTCGTTACTATTGGGCCGGGTCAGTCCTTACCTATATATCTTTACCACGAACTGTTTAAGTCAAACCACATGCTAGAAACTAGCAGAAACTAGTACTGTACTGTAGAACTGTAGAAACTAGTACTGTAGAAACTAGTATTTTGTATTTGTACTATTTTTATTTTCTTTATTTTAACGTTTTTTAAGTATAGGATGATTCAGAAATATTTAAAGATTAAAAATGAGTTAAACAGAAGAGATAATAGCTGCTCATAATAGTCCGGCTTTCATAAAAAATGCATTATGTCATAGTTTGGTAAGTCAACTTTCCTCTAAAAAAAATTAAAAATTAAATTTTAATTTTAATTAAAATTCCTTAATTTTAATTAAGGAAAAAAAAATTAAAGCGACCAATAAAAAGACCATCATAGTCAATTGTCCTTTTTCCAAGACTAAATAAACTGCTGAAAGCCTGAAAGGGAGATTTTAAAAAGCAGATGTTCATGTTCTAAAAGAATTTTCTTGCGGAGGTTCTTATAGCATAATATTGTTCAAAACAGGGTCTTAAACTGTCGCTAGAGTAGGTTTTTAAATACAAAATTTTGGTGAACAACAGGCAAATGAAAAGACCAAGAAATTTAAGTGCAAATATATTTTTGAATTCTTCCATCTCCCATTACTTATTTCAATACGAAAATAAATTTGGATATAATGCTATGAAGATCTGGCGATGAATAACACAAATGTGATCCATTTTTCACTAATTTTGCTTTAATATTATGATTACTATGGTAGCTACAACCTAGCAAAGGGTGAAATTCATCCCAGTGTCAGCACAGTTCAAGCAAGGATAGCTGGAAGAAAAACTGGTTTATTTAAGGTGGGTATGTATGTAAGAAGAAACTTAGGCTCGTGGTCATAACATTTATATCACATGCATATAATCGTACATATCGTACATATCGTACATATCGAAAACAAGTATAAGACTAGTATTCCTATACATTTTGTATGATTCACTTGCTTGTAGAGTGTTTTTGTTGTTTTTAATAACATAGATTTGAAAAGATTTTGAGTATGGAATCTTCCTTTATTAATTTGTTCTGTGTCTTCGAACCCTTTCTCAAGCTCTACTGTAATTAAAATAAATAAAAATTAATTAAACAGAAACTTTTTAAACTAGGCTATCACAACAAAGCAGAAGAAATACAGACGCTAGCTTCTATCTAGAGAGACAAAAAGAGACAAATCGAAATTCGACTTTACCTGCTCGGTTTTTAGCTTGCATTGGCTGCAATGCAAGGACAGTTTTGCCACCAAACTCTAAAATACTTCTCGCCAAAGGGTTAGTGCAAAGAGTTAGTGAAAGCTGTTGTCAAAGGGGACATCAAATGATTCGCATCAGACTGATGGGACTACCACCTAAGATTCGTAGAATATCATGTTGACGACAACGTTGAGGAATTTGTTGACTTCACTCCTTGGACAGATAACGTTCTCAACAACACCAACTACTCTCCTCTGTAATTTTGCTCGTTCTATAGTGTCTTTGCCTGATCAAATCAACCGGTACATAGCCTACAACATATCAAATGCTGTCGTCAAGTGCTGTGGTGCTAATAGCTATTTCTTTTATTCTTAAACTCGGTTTTTTTCCTCTGGGCATAAAAGTCCACCCATAGCATCTCTGTTCTCTATTCAAATAGTGTATCCTAACTATATTAGCTCTTTTGGGCCAAAAGACTTCTCTTCTTGTATGATAAGGTCTATGAGTACATCACCAACAATAGCACTTGCGTACAATTGTAGTCAAATAACCTTATTATCAGTAAGCAGTTTAGATTCTACTAAAAACAATTGAGGCGGGATGCCTGACTATCTTTATGTTCAGTATCAAGAGCTAGAGAAGCCCATTGCGCTGCTGTTTTTTTTACATTGCGCTGCTGTTTTTTGATATTGTAAACCTTTCATAAAGTCTTGACTCAGGATCCGGTTGAGATATTCCAAGTGCATGGAAGTTTTGGTCATCTACTTGAGGTTCCTAGGTGTTTTCTAAGAAATCACACTTTATGCATAGTACTTGTTTATTTTACTTGCAGCAGCTAATTAGTACAGGATGTGGCTCCTCAGGGTAGGAACAAGGACCCACACAATTTTCGATGTGAATAAGTGACACAAGCAACAATCTCATTGACGGAATACACGATTTTGCTGATTATTCTGTGGTTCATGCAGCTATCATAAGTATAAGGATCCTTACATAAGCTTCTCTGTACCTCCAATCTGAGTAACTGGAGATAGAAAAGTGGTTTAGCAACTGTATTTTCAACTTCAGTACATCCAATACTAAGCAGATACTAAGCACCCGATTGATGGTCTCGCGCTGACATCACTGATAAGCTATTAAGAGCGCTGACAGCCTTCATATTATGGACTTAAAACCTACTCAAACCTCTCTTCTGGTACATATTCCGATTGTTTCGATCCTCCCGTGCGAGACAGCTGGATATGATGCTTCGTTTCAAGAATTCGTTACCAGCCACCTGGTCTCTCTCTCTCTGAACAAGTCATACACATCAGGACTATTGCCAAATTAGAATGTCTACTTTTTGCATGGGCTCCTAAAAGCATACTGGGAACACTTCAAAGTGAAATTATCCTTAACGACCTGTCCGTTGATTCCTTCAAAAGGAGTATAATAGACACAACTCTAGGGAAAAAACCTTTATAAGTGCTTGATTTGCGGCAAATAAGGCCCTAAGTTTTAAGCGGCCTGGCACCATGTAAATCTGGTAAACTATGTTATACATTTTTTTTTTAATTAGGGGGAAATGTAACAAACAGATCGTGGTAACGGATTACAAGTAAACAGCCACCCGTACCTAATACAAACCAATAATATAAAAACGTAAAGAGCCACCCTTACCAACAATAACCATAAATCTGAAAAAGAACGGAATTTTCTGGAACATTCAAACA
The DNA here is from genome assembly GCA_027921565.1 of Artemia sinica. NCBI lineage: Eukaryota > Metazoa > Arthropoda > Branchiopoda > Anostraca > Artemiidae > Artemia > Artemia sinica. The sequence continues at coordinate 45,136,239 of CM051271.1, forward strand.
GATTCATTCAAATTACTGTAATTCAGCAAAATGAGAGATAGATATATATGCCCAAAAGGGCCACTAAGCCCGCAGCAGTATATATGTTTATTTTTTTTTTAATATTTATACAATTCACATTTTTCCTATTTTTTGAATCTCAATCCTTCTCCCTACAAATCCTGGTACAAGGGAGGGGAACAGAACTGCAGTCATAATTACTTCAAGTTTTAGACGTAGCTTAATTAAGTTAGTGAAAATTATCTATGCACAAACAATTATGACTAAATTTGTAATTTCACAATTCCTTTTAAGTTCAAGTCATCGAAGCAATTTTTTGGTAATAATGACATATTTAATGAGCATCCAGAGTTGTCACTTCTTCAGATTAGCATCGTGGACTAATTGAAGGATTTATTAAAGCTTTATGAAAAATCAATCAATCTTCCTTGCACAAACTATAGAAAATGGTAGAGTAATAAGACTCGTACTGCTAATGTTACTAATACTTGTCGCAGGACAAAGCCACCCGTGGCCAGCACAGTAAAAATTAATTTTAGGTTTCTGCCTATATTTAAAAAACAAACTCGCTGCTCCTTCGTGAAAAAGGTCTTGAAAAAGCCGAGCCTGAACTGCAGGCTGCAGAGTCTCTAGGCACGTCTTTATTCACAGTGCTGTCATAAGGTCACGTCATCATGACGAGACACATTACGTGACCTGTAAAAAGTAGTGTTTTCTCTTTCTTTTCTTTTTTAATCTAAGAATTAACAAACTTAGAATTTCACTTAGATTACATCAAATCAAAATAAATATTTTCCTATGTGATTTTGCTAAGAATATATTTTTTTATGAGGACCATAGTGCAAAAATTTTTAAAAAAAATTGTGTATTACAACCAAACCCGGAATTTTATTGCAATGGTCACCTTTAGAGTGTTAGAGGCTTTATTTTTCAAAAATATACTATTTCTTTGCCGAAAGAATAAGACACCTAGAATTGAAGATTTGCCTCGAGATTTGCTGCTATTGGAAGGGAAAAAAACCTGGGAAACACTGAAACAAGACGTAATAAAACCTAAATCTAATTAAGTATCCATAATATCCAACAATTAAATGAATGTATATTTAGTAACTTAAATAAAACTAATTATTTCAATACCCCTTTTTTCCCTATGTAGGCTACCCCTTTTTTCTACAATGTACTGGTTTTTTCGAGTCTTTGTTGAAAAGCCACTTTGCTGAGATCCAAGATGTAGGTTAAGGTAGTTACTATTAAGACCCATTAACTAACTATAAGTCTCTACTTGCATGTGGCTTTTAGCAAATGTACTTAAGGTAATGAAAACATAGCTGTTTTAGAGCTACCAAATATATGTATTTAAGTTAACAGTGACTTCTAAGTGACATAAAAGGGTGACATGGCTTAAGCCCCCCCCCCTATTCTTTTTCTATATCTTTACTTGAAATCAGTTATGGCATTCTTATTAAACAAAAAAATGTGGTTAATTGTCTCTTTTGGTGCCTTTTATTCCTCAGCAGGTCTATACAAACCCCTGTAGCCATCCTGGCTAAGTGGACGTGTGGTGGGTTGAGAATTCTTTGTCCAAGGGGCACGGGTTCAATCCCTGGCGTGGCCAGTTATTTGGGTTTGGGATGCTGGTCAGTGGTGTGACTCTGTAAGCTTAGCCAGAGTCGACCCAGCTCTAAATGGCTACCTGAAGAAATCTGGGGAAGGTAAGCAGGAAGGGTGTGCGAAAGCACAGGATAACTGGCCCCCAGCCCCCTCCTCCCCCATTGCACTTCATGGCTGAAGAGCCATGAAACGGAGATCAGCACCATCGGTTTGAACCTTAAGGGTCTAATACCTTCATACTTATTTACTTTTACTTACTGTAGCAGAATTGGAGAAAATTCTAAAAGGGCCAGGAGTAAACCCTTATGTATGTGAAACAGCAACGGAGTTGAAACTATGACATTTCAAGCTAAAACCTACAGAAAAGGTAAGGATAAAAGTAAATGAACCCCAAGTTTTTTTCCTAGCACATTGCTTTATTTTGGCCTCTTTTTTCTTTCGTAATTCTTTATTCCACTTTTGTCTTGTTGTTTATAGTGGGTTAAAAATAAATTATTGTTTTAATTATTAAACACTTGTCACTTACAAGTGGTTTTGCATGCAATAAGTTGTATTACCAGAAGCTATATAAACACTTTAGCGGCAACAGAAATGAAAAGTTTCAACATTACAATCGAATTTTCATTCCAATTTAATGTTCTTATTGTGTGGGTGTTCAACGGAGAAAATGTATTCTGATCCTATGTCTAGTGAATCTCTTGCACAGTGGAGGGATGAAAGTAAAGAGAATAGCAGCAATCGGATTTAAAATAAACGATCTACTAATGCTGGAATTTACTTCAGCGTCTTCCTCTAATTCTCCCAAAAATCCATTTAGGCTGCAAAAAGCCTTCCGTTGTTCACTACGTAATCAATAAGCTATTTGATATCTCTAGGGAATATAAGGGAAAGCAAAACTCGAAAGCATTCCTTTAAACATTTTATATTTCGATATATCGAAATATTCGATATATTCGATATATTCGATATTCGATATATTCGAAATATTCGATATATTCGATATATATCGATACTTTGATATTTCAGTTTTAGTTTCTCTCAGCGAAAAGTATTGCAACAAGCAATTCTCTGAATTTTGAATACCTTTTAGCGCGTTTCTGCAGTGGAGGCATTAGAAAAGCTTCACCGTTTATAAGTGTAGAAATTAAAATTTATTTGCGGGGATTATGTATTTCGGGTAAAGATTCTATATGTCGTTTACTTGACCCCCATAGAACTCTAGCTTCAAATATAAGTCAGAACAGCCATTGTTAAGTTATCAACTTGGTGGAAGTGGTGAAAGACTTGAAAGCCAGGGCTAATTAGAGTAAAGCCAAGACATATAGTTTCTGTGAGAGGCAAAGCTGGCTGAACATTTTTTGAGTTGTATATTTTCACTTCTTGATGATGTTCTATCATCCATCCTAAGGCAGAACTGAGGTAGATAGGCATACAGTAAGGATAATTCATATAGTCAATTAGTTCCTGTGAGCCATTTGAAGGCAACTGGAGACCAAAATTGAATCTCCAGTTTGGTCAATCGTCTCCAGCAACTGGAGATTCAAAGATTTATGACCGACCATGTTGAAATATCGGCCATTCGAAAAGCGTTAAAATAATGTTTTCTGAGTGGGGAGGGGGCCAGTTGAATTGAACAAACATGCAATTTCAGTCAGTGTTTTTGAGGATAAATATGATACCCCTAAACAAACCTACCCGAGCACGGAGGAGATAGGAAAATATCACTGAGATAATTCTGAATGAAGCGACCCCACCTTTGTGAAATTAGGAATTGAAGTCCGTAATTGTTCAATTTCCCCCCCCCCCCTCTTCTAAAACAAAAACAATATGAAACAAACAAATATGAAACAAAAACTTACCCATCCATGAGGTTTTGGGGCCTGCAAACAAAATTTGTTTGGTCTCATACTTGTAAAAAAGTGACCATACTGAGACCAAACATTTGAATATGAAACCAAGTTTAGCACAAAAAGTAATTAATTTGGTAGCTGCTTCGGATTATTCTCAACTTATTTTAGAGTGAAAGAGTTAATATTAACTGAATAGAGACTTGGGGTTTCCTGGCTATTTTATTAGTTTTTTGGTTCTTTTTTTCCCCGGCTACTTCATATGGAAGGGCTGGTCACAATAATTTGGGATAGGGCTAATTTGATCGAAATTTGAAAGTTGCAAGGGTATTCTTCAAGGTCAAGAGTGATTTGAGGGTAACTAGCCTCTTTCCTGGGTCTATTCTCCCCTACAGTCCCATAAAAACCCACGGCATTGAATCAAAATTAATTAAAACAACTTTTTCCACAAAATAAGTTTTTCAAAGAAAAGTCAAGAACTCCATTAAACAGAAAATGAGCAAAAATAAAATCAAATAATCTACCAAGCGTGAAACTACCACAAATCAGCATCGATAAATGAATGAAACCAAAAACGAACAGAAATTACAATAAATAACCGAGTCAAAATCAAAACGAGCAGAAATTAACATAAGTCGGGCTCAAAACCCCTATGCCTTCCCAAGGCCAGAACATAGTTTGCACTTTACTGAAAAAATATAAATGTTTTTACTTTTATAGCTTTAATAAATCAAATAATATTAACATTTTGATTACTAAATATCAGTATATGTATATTAAACTGACAATGCACATTCATTTGTTTTTTTTTTCAGTAAAGTGCAAATTATGTTCTGGTGGTTTCACGCTTGGTATATCATCTTATTTAATTTTTGCTTATTTTTTGCTTAATGGAGTTCTTTACTTTTCTTTGAAAAACTTATTTTCCGGAAATTTAAATCTTTTCGATTTTTCTAAGAATTTATAGTTTGGCCTGCTATTTGTATGCTGGAGAAAAATTTTCAGCAATTTTTAACAACTTACACCTTCTTAAAAATCTGGACACAAATAGTAGTGTTTAATTTAGTTTCATACCTCCTCTAGTTGACCTGAAATGGAAAACTTGATACCATTCGCAAAAAAATCTGTTTACTTTCTTTGATAGCTTGAATACACTTACGCTATTTTGATTTGGTTAAATTTTAAGAGCAGAAGCAGCCCCGAAAGTTTGAACATAATACCCTCAGTCATTCTTGGTATACTGCTGAGATGACTTATTGGGAATTAGCATTAACACAGTGCATTTTCATTTAATCTTATGGCAACATTTAGTTTTTATACCAAAAGTCAAACAGGAGGGTGGGTGTGGGAGGGGGATTAGTTTCCATCCAATCATTTTCGACTAATAAAAAGGACATCAGCCCTTCCTATTTTCAATCGAATGAGCCCTTTTTGAAGTTCCTATAACAACTCCTTCGATACAAAGTGCCCTGGTCTAAACAACAACAACATTAAAAAAAAATAATACATTATACCCACATCGATCTTTACTATAAAATGTCAAGCCTTCCAATCACTTTCGACTATTAAAAAGGCCACTAGGCCTTTCGATTTCCAATCGAATGAGCCCTTTTTGAGTTTCTACGACAACACTTCCTATAACACCTTATATACCCCCGGGTTAAAAATTACAACCCTTACCCTAAGAGCTGTGAGGGTGGTTGTCACCCTCTTAAACCTAATTCCAGAACTTCCAACTACGTAAAAAAAAATGACAATCTCAAAATTTTGATTGGATATATCTGGGAAAATGGTGGGCGTGAGAGGGGCGTTAGTCTTTCTCAAATCCCTTTCAACTATTAAAAAAGGTACTAGTCCTTTCAATTTTCAATTAAAAGAGCCCTTTTGAAATTTCTACGACAACGCTTTCAATAAAAATCTTATATGCCCCCAGGGGATAACATACAACCCTCTCCCGGAGGGCTGGGGGGTGTCATCCTCAAAGAACTAATTTCCAGAGCTTTCTACTACGTTGAACAAAATGGCTATCTGACAATTTTGATTGGATGTGTTTGGGGGAATGGTTGGCGTGAGAGGGGGGTTAGTTACCCTTCAATCACTTTCAACTATGAAAAAGAGCACTAGCCCTCTCAATTTCCAATTGAATGAGCCCCTTTTGAAGTTTTTACGACAACTCTTTCATTAAAAACCTTATATGCCCCAAGGGCATAACTTACAACCTTTGTCTTGGGGACTCTCGGGGGTTTGTCATCCTTAAATACATAATTTTCAGAACTTTCAGCTACGTTGAACAAAATGGGTATCTCTAAACTTTGATTGAATGTGTTTGGGGAAATGGGGGGGGGGGTAGATATTCTTCACTCACTTTCGACTATTAAAAAGAGCGATTTCAATTTCCAATCGAATGAGCCCCTTTTGAAATTTCTACAACAACTTTCTATATAAACCTTATATACCCCCAGGGCATAACTTAAAACCCTTGAACTGAGGGCTTTGATGGGGTTATCATCCTGAAATACCTAATTTCCAGAACTTTCGACTACGTTGAACAAAATAGATATCTCAAAATTTTTATTGGATGTGTTTGGGGAAATGGTGGACGTGACAGGGGGGTTAGTTGCCCTTCAATCACTCTCGACTATTAAAAGAGCACTAGCTCTTTCAATTTTCAATTGAAGAGCCCTTTTTGATGTTTTTACAACATCGCTTTCTATAAAAACCTTACATGCTCCCAGGCCATAACTTAAAACCCTTGCCCTGAGGGTTGTGAGGGGGATGGGTTGTCATCCTTAAAGACCTAATTTTCAAAACTTTCAACTACGTTGAACAAAATGGCTATAAAAACTTTATATGCCTCCAGGGCATAACTTACAACTCTTGCCCTGAGGGCTGAGGGGGAGTGTCCTCCTCAAAAACATAATTTGTATCTGGAAATCCACAACACTGAACAAACTGGCTATCTAAAAATTTCGATTCGATGTGTTTGGGGAAAAGGTGGGCGAGAGAGGGGGGCTAGTTACCCTCAAATCACTTTCGACTATTAAAAAGGGCACTAGACCTTTGAATTTCCAATGGAATGAGCCTTTATTAAAGTTTCTACGACAAAGATTTGAATAAAAACTTATATGCCCACACGGCATAACTTATAACCCCTGCCCTGAAAACTGTGGGGGAGTGTCCTGCACAGAGGTATAATTCCCTGGACTTTAACTGCATGGAACAAAATGGCTATCTCAAAATTTTGATTGGATTTGTTTGGGGAAATGGTGGGCGTGGAAGGGGTGTTAATTGCCTACCAATTACTTTCGACTATTAAAAAGGGCACTAGCCATTTCAATTTCAAATCGAATGAGCCCTTTTTAAAGTTTCTACGACAACACGTTCTATAAAAACTTTATATACCCCCAGGGCATAACTTACAACCCTTGCTCTGAGGGCTCTGATGGGGTTGTCATCCTCAAAGACCTAATTTATAGAACTTAAAACTACGTTGAATAAAATGGCTATCTCAAAATTTTGATTGGATGTGATTGTGAAAAGGTGGGCATGAGAGGGGGGTTAGTTGCCCTCCAATCACTTTCGACTATTAAAAAGGGTACTAGCCCTTTGAATTTCCAATCGAATGAGCCTTTTTTGAAGTTTTTACGACAACACCTTCTATAAAACCTTATATGCCCCCAGGGCATAACTTACAACCATTGCCCTGAAGTCTGTGGGGGAGTGTCCTCCTCAAAAATATAATTTCTATCTGGAAATCAACTACGCTGAACAAAATGGCTATCTCAAAATTTTGATTGGATTTGTTTGGGGGAATGATTGGCGTTGGGGGGGGGGGCTAGTTGCCCTCGACTATTAAAAAGGGCACAAGACACTCCAATTTCCAATTGAAAGAGCACTTTTCGAAGTTTTTTCGACCACTTCTTCAATACGAACTGCCCTGCTCTAAAGGAAAAAATAATAATGATTCATTGTGACATCGTCCTTATATGCCCTTAGGGCACAATTTAAAACCCTAGCCCCGAGGGTTGTGGGGGAGTGTCCTCCTCAAAAACATATTTTCTATCTGGAAATCAACTAAGCTGAAAATGGCTATCTCAAAATTTTGTTTGGATATGTTTGGGGGAATGATGGGCGTGGAAGGGGGGGGGGGGCTAGTTGCCCTCCAATCACTTTCGACTATTAAAAAGGGCACTAGCCCTTTATTATTATTATTTTATTACCCATTATTAAACATACAAAATGTTGTAAATGGAGTACAAGAAAAGAAAAAAAAAGTAACATCAAATAACAACAAAATATCCGAAGAAAACTCAACTACAGAAAAACAAGATTAAGAACATTCCTACGACAAACAAAAAAGACAAATTTAAGTTATTGCGACATATAATGAAGAGAAGCTTGGTTCAAACGCCTTTGCAAATCGAACACGGCGATTCAGTACTGCTATAAGCGGGTCGGCTATACCATACTTCAGAGATATATTCGAATTCCTCACCCAAACTGGAAGACGAAGCAGATACTTGCCGTATCTGTAGAAAATAGACCGAATATTGCGGCGATCAGACGAGGTAAATATTTTCCAAAACGGAGATAGGGCTAGCACATGTGGCAAAACAAAAGCATTATACATCCTTGCAAGTAGAAAACGGTTACAGTGGCACTTCATTGAAACGAGAATTCCATAAGCTCTGCGTGTCTTTACAGCAAACAACGAAACAAGGCAATCGCGGGTTTCTTTAAGATCGCTACAAATTGGAAGGCCGAGGTACATAATCTTAGACGAAGACTTAATCGTATAAATTCCGAAAATAACATCAACTGGTACACTATCTTTAACGCGGCTATTAAATACGAGAACTTCACTCTTCTGGGGATTGAAAGAAAGATCTATGTTACCATACTCCTTACTCAAAACACGGAAAGTCTCTTCGATGCCTATAAGTGTTCTACTCAAAGATATAATTTCCAGAACTTTCAACTACGTTGAACAAAACGGATATTTCAAAAGTTTGATTTGATGTGTTTGGGGAAATTATGGGCGTGGAAGGGGTGTTAGTTGCCTTCCAATCACTTTCAAATATGAAAAAGGGCACCAAGCATATCAATTTCCTATCGAATGAGCCCCTTTTGAAGTTTCTACGACAACACTTTCTATAAAAACCTTATTTGCTCCAAGGGCATAACTTACAACACTTGCCCAGAGGGTTGTGGGGGGGGGGGGGGTTGTCATCCTCAAAGACCTAATTTCCAGAATTTTCAAATACGTTGAACAAAATGGCCATCTCAAAATTTTGATTGGATGTGTTTAGGGAAAAGTTGGGCACAAGAGGGGAGTTAGTTGCCCTCCAATCACTCTCGAATATTAGTAAGGGCACTAGCCCTTTCAATTTCTAATCGAATGAGCCTCCTTTGAAGTTTATACGACGACCCCTTCTATATGATGTGCCTCTGGGGAAAAAATAACAATAATAGTAAAAATTGGAGTCGTATGGCCTTTACTATAGGCAAAGCTATATCGTGGCCTCTGAAAATAGTCCAAAGAACATATAACGATCCCTCTAGAGTTAACACGACCCCCCAGAGCCAAACACATTCCCCAGATGTGTTTGGGGAAATGGTGGACGTGAGAGGATGGCTATTTTCTCTCCAATCACTTTCGATTATAAAAAAGGGCACTAGCCCATTCAATTTCCAATCAAATGAGCTTTTTTGAAAAATTTTGTATAAAAACCTTATTTGTCCCAGGGTATAACTTACAACCCTTACCCTGAGGGCTCTGAGGAGGTTTTCATCCTAAAAGACTTAATTTCCAGAACTTTTAACTACGTTGAACAAAATAAATATCTAAAAATTTTGATTGGATATGTTTGGGGGAATGTTGGGTGTGAGAGGGGTATCAATTGTCCCCCAATCACCTTCAACTATTAAAAAGGGCACTAGCCCTTTCAATTTCCAATCGAGTGAGCCCTTTTTTAAGTTTTACGACAACGCTTTCTATAAAAACCTTATGTGTCCACAGGGCATAACTTACAACCTTGTCCTGAGGGCTCTAGGGGGAGTTTCATCCTCAAAGACATAATTTCCGGACCTTTCAACTACGTTGAACAAAATTTCTATCTCAAAATTTTGATTGGATTTTTTTTTAGAAAATGGTGGGTGTGAGAGGGTTCCCCTCCAATTACTTTCGATTATTAAAAAGATCACTAGACCTTTGAATTTCAAATTGAATGAGCCCTTTCGGCTCATTTAAGTTTCTACGAAAACTCTTTCTATAAAAACCTTATATGCCCCCAGGGCATATCTTACAACCCTTGACCTGAGGGGTTTGGGGTGATTGTCATCCCCAAAGACCTAATTTCCAGAACTTTCAACTACTTTGAACAAAATGGCTGTCTCAAAGCCCTTTGAATTTCCAATCGAATGAGCCCTTTTGGGCTCATTCACGTTTATACGAAAACACTTTCTATAAAAACCTTATATGCCCCCAGGGCATATCTTACAACCCTTGCCCTGAGGGGCTTGGGGTGATTGTCATCCCAAGGACCTAATTTCCAGAACTTTCAACTACGTTGAACAAAATGGCTGTCTCAAAATTCTGATTATATGTTTTTGGATAAATGGTGAGCGTGAGAGGGGGGCTAGTTGCCCTCCAATCACTTTCAACTATGAAAAAGGGCTTTGGCCCTTTGAATTTCCAACCGAATGAGCCCTTTTTCAATTTTCTACGACAAATCTTTCAATAAAACTTTCATATGTCCCCAGGGCATAGCATTTAACCCTTGCCCTGAAGACTGTGGGGGGAGTGTCCTGCTCAAAGATATAATTTCCAGAACTTTCAACTGCGTTGAACAAAATGGCTATCTCAAAATTTTGATTGGATATGTTTGGGGAAATTATGGGCATGGAAAGGGTATTAGTTGCCTTGCAATCTATTTTGACTATTAAAAAGGGCACTAGCCATTTCAATTTCCAATCGAATGAGCCCTTTTTGAAGTTTCTACGACAACACTCTATTAAAAAAACCTTATATGCCCCCAGGGCATAACTTACAACCCTTGCCCTGATGGTTGTGGGGGGGGGGGTCATTCTCAAGGACCTAGTTTCAAGAACTTTCAACTGTGTTGAACAAAATGGCTATTTCAAAATTTGGATTGGATGTGTTTGGGGAAAAGGTGGGCGTGAGAAGGGGCTAGTTGCCCTCCATTCACTTTCGACTATTAAAAAGAGCCCTAGCTCTTTGAATTTCCAATATAATGCGCCCTTTTTGAAGTTTCTACGGCAAAGCTTTCGATACGAAATGCCCTGGTATGGAAAACAAAATAATACATTGTGCCAACATCGTTCTTAACTTAGGCAGCGCTATTGAGCTCCCAATGATTTGGAAAACGTAAAATTAACATCATTCTTAACCATTTTGAGACTCTATTAGACAAATATTCATATTAACAAAAAAAGGGATATGGCGGAGGGGGTAGAAACTTATTTCTATTTCTAATTAATTGATGGTATAGGTTGTTGAGTTTCACCCTTTGCTTTAGCTGCTCTTATTGGTCTTGATGTGAGTTATAAGATTCATGAGGCTTCTGCTCAGAAGGGGCCTCCTCCAGGCCAATCAGCGTGTCCCCAGGTGGTGATAGGGGAAGGCCCTACAGATATGTAGGGTACCTCCATAGGAGGCACGTACCAAGGAAATAACTTGTCTCTGAGGGTCCATAATAGAAACTGGGACACCCTCGCCCGGGGCCGTAAATATAGGTGGAGGTGGAAGAAGGTCCCTCATTTGTACACTCAACAGGGTGCACTCACCGCAGTGTGCACTCGTCCCGTTAGCGTAAGGTCCAGATCTATGGACAACGGCCTTTGCAAAGGGCTGCATTGACCCTTTCGGGGTACTTGCAAGACTTGGGACCTTGCGGTCAACTCTATTCCCACTTGAAGAGTAGTGCCCCTCGAGGAAATTATAGCCTAGTAAACGACAAAGCATTTTCACAGGATCCTGCTTAAAGGATAACTCTTCTGGGCTTGGTCTGGTTTGGTGGGCATTTTCGGGCTGAAAAACCTCTTCCAAGCTAATTTATCGACTATGGGTTGCCTCCCCGCAGTAGCATAATATTTCTAGGCATGAATATAAAATGAGTCTGAGATAATTGGCTTGATGCTGTCTGTGCAGGATTTCGACTCTTGTTGATAGAAGAGCATCGCCAAGTGCTGAAAATCATGTTATGACCAAGATAGGCCCAGTATTGCACACCGCCTCCATTCATTCTGGAGGTGACAGGAACTTTTTCTTTCTGTTTCAAAGCCAGCTTAATTGCTTCGGTTTAGACTTGAGAAGATGTGTTGGTCTACGTCCTGTGCTGGTATCCGGGACCATTGCTTTTCCTGAGGCCAAAATATTTACAATGATTTAAAGAATATGAAAATTGGAACTTGGAATGGTACAACGTTAAAAAATAACTGTTGTATCGACATTTTGACTGATGAATTCAGACGATTTAACTGAACTTATTAGGAGTTTCAGAAACCCATATCCCAGGGGTTTTAGGAGCATGAAATTAGATGATATAGAATTTGTTTACTCAGGCAGAAAGGATGGGGTACATAGACAGGGAGTAGGGCTCATGAAAAATAAAGAAGCTGTTAAGTCTTGTTAGAAAACTAATCGCTCATTTTAGGAATAAAAAGTTCAGGGTATCAGTTATAGTTGTAAATGCCCCTTTAGAACCGACTGACGGAGATACTGGTGACTCAGAAGAATTTTACTTACAATTACAGGCAGCATCGTTACTAGCCAAAATGTTTGGTGGGGGGGGGGGGGCTAGAGATTTTACCGACTGGCTTGTCATTTTTACCGTCTGTTTTTTGTCAGTAATTAGCCTAATGTCCGTTTCATATATAATATGTGAAATCACTGCACAAGTCGGAAAAACCGCGGCATGAAATCATAGAAGGAGTCGGTAAAACTGATGTGTTCACCGACCAAGTTCAAAATTTCTGTAGATGACATGTCAGTATTCTCGTGGTCTTTATTGAACTGAACAAAGAATTTTAGCGACGTCGAAAAAATTGTGTCGCTTCGCGCCACGATTTTACCGACATATTTTTTTTACCGAGTGACCAAAAACATTGGGGGGGGGGGGCATCCTCCCCCCCCCCCATACGTGACGGCCCTGGTTACAAAAGCAAATGGACAGGGTCTCAGGTAGAAACATGTTGTTTTGATTAGGGGATTTTAACGCCCAGATCGGTATAAATAGGAAAAGATGACATTCTAGCCTAGGTAAATTTTGTTTAAGGAAATGAAAACAGTAATGGCTACAAACTGTTGGAATTTTGTAGGTATAACAATTTAGTTATAACCAATACGGTGTTTGGTCATAAAATGGCCCATAAGTTAACATGGTATTCACTTGATGGTAAGACAGCAAATTTTATTGACTATGTTAGTATATATCAAAGTCTGGCATGATAAATAAAAGAAACTAGGGTATATAGAAGTGCTGTTATTGATGCTAAAAGTAAAGATCACCATGTGGTAGCGTCTAGGGTTATTTTAAAGCAAAATTTCGGAAGGGTAACTACATCCTGGGAAGTTATGATGTTGTTAGACACCAGGATGAAAACTTAAGCGAAACTTTCAAGCAAGAGTTGAATACTAAACTAGATAGTTTAAAATTTGACAATGTGGAATATGGATGGAATAATTACAGGAAAACAATTTGTGAAGTTGTTGATGGTGTCTTAGGGAAGAAATTTAGGACCGTAGCTAAGAATATTAGTGAAAAAGCTTTATATTTAATAGAGAGGAAAAGGGTCGTGTAAAAGAACTATCTGAGTAACAGATTTTATGAGAACAAAAGAAATGTAAAGAAAGTGGAGAAAGTATTAAGATATGAACTAAGAAGGTCTGAAATGCAGGCCATGGATAAAATTGCCAAGGATCTAAAAGATGCTGCTAGACGGCATAATAGTAGAACATTGTACTGGCATATCAATAAATTGAGAGGGAATAGTCAATCTGGACTTATCCCACTTAAAGAAAGGAACAGGGCCACAATTAGTGATAAGGAAAGAGTTAAAATGAGATGGGGAGAACATTTTGAAAGTATACTAAACCGAGAAAAAGTTGCAGGAAAACATATAGATGAAAATGAAAAAGTTTTTGGTACGTTGGATGTGAAGGAAGATTTGTTTTTAAGGAAGAATTAGCGACAGTACCAAAATGATTTAAAAATCATAAGTTTTCATGTGCTAATAGTGTGGTAAATGAGTCTCTTCAATATGGTGGCTCTGAGGTTAAAAGTAAGTTACTGAAGATTATGAATATGATCTTTTAAAAGAGGGGAAGTAAATTTTAGGAAAACATGAATTAAACCACTGTATAAGAAAGGTGATAAGAGTGAGTGTGGTAATTATAAAGGTATTAGTCTGGTGTCTGTAGATAGCCAATTAATTAGTAATATGACACTTTTTATACTGAGAGATGCTGTAGAAGAAGTTATAAGACAAGAACATTGGGGTTTTAGAAAAGGTAGAGGATGTGTTGACCAAATGTTCACTCTTAGGTTAATAATTGAGAAGTGTCTGATTTATCAAACACCTTTAGTCCTCAATTTATAGATTATGAGAAGCTTTCGATTTTGGTGATAGAAGAGCTTCGGCAAAGCTTTATCCTTTTATTGTATACCAGAAAAATACTTTTAAGGGATTAGTGCAATGTACGAGATTAACACTGCTCCGGTTAAGGTAGGAAATTAGGTTAGAAGCTGATATCTTATTAAATCAGGAGTGAAGCAGGGCTGTGTTTTATTCCCTTTATAAGGAATATTTGTGTGGTTAGGTATGGGTGTCACAACTTATTGGTGCAAAAATGGTGCTTCACCACTTACTGGAGGGGAAAGCCCCTGGTGGCACCGAATATTATAATGGAATGCCCGCACTTACCACAAAGGCTCTGTAAATATAGGGTATGTTAATACCCAATCTACAATATACCCTGGCCCAGGGTATGATAACGTGATCAAACGGTCAATTGGCCAAACTCTAAGGCCAACTGGCCAAGGGTACACCCAACCCGGGTCACCACTAAAATCACTAGCTATCCCCTTGGAAGGTAAACGAACCCCCCTGTCGATATTTAACGGTATCTCGCAACTCTTTTCCTACCCTGTTTGGGTTCCTGGAAAAATAGTCTACACAGCTGTAAAAAATACCTATCTTGAAATCTTCCGAAAGGTCACTTGACAAAACACATATATCAACTCTGAAAAGAATAGACTTCCCCAAACGGGGTGTCAATGCAGAATCGAAATACAGACTAACTAATAATTTTTAACACTAAAAAGAATCTTGCCACTTGGGGTGTGGCCCAGTGTGACGCGGGCCAATCAAATGTATTAGGTCCCTCAATTGAATTTGTCCGACATATATTTTCAGAATCAATGACTTGAATTTTAGCAAGCCCATGCGATGACTCATACTGAATTATAATCAAAGCAATCTACTTTCTCCTGTAAAATAGTTGCCTTGGCGACGAGAGTTAACTTGCGATTGAAATTTATCTTGTAGGCAAAAATATAATTACAGAAAAGAAAATAGGTCATTTATCTGAAAAGAAAAAAAACAAGGGGTGGAACCCCAACAAGGAACGTTTTGATAGATTTAGGCTTATGAAGCACAGAAAGGGCAATGGGAGACCACAGAATGAAACGGCGAGAAAAAACTCTCCCGGACTTAGATTATGCTGAGGATTTAAGTATCTCAAATGAAAATGTGAGCAAACTTTTACAGGTTCTGTGAGTTCAAGGTTCAAGGCTTGAAAATTAATGTTAAGAAGATTAATCACAAAGGATAGCAATAAGTGAAAATGAAAAGGTGATACTGGGTAACGAACGAAAAGATTGATCAGGTAAACAGCTTCATTTACCGTGGTAGTATTATTAGTAAAGACGGTTGAGCAGTAAAGATGTTAAAAGTAGAATAGCTAAGGCTCAGGGTGTTTTTTTTACTGTTAAAAAAAATGGAAGAATAGGAAGATAAGTCTGCAAACCAAGATTAGAATATTGGAAGCTACAGTGATGACAGTGGTAAAATATCGCTTTGAAGCGTGGGTGGTCCAAAAAGTGGATGAGGATTTGCTAGATGTTTTCCAGAGAAATTGCCTACGGATTGTTCTGGGTACCCGACTGAATAACCGTATTTGAAACAGTAGGCTCTACGAAAAATGTGGTTCAATCCCGCTTTCTAGGGTTATAATGAGAGAAAGGTTGAGATGGCTAGGGCACGTTCTGCGGATGAAGGATGACAGATTGTCAAAGATTGTCCTTTTTGGCCAATCGTCTAAGGCTAAACGGAAAGCAAGTCATTCGCGGTTTGGGTGGGAAAATATCAAAAAGAAAGATTTAAAGGAAATGGGGACTTCCTAGGAGGCTGCTAAGAGAGAGGCTTTGAATAGATTGGGATGGAGGGGCTTGCTTATGGCTGCGTTGGCCTCAAGTTGCTTGGTGCTGCGGCTAGCTGTTAGTAGTTGTGGTAGTAGTATTCTCATGGTTTAACTGCTTCAAGATACTTGCCCCATAAGGTTTAAGCCAATCGGACCGAAAAAATTACAATATTTTTGCCAAAACGTTGGCAGGGGGATGGTGTTGATCTTCATTTTAGAAAGAAGTCAGGTTACCAATTGAGCTAAAAATAGTTGATACTTAGCTTGTTTCAAAACGCATCATCGAAACTCTCGATCTTGTTACGATTCAGGACTTACCTTGTTTTTACTCTTCGGGTTTCAGATAGAACTACTGATTGAAAAATGTGCAGTTTTCCATGGGGAAATGACTGGTTTTATTTGTGTGCATAAATAAATAACGCACCTAAAATTTCCATAAGTTCCTTTTCTTCATCAATAAAAGTTCCTATTAGGAAATAAGGACTGGCAAATAGTCAAACTCACAGACCATAGATCCTAGAATTCAATCGACTGTATAGCTTACAATATCCTTTGGAATAAAAGCAACGAGAAAGTTGTACAAAATATATTTTTCATTCATAAGAAGATATAAAAAAAAGGTTGTCTTAATAAGAAACAAGATAATTTAGTTGACTTATTAAAAACAAAACAGAAATAATAGCAGTTAAGAAAAATGCCAACATCATTCTTTTGAAAAACTTGAGATTTTAATAGGTCGATTAGAGAAATTAGAATCTCACACTTCTCTCGTTACTTCTTACCTTACCACCCCCACCTAAGAACGCTGGCCATAGATTCACCTAACCCAAAAGTTGGGTTTAGACGGCATCTCTAGAATGCAGACTTTTGGACTCAAATACCAACGAGTTTTTTTCTCTCTGTCATATTATTTTTATAATTGTTGTTTTCAAAGGGTTTTTTGATAATGTCAAGAGATAAGTAATTCGTCCACATTTTTGAATCTTACTTTTTCCGCTGACTGAATTCTGACTAGCTTCTGATTACGTGAAAACTGCTACAAAAGCTTCCAGATATCTTTATTTTATGATAAAATGGAAGTTTTTTGCACAGGCGTAGCCCATCCATGGATAAAAGATTGTTATTCACCTGTCCCCTTTCCTTGTCTGATACTAACTGCGAGTATCAACTCCATTACGAAAGTCGATTTGGATATATTACAAATATACTACTATTAAAAACAACAATAACTCGCAGCAGCATCAAACCTCACGAGGCCAACGCAACTATGCACGCTCGTCCTCCATCCTAATCAATTGAAAGCCCCCCTCTTGACAGCCTCCCAGGAAGTTCCGATTTTCCTTAAATTTTTTCGTTACGACAACCTCCCACCACAAACACAGACGATATGCTTTACCTTTAACCATAGAAGATTGGCCAAAAAGAACAATCTTTGGCAATTAAACGTCCTTCATCCGCAGAACGGGCCCTAGTCATCTCAAACTTTCTCGCAAAATAGCCCTAAAAAGCGGGATTAAACCACAATTTTCGTACCGCCTACTGCTTGAAATGCGGTCAGTCAGTAGGGTACCCAAAACAATCCGTTTGACAATTTTCCTAGAAAACACCTAGCAAATTTTCCTTCGTTTTTTGGAGCGTCCATGCTTCAGATCCATATGTGACCACTTCGGTTAGTTCGGTTGGTCAGAAACAAAACTGGTTCATGTCCTTCACCCTTATGCACAGTGTTATTGCTTATTATCTGCCCTTGCTCAAAAATATAAGTTTTAGGTTTACTTGACCTACCCCCCCCCAAAAAAAAAAAAAAAACACGAAAAACACTCCCTGAAAGTTTCAACTATATCCCACAGGCATTTCCGGGAAAATGCAGACTATTTGAAAACTCGGGTGCACATAGTGTCTTACAGTTTACTCTGGTACACTTTTTGTTTTAAGAGTATATCCTTGGGCAGATTTGAGAATAATGGCTATGCAAAAGATCCCTAAGCCCACCTTTCCTACAAAATCTGTTTACGAACAATGGGTAATTTACATAATTTAGTGACACTGCCATTAGGACTGTGGTGGTGACTTTCATAACAGGAGTTGTTATTAGACCTTTCAATGTTTCTGAACAAGGTGACTGTGTAAACATTTGATTCAATATAGTGGGGAGTACGGGAGAGCTGGGTGGGAGAAAAGAGCACACAATGAAGCTGGCTACTCTTTAATCACTTTGGGCTCTTAAGAAAACATAAATATTTCAATTTCTAATAAAATGAGGTTCCTTTTAAGTTTCTACTTCCACCCCTTCCATATAAAGTGGCCAGGAAAAAATTTCTTGGCCCTTTTTTGGGCCCCATTTTGGGGGAACTAATACTTATTCTATTTTTCCTTATCCATTGGTGTAAACAAAGGCTAACGAACATAAGTCTGAACCGATCGCAAAAATATTTTCTGCCCTGTTTGGTCCGTAATTTTTGAAGGGACAGTGGCTCGAAATTAATTTTTTTATTTATTTTCACTTGGCCCTAGAAGTTTTGGCAGTAAGTTTCAAACTAATCAGGGCAAAAAGTTTGCTGGCCCTTTTGGGACCCTTTAGCCCCTCCCCACAAAAGTAAGGTTCTTTTTACTCAGAGAGATCCTTGAAAATTGGCAGCCATTTTCCATCTAATATGACATTTGTGAAGCGTAAAAAAAAACCATTCGTAAACTTGACATTTTGCGTAATGCAAAGTCCTTTTCCCTGAGTTCTGGGGCGGGGACATGCAGGGGGAAGACCTCACGGTCCCCTCCCTTGAATCCTTAATTTTCTTGAATTTACAGGGACCTTTAATTAAATTTAATCAAACGATTGTGTTTATCATCCTCCCTCTTTCCCCGCTTTGGCGATTTAAGCCCCTGTGAAATTAAATTTATGCGTTGTGAAGTAGCGAAGTAAATCAA
Source organism: Artemia sinica (assembly GCA_027921565.1). Taxonomy (NCBI): domain Eukaryota; kingdom Metazoa; phylum Arthropoda; class Branchiopoda; order Anostraca; family Artemiidae; genus Artemia; species Artemia sinica. Next base: position 45,155,064 of record CM051271.1, read on the forward strand.
AAGACACTCTGTATACATAGATTATGAAAATTGGGTATCCACAATATCTGAAAAACGGCTTGGGACATCGAATCAAATATACTAGGAGATTTTGGGAATTCCAGTGGATCTCATAATTTTACTTTGGGAAAGGGGTAGAGATGAATCTAAAGTCAATAATTTTATCATGGTTGTCAAAATGGTATATGTGCAGCATTTATGGAACGAACGAGGGTTATACACGAAGCTTTTGGGTAAAAGGAGGTGACATATTTCAAAGTCTTTAATATGGGGGCGGACAGATGATTAAATATACCTGATCCACCTAAACGTTTTGTTACTATAACCCCACATGAAAATTAGAATCTATTCACGTCTAAGCTGTGAGGTGAATAAAATGTGGTACGAAATTATGTGGTACGTGATTATTAAAACATTATATCAGAAATATATAGGGGCACGATTTGGGGTATCAAGTTGAAACTACCAGAGAGTTTGGACTGGGGGTTAAATTGAAACTAGTATAAACAGCGAGTCAAATACAAAAACACTATGAGATGGCAAGTAATGTAAATAGCCTATCTACAATATCCTCGGAATGGTGTTTGGGACTAAGTTGAAATTTCTAGGAGGCTCTGGAAAAGGGACTAGATGACATAGAATCTTGTCTTGGGGAAGAAAGGAAGGGTATTACGACTTGGTTTCTGCTCGTCTTAGGTCTTCAATAATGCTTCTCGTTTTCTTTGAATAGCTATTGTTTCGGAAAAAGAGTTTCCAAATTAATATAAAGTGAGAAATATCATCAATTTTATATCTGAAATCCTCTTGTACTTCTTTTCTGCAACTCAAATTTTCCTAGATACAATACCTTAGATATTTACAAAAAGACAGTGTAACCAGGCAACAGAACTCTATCATTTTCTATGTATTTTGGGACAAAAATGAACCAAAGATTTCTGTCATATAAAAAATTCCTCTTGATCTTCCTTAAGACCACATATCCTCTTACAGGAATTTTAAAGTTTTCCATTGAAACTAATCTTCCAAGATATAAAAGGAAAAGGATCTTTGAAGTTTACCATAAGAAAAGGTAATCATTTTTTACCCACCTAAAATAAAGAAAAAACGAAACAGTTTAAAACTATAGACAAAAAGATGATCCCAGTAAACAAAAATAACATTAAAGTGCTAAAAGCAATAAACAGAAAATAAGAATTTAGCCCGTGAAAAAAAAATAATTGTCCAGGATACATAACAACAAAGGCAAGGGATCATAATTTTAAAAGCTGTGCAATGTTTATAAACCATATTCTCAGGATGGTTAATAAACCCAACAGTGTCAAATAGTTCATGGTATCGAACTTTAAGTAAGGAGCGACCCGGCTCAATACTAACTGAAACTCTAAGAAACGGAATTTTTATACCACTAGATATATCAAAAGAATCAGCTTATTATGCTGATTTCAAATATCTAAGTTTCATTAAGTTTAGTCTTATAAACTAAAGAATATTTACCAGATATTTGAAAAAAGAAGGAAACAACCCCTAACACACATATAATCTTAATAAAGATCATACCATCAGATTCAGCGTATCAGAAAACCCTACTGTAAAGGTTTCAAGCTTCTTTGTACAAAGATCTAGGATTTTGTATTTTTTTTTCCAGAAGAAAGATCATGGATTGGTGTTTAATTTTTTTTCTCAAGGGTTATCGTACCGAGCCAGTGGCCCTAGAATTTAGTGAGAGGGCTCATTCGAACGAAAACTAAAAGTTCTATTGAACTTTTAAATGACCAAAAAGATTGTTGGGCAACTAGGCCCCCTTTCCTGCCCCTTTTGTTCCCAACATCGTCCGATCAAAATTTTGAGATAGACATATTGTTCATCATTATTGAAACGCTCAATAGCTATTTCTTTGGATGTAACATGATCTCACCCCCCAAAGCCCCAGGGGAAAGATCTTTCTGTTATAAAATTTCTCCATTGTTCACGCATAGTATTTGTTATTGGGAAGTATTTATTTCCCAATAACATACGATATAAAGTGTTATAGGAATTTTCATATGGGGGGTTGGGGGCAAATTTTCTGATTTTTTTTTTTACGGGGGATTTTTCCATAGGAAGGGAAGTCTCCAGGGGATGACCTTAGTAGAGATGACCCTAAAGCTCGTGACGGGGCACCATATATGGGCATAGCCTCCCTAGGGAGAACACGTGGTTAATGGGGTCAATGGTCTCTTTCTCCAGGTGTGTTTTTGGCACGGTCGAGGCGAATGTTATGATCCAAGAATAGGAAATAGATTGTTTCCGGGGAAGCTAATTAATGTCTGACAGATGACGTCAAGTTAATTAATGTCTTTGGAGTTCGACCAGAATTGTTTCCGAGGCAACGTTTAGATCACACATGACAGATGATGTCATGATTGATTGATTGACATGAAAGGGGAATTAATTTGTTGTTTCTAAAGAGAATTGATTCACGAAAGGGGAATTAATTTGTTATTTCTAAAGAGAACTGTCTCCAAGCGAATGTTTAGATCTTAGCGATGAATTGTTTTAGCGCGGGAATCAGGTTTCCAAATAATTTGAAATGCGTCAGCGCAGAGATGTCAAACAAAAGGAACACGCTGAAATTACGTTTAGGGATTATTTGGGCGAAGTCGTTTTAGCCATTTTATGGAATTATTTCGGCGAAACAGTTAGAGACATTTTAAAAGATGATTTAAAAGATGATTTTAGAAGAGAATTTAAGGGTGAAACTCTGTGGTCGTTATAATACACAAGTTGTATTTTAACAGTGTCGTGAGGTCCCCTACCCCAACCCCAAAGGGTTCCGATCCCCCTACCCCAACCCCAAAGGGTTCCAATCCCCCTACCCCAACCCCGAAGGAAGCCCCCGGTACTCAAAGGTCCCCCAAGCTCCCAAAGGGCCCCCAGACCCCCAAAAGCCCTCCCCAGACCCCCAAAGGCCCTCCCCGGGCCCCCAAAGGCCCACCGGGCTCCCAAAAGACCACCGGGCTCCCAAAGGGCCCCCCAGACCCCCAAAGGCCCTCACCCAGTCCCCAAAGGTCCCTGGGCTCCCAAAGGACCACCCGGCCCTCAAGGGCCCCCGGATCCCCAAACGCCCTCCCCGCCCCCCCCCCCCCCCCCCAAGAGTCCCCTCTCCATTTTTTTTAATACTTTTCAAGGACCATTTCAGAGCAAGTTACTTTCTCAATGTCCCTCCTAAACCCATTTTCTAACTTGAAGTACTTATCTTTTTCACTCACAACTATACTTTACAGCTTTTTGGTTACCTCAACACCAAGAAATACTTTTCAAAGACCTTTTCAGAGCAAGTTACTTTCTTAATGTCCCTCCTAAACCCATTTTCCAACTTGAAGTACTTATCTTTTCACCCACAACTATACTTTACAGCTTTTTGGATACCTCAACACCAAGAAATACTTTTCAAGGACCATTTCAGAGCCAGTTACTTTCTTAATGTCCCTCCTAAACCCATTTTGCAACTTGAAGCACTTATCTTTTTCACCCACAACTATACTTTACAGCTTTTTGGTTACCTCAACACCAAGAAATACTTTTCAAAGACCATTTCAGAGCAAGTTACTTTCTTAATGTCCCTCCTAAACCCATTTTCCAACTTGAAGTACTTATCTTTTCACCCGAAACTATACTTTACACCTTTTTGGTTACCTCAACACCAAGAAATACTTTTCAAAGACCATTTCAGAGCAAGTTACTTTCTTAATGTCCCTTCTAAACCCATTTTGCAACTTGAAGTACTTATCTTTTTCACCCACAACTATACTTTACGGCTTTTTGGTTACCTCAACACCAAGAAGTACTTTTCAAAGACCATTTCAGAGCAAGTTACTTTCTTAATGTCCCTCCTAAACCCATTTTCCAACTTGAAGTACTTATCTTTTTCACCCACAACTATACTTTACAGCTTTTTGGTTACCTCAACACCAAGAAATACTTTTCAAAGACCATTTCAGAGCAAGTTACTTTCTTAATGTCCCTCCTAAACCCATTTTACAACTTGAAGTACTTATCTTTTTCACCCGAAACTATACTTTACAACTTTTTGGTTACCTCAACACCAAGAAATACTTTTCAAAGACCATTTCAGAGCAAGTTACTTTCTTAATGTCCCTCCTAAACCCATTTTGCAACTTGAAGTACTTATCTTTTTCACCCGAAACTATACTTTACAGCTTTTTGGATACCTCAACACCAAGAAATACTTTTCAAGGACCATTTCAGAGCAAGTTACTTTCTTAATGTCCCTCCTAAACCCATTTTGCAACTTGAAGCACTTATCTTTTTCACCCACAACTATACTTTACAGCTTTTTGGTTACCTCAACACCAAGAAATACTTTTCAAAGACCATTTCAGAGCAAGTTACTTTCTTAATGTCCCTCCTAAACCCATTTTCCAACTTGAAGTACTTATCTTTTTCACCCGAAACTATACTTTACACCTTTTTGGTTACCTCAACACCAAGAAATACTTTTCAAAGACCATTTCAGAGCAAGTTACTTTCTTAATGTCCCTTCTAAACCCGTTTTGCAACTTGAAGTACTTATCTTTTTCACCCACAACTATACTTTACGGCTTTTTGGTTACCTCAACACCAAGAAGTACTTTTCAAAGACCATTTCAGAGCAAGTTACTTTCTTAATGTCCCTCCTAAACCCATTTTCCAACTTGAAGTACTTATCTTGTTCACCCACAACTATACTTTACAGCTTTTTGGTTACCTCAACACCAAGAAATACTTTTCAAAGACCATTTCAGAGCAAGTTACTTTCTTAATGTCCCTCCTAAACCCGTTTTGCAACTTGAAGTACTTATCTTTTTCACCCGAAACTATGCTTTACAACTTTTTGGTTACCTCAACACCAAGAAATACTTTTCAAAGACCATTTCAGAGCAAGTTACTTTCTTAATCTCCCTCCTAAACCCATTTTGCAAATTGAAGTACTTATCTTTTTTCACCCGAAACTATACTTTACAGCTTTTTGGAAACCTCAACGCCAAGAAATACTTTTCAAAGACCATTTCAGAGCAAGTTACTTTCTTAATGTCCCTCCTAAACCCATTTTCCAACTTGAAGTACTTATCTTTTTCACCCTCAACTATACTTTACAGCTTTTTGAATATCTCAACACCAAGAAATACATTCCAAAGACCATTTCAGAGCAAGTTACTTTCTTAATGTCTCTCCTAAACCCATTTTCCAACTTGAAGTACTTATCTTTTTCATCACAACTAGACCATACAGCTTTTTGGATACCTCAACACCAAGAAATACTTTTCAAAGACCATTTCAGAGCAAGTTACTTTCTTAATGTCCCTCCTAAACCCATTTTCCAACTTGAAGTACTTATCTTTTTCACCCGCAACTATACTTTACAGCATTTTGGTTACCTCAACACTAAGATTACTTTTCAAAGACCATTTCAGAGCAAGTTACTTTCTTAATGTCCCTCCTAAACCCATTTTGCAACTTGAAGTACTTATCTTTTTCACCCACAACTATATTTCTCAATGAAAAAGAAATTAGTTTTTAATCAATTCTATTTTTCCAAATAATATAAAAATTTTCCACTACGGTTCAGATTTTTCTCAAAGGAGTGAAAAAATTTAAAATAATGTTCCAAATTTTCTCAACGAAGTGAAGAAAAGTTTATGATCTCTTCTGAATTTTACCAAAGAACACGCTCCAATTCTAATTTCTCCAGAGAAAACAAAAATCATCCACTTCAGTTTTTTATTTCACAAAGACATAAAGAAATTTAAAGTTCAATTCTAATTTTTCGGTGGAAGATAGAAAAAGTAATACCATACTTGTGAATATTTTCATGGAAGATGAAAAGTTCTTGTTCAATTTAAAATTTTCTCATTGAAGTGAAGAAAAGTTCAAGTTCTCTTCTGAATTTTACCAAAGAACGCACTTCAATTCTAAATTCTCCAGCGAAAACAAAAATCTTCCACTTAAGTTCTTTATTTCACAAAGACATAAAGAAATTTAAAGTTCAATTCTAATTTTTCGATAGAAGATGGAAAAAGTAATACCATACTTGTGAATATTTTCACGGAAAATAAAAAGTTCTAGTTCAATTTTAAATTTTCTCAATGAAGTGAAGAAAAATTCAAGTTCTCTACTGAATTTTACCAAAGAACACAATACAATTCTAATTTTTCCAGAGAAAATAAAAATCTTCCACTTAAGTTCTTTATTTCACAATGACATTAAGAAATTTAAAGTTCAATTCTAAATTTTTCGGTGGAAGATAGAAAAGTAATACCATACTTGTGAATATTTTCCCAGAAGATAAAAAGTTCTAGTTCAATTTACAATTTCCTCAACGAAGTGAAGAAAAGTTCAAGTTCTCTTCTGAATTTTACTAAAGAACACAATTCAATTCTAATTTCACCAGAGAAAATAAAAATCTTCCACTTAAGTTCTTTATTTCACAATGACATAAAGAAATTTAAATTTCATTTCTAAATTTTTCGGTGGAAGATAGAAAAAGTAATACCATACTTGTGAAATATTTTCATGGAAGATGAAAAGTTCTTGTTCAATTTAAAATTTTCTCATTGAAGTGAAGAAAAGTTCAAGTTCTCTTCTGAACTTTACCAAAGAACGCACTTCAATTCTAAATTCTCCAGAGAAAACAAAAATCTTCCACTTAAGTTCTTTATTTCACAAAGACATAAAGAAATTTAAAGTTCAATTCTAATTTTTCGATGGAAGATGGAAAAAGTAATACCATACTTGTGAATATTTTCACGGAAAATAAAAAGTTCTAGTTCAATTTTAAATTTTCTCAATGAAGTGAAGAAAAATTCAAGTTCTCTACTGAATTTTACCAAAGAACACAATACAATTCTAATTTTTCCAGAGAAAATAAAAATCTTCCACTTAAGTTCTTTATTTCACAATGACATTAAGAAATTTAAAGTTCAATTCTAAATTTTTCGGTGGAAGATAGAAAAGTAATACCATACTTGTGAATATTTTCCCGGAAGATAAAAAGTTCTAGTTCAATTTACAATTTCCTCAACGAAGTGAAGAAAAGTTCAAGTTCTCTTCTGAATTTTACTAAAGAACACAATTCAATTCTAATTTCACCAGAGAAAATAAAAATCTTCCACTTAAGTTCTTTATTTCACAATGACATAAAGAAATTTAAAGTTCATTTCTAAATTTTTCGGTGGAAGATAGAAAAAGTAATACCATACTTGTGAATATTTTCATGGAAGATAAAAAGTTCCAGTTCAATTTAAAATTTCCTCAACGAAGTGAAGAAAAGTTCAAGTTCTCTTCTGAACTTTACCAAAGAACACATTTCAATTCTAATTTCTCCAGAGAAAATAAAAATCTTCCACTTAAGTTCTTTATTTCACAATGACATAAAGAAATTTAAAGTTCATTTCTAAATTTTTCGGTGGAAGATAGAAAAAGTAATACCATACTTGTGAATATTTTCATGGAAGATGAAAAGTTCTAGTTCAATTTAAAATTTTCTCAACGAAGTGAAGAAAAGTTCAAGTTCTCTTCTGAACTTTACCAAAGAACACAATTCAATTCTAATTTCTCCAGAGAAAATAAAAATCTTCCACTTCAGTTCTTTATTTCACAAAGACATAAAGAAATTTAAAGTTCAATTCTAATTTTTGGTGGAAGATAGAAAAAGTAATACCATACTTGTGAATATTTTCCCGGAAGATAAAAAGTTCTAGTTCAATTTACAATTTCCTCAACGAAGTGAAGAAAAGTTTAAGTTCTCTTCTGAATTTTACTAAAGAACACAATTCAATTCTAATTTCTCCAGAGAAAACAAAAATCTACCACTTAAGTTCTTTATTTCACAAAGACATAAAGAAATTTAAAGTTCAATTCTAAATTTTTCGGTGGAAGATAGAAAAAGTAATACCATACTTGTGAATATTTTCCCGGAAGATAAAAAGTTCTAGTTCAATTTAAAATTTCCTCAACGAAGTGAAGAAAAGTTTAAGTTCTCTTCTGAATTTTACTAAAGAACACAATTCAATTCTAATTTCTCCAGAGAAAACAAAAATCTACCACTTAAGTTCTTTATTTCACAAAGACATAAAGAAATTTAAAGTTCAATTCTAAATTTTTCGGTGGAAGATAGAAAAAGTAATACCATACTTGTGAATATTTTCCCGGAAGATAAAAAGTTCTAGTTCAATTTACAATTTCCTCAACGAAGTGAAGAAAAGTTTAAGTTCTCTTCTGAATTTTACTAAAGAACACAATTCAATTCTAATTTCTCCAGAGAAAACAAAAATCTACCACTTAAGTTCTTTATTTCACAAAGACATAAAGAAATTTAAAGTTCAATTCTAAATTTTTCGGTGGAAGATAGAAAAAGTAATACCATACTTGTGAATATTTTCCCGGAAGATAAAAAGTTCTAGTTCAATTTAAAATTTCCTCAACGAAGTGAAGAAAAGTTTAAGTTCTCTTCTGAATTTTACTAAAGAACACAATTCAATTCTAATTTCTCCAGAGAAAACAAAAATCTACCACTTAAGTTCTTTATTTCACAAAGACATAAAGAAATTTAAAGTTCAATTCTAAATTTTTCGGTGGAAGATAGAAAAAGTAATACCATACTTGTGAATATTTTCCCGGAAGATAAAAAGTTCTAGTTCAATTTACAATTTCCTCAACGAAGTGAAGAAAAGTTTAAGTTCTCTTCTGAATTTTACTAAAGAACACAATTCAATTCTAATTTCTCCAGAGAAAACAAAAATCTACCACTTAAGTTCTTTATTTCACAAAGACATAAAGAAATTTAAAGTTCAATTCTAAATTTTTCGGTGGAAGATAGAAAAAGTAATACCATACTTGTGAATATTTTCCCGGAAGATAAAAAGTTCTAGTTCAATTTAAAATTTCCTCAACGAAGTGAAGAAAAGTTCAAGTTCTCATCTGAATTTTACTAAAGAACACAATTCAATTCTAATTTCACCAGAGAAAATAAAAATCTTCCACTTCAGCTCTTTATTTCACAAGGACATAAAGAAATTTAAAGTTCAATTCTAAATTTTTCCGTGGAAGATAGAAAAAGTAATACCATACTTGTGAATATTTTCACGGAAGATAAAAAGTTCTTGTTCAATTAAAATTTTCTCAACATAGTGAAGAAAAGTTCAAGTTCTCTTCTGAACTTTTCCAAAGAACACACTTCAATTCTAATTTCTCCAGAGAAAATAAAAATATTCCACTTCAGTTTTAAGTTCCCCAAAGAAATAAAGAAATTTAAAGTTCTATTCTAAATTTTTAGATGAAAGATAGAAAAAGTAATACTATGATTGTGATTATTTTCCATGAAGATCAAAAGTTTCACTTTATTTATAATTTTTCTTAAATTTGGTTCTGATTTTTCTAAAAGAGATGAAAAATTTTAAGTTCTGTTCCAAATTTTTCATAGAAGATAGAAAAAGTTATACATTGATTGTGAATATTCAACATGAAGATAAGGAACTCCACTTTAATTCAGAGTTTCTCGAAGAAGTGCAATATGTTCAAGTTCTCTTCTGAATTTTCTTAAAGAAGAGAAAAAAGTTAGCTCAATTCTGAATTTTACCAATGAAAATGAAAAAACCTTCTACTTCAGTTCATAATTTCTCAAAGACATAAAAATTTAAAGTTCAGTTCTAAATTTTTCTGTAGAAGATAGGAAAAGTTATACTATGATTGTGATTATTTTCCAGTGAAGATAAAAAGTTTCACTTTAATTCTAATTTTCTTGAATTCAGTTCCGATTTTTTGCAAAGAGATGAAAAGTTTAAATTTCTGTTCCAAATTTTTCATAGAAGATAGAAAAAGTTATACATTGATTTTGAATATTCGACATGAAGATAAGGTGCATCACTTTAATTCTGAGTTTTCTCGAAGAAGTGCAAAATTTTCAAGTACTCTTCTGAATTTTTTTAAAGAAGTGAAAAAAGTTCGCTCAATTCTGAATTTTACCAATGAAAATGAAAAAGCTTCCACTTCAGTTCTTAATTTCTCAAAGACATAAAAAATTCAAAGTTCTCTTCTAATTTTTCCAAGAAAATAAAAAGGTTCCACTTCACTTCTGGTTTTTTCTCAAAGAGATGAAAAATTTAAAGTTCTATTCTAATTTTAAATTAAATTTTATCTCCTTTGTCTTACGAATTTACCCCTCAAATTTTTAAATTAGAAAATGAGTGACTCGTTCTATTATTAAAGACAATCATTCAAACTCGTTCATCTAACCTCCAAAACAATAGGTTAGGTTAGGCATAAATAAATATTAATAAATAAATAGAAACATTTCTACATGTTTAAGTTAGGTTAGGTTAGATTAATTTATCATGAGCGCTCATGATAAGTTAACCTAACCTTTTCCTTCAAGTATGGTTAGAATAGGCTAGATTAAGTTAGGTTAGATTAGGTTAGGTTAGGTTAGCCTACGTACGCTTCACTTAGGTTAGGTGAGAGACAGGCAAAAAGTTAGGTGTATGATTAGGTTAGGTTAGATTAAGTTAGGTTAGGTTAAGTTAGGTTAGGCTAGGTTAGCCTATGTACGCGCGCGTACGTAGGCTAACCTAGCCTAACCTAACTTAACCTAACCTAACTTAATCTAACCTAATCATACACCTAACTTTTTGCCTGTCTCTCACCTAACCTAAGTGAAGCGTACGTAGGCTAACCTAACCTAACCTAATCTAACCTAACTTAATCTAGCCTATTCTAACCATACTTGCCGGAAAAGGTTAGGTTAACTTATCATGAGCGCTCATGATAAGTTAATCTAACCTAACCTAACTTAAACATGTAGAAATGTTTCTATTTATTTATTAATATTTATTTATGCCTAACCTAACCTATTGTTTTGGAGGTTAGATGAACGAGTTTGAATGATTGTCTTTAATAATAGAACGAGTCACTCATTTTCTAATTTAAAAATTTGAGGGGTAAATCCATAAGACAAAGGAGATAAAATTTAATTTAAAATTAGAATAGAACTTTAAATTTTTCATCTCTTTGAGAAAAAAACAGAAGTGAAGTGGAGCCTTTTTATTTTCTTGGAAAAATTAGAAGAGAACTTTGAATTTTTTATGTCTTTGAGAAATTAAGAACTGAAGTGGAAGCTTTTTCATTTTCATTGGTAAAATTCAGAATTGAGCGAACTTTTTTCACTTCTTTAAAAAAATTCAGAAGAGAACTTGAACATTTTGCACTTCTTCGACAAAACTCAGAATTAAAGTGGAGCTCCTTATCTTCATGTCGAATATTCAAAATCAATGTATAACTTTTTCTATCTTATATGAAAAATTTGGAACAGAAATTTAAATTTTTCATCTCTGCAAAAAATCGGAACTGAATTTAAGAAAATTAGAATTAAAGTGAAACTTTTTATCTTCACTGGAAAATAATCACAATCATAGTATAACTTTTCCTATCTTCTACAGAAAAATTTAGAACTGAACTTTAAATTTTTATGTCTTTGAGAAATTATGAACTGAAGTGGAAGGTTTTTTCAATTTCAATGGTAAAATTCAGAATTGAGCTAAATTTTTTCTCTTCTTTAAGAAAATTCAGAAGAGAACTTGAACATTTTGCACTTCTTCGAGAAACTCTGAATTAAAGTGGAGTTCCTTATCTTCATGTTGAATATTCACAATCAATGTATAACTTTTTCTATCTTCTATGAAAAATTTGGAACAGAACTTAAAATTTTTCATCTCTTTGAGAAAAATCAGAACCAAATTTAAGAAAAATTATAAATAAAGTGAAACTTTTGATCTTCATGGAAAATAATCACAATCATAGTATTACTTTTTCTATCTTTCATCTAAAAATTTAGAATAGAACTTTAAATTTCTTTATTTCTTTGGGGAACTTAAAACTGAAGTGGAATATTTTTATTTTCTCTGGAGAAATTAGAATTGAAGTGTGTTCTTTGGTAAAGTTCAGAAGAGAACTTGAACTTTTCTTCACTATGTTGAGAAAATTTAAATTGAACAAGAACTTTTTATCTTCCGTGAAAATATTCACAAGTATGGTATTACTTTTTCTATCTTCCACGGAAAAATTTAGAATTGAACTTTAAATTTCTTTATGTCCTTGTGAAATAAAGAGCTGAAGTGGAAGATTTTTATTTTCTCTGGTGAAATTAGAATTGAATTGTGTTCTTTAGTAAAATTCAGATGAGAACTTGAACTTTTCTTCACTTCGTTGAGGAAATTTTAAATTGAACTAGATTTTTTTATCTTCCGGGAAAATATTCACAAGTATGGTATTACTTTTTCTATCTTCCACCGAAAAATTTAGAATTGAACTTTAAATTTCTTTATGTCTTTGTGAAATAAAGAACTTAAGTGGTAGATTTTTGTTTTCTCTGGAGAAATTAGAATTGAATTGTGTTCTTTAGTAAAATTCAGAAGAGAGCTTGAACTCTTCTTCACTTCGTTGAGGAAATTGTAAATTGAACTAGAACTTTTTATCTTCCGGGAAAATATTCACAAGTATGGTGTTACTTTTTCTATCTTCCACCAAAAATTAGAATTGAACTTTAAATTTCTTTATGTCTTTGTGAAATAAAGAACTGAAGTGGAAGATTTTTATTTTCTCTGGAGAAATTAGAATTGAATTGTGTTCTTTGGTAGAGTTCAGAAGAGAACTTGAACTTTTCTTCACTTCGTTGAGAAAATTTTAAATTGAACTAGAACTTTTCATCTTCCATGAAAATATTCACAAGTATGGTATTACTTTTTCTATCTTCCACCGAAAAATTTAGAAATGAACTTTAAATTTCTTTATGTCATTGTGAAATAAAGAACTTAAGTGGAAGATTTTTATTTTCTCTGGAGAAATTAGAATTGAAATGTGTTCTTTGGTAAAGTTCAGAAGAGAACTTGAACTTTTCTTCACTTCGTTGAGGAAATTTTAAATTGAACTAGAACTTTTTATCTTCCATGAAAATATTCGCAAGTATGGTATTACTTTTTCTATCTTCCACCGAAAAATTTAGAAATGAACTTTAAATTTCTTTATGTCATTGTGAAATAAAGAACTTAAGTGGAAGATTTTTATTTTCTCTGGTGAAATTAGAATTGAATTGTGTTCTTTAGTAAAATTCAGAAGAGAACTTGAACTTTTCTTCACTTCGTTGAGGAAATTGTAAATTGAACTAGAACTTTTTATCTTCCGGGAAAATATTCACAAATATGGTATTACTTTTCTATCTTCCACCGAAAAATTTAGAATTGAACTTTAAATTTCTTAATGTCATTGTGAAATAAAGAACTTAAGTGGAAGATTTTTATTTTCTCTGGAAAAATTAGAATTGTATTGTGTTCTTTGGTAAAATTCAGTAGAGAACTTGAATTTTCTCCACTTCATTGAGAAAATTTAAAATTGAACTAGAACTTTTTATTTTCCGTGAAAATATTCACAAGTATGGTATTACTTTTTTCATCTTCCATCGAAAAATTAGAATTGAACTTTAAATTTCTTTATGTCTTTGTGAAATAAAGAACTTAAGTGGAAGATTTTTGTTTTCTCTGGAGAATTTAGAATTGAAGTGCGTTCTTTGGTAAAGTTCAGAAGAGAACTTGAACTTTTCTTCACTTCAATGAGAAAATTTTAAATTGAACAAGAACTTTTCATCTTCCATGAAAATATTCACAAGTATGGTATTACTTTTTCTATCTTCCACCGAAAAATTTAGAAATGAACTTTAAATTTCTTTATGTCATTGTGAAATAAAGAACTTAAGTGGAAGATTTTTATTTTCTCTGGTGAAATTAGAATTGAATTGTGTTCTTTAGTAAAATTCAGAAGAGAACTTGAACTTTTCTTCACTTCGTTGAGGAAATTGTAAATTGAACTAGAACTTTTTATCTTCCGGGAAAATATTCACAAGTATGGTATTACTTTTCTATCTTCCACCGAAAAATTTAGAATTGAACTTTAAATTTCTTAATTTCATTGTGAAATAAAGAACTTAAGTGGAAGATTTTTATTTTCTCTGGAAAAATTAGAATTGTATTGTGTTCTTTGGTAAAATTCAGTAGAGAACTTGAATTTTTCTTCACTTCATTGAGAAAATTTAAAATTGAACTAGAACTTTTTATTTTCTGTGAAAATATTCACAAGTATGGTATTACTTTTTCCATCTTCCATCGAAAAATTAGAATTGAACTTTAAATTTCTTTATGTCTTTGTGAAATACAGAACTGAAGTGGAAGATTTTTGTTTTCTCTGGAGAAATTAGAATTGGAGCGTGTTCTTTGGTAAAATTCAGAAGAGATCATAAACTTTTCTTCACTTCGTTGAGAAAATTTGGAACATTATTTTAAATTTTTTCACCCCTTTGAGAAAAATCTGAACCGTAGTGGAAAATTTTTATATTATTTGGAAAAATAGAATTGATTAAAAACTAATTTCTTTTTCATTGAGAAAGTGGGTGAAAAAGATAAGTACTTCAAGTTGCAAAATGGGTTTAGGATGGACATTAAGAAAGTAACTTGCTCTGAAATGGTCTTTGAAAAGTATTTCTTAGTGTTGAGGTAACCAAAATGCTGTAAAGTACAGTTGCGGATGAAAAAAATAAGTACTTCAAGTCGGAAAATGGGTTTAGGAGGGACATTAAGAAAGTAACTTGCTCTGAAATGGTCTTTGAAAAGTATTTCTTGGTGTTGAGGTATCCAAAAAGCTGTATGGTCTAGTTGTGATGAAAAAGATAAGTACTTCAAGTTGGAAAATGGGTTTAGGAGAGACATTAAGAAAGTAACTTGCTCTGAAATGGTCTTTGGAAAGTATTTCTTGGTGTTGAGATATTCAAAAAGCTGTAAAGTATAGTTGAGGGTGAAAAAGATAAGTACTTCAAGTTGGAAAATGGGTTTAGGAGGGACATTAAGAAAGTAACTTGCTCTAAAATGGTCTTTGAAAAGTATTTCTTGGCGTTGAGGTATCCAAAAAGCTGTAAAGTATAGTTTCGGGTGAAAAAAGATAAGTACTTCAAGTTGCAAAATGGGTTTAGGAGGGACATTAAGAAAATAACTTGCTCTGAAAGGGTCTTTGAAAAGTATTTCTTGGTGTTGAGGTAACCAAAAAGTTGTAAAGTATAGTTTCGGGCGAAAAAGATAAGTACTTCAAGTTGCAAAATGGGTTTAGGAGGGACATTAAGAAAGTAACTTGCTCTGAAATGGTCTTTGAAAAGTATTTCTTGGTGTTGAGGTAACCAAAAAGCTGTAAAGTATAGTTGTGGGTGAAAAAGATAAGTACTTCAAGTTGGAAAATGGGTTTAGGAGGGAAATTAAGAAAGTAACTTGCTCTGAAATGGTCTTTGAAAAGTACTTCTTGGTGTTGAGGTAACCAAAAAGCTGTAAAGTATAGTTGTGGGTGAAAAAGATAAGTACTTCAAGTTGCAAAATGGGTTTAGAAGGGACATTAAGAAAGTAACTTGCTCTGAAATGGTCTTTGAAAAGTATTTCTTGGTGTTGAGGTAACCAAAAAGGTGTAAAGTATAGTTTCGGGTGAAAAAGATAAGTACTTCAAGTTGGAAATGGGTTTAGGAGGGACATTAAGAAAGTAACTTGCTCTGAAATGGTCTTTGAAAAGTATTTCTTGGTGTTGAGGTAACCAAAAAGCTGTAAAGTATAGTTGTGGGTGAAAAAGATAAGTGCTCCAAGTTGCAAAATGGGTTTAGGAGGGACATTAAGAAAGTAACTTGCTCTGAAATGGTCCTTGAAAAGTATTTCTTGGTGTTGAGGTATCCAAAAAGCTGTAAAGTATAGTTTCGGGTGAAAAAAGATAAGTACTTTAAGTTGCAAAATGGGTTTAGGAGGGACATTAAGAAAGTAACTTGCTCTGAAATGGTCTTTGAAAAGTATTTCCTGGTGTTGAGGTAACCAAAAAGTTGTAAAGTATAGTTTCGGGTAAAAAGATAAGTACTTCAAGTTGCAAAATGGGTTTAGGAGGGACATTAAGAAAGTAACTTGCTCTGAAATGGTCTTTGAAAAGTATTTCTTGGTGTTGAGGTAACCAAAAAGCCGTAAAGTATAGTTGTGGGTGAAAAAGATAAGTACTTCAAGTTGCAAAATGGGTTTAGAAGGGACATTAAGAAAGTAACTTGCTCTGAAATGGTCTTTGAAAAGTATTTCTTGGTGTTGAGGTAACCAAAAAGGTGTAAAGTATAGTTTCGGGTGAAAAAGATAAGTACTTCAATTTGGAAAATGGGTTTAGGAGGGACATTAAGAAAGTAACTTACTCTGAAATGGTCTTTGAAAAGTATTTCTTGGTGTTGAGGTAACCAAAAAGCTGTAAAGTATAGTTGTGGGTGAAAAAGATAAGTGCTTCAAGTTGCAAAATGGGTTTAGGAGGGACATTAAGAAAGTAACTTGCTCTGAAATGGTCCTTGAAAAGTATTTCTTGGTGTTGAGGTAACCAAAAAGCTATAAAGTATAGTTGTGAGTGAAAAAGATAAGTACTTCAAGTTAGAAAATGGGTTTAGGAGGGACATTAAGAAAGTAACTTGCTCTGAAAAGGTCTTGAAAAGTATTTCTTGGTGTTGAGGTAACCAAAAAGCTATAAAGTATAGTTGTGAGTGAAAAAGATAAGTACTTCAAGTTACAAAAAGGGTTTAGGAGGGACATTAAGAAAGTAACTTGCTCTGAAATGGTCCTTGAAAAGTATTAAAAAAAATGGAGAGGAGACTCTTGGGGGGGGGGCCCGGGGAGGGCGTTTGGGGATCCGGGGGCCCTTGAGGGCCGGGTGGTCCTTTGGGCGCCCAGGGGACCTTTGGGGACCGGGTGAGTGCCTTTGGGGGTCCGGGGGGCCCTTTGGGAGCCCGGTGGTCTTTTGGGAGCCCGGTGGGCCTTTGGGGGCCCGGGGAGGGCCTTTGGGGGTCTGGGGAGGGCCTTTGGGGGTCTGGGGACCCTTTGGGAGCTTGGGGGACCTTTGAGTACCGGGGGCTTCCTTCGGGGTTGGGGTAGGGGGATTGGAACCCTTTGGGGTTGGGGTAGGGGGATCGGAACCCTTTGGGGTTGGGGTAGGGGACCTCACGACACTGTTAAAATACAACTTGTGTATTATAACGACCACAGAGTTTCACCCTTAAATTCTCTTCTAAAATCATCTTTTAAATCATCTTTTAAAATGTCTCTAACTGTTTCGCCGAAATAATTCCATAAAATGGCTAAAACGACTTCGCCCAAATAATCCCTAAACGTAATTTCAGCGTGTTCCTTTTGTTTGACATCTCTGCGCTGACGCATTTCAAACTATTTGGAAACCTGATTCCCGCGCTAAAACAATTCATCGCTAAGATCTAAACATTCGCTCGGAGACAGTTCTCTTTAGAAATAACAAATTAATTCCCCTTTCGTGAATCAATTCTCTTTAGAAACAACAAATTAATTCCCCTTTCATGTCAATCAATCAATCGTGACATCATCTGTCATGTGTGATCTAAACTTTGCCTCGGAAACAATTCTGGTCGAACTCCAAAGACATTAATTAACTTGACGTCATCTGTCAGACATTAATTAGCTTCCCCGGAAACATTCTATTTCCTATTCCTGGATCATAACATTCGCCTCGAGCGTGTCAAAAACACACCTGGAGAAAGAGACCATTGACCCCATTAACCACGTGTTCTCCCTAGGGAGGCTATGCCCATATATGGTGCCCCGTCACGAGCTTTAGGGTCATCTCTACTGACCTTGTCATGGGAAAATAATGCACTGAGAAAAATTGCCAGAATTTCTAAACAAAATTCTCTTTATATGTCTTGCTTTTTCTTTTCCGTCTCAATTTTACGCGTGCAGTTGTTAAGCGCAATTGTCAGGAGTAAATTTTAACTAGGATTGAAATGTCTAGAAAATGTTTCCGTGGGGAGGGGGATTTCTCCAAGGAAGTGGGGCCATATTTCTTGGCATTATTTAAAAAACGATCAGAAATTAAATAAAAACAAGTTTTTTCAACTTAAAGTAAGGAGCAACATTAAAACTTAAAATGAGCAGAAATTATTAGGTATATGAAGGGGATTTCCCCTCCTCAAACCTCATTCTTCATCCTAAAGTTTGAATTCTGTCCCAATTCTTCAAGAACAACTCCTGAACTACAAGGGTCGTTTAGTTAGAACAACAATAAGCTTTTCTAAAAGTACTAAGACACTTTAGCGTAAAGACCAAGGTGTTGAGGAGGGGGCAATCCCATTCATATGCGTAATCATTTCTGTTCGTCTTAAGTTTTAATGTTGCTCCTTACTTTTAGTTGAAAAACTATTTTTTATTTAATATCAATAAAAGAAGAAGCAACAATGAGAGGGACTCCCTCTGACTACACCTAAGTCAGAGGGAGTGTTTAAAGGCAGCCACAGAAAGGTTTTTAAAGGCACACATAGGATGGTTTTTAAAGAGCCCCCGCCAAATCAGGATTTCTTTGGTTGTTGCGTAATAGGGAATGCTTTCTTCAAGACCTTTCAAGACGAAGAATTGCCAAAGAACTGTTAGTAATAGGACTTGTTAGAGTCCAATTGGCAAGCGAGGAATCCCCGCTTGAAACTGTGGAGGATACACACGTAGGGTGTTGCGTAATGACGATGGACACGTGGATTGTAACATAATACTTTAAGAGATTTTTTCTTCGGGAATTCTTTTTTCTTTCAAGGTGTTTTTTTTCTTCAGGATTTCATTTTCTTTCAAGGCGATTTTTTCTTATTGAGATTTCATTTTCTTTCACGACGTTTTTCATAGAGAACTTTTATAATCTCAAGATTTTTGTCCGCATTAGGATTCGAAAAATGTTTCTCCTCAATGGAATGGAGCGCTAGACAGCTGGACTATGAAAGCCTTTCTAGTATTATTATTCAGCTAATACTTTCTACGGCATAACCTACTTTAGGCACAGTAAATTCCCTGTCTTGCTTACTAGAATGATTGAATGAATCGCATGTGTCCAACCCTATTTTCATGAGAGCACAAAAGCATCCCAATACTATTGGTTTTTGCTCCATTAGGTGCACATGCCTATTACAATCTTATTAATTTTCTAATATGACCTAAACAGGTAAAGTTAGCTATTGAATCAGTGAGATGCTACATAGCATTAGCTATAGATATTTCATTGCGTAAATGATTACTTATTGAAGATACATCCTGGAGCAAGAAATCTAAAGGACACATGCTTTTGTACCTGAAAATATCATTAATAAAAAAAACCTGTAAAACCTGGAAATCACAGAAAAAGCAGTTAAAACTCAACAACTGGAAAAACAAAACGGAAAAAGCTTATAAAGGATAAAATATAAGCAAAAAGAACAATGAATTAAAGAAAGGCGAGGGGGTTGGAGAATATATCAACCAATTCCAGGGGAATGGTGGGTTGATATTAGAAGTAAAATTAAGCCATATTAAGAGGTATTTCTGAGAGGTCTTAATGAAAATGCCTCGTTTCTGTTGCTCTATTGGATGTGACTCTCTCTAACATTCCATTACTTTAAATCCTGATACTAGCAAAATCTAATTTTGAAAAAAAGAAACATGCAAACGAAGAAAAGAGAGACTGATTTTCGCATTCGGTTACTTCTAAGAAGTTTTAATGAAACTTCAAAGTTTTTGTTTTTGCCAAGACTATGCATATTTCACATCACGAGGACAATATGTGACTGACCCACCCCATAGCAACCAGTTCCAGAAGGGAGGCTTGTTATTAGAGATAAATTTTATCCATACTAAGACTTAGTTCTGAGAGGTCTTAATAAAAATGTCGCGTTCCTTTCAGTCGAAACTATTCATATTCATGCCACCGTGAAAATATGTGGCTGGCTCACCTCCCTGCAACCAATTCCAGAGGGAAGGCTTGATATAAGAGATAAATTTAAACCATATTAAGAGTTATTTATGAGAGGCTTTAATGGAAACTCCTCACCTCTTTGACTCGGTGTTAGATTTCACCCCCCCCCCCCCAACGCCGAAAATTCTTTTAACACTTCCCACCTTAAGTTTAAGCTGATGAAAATGTTAGTCAAAGCAATTCACGTTACCCTGTCATACAATGGATGGCACTCGGCACCCACTGGCATCCTTCATCATTCCAAAGGTATTTTTTCAGATTTTTTCATGACAAAAATTATTTAAATACAATGGGTTGTGTTTTTTCGCAAGCAAACCTCAGCGTGATTCATTATCTAAATTCACGCCACCGTGACACACTAAGAATAACTTTCTGGCCCCTTCTACCATCCCCTCATCTTTCCTAAGACATTTTCCAGATATTTTCTTGTTAAAAATTATGCTCTAAATTGATTAGATCACTTTTCACAGGCAATTCCCAACATGATACATCATGTCAGTTAACACCACAGTGCCACACTATGACCGGCCCTCTGGTAACCACTGGCACCGCGTCATCATTCCTAAGACATTATTCATATATTTTCTTGTTAAAAATCATGCATTGAATCCATTGATTCATGTTTTTGAAAGCCAACCCTCTTTGATACACCATGTCATTTCATTTCACAAGCCACACTATGACTGGCCCTCAGGAACCATATGGCACGTCCAATCATTCCTAAGACATTTTTCAGGAATTTATTTTTTATAATAAAGTAATATCCAGTTCCGCTTCCCTTGCTTCTGACCCTGGTTACAAAGGCTCCACCTCCATTTTCGCGGGTTTCCACTCCGTTAATACCAATTCCATTTCCCACTGTACCCACTCCGATCCAATTCCAAATCTGGCTCCGGTTGCGTCAGTTTCAGTTTCCCCACTTTTGCCCTCCAATTTCCAAATTCTAATTCCGCTCCATGCTCCCCCACTTCCAAGATTTTTGTATGTGGCTGACTCCGTGGTGATTTATGGTTGACAAATGGCACCCCCTCTGACACAGATTATCAAACCTAAGGGTTTTTCACCTTTTTCCCACAAAAATATCTTTATAAAATAAAAATGACCATTGTTTTTTATTTGAACAACGGAAACTTGCCATTTCAATGTTAGATTGGGATGTTCCATGGAAATTCCGGGCCTAAGACACTCAATGGCTG
Organism: Artemia sinica; assembly: GCA_027921565.1. Lineage (NCBI taxonomy): Eukaryota > Metazoa > Arthropoda > Branchiopoda > Anostraca > Artemiidae > Artemia > Artemia sinica. Next base: position 45,176,123 of record CM051271.1, read on the forward strand.
ACTTACAGCACCCTCTGGAAAGCATTATCAAACGCATGGCATTTTTTGAACATTTTCTGCAAAAATATCCGTTTTCACTAGAATCAATCCTTTGAACTTAATGAAAAACCCCAAATAACATTTCTTCGGATGACTCCTGGAAAATGAGGCCAGTGTGGCACAATCTACCAGTCTGATGACACCCTCTGGTGCACATTATCACACCTAAGTGTATTTTCACCCAATTAAGCACAAAAATAACTTTATAAACTAAAAATGGCCATTTTTTTGAAAATCGGAAATTTGCCATTTTATTGTTAGATTGCGATGTGCCATTGTAATTTTGAGCCGGAGACACTCAGTTACTGGCCCTTCTCGCAGCCTTTGGCAACCATTATCAAATATATGCCATTCTTCAGGTATTTTCCTCCAAAATATCCGTTTACATTAGAATCGGTCGTTTGAACTTAATGAAAAATCCCCAATAACGTTTCTTCTGATGTCTTCTGACAATTCAGGCCAGCTTGTCACAACTTACCAGCAGGATGACACCCTCCAGACTACATGCTATGAAATCAGAAATTCTTATTACAAAATACAAAATAATTATTACAAGACAAAAAATGGTTCTTACAAAATAAAAATACATCCTAAAAAATCCCAAACCTCTTCTTACAAAATACAAAATATTCCTTACAAAACAAAAATAATTCTTACAAAAATACTTCATACAAAACAAAAAAAATTCTCACAAAACAAAAATACATCATAAATAATTCTTACAAAACTAAAATACTTACAAAAAATCAGAGATTATTCTTACAAAGTAAAAAAATACTTCTAACAAAACAAAAATATTTCTTACGCAGCAAAACTTAATTCGTACAACACAAAAATACATCCTAAAAACCAAAAAGTCTTCTTACAAAGTACAAAATGCTTGTTACAAAACAAAAAATAATCATTACAATTCAAATAGACATCCTTAAAGATCATAAATTCTTCTTACAAAATAAAAAATACTTCTTACAAAACAAAAAAATTCTTGCAAAACGAAAATACATCCTAAACAATCTCAAACTGTTCTTACAAAATACAAAGTATTTGTTACAAAACAAAAATACTTCTTACAAAACAAAAAATACTTTCTACAAAACAAAACATGCATCCTGAAAAATCAGAGATTGTTATTACAAAATACTTCTTACAATGAACAAACTAAATCTTAGAAAACAAAAATACATCCTAAGAAATTGCAAATCCATATTACATAATACAAAATTTTTCTTACGAAACAAAAAAGTAATTCTTACAAAATGAAAATAGATCCTAAACTATCATAGACTGTTGTGACAAGAAACAAAGTACTTGTTAAAAAACAAAAAATACTTTTTACAAAACAAAAATAATTCTTACAAAACAAGAATACACCCTCAAAGATCAAAAACTCTTCTTTCAAAATACAAAATAATTCTTACAAAACAAAATAGAAATATTCTTACAAAACAAAAATACATCTTTAAAGATCTTAAATTCTCATTAAAAAATAAAATATACTTCTTACGAAACAAAAAACAAATCTTACAAAACAAAATACATCCGAAACTATCGCAAACTGTTCTTACATCATACAAAACAGAAAATAATCCTTATAAAACAAAAATACAGCCTAAATAACCAGAGATTGTTCTTACAAAATACAAAATATTTCTTACAAAACAAAAAGTACTTCTTACAAGGCAAAAAATAATTATTGCAAAACAAAAATACATCCTAAGAAATCACAAGTTCTTATTACATCATACAAAACACTTCTTACGAAACAAAAAATATTTCTTACAAAACAAAATAAATCCTAAACAATCAAAAGCTGTTCCTACAAAATACAAAATATTTGATACAAAACAAAAATACTTTTTACAAACAAAATTATAACTCAGACAAAAACAAAAATACCCTAAAAGATCATTAATTCTTATTACAAAATACAGATTTTTTCTTAAGAAACCAAAAAATAACTCTGACAAAACAAAAACACATCCTAAGAAATCACAAATTCTTATTACAAAACAAAGAATACTTCTTACAAAACAAAAAGTGTTTTGTACCAAACAAAATTTAATTCTTACAAAACAAAAATATATCCTAAACAATCGCAAATTCTTCTTGCAAAATATAAAATAATTCTTACAAGTATTTTGTAAAAAGAATTTGTGATTTTTGGATGTATTTTTGTTTTGTAAGAATCATTTTTTGTTTTGTATTAAGTATTTTGTTATAAGAATTCGTGATTTCTTAGGATGTGCGCCGATGGTTTTCCCCGGGCTGGTATATTGTGCCACGCTGGCCTCAGTTGTCAGGAGACATCAGAGGAAACGTTATTCGGGATTGTTCATGTTTAAACGATTGACTCTAGTGTAAACACATATTTTGGAGGAAAATATCTGAAGAATGCCATATATGTCATAATGGCTGCAAGAGGGTGGCAGAAAGGCCAGTCATTGATTGTCACAGGCCGAGAATCACCATAGACAATCACAATCTAACAACAAGACGGTAATTTTCAGCTGTTCAAATAAAACTAATGGCCGTTTTCAGTTTATAAGTTTGTTTTTGCGGTGAAAAGGGCAAAAAAAGCATAGGTGTGATACTATGCGCCAGAAGGTGTCATTGGACTGGTAGATTTTAACCACGCTGGCCTCAATTGCGAGGAGTCATCCGAAGAAAGGTTATTGGGGTTTTTCATACAGTTTAAACAATTGATTTTTTTGGCATGGAAATTTGTGAAGGAAAATGTTCAAAAGATGCCATTTATGTGATAATGCTTCGCAGAGGGTATTGTATGTCATCCATTGAGTTTCATAGGCTGTGAATTTCCATGGAAGATAGGAATCTAACAGCGGAATGGCAATTTTCCACTGTTAAAATAAAATCCAATCGTTATTTTTAGTTTGTAAAGTTATTTTATGTGAAAAAAGTTTAAAAACCCTAAGGTGTTATAATGTATGTCAGAAACGTGCCATTTGCTAACCGTAGATTACCAGGGAGGTAGTCGTATACAGAATTTTGGAATCGGGGGAACTTGCAGCGGAATTGAAGGAACTGGATTTTTGGAATCGAAGGGCAGAAGTAGGGAATGCAGAAGTGAAGCACTCTTAGCCGGATTTAGAAATAGGATTGGACCGTGCTTAGTGGGAACTGGAATGGGTTGAACAGGGATGGAAACCATCAGAATCGGAGGTGGAACGATTGTAACCGGGGTCAGAAGCAGGGGAAGCGGAATTGGATATCACTTTATTAAAATAAATATATATGAAAACAGCCTTAACAGTTGTGAGGGGTGCCAGAGGGCCAGTCATAGTGTGGCATGGGGGCGTATATTGAGATGGTGTATCAAACAGGGTTGGATCGCAAAAACATGAACCAATGGATTTAATGCATGATTTTAATAATAAACTACCTGGAAAATGTCTTCGGAATGATGAAGGGGTGCTAGAAAGGAACCAGAGAGCCAGTCATAGTTTAGCACTGTGGTTTGAATTAATATGGTGTATCACGTTTGGCTGGCCTGTGAAAACACGATCTAATGGATTTAAAGCATAATTTTTAACAAAAGAAAATCTGGAAAATGCCTTAGAAATGATGAGGGGATGCTATAGGGTGCCAGGGAGCCAGTCATAGAGTGGCACGGTGGTTTGAAGTGAGATGGTATATTACGTTGAGGTTGGCTTGCAAAAACACGTATCATTGGACTTAAATCATATTTTATTAAGAAAATATCTGAAAAAATGCTTTTGGAATGATGAAGGGTGTCAAAGGGCACCGTGTGCCATCCATAGTATGGCACGGTAACGTGCATTGCTTGTAATAACATATTCTACAGCTCAAAGTTAAATTGGGAGGTGTTAAAAGAATTTTTCGGTGGTTTGGGGGGGGGGGGTTGAAATCAAACACCTAGTCAAAGAGATGAGGCATTTCGATTAAAACCTCTCAGAAATTACTCTTAATATGGTTTAAATTACTCTAATGACTAGCCTCCCCTCTGGAATTGGTTGCTAGAGGGTGGGTCAGCCACATATTGTCACGGTAGCGTGAATATGCATAATTTTGGCTCAAAGAAACGTGGCATATTTATTAAGACCTCTCAGAAACTACTCTTAATATGGATTAAATTTATCTGTGATATGAAGCCACCCTTCTGGAATTGATTTCTAGGGGCTGAGCCAGCCACAAATTGTTGTTGTGGCGTGAAATATGCATGGTCTTGGCTCAAAGGAACTTGGTATTTTCATTAAAACCTCTCAGAAGTAACCGAATGCGAAAATCTGTCTCTTTTTTCTTCGTTTACATGTTTCATTTTTCAAAATGTGATTTTGCTAGCATCAGGAATTAAATTAATGGAATGTAACAGGCAGTTGCATCCCATAGAGCAATAGAAACGAGGCATTTTCATCAACACCTCTCAGAAAAACCTCTTAATGGGGTTTAAATTTACCTCTAATATCAACCCACCACCCCCTGGAATTGGTTGATATGCACACAATCCCCTCGCCTATTTTTAATTCATGGGTCTTTTCGCTTGTATTTATCCTTTATAAGCTTTGTCACGTTTTAATTTTCCATTTGTTGAGTTGTAACTGTTTTTTCTGTGACATCGTGATATTATAACTTTTTTGTTAATAAAATTTTTATGTACAAAAGCCAGTGTCCTTTAAATTTCTTGTTCCAGGATGATTCTTCAATACGTAATCATTTACGCAATGAAACATGTAAGGCCACCGCTATATAACATCTCACTAATTCAATAGCTAACTTAAACTGTCTAGGTCACGTTAGAAAATTAGTAGTATTTTAATAGGCGGGTACATCTAACGGAGCAAAAATCAATAGCATTGGGATACTTTTGTGCACTCTTGTGGAAAGGGTTGGAGACATGCGATCAATTTAATCGTCAATGGGAATTCACTGCACTTCGAATTAGTTATAACGTAGGAGGTATTAGCTGACTAATAATATTAGACAGGCTTTCATAGTCCAGCTGTTCAGCGCTCAATACCATTGAGGGGAAATCTCTTTCGTATCCTAATGTGGACAAACATGTTTAGGTTGCAAAGGTTACCTGAGGAAAACTTCTTGAAAGAAAATGAAATCTCAAAAACAAAAAACGCCTTGAAAAAAATAAACGCCTTGAAAGAAAATGAAATCCTGAAGAAAAAAACACGTTGAAAGAAAAAAGAAATCCCAAACAAAAAATGCCTTAAAGTATTATGTAACAACCAACTTGTCCATCGTCATTACGTAACACCCCACTTGTATGTCCTACACAGTTACAAGCGGGGATTCCCCGCTTGAATATCGGACTCTGACAAGTCTTATTACATAACAGCCATAAGTAAACCTTCCCTATTACATAACAACCAAAGCAATTGTGAGAAACATCTTGTAGAAAATTAAAAAAAAAACGTCTTGAAATGTCTTGAAACGTCATGAAGATAAATATATTATAAATGTCTTGGAATGTCTTAAAACGTCTTGAAAAATGTCTTGAAGAAGAACGTCTTAAAATGTCTTGATGCGACTTGAAAAAACTTCTGGAAGAAAAGTATCGCATAAGACGCCTTGAAATGCCTTGAAGAATTCTCTCCCTATTAAATAGCAAACAAGAAATCCATATTTGGTAGAGGCTCTATAAAAACCTTAATATCTGTATCTTTAAAAACCTTCTTATGGATGCCTTTAAAAGCTTCCTATGTGGGACTTTAAAACCTTCCTATGGCTGCCTTTAAACACTCCCTATGACGTGGGTGTACTTTACCATTATAGGCACGCTATTTCATAAGACCCAGGTGTGCTTAATAACGTCTTGAGGGACTTGGAACTTCAGGTTTACCCCTATGGGTCGGTTTAAAAGCATTATGCTGTCACTACTTTAAACATACATATTCTTTGTTTTTTTCTATTTCATAAGAACATCATTATGTATGATTAATTTGTTTTTCCAATAAAACATAAGTAAAAAAAGCGCTATAGTAATGTATCTTTTACTTCTTTATATTTTGGCTTTGACATGAATAAAAGTTAAAACCGTTGGTCAAGTGCTTATTCCTGAGGCAGTTAGTGGTGGATTTATGAAGTGGTCTTAGGGGAGTAGTATAAAGATAATTACTTTGATTATATACCCTCCCAGATTCCCATAGGACTCCATGCCATGCCCTGTCTCCATGACACAGCTGGCAGGATTCCCATGACAAGCCCCTTTCTATGACACAGCTTGGAAGACTCCCATGACAGCCCCTGTTTCAAGCGCATGCCCTTTTTCCGTGACCAGGTGTAATATGGATAACAAATCTGGCAAGATTCCCATGAGGCCCTGTTTCTACAACATCCCCTGTTTCAGCAACACCCATAGCAAGGATTTCTGTGACGCACTGGATTCCATGACACAGCGGGAAAGATTCCCATGACGCCCGGGATTCTCGTGACCAGGTTAAATATTGGTGATGCAATCTTGTTTCAGTACTAGAAGGAACACAGCTGGCTAGATTACCATGACACCCGGGATTTCCGCAACCAGGTGTAGTAGAGGATGACGCCATCGTGTTTGAATTAATAGATTTATTTAGGGTGATGTAATCATACATCGATTTATTGGGAATAACTCAATGATGGCGCACACGTAGGTCTTATGTAATGACAGTGCACACGTGAGTGTTGTGTAATAACAGCGTACATCTTACATAATGGCAACGTACACACCACTGTCACATAATACTTTTTGAGATTTTATTTTTACTCGAAATTTTCAAGGCATTTCTTTTTTTTCTTTTGTCAAAGCGCTTGTCTTTCCTTCTTTTAAGGCTTTTTTCTTGCTTTCAAGAGGTTCTTTTTTTCTTTACTTCTTTGTCCTCGTTAGGACTTGAAAGTTCAAATTTCAGCCAAAAGAACTAAGTTCCAGAAGCCAGGTACAACATACATTAATATATTCTAGAAAAAGCCTATTGCAAGTAAGGAGAGTTCTAATTTTTCACGTATGCAAGAATGACATGTTTCCTCCACCTGCGATAATTAACATGGAGAGAGGAAAATTCTATTTCGAGAAATTATTGTTTCCGGGGCTAATATGTAATTAAGGAAAATCTGAAAATACAGTGTTTTCGAGACAAGACTATGCAACGGGAAAATCAAAACGTGAAAAAACATTACAAATGAAAAAAAACATGCGTGAATAGAAAAAAGTAGGGGTCCGAGCAGACAATACCAGGGAGGGAGGGTTGATATTAGAGTTAAATTTTTAGGCTCCATTTTATTATTTTGAGCGCTTTTAACGGAAATGTGTCGTTTCTTTGGGTCCAGACTACACCTCCCTCCCAATTGTACGGCATTGCTGTCTCTGGAACAGGAGGCTCAATATGCGTAAAGATTTTCAATTGACTATTTCAGAATTTTCACACAATAGCTTTTCGGCCTTCTTTTGGCTAGAATTGTTGTTTGGTACCATAAAAAGGCTGAAAACGCTGCTTTGCAGTGGCACAGTTCTTTTTTAACTAAAATAAATGTCTATGTGAACCCTTTATTTTGTAGGTTTAGAAGCTTTCTTTAGAAACGAACGTGCCCCGTTTGGCATTGCTGCCTCTGAAACTGGAAGTTCAATATGTGTAGATTTATGATAATTCTAAATCATTTGACTATCCCAGAATTTTCACACAATAGCTTTTCGGCCTTCTTTCGACTAGAATTGTTGTTTTGCATCACAAATCACCTAAAAACCCTGCTTTGTCTAAAACCATGCTTTTTCACCTAAAAGCCATGGCACAGTCTTTTTTAACGAAAATAAATGTCTTTGTTACAGTTTATTTTCTTAGGATTAGCAGCACCTTTTAGAAACAAAAGTGCTCCGTATACCTTTTTGGGCTTCTTTCGACTAGAATTGTTGTTTTGTATCACATATCACCTGAAAACCCTGCTTTGCCCCGGCACAGTCAATTTAACTGAAGTGAGTGTCTATGTTAACAGTTTATTTTTTTCAGTCTTAGCACCACCTTTTAGAAACAAGTGCGCTCCGTATGGATTTCTGCCTCTTAAACTGGAAATTCAATAAACCGATCAAGAGGACATAGCAAAAGTAATTGAAAGAATTATTTAGATTTAAATGCATTTTTAATCAATTTATGTCAGATATTTGAGACTAATGGAATGGCTAGTTTAATAAAATCTTTAAATAAGTTATCAAGGAATAATTTAACAAAAGTATTCTGGATTCCAAAAAATAATACTACGTGTAGCTCGAAAACTAAATTAATTTATGATGCAGTTTGCATTTTAGCTAAATCAAAATTTATTTTAAAGTATAATAAATCTGATAAGATATTTAATAAGGATAATAGATTATATTTCTCTGTTAGTTTTAGTAGTAAACAAATAGAAAATATTAATTTACCCGGAATCTTAAACCAGCGGAGAGTGAAGAATGTCCTTCCATGTAATTTGGTGTATAAAGATAGTCCAATTTTAACATATAAATTTTCAAAAACGATTTTTAACTATAATTAAATACTTGAAAAACTTGACAGGGAGAGTAATTGAAAACCGGTTTGTAGTTCCGAGCAATTTTTACCGTATGTTGATCAAACTTACGAACATGTTTTAACGGGGGATTTGTCCATTATAAACCATCCTGATCTTCAAATATAATGAAAATGGGGGCTAAATTCCGTCTTTCCTACCACATAAAGCCAGCAGGTACTCTTAGGATATTAATAAATGATTCAAATTTATTTATTGATAAATGGTGCAAGAAGAAGAAAATTACTAAAGAAAGATTTCAGAATTGGATGAACTTGATTTTGAATAGTGCACAAAATAGCATATACAGAATTAATCCAAATAATTCTGAAGAAAATTCAATATTTTACAATGCAAATATGAAACAAGCAATTGCTAATATACATAATTAATTTGTAATTGTACCAGTTGATAAAACTAGCAATAATATTGCCATAATTTGTCAGAAACTCTACTCTGATATTTTATCAAAAGAGTTACAAACAACAAATACATACGAAAAGGCTCATATAGAGGAGAATAGTTCAATTGAAAATATAGAAGAAAAATTTTAAAAAATTAAATTTTAAAATAATGATAATGATAAAAAGTTTCCTTTTTTATATTGGACGGTAAAATTTCATAAAAATCCGCCAAAACTACGTTTTATTGCTGGGGCAGTGATATGTCCAACCAGAATTGCGGCCACTGACCTATCTTTAATTTTAGGAGAAGTACAAATAAATTTAAAGCATGTTGCTCTGGACTTAAAAATTTTTCGAACTTTAATCCATTTTGGAGTTTCAATAATTCATTACAAGTGAAATATTCTTTGGTTATTGTTTCAGCTAAAAGAGTCGATTCATTTGATTTTTCTACTCTGAATAGAAATCTGTCACTTAATTTAGTGTTCAAAAAATTGAAAATGGTCATTAAGAAATCTTTTCTTTTGCCTAATATTGGATTTTTGGAAATTGGTACTTTTAGTAAAAAAGCCCGATGGACGAATTTCTTTAGAAGTACTATTAGTTCAAGATGATATAACTTGGATATGGTATGCGATTTATTGGATTTTTTCTGTTCAACACTTTTATAAGATTTGATGGTTATTTATATAAACAAACTGTTTGCATTCCTATGGGTGGGAATGTTAATCCATTTATTGCGGACTCGTTTTTAAGTCAATTAGAATATGAATATATGATAAATAAAAATAGCCCAAACAATGTAAAATATAATCTTTCAAATAATAAAAGATATCTGGGCGATTTCTTAGTAATAAATTGCGCGGAGTTTATTGAGATTTCAAAAAATATTTATCCACAAGAGTTAATTCTGGAGCCTAGCTATGGGACAGGACACTGACCATTTCTTAGATTTAAATATTAATATTTCAGATAATAATAAATTAGTTTTTAAAATATATAATAAAACGGATGATTTTAATTTTGAAGTAATTAATTTTCCATTCCTTGAAAGTAATATACATTGAAATATTACTTGTTCAGCTTATTATTCCCAATTATTTAGGTATGCAAAAATTGGCAGTTATTTCACAGATTTTAAAAACAGATGTAAAAAGCTTAGCCAAAAACTGATCTTAAGAGGTTTTTCTGCCAGTAAAATTAGTTGGCAATTTAAAAAATTTAGTTTTCTGTATCATGAACTTGTAGGTAAATGTACAAAAAATTATAAAGACACTCTGAATAAAATTTTAATATAATTTTTCTTTCACTTTACTTTTTTGGAATTTTGAATTCGTACATTGTTTTCAAACCAGCTTGAAGGACATTAAATCTATGATTGGTTCCAGATACCAATGAAACACTTTGTTTTATAACTCACGTCCGGACCAGGCTTTATTTGTTCCAGAATTGTCTTTTCTTTCATTGACCTATGGGATTTCACTAAGGAAAGAACCAATCTCATTTTGTATATATTTTTTGAATAGTTTTACTAGTATGCTTGCATTTCACAAGTTTTACCTAACATAGGGATACCATAAGGATCTTATGGTAGAGGCTCCACTGTGCCGGGTAAAGAAAGTAAAGCCTCAAAACCCGTTAAGGCAGGTGGTATTTCTTCTGATGAGCCCTAATGAAAGGTGCTACTTGGAAATATTTCACCAGATTTAAGGTGCTTTTGCTTGTAAATTTAAAACAATTTACGTTTATTGATGAGACTTTGCGAGGATTCGGACATTTCAATTTGATTGATGGTTCGGTTATACTTTTTTGTCCTTGATAATTGGATAGATGAGTAAGGTTAAAACCTAGTTCAAGTGCACATTTATCTCAATTAGTGGATTAGGATGACAGTCTTTTTCTTCTTCTTCTCTCTCTCTCCTTTTTTTTCTCGCCAAGTAATTACCTCTAAAACATTATATACGGTCTCGGTAATTCTAAATCATTTGACTATCTAAGAACTTTCACCATAGCTTTTTCGGCCCTCTTTCGACTATAATTGATGTTTTGCATCACAAATAGGCTGAAAACCCCGCTTTGCAGTGGCACAGTCTGTTTTTGACTGAAATAAATGTGTATGTTAACAGTTTTTTTGTAGGATTAGCAGTACCTTTTAGAAACAAACGTGCCCCGTACGGCATTGCTACCCCTGAAACAGGAGGCTCGATATACATATAGGTTTTCAGTAATTCTAAATCATTTGACTATATCAGAATTTTCACACAATAGCTTTTCGTGCTAATTTTGGCTAGAATTCTTGTTTTTGTATCTGAAATCATCTGAAAACTCTGCTTTGCAGTGGCACAGTTTTTTTTGCCTAAAAGAAATGTATATGTTAATAGTTTATCTTGTAGGATTAGCAGCACCTTTTAGAAAAGAACGTATCCCGTACGACATTGCTGCCTCTGAAACAGGAGGCTCAATATGCATATAGATTTTCGCTAATTCTAAACCATTTGACTATTACAGAATTTTCACGCAATAGCTTTTCGCCCTTCTTTCGGCTAGAATTCTTGTTTTTGAATATCCAATCGGCTGAAAACGCCGCTTTGCCGTGGCACAGTCTTTTGTAACTAAAATAAATGTCTATGTAAAGCCATTTATTTTTTAGGATTAGCAGCATCTTTTAAAACGAACGCGCCCCGTACGGCATTGCTGGCTCTGAAACTGGAAGTTTAATATTCCTATAGATTTTTGATAATTCTAAATCAATTGACTATCTCGGAATTTTCATACAATAGCTTTTCGGCCTTCTTTTGACTAGAATTATTTGACCATAAATTGGCTGAAAATGCTGCTTTGCACTGGCACTGTATTTTTTGGTCCAAAATAAATGTCTTTCTCCTCGTGAAACTGATTTTCTTCATGGCAGTTAATGTGTACTATTTTTTTTCGTGGAACTTGCTACATGCTGATTTTGTTCGACATGTTGATTTTTCTCTTCGTGAAAATGTACTTTGATTTTTTTTCTCATTATAAAACTCGTCATAATCGTAGGACTCGTTGTGTGCTGATTTTCATTCGTGAAACTTGTTGAATGTTGTTTTTTCTCTCCGTGAAACTCATACATTGATTTTTTCTCCTCGCGAAACTGATTTTGTTCATGGAAACTGATTTTGTTCATGGAAAGGGTGCTGCTGATCCTACAAAATAAAAGGGTTAAAATAGACATTTATTTTAACCAAAAAGACCGTAACACTGCAAAGCAGCGTTTTCAGCCTGTTTATGGTACAAAACAAAAATTTCAGCCAAAAGAAGACCGACAAGCTATTGTGTGAAAATTCTGACATAGTCAATTGATTTAGAACTACCAAAAATCTATACGCATATTGAGCCTCTTGTTTCAGAGGCAGCAATTCAGAACGGGATGCGTTCATTTCTAAGGAGAACTGCTACTTTTACAAAATAAAGTGTTAACATAGGCATTTAATTTAACAAAAAAGACTGTGTCACTGCAACAAAAAACAAAACCACTGTGCCATGAGAATTGTAAGATAGTCAATTGATATAGAATTACCGAAAATCTATACGCATATTGAGCCTCCTGTTTCAGAGGCAGCAATGCCGTACAGTTGGGGTGGGCTGTAGTCTGGACCCAAAGAAACAAGATATTTTCATTAAAAGCCCTCGAAATAATAAAATAGAGCGTAAAAATTTAGCTCTAATATCAACCCTCCCTCCCTGGAATTGCCTGCTAGGACCCATACCTTTCTTCTATTTTGTTTTCTTTTCATTTGTCATATTTTTTCATGTATTCTTTTCATTTTTCATATTTTTTACGTTTTTTTTCCCGTTGCATAGTCTTGTCTCAAAAAACTGTATTTTCCGAATTTCCATAATTACATATTTGCGTTGGAAACAATAATTTCTCAAAATAAAATTTCCCTCTCTCCACGTTAATTATCGCAGGTGTAGGAAACACGTCATTCTAGCATGCGTGAAAAATTGGAACTCTTTTTGCGTGCAATAGGCTATTTCTAGACTATATTACCTAGAACAAAATATTTGAGAGTCTTTTAGATCTGGCGTCTGGAGCGTTGTTCTACTGGATGAAAATTGATTTTTCGAGTCCTAGCGAGGACAAAGAACCAAAGAAAAAAGTCTTGAAAGAAAGAAAAAAAGGCCTTAAAAGAAAGAAAAAACATCGAAAGAAAGTAAAAGAAGCGCTTAGAAAGAAAGAAAAAAAGAAACGCCTTGAACATTTCATTTAAAAATAAAATATCAAAAAGTACTATGTGACACTGATGTCTGCGCTGCCAGTACGTAAGATGCGTGCTATCTTTACGCAATACCCACGCGTGAACCGTCATTACATAAGACCCATGTGTAAACCATCATTGCATAAGACCCACGTGTGTCCTTCATTACGCAACATGTGCGCTGTCATTGTGTAATATGTTCGCCGTCATTTATTTACTCCCAATAAATCCATTCATGATAATCCCTCTATATAAATCTATAAAGTCCAACACGATGACGTCATCCTCTATTACACTTGGTCACGGGAATTCCGGGTGTCATGGGAATTTTGCCAGCTGTGTTCCTTCTAATAGTGAAACAAGATTGTGTCATCCATATTAGACCTGGTCATGGGAGCCCCAGGTGTCATGGGAACCTTCCAAGCTATGTCATGGGTTCTGGGGCGTCATGGGAATTTTGCCAGCTGTGTCATGGAATCCAGGGCGTTATGGAAATCCTGGCTATGGGCGTCGCTGAAACAGGACATGTTGTAGAAACAGGGCCTCATGGGAATCTTGCCAGCTGTGTCATCCATATTACACAAGGTCACGATAACAGGGCATGCGCTTGAAACAGGGGTTGTTATGGGAGTCCTTCCAGCTGTGACACAGCTGTGTCATGGAAACAGGGCATGCCATGGGAATCCCGCCAGGTGTGTGACGGAAACAGGGCATATCAGGGAGTCTTATGGGAATCTGGGAGGGCAAGTCATCGAAGTAATTATCTCTATACTACTTAGGGGTACAAGCTCTCTTTCAGAGGATTGAAGATCGCAATAATCACAGGGTCAAAAGGCTGAAAATACCGATAGGGGACACAAATTTTAATAGATGCCTCCTTTCAAACGTTAATTCTGTATCCACAGGTGTAAGCAGGGGCTTGTATTGAGATATGCTGGCAATTCTTCTAGAACCCAGTGCTCCAGGGATCGACTAGCTCGTGCTTCTGTACTTTGAATCAGTGCTTATATTCAGTAATTACGAGAAACACCTTCTGTGAATGATTGAGTGAGCTTTATTTAATTAAAAAGACTTGTGCAAGAGAAGTATATTTGTAACACTTGTATTGCTCATATTTAAA